>BRZM01000020.1:14895195-15594055 GCA_033238685.1 Lates japonicus | reverse complement strand
ATCAATTGTGCTTCGTTCAGTGCATGTACTAGTACCACACCTTTAACAAGTTTGGGGTTTTAATCCAGTATACAGGTGCATTTTCAGTGTCATTGTCATCATGGAATCACCACTAACAACCTGTTGAGGCAGCCCAAAACACAGGAGGCATCACACTCAAACCACCTGCTGTGCTGAGGGACACATATTCCATCATCTAAGTGTGTGTGTTTATCAGTGTGTATGAGTGTGCAAATAAGCATGCTTTGGTTTAGAGGTAACCACTGCCTCTAAGTTCAGAGATATATGGCTTTATGTGTGTGTTACTTTGTCATAACTGTGAGTATCTTGTCTTGTTTAATTTGGTGGATGTTACAGGCGAGCAACGGGACAGAGACACAGAGTGGACGTCATTCTGTAACAGTTGAGACTCAGGTTCAGAAGCAGCAGCAAGAGGACAGAGATGGTTTCCAACAAGCACAGAGACAGTACAGCTCCCTGCCACGGTGAGACATCCTTCCTCCTCTCCCTTCTTTATTCCATCTGTCTGCTAGTCTGTCTCCGTCTCGCTCTCTCTCTCTTTCTCTCTCTCTCTCTCTCCCTGCCCAGTCTGTGACTTATCACGTTCGTCCTGCCCTTTCTCAACCTCTTCATTTGACTTTTTCGATTTCCATCAATTTCTTTTCCTCATATTTGTGCCTTTACCCTTTTTTCTCCACATTTTCTGTAGCGTATTGCTGTGGCTACAAAGTCAATCACCACAAAGCCACTTTCAACTCATCTCCAGACATTTAAATGATTCTTAGCAAAACTCTTTGAATGAAATCATTTAATGTGATCGCTTGGAATTATTTGACTGATATTCAACTTCATTAAGTCAATGTTGACCCTGAGGAAGTGGTGACTTTGTCACAGGCATGAACAGCCCCCACCTCCACCCCCCCAAAAACACTTCCTTTATGAATAACAGTTCTAATATCATGCTTTTAAAAGGAATTTTTTCTTGGCAATCTCTCGCCTTACACAGCCTGAGTTCAGAGCTACAACTGCTGCTTTTTATCTTCTCTGTCTTCCTGTTTCGATTCTTTTGCATATTTGTCAAAGAGATGCCAATAAAGCTTACCATATCTTACATCTGGAGGCCTTGGGGGGAAAGGAGTTTAGTATCAGTATTTGCATTTCCTGCCATCGCTCTATAAAATGTCTTTACCAATCCTCTGAAGCTCTCTAATCACACTTTAGTCAATGCAAATTGCAAAGCCAGCCACTGCTGGTGAAAAATTTCCACATTTTAAGCTTTACATGTTTAAAGAGAAAGTCACTAACAGTAGTAGTTCTACACTTTGACTGACTAACACAGGGATTTAGAGTTAGTAAAAATCAATTTTGAAATGTACCTTATGTTCTAAAATGCTGAAAGTGAAGCCTGATGTATTTAAGTTTCGCTGCTTTGCCAAATTAAACAAAGACAGAGCACTTAATGTGTGTATATGTGTGTGTGTGTGGCCATTTCATTCTCGTGGCCAGAGTAAGTCTGCTCTCCTGTGATTTCATTCTCTGCCTCCACAAACAGCATCAATCATTTCTTCATAGCCATCCTCTTTGGCACTGCTGTCTCTGAATAGTCTCAGTCAGGTCGATTAAAACATGTTCATGTCTGAGGCTATGGATTTGTGATCCACATGGACCCATGATCAATGTGGTCTGTATAAACCAGACCAATCTATACATTCCCCTCATAGGTCTTATCTGCTGGCATCTCATGTGATGTGACAGTTGCCTCCAGCCCTCCCCTCTCAGTGAGTTGCTTCTCTTGGGAAAGTCCGTCTGGCCGACCAAAAATCCAGCCGCGGATGGCCTTTGATAAGCATTCCTCTCATAATCTCATAGCGTCTTTTAGCAAAGAGTCGCATGAGCTCAGGCTCGACATTTGACCCTGGCTAAGCCTTTTTAGAGCTTGTGTCTAGCATGGCTCCTCATTAAAGAGCTGAAGTCTTACATCCCCAGATTAATAACCACAATTCCCTCTAACTCCAACCACCTCTCTTTTGGAACCCCTTCATCCTGCCGTTCACTTCCAAAACAGGAAGCCTGAGCAGTGAGCCGTTCAGCCGAAAGGGGACACCCCCCACAAAAAACTCCTTCCCAAAGAGCTTCCAGAAGAAGCCATGGTAGCTGGTTATCTGATGACGGCCAGGCTTAGCTCGCTGTCTGGACTGTGAGCACTAATGAAGGCTTGTTGTCGGAGCAGGATTAGCGGTGACAGGCTGTGGAGGGCGAGAGGGGCCGGGAGAGGAACGAGTGTGTTAGTAGGAAAGAGAGACCACTGATTAGCCTGAAAGAGACGCACTCACACACAAAAATACACACAAACACACACATGAATGTGGTCAAGATAAGGTTCTTAACTGTGGCCTGAGTGAACTGCCAGTAGCTCCCCCTATATACCCATGGAGCTCTGGTGTTCCTCAGCCAAAATAACATTGTTCCACACTATAAAGAAAACATTATTCCAGGTTTGTTGACAGTTTATTTGTATAATATCAAAATGATTGTTCCATTGCCCATTGCATGCATTTGGTTTTTTCCCCCTAATCATTTTGTATCTGAGAATGTGTTGTGTGTGCTTTCTCCTACTTCTCATAAACTCTGATTCTTCCCAGCTGTTTTAAAGAAACACACAGCCGCCACAAATTTCACTGCAAGCCAACTTCTGGCTTTGTTTGTTATATTCTGTCATTCTAAATTTACCCCACTCTTTGGCATGATGTATTTTCCCATCCCCTCCCTCTGTAAATGTAACTAATCTACTTTGTGACATATTCTGGCGCAGAAGTAGAGGTGATAAGAGAACGAGCTCCCCTGACGCATCAATCACGATTGCATTCCTGTGGAACAATGCCATTTCTGCTCTCTTCTCATTGCCGCCAAAGACTTTTCCCTTTAAATCTCCCTTCTCTTATCTACTTTAAAAACTAAAAGGTCATTCTGGAATTGCAGATCGCTGCCTTGTGCAACAGGCGTCCTGCGTTTCTAAATAAGCAGCTCCCTCACGAGCAGTGCTGGCTGCTCTGTAAGCCAAACCGGGGTGTAAATGCATGGCCACTTGCCCAGACAACGAAACCCAGATATGGAGCATGTGGTGGGGCTCTCTCTGCAGTCTGTCCCTACAGCTGTCCCTCCGCCAATTACCCTCATACTTACACACTCTACATGCATGTATGCATGCACACATACTAAGAGTGGAACAACATAATATATTTGTGTTAGACATGTACAGAACATAAATACATACACATTTGTCCACTGGTGCATAAATGTAGACTTAAGCTCACAAAGGTCCACATACTGACATTACTATGCCAAGTGCTTCAGTTCTTCCCCTCCCCTTTCACACTGTGGACCATAAGGGCTTCCATTAGTAATGCTGCAACTATTGGGTTTTCTTTAGAATTACTTTGGTAAATTAGACGTAGAGAGACAAAAATGTTTAACAAGGGAAAGTTTAAGTACCAAGAAAGAAGAGGAAAATACAGTAATATACATTTTACTGTGCAACTGATGTACAAGAGTTGTCTATATTGCTTGAAACCCTCAAGCCTATTTTGACACAAGGGGTTATGGAAGTTCCACCATAGTGTAGATATCTGCAACATAGTTTTGACCCATTGCTCCCATCACCACTGCAGTGTTACATGTATAGTCTCAGACAGGATCAAGCTGTGTTCTGCTCTAATTATGTTCTTAACAGTAACTGTCCACATTTTTTTCATTCATTTTTTATTTGCTTTCTAACAAGGGGCTGTGCTTGTTATAATATATATGGGGCCATCAGATACTTGTAGGAGAAAACACAAACAGCCAATCACAGTTCTTATGATCCCTGTGAGGTGTCTATGCAGTTGCTGTAACCCAAACCTGTGGCTACATTTTTGAGGAGGTGCACATCAGCTACTGCATAGTCTCTGTAGCTTTGGTGTAATCCCTTCATGTCAACTATCAACTATAAATCAAGCTTTGGAGAATTTATAGTTTTTACTTTTGGCTCAGTCATATAAATCATCTAAGTCATTTTCTCTCTGTCAGGCTCCATCACAATACAGACAAAATAAGAAATCTGATCCATTTACCTCATCTTAAGGTTTCAGTTTTAGAGAAAACAAATTAGTTTGTCAGAAACACAATTTCTTTCAACAATAAATAGCCCCTTCTGTCTTTTGTTCCTCTCAGCCTCTGTGGAATGAAACTCGGCCAGATAAGAAATGCAGGCACTCTAGCCTGAAAGCATGCCGGGCCCCTGTCTCCATCTGCAGCCCTGTGCACCGTGAACTCAAAAGCCATTTGAGCACACAGTGGGTCAGTGAGGTGTGAATGAGATTTCTCTTAGCACCCCTGACGTGAAAGACACTGTTACAGGTCTTCCATTGTACGTCTGCCTTAATGGATCCTAATAATGGAGGTGCAGGCTTAACGCTTTACCCAAAAACCTGGCAGTTCATAGTGGCCGTTTTCTGGGGCCAATATCTTTAAAGAGGTCCATGTGTGGCGGAAGGCATGCATGTGGGTTTGTTTTTTGTGTGATAGATAATATTTGTGCATCTTGGGCCGTCCTGTCAGTGTAGGGGCTGGCAGGCAGACTGAAGATGAGTAGAAGGCGGATAACGCCGTGAGGCCTGCCATTACTCTGTCTGTGCTGTAAGTGCACCCGTCTGCATCTCCAAAAAGGAGTTAAATGGATGAAAGCAGCCATTTTTCTCAGGGATGTTTTAACATTTGTGCTTGTTTACAATGTGGAACTAATAGTCCTGTGGGCGTTTCAGGCTTCCTCCGTTTGTTTCCTGTCTCTTTCATGTCTCAGTCTTTATGTCACTGGATTCAGTGTAATCATGCAGCAGGCTATAACAGATCCCTCTTTGCTCCACTCATGTTGCTTTCAGTATTTTAACTCAGCGCCACAACCACATCCCTTTTTCAACTCAGAAAATGTGAAAATGGCCACATTGTCTGCTGAAGTGCAGTTTCTTTTCAATTCTCCTTCAATAGTGCTGACCCACAGGCCAATGCAGGAAAAAAGCAATCCTTTCTGTGCAGAGTTAACTGTTATCCTCCTCGCTTCCCTTAAGATTCAGGTGCTGTTTAAGGTGACTTACTCAACAGCGCGACTGACCTCTTTACCTGTCTCTGTGTGTTTAGGCAACCTCGCAAGAATCCCAGCACAGTGTCCCAGGACTCATGGGACAAGGTGTACATGCCAGCAGAGGGATTCCAGGCATCCAAGGAGAACCCTCGCTACTTCGGTGGCCAGGGATCACGTAACGGCTACCTGGGAGCTTCCAGCTTCAATGCCCGTGTCCTCTTAGAGACTCAGGAGCTGCTGAGGCAGGAGCAGAGACGCAGAGAGCAGGAGGCCAACAAGACCAGGCCACCCCCTGCACAAGAAACCCCCAGTGGCAGCACCTATGACCAAAACAGAGACCACACTCAAGCCCCTAGCTCTGCCCCAGCACAGGCCCCACCTCAATCCAAAGGTCCCTACAGACAGGATGTGCCTCCGTCTCCTTCTCAGCTCGCCAAGCTCAGCAGGCTTCAGGGTTCGGAGAAAGGGAGGCCGTTTTACTCCTGAGACAGTAACAGGGAACTGGAAAGTGGACATTTTTTGAGATGAGGACTGATTCTAGGGAGCATTAATAGGGAAAAATACAAAGAGGGCAATATGTCTGTTTTTATAAAATGCTGAGACTTTCATGGGTCTGTTGATATAGAATGTTAATATTTAAAAAAGATATGAAATGAACCATGATTCCTTTTAAGAAAAGAAAAGAAATGATTTGAGATTTTTCTATTGTCCACTGTTAAGATCATCTAACTATGTGTAGAAGTGCCTTCTAGTCCATTGATGGTTCACCTTGGCTCAGGTTCTGCAGCTCTGACCCATCCATCTGACACATCCAGTAGCACTGACATCACAGTAAAGGGCAATTGGCATCACTACATCGTCACATCTGACAGCAGTCTGACCTAAACATCATAACCCCAAGCACAAGACACAGCCAAGGCATGCTTTTGTCCCACTTGGGTCCTGGTGAGGATCTAAGCTGTGATATCATGCTTGTGTGAATCAGGCTTATTTTTGCTGCTCATGTTCGAGGGGACTTTGTCAAGCACTACTGTACATGTGTATGTGGGTGTACATGTTGGTAGGAGTTGGCATGTAGTGACAGAGTGTGGAGGTTAAGCAGCTTGTGTGAACTGTGGAGTCAGAGCTTGGGCTTTGGGCATGACCGCTCACCCCCCTCAGTTCAGAGAAATGTCCCTTTTGGTTTCCGATACAGCACTACCCTGAGTCTGTGTCCTCCTTCCAAACCCCTCTTGTATTTAATATGATAATCCTGAATTCTCTGTTTCTCTCTGCTGGCTGCTTTAGCTCTGTTTTTTCTCTTCACATTGTCACCCTCACCATACGGCACTCTCAGTGGAGGAAAACAGCTTTAGATCTCCTTTACTCCTACCCTGCCCTACCCACCCAGGGAATCCAGCAGTATAAATGGGGTCAGGTCTGGGTTATTAATTAATGTACCTCATTAAAAATGAATGCACCCCTTTGTGTGTGTGTTTGTTGTCGTGTGGCGAGGAGTAAGAAACAGCGACCTTGCCGGCATGGCTCTGGCCCCAGCCTCGCTTAGAATGATTTGGCTGTAACCGAAGCCTGTTGGCCCCTAGGTGTCTGAGCTGTTCCTTGCTGAATATTTCATCAGGGTGGTTACATGGGAAACCACATTGGCTCTGCAGTGGGTGGCCTCAGTGTGGGACTGCCTATCCATAGGCCTGATACAATAGAGCTGATTTTGTTTTCCAGTTGTGATTATGTCCATTGATAGAAAACCACTTGGGAGCTTTTTCGTCATTCAGTCAATACTGAGTGGTGCAGTTTTCAAAGTGTGTGTGAGAGTGTATATGTATGACCTAGTGTGTGTGTGTGTGTGTGTGTGTGTGTGTGTGTATTTCTGTCCCTATAAGAACAAGAATTTGAGCTTCAGATGTTAGTGACTGCACTTTTCACAATATGACATTTTCCTTGAAAGGCAAAGTTGATGACTAAGTTGATGTTATTGTTAAAATAGTTAATTTTTACTTGTTTGGTAATTGATAGGAGGAAGTTAGGAAGCTACCCTGACTTCTTTTTTACTTGATCAGAGTTTTGGGGGCGTTTTATCCTTCAGTATGTTTACATACAGTCAAGAAAGCTGGTTTCTCAGAGAAACCAAGTTATGTGGGCATGTGGAGAATGCTGTTACTGTAGAAACCTGGTCACTATAAATAAATGTATACATGCAGCAGATCAGTAATCTTTCTACCCTACCCTGACCTCCTGTAGTAATACACTATGCTACTTATTGATAAATACGTTTCAATTTTACAAATTGTAAATTGTTTAGTGGCCTTGTAATCGACTGGCAGTTTCTCCCAGGTGTACTCTGCCTCTCACCGAATGTCACCTGCAACCATTAAGGATAAGCGGTATAGATAAAGGATGGATGGAAATTGTTTAGTGAAACAAATCACTTTACCATCTAGAAGTTACTTTGTGTCAGTTTAGTTTTAGTTGGGATTCACTTATGTTGAACACAGAGTGCATCACTATGTGTACCGATCTTTCCGGCACCCAGGTGTCCCATGAATTCCTTCCCTGTCTGACGTTTTTGTCATGCACATGCATACATGTAAAAAGATGATTAGACACCCAGTTACAACTATACATGCCCATGAAAATCTTCCTAGACAAATTAGGAGTCTCAAATTCTCAACCCCAATTATGTAGAAATTAATTTACCATGGAGAGCTAACTGGAACCTGATTAATTACAGCATAAACCCACTTCTCTGAACTTTTACTGGAAGTTACAGACTTGCAATGCCATGTTTTTTACCACTCAGTTATTTAATTAAATAAAAATTGAATGTAATCAGTATATTATACACCTATTGTTAACTACTCTAAACAGTCTTTGGCCCATTTCCTGAGTCCTGGGTTTAGGATTAAGACCAGAATTAGACATACAATGGTTAGAGTAAGTTAGGAATACGTTTCGTAGCATTTTTGTGGTAGAGGGTCTATGGTGTGCGTTTCTGTGTCTGTGTTTCCTCACATATACAAGGGTATGTAAAATACAGTACTAGTACTAGTATGTTTCTTCAGCTAATTTTCCAGTGTGTGTGCATGCGTGTGTGTGTGTTAGTGTAGGTGGACATGTGTTTAAGTGTCTGTGAATGTTGCCAGTAACTGGATGCTCCAATATGTCTATGAATATGTCTTGGCAGTCATATGAACCACTTGGCTGCTGAGTGGCAGAAGAGCAGAGGAGTAGGAGGGAGAGAAGATGGGAGGCCTGACCTTGCAGATGATTCAGTCAATGGAGTAATCACAACTATTCCTCTGAGCCTGCAGTACAAACAGGAGGTTACCAACAAGGCTGCGCTTCGCTCTTGCTGTCTCTTCTTCTCTTCATTTATGTTTCTCATCTGTCAGTCTGACGTGTTTTTCAGTGGCAGAATTGTTGGGTCTGGTCTGTATGGATGAAAGTGGCTGTGTGTATGTGTGTCTGTGTTTGAGGGGGTCCACTCTAACGCAGCAGCTGTTTTAACTGATGTCTCTGTGCTCCATGTGTCTCATCATCAACTGGGGGGGGTTCAAGTGGCTGCGGTATCTAATGAGTTTTTTTCTCCTTATATGCAAATTTGATAATATCCCATAATACATGTTTATTATTTGTGTTGTGTAATTAATGTTTGTGCGTCGCCTCTGTGACACGTGGATTCTTCCCATAAAGCTATTGTTTTCGGGGGATTTTTTTTTTTTTTAATCCTGGGAGAAATGAGAAATATATTGTTATTGCTTCATTGTATTTTTATGACCATCCCTCATTGTGTTTTATTATCCACAATATGGTACTACGGTGGTAAAAGATGACTAATATGTAAGCACAGTGCAATTTTCCTTTTTACAACAGTGTATCATTAAGAACGTTTCTGCTGTTCTCTGTACATACAACATAAACTTTTTTCAATGAATAAATTGAGGCTAGTTTCAATCCTTGTTACAGTAATTTCTCTTGATTGTGTTGCTGTAACATTCACAAATGGTTTCTCTTCTTGATAACACAGCAGCGAAACAAGACGCATAATTGAGGGCAAGTAATGAATATCTAATTTCTTGCTGCTACCATGCTGCATATTACTGATTTAAGAATTCAAAATGAATCACGGCTTGTTTAGTTTCTGTTTTTCCATTCTGATTAGAAAATTTGTTATTCTCTCTCAGAGGTACTGTACATGTATGAGAACCGGGAAAACTCTGAACATTTAGTCATCTGGTTGACAGACCGTTCCTCCTGCCCTCAGCAGCTAAAAATAAGACAGTAAGGAAAGAAAAAAAGTCAGGATTTTCTGAACAGATCCTCTCATAACTGGAGGAATGTTGAAACAAGTTGAGCTCTTGCTGTAGCTACAGCTATACATGGGTACGTGTTTAAAATGTGGCCCCCACATTTGTTGAAGCGGCAGTGAAAAGTATGATAAAAACATATCCTCCCTGTCTCTCAATCTCTTTAATCTCTGCTCCTGATAGGTCACGAACGGCTGGCCAGGAGGTTTTGCCTTGAGCTGGCTTAACTTCTAATAACATCCTGTGATGACTCTGACGGTGATAAAGACAATAGTTAACTTTATGATGTTCAACTCCAGGGGAAAGGCAAGTTTTAGAAAGTGCTGGCGCTGGCCCTGCATCACAGAACTCCTGCCAAATCTGTCTTCATCCTGAGGAAGGGAGAGGTCTTTGAAAGAATCCGTCTGGTCAGAGTGGAAATATACAAGAAAGCACATGCATCAAGGATAAAGACATCCACTCTTCTGTATATCACCTTTGGGGATTAGGGTAAAATTAAGGTGAAGAGCGAGAGGAGAACAAACAGTGGAAATTTGCCCAGACTGTGAGAAAACGGGGGGTGGGGTGGGGGGTTAAAAAGCACGGTCTCTGAAGTAATTCCACTCTGAACATCCCTGTCAGGCCACTGTCCATTTTCTTCAGTTTTACCTTTGATTGAGTGTCAATAGAACAAATGATGAGAAATATGTTTGGTCCAGTCTGCTTTTATATTCATTCATATTTTTCAAACCCTCCAGCAGTGTTTCAGCTTTCACTTTAGCCTTTATGGACAGAATTTTTGTTGCCATGTGACACAAGACAAGGATTCTGTCATTTCCCACTTTTATTTGAAATTGTAAATGAGCCTTGCTATCTTTATTTGAAAACATTTTAATATCAGGATATAGTATTTCATCATACGAGGATGATCAGTACCAGTTTTTCACAGTATATTAGAACAATAGGGGAGTTAAACTATAAAGTTAACTTAACAAAGAGTATTATAATGCCATTAAACAGTACAGTGACAATATGCTCCTCTACAGGTTTAGAAATACCATTTAGGTTTACAGATATCATGTAGTACAGGGAGAGGCTGCCTTTATAGACAATAAAATGTTCGTTCTGTGGCCACATTTCTAGAGTGTGGAGGGTATTTTCTCATGTGTAATGACATCATCACTACAAAACTGATATGACAGACATAAATTCACTCAGTGTATCCATAGAGGTAATCTAAAGCCATCAAAACACAACAGGTTTCATCCCAGCATGATACACAACACAGTATGTAACCTGGTGGGTACTCTGCTGTATCGGCTTGCACCCTTAACACTTTGAGGCCAGAGGGAACAGTAAAGCTGTCTTTGGCCCCGCTCTGTCCGATCATTACTCACTCTGAAAGAGCTCTGCTGAGTCTTTAATATCCCCCTTTTGCTTTCCCGCCATCATAATATTCCATAATGAAAACCTTCAGAGATTTCCAGTGATCAACAGCAGACATTGTCATTGGGCCAGTTTGATTTCATTACTCCATTCTGTCCTCTTGACCCCTGCAGGCCAGACCAGTAGACCCCTGTGTTGGCAAATGCAAGTATATTGATATGAGAAGCAGATGGGATCCGTGTGAACTGCCAGTAGATAAAAATGCTTGAGGCCAGGGATTTGGGAAATCATTTTTTTACACTCTTTCCAGCCTGGTGAGGCAGGAGTCAGAGTCACCTGTTTTGGGTTGAAGAACCTGCTTCTCCCTCTGATCCACGATCTGCTGCCCCACCGGGATTTCAAAAGAGGAAACAGACTTTGTTGTAGGAAAAACTGTGGTCATAAATCTTGGCAGATGCACAAGAAAAGCCAATTGTGGAAGGCTGACGTGAACACACACACACAAACACACCTCGCATACCTGGGGGTTCTTCCCTAAAGCTCTGGGCAACATCTGGTGAGTGCGTGTATCTGAGGAGAGGCTGGTCTCTGAAATGTGTGAGAAGAGGAGGAAGGAGGGCTAATGTCTTTCTGGACCGTATGTGTGTGCGTGTGTGTGCAGCTGAGAGACAGAGAAAGAGTCACAGATGAACTGCTTACTAAAAAGAAAAGATGATCAAATGACTAACAAAGAGTGTATACTGTAGGTTTGGAAGTAACCTCCCTACCGTTATGTGAAATCATAGTCTCAATGAGTCAAGCACTTTTATGCGACCAAATATTATGAGAATGTGGAAACATTTTTTTTAGGCAATAGTACCCATTGACCTTTTATCGGGGATGTGGTGTGGATAAATCCACCCAGAACTGAGCTGAACTTTTTAAGGCTGACATAAATCTGAACAACTTGAATTCATAGCATATGTATACTTTTCCTATATCAACTGATCTTTCACAATGAGAAAAATGATTAAGTAAATTGATTCAAAGCTGTACAGTTGTATGTCTTGTAAACAGAGGTTCACTTAGCAAAGAGAGGATTCAAGAACATCTTATCTTGTCATCACTGTTTATCTTGACTATGTCCAAATTAGATAGAAAGGGAAGAACCCTCAGGTATGTGTGTGTGAAAATTAGATATTCAGTCTCTGCAGTTCTGTTGTATTGTGGATGGTTCTATACTCCTTGCACAAACATCTGTTAGGAAAACTAAATGGTTTACCCACTAGTATCATACTGATCTTAAAAGGCAACCAAAGGTAACATAAAACTGCATATTTCTTATTACTGTGTTGAATTTGTTAAACTACTGTCTCAAATATAGTATACTCTGAATAAGTCAAATATGTCACAAATAACTGGACTTCAGACAAATCACTGCATTGGTTTTAAGGAAAAAAGACATTTGCTTGAACAAAATTCTTGAAACATGTTGAGTGACCTTTACTTAACGTTTCAGTATGACTTGTATATAATACAATATTTTTTAGAAAGTTTCAGAAGCGAGATCCAGTCAAACTCCCAGATACAGCAGGTTTTCTATACCAGCTACAGATGACGGCTGATGAGACATGGAATAGTGTGGGCGTCTGTGAGGTAAAGTGTATTAAAGTAATTTATTTTGCATCGTTTGCCCTCATTACCACCTCTCTCTTCTGTATGAGATGATTATTCTAAGTTAATCTTTGTTCATATGCAAAGTGTGATGTGCAGGTCCTGTCAGATTGGTCTGATCCGCTGATCACCCCACCCTCTGCTGCTCCCTTTCTCATGGGGTCAACAATTCATCTGGGTTTAAGTTCCCTTATTTTTATTTTATTTTTCTGTTAGGTGATTTAGAATTTTGTGCTTTGCCTTTTTAGATCACCGTTGAGTAAATACTGCAAGTCAGAGTCCTCTCTTTATGTCAGTTGATTGTTTATTACTCTTTGAGTTGAGTTGCACCACTGGGCCTTTTTTTCCCCTTTTTGTTGGCCTTCATTGCTGTATTCGGTTTACTTTGTGTTCATTAAGTACATAATTTAGCTTTCAACCCCTTCATCACCTGGTTGTTTATATTGTTCCTTTCCCCTAGCCAATGAGTTTGTAACAATCGCTGTGAGGTGCACCATGATAAATTATTTGTCACCTGCACACTTGGCGCCAATGAGACCCAAAATGTTGGACCGTGACACTATTCATGTTGACACTGTCAACATGTCCATATGCAAACACCTAGAGTACATAACCTGTAGTATTAGTAAGGAGAAATGAACTTTTATTGCCGGTCAGTTGAATATCTTGAGGATCCAATGTTATTGGTCAGACAAAACCCAGCAAACTGAAAGAGGCATCACAGTGAACTCATTCCACTCTGTATAACCCATTAACAAGTACATGACGCTTCTGTCACAGGCTTTAATATTCTGTATATGGGCTGCTAGCTTCTGGCCGGACTCAGGTTCAACTGCGGCATCCTGCCAGTACCACTTGTGGCTGCAGCTGCCTGTTAGCAAAGGTTACATAGTGTTACTTTAACAATTAATCAGTGAATCAAGAAAGTAATAAGCATCAATAATGAAAATAATTGTTGAGATGGCAGCCTTCTAGTTACTAGTTTTATGAGGTCAAACATTATTCTCTGTGGTGTGTTTATATGCTATAGGTGTAATCGGTCTTAAGTGTTTTGCTCACCTGTTGTCAGACATGGTGAGCCCCAAACGACGACTGTGAATAATCATTGACTTGTGTGACTGTTTGGCACATGTTAATCATCAACTTGGAAGGTCATACAGCTGTATCTACCACAACATCACTGATCATTACACCATGAAATTAAGTCTCCTCGGGCCAAAATAGGTCCTAACCAAATACAGTAGTCCCCAGATGACCTTGTCTTCCTGTTAGTTAACCTTAAGCGTTTCATCAACATGCCACCCATGGGTGTCACACCTCTGCCTGGGACTGGCTACAGCCCGAAGAGGCGTCGGAGAGGACTTCCCCACAAATGAGGAGACAATCAAGATAACAAGCCTACACATGTGCCCATGGTCACCGCCTTGTAGCTTGAGCTTGATATTTTTAGCGAACATTTATTTATACTCCAGTGGGTTGAGGGTCATATGAAACCTGCAACAAAGTACATGAAACAGTCGTTGGGTTTCTGCTTGGGTTATGATGCAACTTCATTACACAGAAAAATGGTTTCATTAAACTCTGAAACTCAGAACTGTTTGTATGATTGCTACATCACTCGAGACAATTTAGGCCTTCTTGCCTCTATTATATACTATTGCGCACTGTGCACTGAAGGGACATACAGACCGACTGCTATTAGAGATATTGTGTGAAATAGAAGCTTATAGGCAACAATACGGCATTCCTGGTAGGCTGCACTGAGTTAATGGGACACTGTCATATCCCTACACTCACACACACACTCTACTGGCAACATTCAGGACCCTTTGTAGTTTCCAGGCCCATCAGTGAGCCAGATTGAAAACAGAAGGTGTTTGGAGAGTTGTTTGATTGGCGACACATGTTGAGGAGAACCATTAGGAATGGCGTTTCTTTTCTTGAAGGGCCTTTGATTCTTCAACGTGTTTGCATCTGTCACCATGAGACATCGTCATGCACTGGCGCTGTTACCTCCATTACTTTGCTTTTAAGTCGTGAAAGTCGCGCTTCAAGTTCACTGCAAGATGAGCTGATAACTTATATCTGCTACTCTTACTCTCGGCTTGCAAGCTGGAAGTGAATGCATAAAAATAAAATCAACAAACACAATTTCATCTTGTTTTCATGTGTGGACAGGAATTACACATACTTGACCAGCTTTGAAATGGTAATGCATTGTTTGAAGTATTCTGGTAAACAAAAGTAACACAACAAATGCAAATATGCAGCGGTTTTGATCTCATAATAATCTCTTCCCCAAATTCAGGTTGTTTCTGTGTTTTCAACATCACGAAATAAATGGTATTCTACTGAATGTCTACTCATCGATAGCATCTATATAATTAATATTTCCATCCCTCTTGCTGGCTTCTGCTTTATCACACCTTTAATAGGGCAGATTATGATGCTGTGAAATGGTTTCTGCCTTGACACTGAACAAAGGGCTTGTTTTTCTCTTTGCAGAGACAATGCCGTTGCTCAGTTGGCTTCTGCTATCCTGTTTCCGCTACGCACTAAATATATACCGTGCTGTCATTTATGTTGACATTTCATTTTGTTGCCTTGACCACACCGTATTTGACCACGTGTGTGTTGCCCTGCCTCACTGTCCCCAGGAATAAAAAAGACATGAAGCTCAGTGTTGTTCAGTATTTATGTATTTATAGTTATACAGAACATCCCAGGCCTACCCGTTCTGAAGGAACAGATAGCTCCAGCAAAGCGTCTCCGTTGAAAATCTTATAGGAATTAAATCCTATAATCTCTCCCCAGTTTACACACTAGACTGGCTGAGAGCAATTACTCAGCAAAAAGCATTTTTCCTCTTCCTCTTCCTCCTCTTTGCCTTCTGCCATCCTCTGCCTTGTGTCAAATTAATCCTCGAACTTTCTAAGATCTTACGTCTGTTCCTTTCCTTCCTGGGGGAGTGCAGCCACTCTCTCCTCCCCTGTCTTTCTCAGATCACGGTACCGGGAGAGAGATTGCCTTGAATGATGTGTCAAGAATTCCCAGCCTCAGTGGCTTTCTCCCCACTGTTCTATTTTAAGCCTCACTTACGGAGAGAGAGAGAGCTCGCAAGGCCTTAGCTCCTCTCGGTGGGATCCTCACAGGTGCTGAGTGATGGGAGGTGGGGATGGGGGTCCTAAAGGGGGTGAGAGGGAGGAGTAAGGTGGATTAAACAGAGGAAAGATTCCGTTCCTTTTTGACGACAACGGGGAGGGGTTGGGGCTGCTACTGCTGATTATTTAATGGGGAGGGGGAGTGAATCGACACCTGTGGGAGTACTCAGGAGGGGGTGGAGCCTGCGAGAAAGGGGTGACCATGTTGCAGTCACGGCGATGGAGACAAAAGAATCAGGGCCTTAACCCAATCCAAAATGTTAATGGTATTCCCCGATGCATCAAGCGCACATCTGCACAGACAGCGCTCCCTCTGACGCTGTAAATACATGATTCACCTGCTCCCATACTTTGGATGTTTGTTGTATATCAGTGATTAGCATTATCACCCCTGGGTTGCCCTTTCTCCTCCATGATGCCAAAAGTTTCATTATTGTTTCATTATTGTATTATTGATTCTTACTTTTAATTGACCTGGTAGCATAAATACAAACAAACAATCCATCTCTAAGTGACTCTAATTTGATTTCTGTTTTGTTTTTTGTTTTAAACATTAATCTGAATTTGATTGTGGATCTGATCGAGCAAGGATGATTGTTTGTTTCACAGTAGCTGCCGTACAACAAGGTTACAGGACTTTACTTTTAAAGACATACTGTACAGAGACACACTGTTAGTTAGAGCAAGGTTGCGGCTGGATAATATGTTTTACATATCTATGGCTTTTGTGGTTCACATGTAACTGCAGCATTAATAACATTTCCCACAAGCACAGGAAAAATAAAGAACTGGTTGAGAAGTTGAGAGGCAAAAAATCTGCTCTAAAACAATGTTGTACCTGCATTACAGGCCATTTATTTTATTCTTTATTTTTTTGATTTGTGCCGTCTTTCAGATGGCATGATTATATGATCATGATTCTGATGTCTGGATACCAATAACAGTAAACAGTGTTTTTGAATGAGGAAATAGGTACAATAGCTACTTCTTTTCTCAGCTGTAAGGCATAACTGACAAATAGATACAATAAATTCAACCTGTTCTCAGTGGACATATTCACCAGGAAATGTGAAATCACTCGCCTCGCTTAGAAATTACTTCCTACAAATTACTTCATATGCAACTATTATTTATTTATTTTTGACAAATATGTCATGAAATGAAGTAATATTCTGAAATAATATGGAAATATATTTGCTTCCTGGATTATATTCACTGGTAACATTTTTTCCAGCCCAGGAAGCACTAAGCTCTTGTACACAGATGTGCACATAAGTCATGGGGTTTGATCGGGTGAATTGTGGGCATACGAACCTCAGGACATTCTTAGTCCCACATGCGGGTTTATGCTATGAAAAGATTTTGGTTAAGGAAAGGGAAAGATTGTGGTTTGGTTGAATAGTGGAAAAGTAAACACACATCAAGTTAGCATTGTCTTTTTCACTGTTTAACCAAGAGTATGATCTATCCAGAGAGCTTTGATTAAACATACCCATGATCATGCTTCCTCTGCTATGAGGGGACATTGTGAAGAAAACAAATTGGATACAGTGTCAGTAAACATTTTGCAGATTCTCACTAAAAGTGTTTCCTCATTATGAGGGATAATTGGAGCAAATTATGGGTGTACAAAGCTCAGGAACCTGGATACATCAACTAAAACATTTCCTCTCTTTGTTAATGAAAAATGTAATGCAGGGTTTTTCTAAATATATTGCAGATGTGTTTCTTTCTAATCATGTTCCCAATTAGTAGCATTTGAATGTCATTTCTAGGAAGGATTACACTAGCAGAAGTAAAAGCAAATGGGAAACACTTAAGAAATTAATTTACCACTAAATATCCCCTGTAATACTTAAGACCTGACGAATTGGTGCCTGAAAAATATGCTTCAAATGAATTGCTTGTCCATTAATCAAACAGCTCTGAAACCCCTTGTTGTGACTCTTTTCCATTGTCTCTGTGTCTGACAGTTTTGGTAACTTTCTGAAAAAGTCAATCCAACACTAACCTTCACTTCATACAACAATTGGCCTAGTGCAATTGGAAAATAAGCAGGATTTGAGCTTCTCTCTCAGGCTCTCTTCTATACAGGTACAGCTACATTACTTTTTGTATGAGCAAACAAATGCAACACTATGAATCCCTTTGAGGAAAAACTGTCCAAAAGTGTGTAGTGTTATCCCCACTTGAACGCCACTTGTGTCACCCTTCTTGAAGGCAGGGTAAAAAGCCAGCCTTTGCAATGTCGCCATTCAGGACAGCCACCGTATGAACACTGCCCTCAGGCATGGTCAGATTTAGTACTACTAGTTTGTTCTGAGCATACCCCAGGCCTTAGCAGTGCTGTCACTGTGGCACAAATGCACATGTGCAGTCCACCCTTGCACAGTGTGAGTGTATAAAGCTGAATATTTTTCTGTTTTAGATATTCCACACGCATTCTTTATCTACACCATCCCTATATGTCACAGACATTGTGCTTTGATATTGCAGCACATGTGGGCTCCATCCCACTGACGACCTACGCCTGCCTCCTACCACAGTGACAGTGAGTATCTTTAATGGTGACGCTGTTTTGTTTTTCCTGTCTCTGGGGATAGATAATGGGGAACGCTCCCCCTCTGAGGCGAATGGGCCAGAAGAGGCTCTGTAAACATGGGGGAATGAAGATTAATCACACACTGGAGATGGTGTTCCCACTTTAATAATCAGTATTGATTACTGTCACCTTACATCTGCACCAACAGCTGCTGTGAGGGGGGCCCGTCGCCCAAGGCTGGTCCACCTAACACTTCCCATGTTAAATCACTGTGTATTCAGTGCAGAATAGTGGAGTTAGAATGAAATACATGGCAATAAATATTCTTTATTGTCTAACAAACAATAAAACTATAGACACTTACTTTTGCTTTACCAACACACACTGCAGACCAAACCTAACCTAATAAATATGAATGCGTATTTTAAAGGCTAAGGGTTAAACCCCACTGGTCTCATTTTCCCAAATATATTTAATTTAGCATTTTGTTCCTACAGTATGAGACTAACCAATCTGACCATGCAAAACAATATAAGTGTTACCATTATTGCTTGTGTATTTTTGCAAAATATGCCTCTATGTTTAATTCTTGAATTTACAGTTGTAGTCAGATGGAAGTGGCATTGTGAATGAATGTGATATAACATCGGCCTAATTGCACTGCTCTATGAGGACGTGCTATTTGATTCACAATCAATTAAAAGTTGTCTGGTATCCAGGCAGATTTAAAAACTATTTCCAGCTGGATTCCACTTGAGGTATTTAGGGCTCTCTGTAAAGTTTAAGATTTTTGATTCAAACACATCACAGGCCTGTCAGATTTGTTAATTAAGAACAGAAAAGAAAATACAGGAACACAAACCAGCTCTGTTGTGGTTCACTGTTGGGCAGGTTTTTGCTTTTCTTTCCTGTGAATCTTATTCTGGTCAGTTTGGCCATAAGTTGGAGGAGAGGCAGATTTTTGGATCAACAATTTCAAGGATTCCTGTTTGCTCTGCCTGCCTTATCAGACCTGGTCAAAAGTTTGTTGTACAGTTGTGTTTTTCACTATTTTCTTAGCTGAAGTAACACAGTGCATGTGGTGACCCTGTACTCCTGACTCAAGGACTTCAGTTTCCTTATGTGAGAAGCTTCAGTGGACTGTTTTCATCCATAACAGGTTTTCACAATGCTGTGGCTGAAAGCTTTAAATCAGCAGATGGATAACAAAATGACTGATCATGTTTAAATCCAGTATCTTTAGAAACTAAGTTTGGAAATGGCCAAAACCAGGTGTCAGTGCACCTGCACCATGTAATACTCCCTGAGTTTGGTACCATTTCCACTGGTTCACAAAAACAGTGCACCATGTTTGTATATTTAGGGGCTTGTATAGATTCTTGCATTAGTTCAGGGAATGATACACTAATTTTGATTCATCTCCTTGAGAGACCAGACCCTCCAGGACCATCAGTTGTTAGGAGCCACAACAGGATAGTGATCTAGGCTGAAGAGTGACAATGAATGCAAACTGTTGTTTAAAGTCTCGCGGATGTACCCTGAGTTTGTTTTATTCTGTTTCCAAGTAAAGTGTGATCTTCCGAACTCTGTCATTAATGCGGTTGTGCTGTGTATCTCCTGTACATGTGTGTACATTTGTTTCCATGTTTGAAATGTTCTTGAAATGTATGTTATTAATTGGGATATGGCAGCTGCTTTTTTTCCTCCTTCCTACAGATGTTTGGGTGAACTGATGTACTGACAAAAGCCTATTCATTCTCCCTCCCTGGTTGGTATTAATCCCTCCTTCTGCAGAAGTTTTTGCTTTCTGAAGAAATACTACTTTCTTTTCAGGCGGTCACAGGACATGATACCAGCCCCCACTTTCTTGAAGATGGGCAAACAAATCAGAAATGTATGAAGTCCTGTAGACACTGAAGAATTGACCACAGCATACCCAGACAACATTGTCCATTATTACAGTGACAGTGATACAAAAATGTGGAGGAGAAATAAATAAATAAAAATAACTTCAATAATGCCTGACCTCTGACCTGAGACTGAGGCATGCTGTTGTGAAGGGGATTTGCCCAGACACGGGGCTCGTGGGTAATGAGAAAAGAACAGCAGTGGAGTTTCTCTGAATGAGAACACGAAGTGCTATGACCCCAGGATGGCCTCTCTCCATCTCCAGAGCCTGGAGCAGGAAGGCTCTGAGATTGAGAGCCAGTAGGGACCATTTGATTGGCGTGTCGATCTGAGCCCATACATGAAAACTGATGTGGAATATAACCAGTTGAGCTGAGCTGAGATAAAGCCTAACATGGAAATTGTAAATGGAAATACGTTACATTGTAGAAATCAGGCTGTAGATTAAAAAAAAGACAATCGATTGGGAATGTATCAGCTGGAAATTTACAAGTGGACCTAGTGATTGCAGTGGAGATCTTTGCACTTGGCAACAGAGAGTGCTATGCTTTGTCTCCAATTTATTGTGCTGGAATAATTACACAATCATGTTGTCATCTGTAAGTACAAGCCCACACGCTTGGCCAAGGTCCATTAAAACTATTCAAAGAACTACACCTCTCAGATAATTATGTGGCAAAACAACAGATCAATAAAACCATTTATTTGGAATGGCTTTTAAAGTGGAGTTCATTCATGCATTTTTGTAAACATCAGGGGAAAGAGAGCAAGGTGTAAGATGTGATGATTGTTGTTATGTGTGGACAGTAATGATGATGAACTCTCCATTCCACATGCACTTATTGAATGCATGCCATTATTCATGTACCTAGAAGATGATACAGATGCATTCACAGTGGAGTCATTTAGAGAATTTACCTGCAAAGACATGCAGCTGCTCTGTGCACACATTGAATTATTCAAACTTGCTTTAAATTATTTGAGAAAGCACTGGGATGATGTATCTTTGAAGAAACAGTTAAAATGAAAAATATTGGCACCATGCAGTTTTACAACAAAGGGCATAAACCTGAATGGACTCCTCTGTGAACAACATAGCACAGCAATCCTGAATTTACACATTCCGTGTGTTTACTGAATGGTAGGGAATCAGAGAGAATGATAGAAATAACTGCAAACTCAATAACGTCTGTAATTTTCTTTTTACTAGTTGTTTTTCCTGCTTTGTCCTCACAAAAGAATATTGTTTTGTTCTAAGGCAGTCAATAGATAACTGCCTTTTAGATCCTGCTGTTTGATAAATTAGGAGTACACTAGCTGAGGTGCTGTCACTATGATAACTGCTGTTCCATTCCTATATTTACTGGTCGAGGGCACAAATAATGATGGGTTACGACGCCAGAAATATGACTAAGCCTGCTATTATTCATATCGGAAACGTATCTCTGATTTTAGGTCAGCGCTCCTGACAGCACTGGCTTGTCTGCTTGGTTTCGAGGTGTGAAATGCTAGATGATTGCCGTCAAAACTGGGCTGAGAGAGGAGAGAGAGAGAGGGTTGAGAAACAAGTGTAATTGTGTGTCATTTCACTCTGCTTATCTCTGTTAATAATCATCCCTGTGTGAATGTATGAAAATGTGCCCCTCAAGTGTCAGAAACATCAATCAGCATGTCTAATGGAGCCCCTGGTCAATGAAAAATGCATCAGCTGATTCACATATGAGGGGGTGAAACATATGTCTTTGTACTTAGAATTATTTATGGTGGTAGCTCTGTGAAGAGGAGGAGGCAAAGCGGTCAATGTAGTTCATTTTTTACATTCTGAATGACCCACCTCAACTGTGTGACAGGCAAACTTTCAAGTACAAGTGCTTTTATTTAAAATGGCATCTTATTTGTCTTGTCATCAGTTCTATTAGTTCTGATCATTTTGGAGAAAACTAGGGATGTATTGGAGTATAGATGGAGCCTGGACTCCCCGTAGATCCCTTAAAAGGCAGCTGTATTTTCTCTCTGAAACCAAGGCAAGCCATGTTTCCTTCACTGCACAAAACAGTCACTGTTATTAGGTTAGCCTGTGCTAGAGTCATTTTAATAAAAACATTTCATTTTCTTCGTCACTTAATAATTGTGGCTCCACTTCACATTAGGTTTCCTCAAATGAGTGAAACAGCGCCCCTCTGGGTTGTAATGGCTCCACCATATTAGTCAGCGTCTGTGGTCAAACACAGTTTAGCACCTTTACTGAAGTTTGTCGCAGGGAGCACAGGTGAAGCTGTCATCCTCTGATTAAATTAGTAACTTAAGTTAGGAAACGGTCACCGTCATGCCACTGCGAAACTATTAATGGACTCTGAAAAAGAAACTTTGAAGTGAATAGTGAGGCCTCATAACAATTAATATGTGGGAAAATGAACAGCTAGCTAGCTTAAATGTTGTACAAATCCAGCACCAAGGGTGAGGAAATGACGACACAACCAAATGACCACGACAGCAACAAGCAGACATTTCTTCATCTCCATGAAGGGAGAGGAGAAGGTGGACTTCAATGGAAACTAAACGTGAGTCTCATACACACTTAATCTGTCTGCCTCTGCCTGTCTCTATTATTTGTCTCATGCTTGCTGGCTGGCTAAATGTCTCTGTGGATATCATTGTGCACTTTACTCTTTGCTGTGTGCTTGTTGATGTTATGGAGGTTACATTACGTACTGCATCTTGTTTCCGTAGACAGTAAAGGTGGCACTTGAGATTTTGGCTGTAGGAGGGACAGATGCTGTCATTTTTCATTTGTTGGTTGTCCAGTCATCTGTTGGTCTGCTGTATATTTACTTATGTAACTTTCCTTATTCTCATTTTTAAGTTGTGCTGTCATTAATAATCAATCATTAGGTTTAATAACTAACACAAATACTGTCTGCCTTGTAGATGCAAATAACAATATGTAAGATATGTTTGATGGATTGATACTTACTGATGTGAGCATAAACTTTAAGATATGTCAGTATTTTTTGTGTTAAATCTTTATAGCACTCAATCTGTACAAACTAAAACTACATTTAAAAAAAAAAGTTGTTTTGGTCATGTATCAATGATATGTGCCTTGTTTCTTTTTTATGTGAACATGAATCTGTTGTCCAGTTTAGTTAACTAGTTGGTTTGTTGCAATATACCACAATGGAACAGCTATTCCAGTCTGATTTTCCTAATATGGTTGGTCATCCACAGGAGAAGTTATTTTTATCATTACTGGCATTTCAGGTGCACTCACCTTGGGTTTTATCTTCACTTAAAGTGGTTTAAATAATCTGTTGGCTACAGTGTCAACTGGAGTTATCCTTTCATTGAGGCAGGGAAGGCCTTATTACTGAGCTAACAGCTTAAAATAAGGGCAGATCACCCTTATGGCCTTGGGCTGTCATATTGGTGAGTTAATCAATTTTGATGAGATTCTAACATAAATTAAAGCTGAGATGTTTTGATAAAAAATGTGTTCCCTCTGTGGCTACTTTACAAACAAACTAACATGTAATGGCCAGTAGCTCTTAAATAAAGATTAGCATTTGTTTCCTTCTTTGCACAAAGTAGTGACTGACCAGTTATGATAACCAAAGCTACCAAAAGGCCCTAAATTTAAATAAACCAGAATTATCCTTTAATTGAAAGAGGGGAGGTTTTATTACTGAACTAACTTTGAATAAAGGCAGATCATAATCATGGCTGTGGGCTGACACATTAGTGAGTCAGTCAGTCCTGATGAGATACTTACATAAATTAAATATACGAGCTTCCTTTAAGGCTAGGATTATTAATAATAATTATCAAACTAACATCACCATGATAAAAAGTTCCAGTGTCCTCTGTAGCCACTTTAAGAATAAGCTAATGGCCAATACCTTTTAAAGGAGGATGAGGATTAGCATTTGTCTTTCTCTCTACAGAGTAATCCAGTGATAGGTGAGGGTGATCAGATTGTATCACTTGGACTGAGCAATCAACTTCACATGTTCCTTATAATAATTTTAGGCAGGTAATCAGCAATTTGCAATGGATTATCTTTTGAGACTAACCTCGCCAACCCTTTTAATCTATTACGATTCACCCTAATGTAATTTCATATTAAACTGGGTGACAATTCATTAGGTGGGTGTAGCAGCTCCAGAGTGCTTGATGCGCAGCAATTACAGCCCATAGTGGAGGGCCCTGACCCTGGAATGGACCTGCAGTGACAACGACCAGTAACGCTAATGGAAATAGAGGAGTAAGGGGACAAGATGACTGTCATACTTGCAGCAAAGGGCCTGACCACCCTGACAGGTGAGAATAGGGCTTTTGTAATTATTTAGCAAGGACACGTTCTGGAACATTAGGAATGACCAAAGTAAATGGAGATCACATGGAAAGTGAAATGGGCACAGAAGCACTGAAGATGAGTGCTTGTTGTGGAATGTTGTTCAGAGGGTACATTTTGTGCAAGAGGGCTGTTTTAATGGCCTAACTTCTCTCTTTGCCTGGGGGTACAGTATGTAAAAACAGACTGATATTTAACATGACTTTCAATGCCTTAAAAGCAAAATTAACGAGGCAGATAGAAGTTTTATAGCCCCGTGTGATTAAGACATTACACCACCTTAGGGGTGATAATTGACTTTTAAGTATAGCAATATTCCATGAAGCCAGCATGTCATGGGCTTTTTTATGTGGATCACAGCCTTTAATTTCAGCAGCTAAATATGTTCTTCCCATTTTTTTCCTCTGTTTTCTCAGCTGCATGACTGCACAGTGTTGCATTTCACTCCAGCAAATTAAGCAAGCTCAGTGTTTGGAGTACAAAATCCAAGTTTTCAGTGATGAATTTCATACTCTGTGTTAAGCAGGAGACTTATTGAAATTAATTCACATTGGAATGTTGATTCAGAAGATCAGAATTGTCTGAGCCTTCTGCAGATCTTACTGATGAGTTTTTCTATCGTTATACTATTTGAATTATGGATAGGGTTAAAAAAAATCCCCATGAGATGGAACATCTCTGCATCCATAGATAGACAGGGACACACATGCACAGACATTTTCTCACAGTATCAAACCTTCTGTCTAAGTTTGGAGAAATGTGATGCCCCATAGTGTAACAGTCACAGTAGAAGCTACAGACTCTGATAGTGTTTTGAATTGTCTCTCATGAGTGGAATATAGATGACATCCTTGGCATTATTCCAAAGAGATAACTGAGTCAGACATAAGGAACCCCATTGAAGTGGAAGGAAATAGCTCCATGCAGGACTTCCAGGCCATTGTGTCTACCATATCTCTCTAATGTGAATATAATCTGTTTTCTTTTTCTCTCACTGGTTGCCAAGTTGATCAGCTGGCTTCATATTTTCTACAGATAATACGTTAACAGTTAATTGGCTTTCTAGCTAACATAGGCAACTGTACCATTTCTGCACACAGAAAGCACTTATAACAACAATGTGCTCTCTCTCTCTCTCTCCCCCCATATGTATAATGTCTGAGGATATTTATTGGCACAAAAATACCCCTGCAAAAATCTCTTTTTTTCCCTAGGTCTATGATTGATTCCTAAAATCTGTGAGTGCATTAAGACTATTTCAGTTGGTTTCAGGTAGAAGTTAGCTTGTTTCAGTAAAATCTTGAGAGATGGTACATCTAAGAATGAGATGATGTCATGAACATAAAAGTAGCTTTTCTAGGCTCTGGAAAAAATCGCAATGAGTAACAACTAATCTTACTTGCAGTTGCATTTCGACAAGTTTACAGACATGTTTCTTATAATGGCAGTCTATGGGGAAAATGCTTTTTGGACCATATCTTTTATATTTTGGACTTTTTGCTAATCTTTGCTTTCTTATTAAATATTGGATAATTTGACCTCTTTTTAAGTGAAACCCTTTGTAAAGTGGGGATATGTCTCTTTAGATGAACTGCTAACAAAACAGATGCATTAACTCAAACACTAATTTTTGACTGTGAAATGTAGTGGAGTAGAAGTAAAAGCAGCAGAGAACAGAAATACTCAAGCCCAAGTACCTCAAAATTGCATTTAAGTACAGGACATGAGTAAATGTACTCAGTCACTTCCCACTAGTCCCACCATGGTTGGTCATTGGGACAAACTGGCATCAAGGCTGACTGGACATATCCAACTCACTTAATGGACATTTTCACAGCCGACATTTTGACTTGTCATAGTAGGAAAAGCACATGTGGAACAAATTTTGTTAATGATGGATCAGTTCCATTAAGTGACCTAGTAAGCCATGACAGTAAACTAGCATGCATAATATCAGGACCCTGGAACAAGCCCATCTGAATGGAATGTAGTCGTTTTTAATGTTAAAAGTTGTAAATGTGCTTTTTTGGCTACAACAAGCTAAAAATTGTGCTGTGAAAAAGGCCTGTAGACCCATGACGATAACATGCAATAAAGGTCCTTATTGGAGACCTTTACAACAAAACTCTAAACTTTAACTCAGTTACAAACAATAAAGTCTTAATAAAAAAATGTTATATAAAAATGAATCAATGTAAAATGCTAGATTTCTCATTTAATGTCTTTTATGCATTACATAAAGCACTATGAGAAGCCTTATTGTATGAAATGTGCCATTGTGGCTTTGCAAGATGAGGTTTCATAGACCTCTGCTATAGAGAAGCAAATTGTCTTACTTTGTGAAGACAGAAGTACTCTAGCAAAAATAGATAAATCTACTTACCAAATAAGTCATTAAAAGGAACATAGATCAGAGAAAATGGCATGCCACACTATCAAGAGAATAGCAAGAGAACAAGAAAGCTGACTTCAGTCATATCGCTGATGGCAGCAGTTACTGACACAAGTTTAGTTTCCACCAAAGTTTAATTATACTCAAGCAGGCACCCATTGGGAGAGACATGTCACACCACCTCAGGGGGTGTTGAATCTCACAGGTTAAACATAGAGCGAGAAGCGTGGGCCACCACTCCACCTGCTATTCTCCATTACATTCAGCAGAATGTTATTAGAGAGACCATAAACAGACACAGACAATCAAATACATACTGTATACACAAACATTTACATAGACATATGAAGAATAGGATTTGTCTGGAAACAGGTGGGAGTCTGCAGCTTTCTGCTTTCATTTCACTAGAGGAGTCTAAGTGCTTAGCCTTCAGTGATGGAAGGGATGGGAAGTAATTGTCTTCCATTCAGACATCCCAGACCCCTGACAGCTGTCATGACCACAACATGTAGTATAAGAGCAGAAAAAATGGGGGAAGATGGGGAAGAGAAAGACAATATGACAGAGATAGTGACAAAGAATAAGATGCAACACAGCCATGTTTCCATCCACTGTCAAGCAGATGCTATGTTGCAAAAACACATCCAAGCAAAAATGCAAAGTCTCTCCAGAGCTCAGTAGTGCTGTGATATTGTTATCATTATTGTTATCACTATTTATGATCAGTATGTCAGTCATATTCTGTGCTTGCATCGAAATACAAAATAAACTGCACCTGACTTCCAGTGCCTGATCATCACAGATTATACCTAAAAATGACTGAAACGTTTAAATGCAAGGTTGATGTGAGTGGACGGACTAGTGAGCTGTCTGGGGAACACATTCGAGGTTGGAGAACAAGTACTGGCATTGAGCAGTCCATGATTTTGAACATTTTTAAGGGAGTACAGAAATACAGGATAAATACAGGATTAAAAGGAAGACTTTGAGGCCTGTAATGGATTTGCTGCTTGCTGTCACCTTAGTTAGATACTCATGTCAGAAAATCCAGATCTTGACAACAAGGTGGAACCTGGTAGAGCTGAAATAGGATGAGCATCATGGCAACCACCTCATCATGGCACCCTAGAATGATTGCCTGGCTCAGTTGAGGCAAAACCCTCCAAAATACTTCTCTAAGCATTAATATCTCCATGTACTTAAATTCTTATGTTTAGCAAGTTAAACTTTTACCATCTTGGTTTTGCATGGTAGCATGCTAATATTTGCACAATAGTGCTCAGTATTCAAGTACTCAAATTTCAAGGCAATCCATTCAATAGTTGCTGAGACATTTCACTCAAAAACACCGGTGTGAGCCTCATGGCAGTGCTGGATGGAAAGGCAGGGGATCACTAAAGTCAGTGGGAGTCATTGTTTGAGAGCCATGAATATCCGTATAATATCTGTACCAAATGTTGTGCCAGTGTGTCCTGTAAATATGGAGATAGTTCACTGAATAACAAAAAACCTTTATCTGCTGGTGACACTAAAGAAAAAAATTAAGTGGGTCTCCACATTTATTTGGGTTCATCCTCCATAGACCGTGAATGCCAAAGTTAATGGCAATCCAGGCAACCGTTGTTGAGATATGTACCAAGGGTGGACCAACTGATTGACATAGCCATCGCCAGAGCCATGTCTCTAGTCTACTAATAAAAGCATCGTGTTGGGAATTTGGAGATGTTCTGATTCTGGTAAAAGACTGTCGGCTTTGCAAGACAGTATTTACTTGCATCTTCTTGGTCACATAAACTGTCTGCTATTTTAGTTTCATGCAACACATCCAGATTGGCTTACTAGAACAGTGTCTCAACAGTGTAGTTCCTCTATGCAATATCCCATCAACAATGTAGTGACCTCACATGCTGAAAATGATATGAGACAGCAGGAAGTAGCTAAGATAATTAGATTCACTTGTGCCCTTGGGCGCAGACCAGTTGACTGTGTCTACTTTATAACAGGTCAGTGATGGAGACCCAGCTGGTGGGACTGATAGAAAGCAAAAGGAGAAATTTCAGTGTGTTCACACCTGATGTTTGGGCAAGATGCATGAAATGTATGCCAGCCTTTGCCCAAGAGAACTCTGGTGTAGTTAGCAGTAGGTGAGAGGGTAATCCAAGCCAGCTACAGGGCACAACCCAAATCACAAGGTTTTGTGACTGTAAAGAGACAGGTTTTGACATCGGAGCTGGCAATTTGTGTTTGATAAGTCTAGCATAACAAAATGAGTGAAGTCTTCTTAGTTCAGAAAAGATAAATCACAGCAAAGAATGTAGCTCCATAGCATATAGCTGCTGCCTATTATGCTTACAATCATGTCAGACAGAGAGAGGCTGAGACAGAAAGTGGGAGTCACCAGAGCCAATGAAACTCCTCCACCACTGATGCTGAGCCCCACTTCCTCCGGACTAGGAGTTTTGTGGAGGGCTTAAGGTTAGCTGCTGCTGCTAAGCTTCCACCACTGTTGATCTGTCTAAGAGCAACAAGACAGCCGCATGAAGGAAGAGAGAGAGAAGGGGGTGGTGGTGAGGGGAAGTGAAGCAGGATTAGGAAGATGGATTTGGATGCTGGTGAAGGGTAGCCAAATAGTGAGAATTAAGGGAAAACAGTGAGCAGTAAGGCTTATCAAGGCAAGTGAGATTCAGCAGTCTTCTGCTGGATGCTGGGCAATAAAACGTGGCAGCTGCTCCAGCTGAGGCCCATTGTGCCTTAGTGGGAGGAGGACCCCATCTAACCTCCCACAAAACACAGTATGCTTTTTATATCTGCTCAATCTGCCTTTATTGCTTTAGAGTGAACAGTTGGATGAATGCTAACGTCCTCTGTGAGACTTCCTTTTAGAAAAGTGGGGCAATGATGTGTTATGAGGGTACATTCTCAGCATATCCTGGATTGTTTGTATCTCTCTTAAAATCTACCAAGAGTGCATTCAGTTCACATTCAGTTTGGCTCCATTTCAGGAGTGTCCATGGTTACAGCAAAGAGAAAACAATTTAACCCATCATTTAATAATCATGTCTGCCTACCGAGCACATTCACAGGGTTCACTTTCGGAAGTGGTGCTCTATGAGATATGTTTGGATGTCTGTTTAGAGATTTCACTTTGTGCATATAAACAAAGTAGCATTAAAAAAAAAAATTCTGAATCTGTGCTCAAATGCACACATACAGATCAAGAAAGAAAACCATCCCCTGGAAGACTTTTATACTGTATGTAGTTTCAAACTGACGGTCCTCTTGGACTTTGCAAAAGATTTGCTGAATTTCCAGACATTGCTGTCAACCTCTGGGTATTAGCGTCAGGGTACCATGATGCGGAACACTGACCCTTTCTTTCCTTTGGCAGAACAAAATGGCAATGAGGGCATCTCAAACATGCAGGATTTGTCTCATTTTAATATTTAGCACATGCCCTGCTTCCTCAGATGTGGGGGCCAAAACAAATGTTTTCCATAATGCAGCCAAGTGTAGCCATGAAATGATCCATGACCATGTTTCTTGTTTTTGAATCGCCATAATACCACCTCAGAAAGTGGCTTTTCCAAGTCCGGATACAGTACAAGACTCCCTGCTTTTTTCAGTCGTGGTCTATGTTCATTCTCTTTAATGATTTACTGAATGTCCCACTGTTATGTTTTAGAAACTGCTCATAGTAAAAGTTTTATATGCAGTGTATGTATTGTTATCAGAAAGTTAAGTAAGTTAGAGAACATTTTAATAACAATGGTTGCTAACTAACTTAAACTGTCAGTCACATAATTCTTTTCATGCAAACTAGCTTGTCTTGCTGAAAGAGCTTCAATTTTCATCTCGCTTCTTTACTAAATAAAGAGTGTTAACCAATACCTAGAGGCATGTAGCAGAATAATTTACACCAGTGAGATGACAAGGGTGTCAGGGAATTAATTACAGCATTAAAGGTGCAGATAGCAACAGTCTAAATGCCTCTGAGAGAAGAAAACAGAGACTCAGAGGAAGAAAGTAAAAAAGAGAGCTTGGTGGGTCGAAAGTTATCTCTACCCTGCAGCATAATGGGAGTGTTAAACATACCTAAACACTTCAAAGTGCTATTTGGTACATGGAGAGGCGCTTAGTGGAACAACCTCTACTTTATGTCTGGATGTGAACGCAGTTATAGATCACCTGCACTTGCTCCCCCTCTTTCTTTCTCTTAGTTCCAACTTCAGCAGATGTTACAGAGTTTGAATTATTCTTTTTCTACATGTGAAGGTACACAGGAAGCCAACGCTTTTTCATCTCCAGCTGATTGCTAGGACGTTATTGCTTTGACTGAGGGTGACAGCAGCTGTCATGGCTGTCAAACGACTTGGCCTGCAGCATATCAAACTGCAGGTTATAGTGTGACTGGTGACATGCTCAATCAGCCATTAAAGCGAAATCACTGTCAGTGGTACATAGCTGCTGACAATCAGTCATCACAGGGAGGGGGCTCATGGGTCCAACTGGACTCAAGGTGATTGCAAGGAAAGTTTGTGATTTAAGGTTAAGCCAATATATGAGTGATGTGCTGTAAACGTATTGGTCTTTCTTTAAATATTGAATATTAGCTAGTCATGTGCAATCAGTTGCTCCCCACATGATGGAGGTTCCTGCGGAGGAGTTGAGGATTGTCAGTGGGAGGAAGTGACCCCTGGTCTGTGTGGATGTCCACTTGCAGAGGGTCAGTATATGCAGAAGTCATCATGGCCAGAATCACTAAATGAAATCATTTTTTTATTGTATTTTTAATATTTTTCTTACGTCAGATAAATTACTATTACATTGTTTTGGACAATTCTAAAGACAATGTAATGCAAATCAATCCAAGAAACTATGTAAATCTGACTAACCAGACAGATGGTTTCCTTAGTGTGTAGAAAAGTCTAATAAAGCACAGTGGCACAGTGGTAGACAAAGTATTTAGATCCTAATATATTGTATATTATTATCTTTATTTCTTTAACAGTGTCTCCAACTATTTGCCATTTTCCTCCGCAAAAGAAGACAATGTTTGCTCATCATAGTTTGCCTATTCGTGTGACAAGTTCCACTAAAGAGAAAAGATTTTTTTTCCCCTTTTCTATTTTTAGAGGGCAGAGAGGTGAAGTTATTGACTAATTCACCAGACATAAAAGACACAATTGATCTAAATGGTTAGATTTGCAGAGACCCTTCGTAGTGTTCCTGACACCCTGGCTGGGAAACACTGATAAATCAATTTTAAAACCTGATTATATGTTTTAAAATCCTAGTCTGCAAATTAATCTGAAGATGGTGGCATGAATGGACACAGGAACCACGTCAGGCTCTCTGTGTACACTGTAGCAGTGAAGAAGCACTATTTGGTTCCACTGTACTGTACTTAACCAACTTATATGGACAGAATGTCAACAAATTCTGTTTTGAAGTTAAAACTGGTAACTGCAGCTGTCAGATAAAGGTTTGGTGATGAGAAGTGAAATGTTAACCTCTGAATGGTAGTAAAGCACAAGGAGCTTAGTACTCAAGTACAGCTCCCAAGTAAATGTACAGTTACTTTCCACTACTGACTAGGGAAAGACTGATTATTGGCCAGGCCGATTATCGGCACCGATATTCGACATTTTGACGCATATCGGCATCTGCCTTTTTTTTCAATCTGACGGCCGATAAGAGATCAATTTAAAACTGGGTTATTTTGGCTCTGATGCAGCCGCACCTCTCTGTCTGCAGTCACTACTCTGTCTCCTTTAACATGTTGCAAATCTGAAAAGCTGTTTAATAAACATATGCTTATAGGCATTTAAACAAAGTTAAGTGTTGGAGTTTGTATTATTCAAAATTTTGACGCCAATATTTTCACTTTTACTGCAAATGAATATTGGCTCCAAATATCAGTTATCAGCCTCCTTGACTACTAATAATCGGTATCGGTATCGGCCCTGAAAAAAAACATATCGGTCTATCTCTACTACTGACTATCCTTTGCTTACTGTAATGTTACTGTTCCATATGTGTTAGGAATCAGAGTTTTGGCCACATTTTAACGTCCACAGGCCACTGATTATGCAGTATGTCAGATCTCTGTCATGTCAAGTAGTTTGTTTTTCTCCTGCCATACCAGTTCAGCCCATTCATAGTAGCCATCTGCATAGCACATAGTGACCCTTATGACTCTGAGCTGTAAAAAAAATGCTAAATGAAGAAATTACTGTTTATTACATGGATGAATAACATAATAGTAGCTTTTACTGTAATTGCATTAATACCAAATGTATCAACCTTCAAAACTGTGTTCCAGCTAAAATTTCCCTTTCCAAAGCTAGTCCACTCTTGGTACGGGAACAATAAACAAAACAATAAACTTTTCTGTAACCACTCCATAAAAGTTTTACATTGAAGCAGAAGTGAACAATTTGGGGTCACACACAGATCCAAACCAGTGCTCACAAGACTGATGTAAGAGACTGAAACAGCCGAGAGAAATACTGTCAAATGCCAAGTGCTACAGTCAGAGATTGAGTCCAGGTCTGTCCACAGTGGAATATTACAGTTATGCTGTAACACTGCACAGAGGGCCATGCTCCCTATAAAACATCAATTGAAGCTTTCTGAATCACCCGACAGGTCAAGTATAAACCAGCAGAGAGGGGCCTTTGAAACTGTAAGTTTGGTGTTTCAATTTAGGCCAGCTATCATGGAAACTTTTCCAACATGAAAGGAGCTTTGGATGGAGGCAGGTGGAGGGTCACAAACTGTTGCCACTGGTCAGTAAAACAGAGGACAAGAAGTAATGAGAAAAACAAAGCAGATTCCAGTCATGTTGAAATATAAAGAAAATTGTTGAACCCTGAGGGTAAAAATACAAAGTGTCTGTCAAATATATTGCATAGCTCATAAAACCTCATTCCAGGGGTTAACAGCTGGCTGGTGGGGGAGGACGGATGAGGTAAGGTGAGGTTGAGGTACAGGTGGAACAGAGGGGAAAAGCGACTAACCTTAATCCCCTAAACTTTCTCCTGAAGGAAGCACTTTTTTAATTCCTGACTTATCCTTCCCTGGGGAGGGACTGTTATCAGCTGATTCTTTCTTTCTCCCCCTGCCCCTGTTTTCCTTTTCCCCTTCCCTCTCTCTGATGCATCTGCCAGGTGTGATAAGGCAGACAAACGTTACCTTTACAGGGCTATTAAAACCATTTCCCCCCGCAGTTTTGAAATGATTATCGCCTTAGGCCCACGGTTACAGGTTAGCTGATAGCTCACCTCCATCTGCCCATATCTGGGTGACTCTTTGAGGCTTAGGGCTGGCTGGGTGGTTGAAGATTATATGCGTTGCTTAAACCGCTTGAATACCAGGGGAAAACGGCAAAGGTGGGAGGGAGGAGAAGAAAAAAGGGATGGAAGAAATGAAAAGAGCAGGAGTCCTGACATCCACAATGCTGTGGTGGATGATAAGGGATAGGGTGACAGCTCTTCCTCCCTCTGTCTGGGGCTTGGACTGACTTTATGTTGGACACATTGTCAGGTAAAGGGCAGTCACAGTCAGTCTTGAAGGAAGGTGGGTGATCTTTTTGCATTTCAAGAATTCCCTACATTGTTCGAGGATATATCCTTAATTTGTTGTAAATTGGATTAAGGTAAGATATCAGTCTTGATTCAAAACACCTTAGGCAGCAATTGTGAGGTGGAAGAACAGATTTGTTTCATATAAAATAGAAGTTCCTCAAAAGACTGAAGCCATCTCATTTACAAAACACTCAGAAACTGCTTACAGTAGTCATTTGTTAGCCACTGAGACAGCTACAGTATCTATCCTCCAGTGTGGATGCTTCCTGCCAGCCAGCACTGTCTCCCAAATCCTCTCAAGCTTTACGTCTGCTCCATAGAGATATCACCACCAACAGCAGCTGCCGTTGACTTCCTCCCATTACCTGCTCCTCACTTATCTGTCTGTGCCTGACTGATGGTCTTCTTTATTTCTGCCCATTTCCTGCTGCTCATTAGAATGTGTCACTTATTGGTAGTCGATCTGGGTCAAATTTGATCCTCTTTTCTATTATCATATTTTATAAAAACTGCAGACACAAAGTACAAAAGACAATGCCAGTTCAGATGTAAAAGGGAACAGCTTTCTTTTTCTTTGAGCAATCAACAGGGAATTCTAAGTGACTGATGCAGAGCTGAAGTGTTCATTAACTCTGTAAAGGTGGAAACAGCCCTCCTTTAGCCACTCTGAAACCTTCCTAACAGAATAATCTGACAGCTGAGGCACTTAACTGAGGTAGCAACGAATATATATTAACATTAATTTAATTGCACTCAGAGAATTTCCTCTCTAATTGACCTTGGCCCCCTTTACAGCATAATTACTAAGACCGTCACTTTTGCTCACTGCAGCCAGACACATCCTGTAAGGTCAGTGACCCAGCAATCTGCATAAAGAATTAAACAGGTGATAAAGCAGGGTTTACAACAGCCTAATGACGAATTATCAGCCAGTAGAACCTGCAAATTCATTTTTAATGTAAACCCTGATAACAAGTCATGTGGGAACCTGTAAGTATGTGGTTAATAAGACCAACTGGGAGGCATAAAGGTTAGTGAAATAAAAACCAGCTGTCTTTTGTCTTGGTGCATTAGCACACACACATTATGCCAAATAGAAACCTAGCGAGAGCTGAAGCCGACATGAGTTACAGATAAATGCTTTATGGTCAATGCTAAATGCCAAAATCACTTGTTACTTTGGCATTTAAGACAAGAACAATCACTCCTTTAGGAGCAGCTAGTTTGCCCTTAGGAAGGCATTTAAGACATCTAAATATAGACTTGGTTTATGATCAAGACTCCAGCTGTAAAAAGTATCATTTAAAAAAATCAGTCTACTGCCACTGAGCTAAGAACTGATTGAGACAGAAAGTCCTTTCTTAGCTCTGTAAAGAGAATGATTTGTCACCAGAGATGTCCACTCCTGTTTCCCCTGACCTTGCAGCGAGCACTAACTTGTTATTCTATACAATAACATAACAAAGCACCTTTGACTGGAGGAGGTCCTTTAACCAGAGCAGTTTGCCAGAGGTGACTGGATCTGCTCAGCCATGCAGTCAAGAGCCTGCCGAGAGCTTTTCACGCCAGTGTTTAATGAGCTATGTTCATGTCCACTCCACATCCATCTCAGTCCATTATTGGCTCCAAAAAGCTTTCAAAATGTCGTTTGAGCACTCAGTGTACTTAACCAATAGCCTATTCAAGAATGTGCCAATGGTCCCTCTTTAAAAAAAAAGAAAAAAAAAAGAAAAGAAAGGTCTTTTGGGAATTGTGAATTCAGATATTAAACAATGGAAAATACAACAATATCTTGGACAATTAAACTTGGTTGAAAAGAACTTGATTAACAAGAATTTGACTGATAGCTGAAATCATGAGTACTCTTACCAGTGTTCTCATCGCAGCTTTATGCTATTGTGTCTGAACTGCTTTGTAAACCTAAATGACCAGGGCAATAATGTGGCTGTAAATGAACTCAACATACTCAGTGCCCCACTCTTAGGTTGGACACGTTTTTTATTGAGAGAACAAAAACTGAATTGATAACATGCTCTCAGGATTAATTGGAGGCCTCATAGGTGTTTTAAAGCATCCGTTCTCTGGCGTTGGAGCCCCCAGGGATGTTGTTTTTGCTGCCATGGTATTATGAGGAAATTTCTGGTAATGAAAAAAACAACGGTGTGAGCCTAGCCTGCAGTCCTGTGCTGACTCCCCAGGGAGATGAGAACATCTTATGAGTGAGGCCTTTCAATAATGGAGTTCACTATTAATCATCTCCCTCACATGTCTGCTTTGTGTCTCCCTTCTATTTCACCGAGTTGCCATTCTCTTCAACCAGAAAAAAACCCTCTGCTACTACCATTTAAGTAATTCTACCTTGCTGCCTCATAATCAGGGACTATTGGCAAATGTATCTCTGCCCTGACTGTGAATGCCTTGAATACATGGGATCCATCAACAACTAAACCCCAACATGGCACATAATGGCTCTGTAGCCAAGCGCTGATGCTGATGAAAATGGGAGAAATCAATGGTCCAGCTAAATGTTGGCTCTGTTTTATAAGCAAACCAAGAAAAGTTGTGGTGAGTGTTAAGTGGGACTTTACACAAAATTAAATACATTTGCATAAAAAGAGTACAAGGCTGAAACATAATAACAACACGCTGACCATAATTGGTGCAAAGAGGTTTAGCTCAATTTATTCATGCTTTATTTCAGCTGAATATGTACCGTACTGTACTGAACTTTCAGTCATTACTAGTAAATGTAGCGATGCACTACACATATCGTCTAATCAAATTTAAACTCACATTAAACTTGTAGATGTGAGGATTCATGAAATCAAGGCGGGTCTTTCTTTGGATTTTGAAGAGACGGGCTCCCAACAGGCAGAGTCCCTTAGAATGATGTCTTCCCTTGTCAAATGTTCTCTTCACGATTTATGTCCATTGTCAACATTAAGTGCCAGTCTTGTTCTTTATGTAGCAAAGTGGAATGTAAATTTGTGGAGGTTGGGTGGTGGAGTTTGCGTACTGACATTCACCTAGTCATTAATTGTAATGAATATTTTTCCCTAACCTTAACTAAGTGTTGCCTCATGCTCACCATACCTTAACCATAGTTTTATTTTCTGAAACCACAGCAACCTGCCATAGTTGCCATGTGCAGATGTAGTAGCTAATGAGAATTTTAAAAATGCTGGCTCCCATACACAACGCAAATAGATGTGTCACTGATAATTAAAGTTTGTACTGATTGGTTTAAGGCATCAGGCAAAAGATATTCAATTGGATACTTTTATTAAGCCCTGTAATTTAGCAAAACTCAATTTGGCAGCTTTTGAGCGGCAGCTTTATAATTGGCAAGCATTCAACCTTACTGTCTAAACAAACCCAGAGGAAATATCAACTTGTTTGCCTGAATATGATTGGAAATGAAACATAATGGATACACACATCCACCAAATGAAATCACATGCATGATCATCTACAGCCATGTTTGACATGGACTCTAGTTGATATTTGCAGATCTCCAGTGTGTTTGGAAATAGTCCTCATCTTCCTCGCTTGCTTCATATTGTAGCAAGCTCACTAAAAGACAGAATCTATCCTTGATATCTTGCAGCAGCAAGTGACCAAATATTTCTAGATGAAAAGAGGATTTTAAAGTGTCTAAAACTCACAGTTTACTGACACACTAGGCAAGAACATTAATTGGCCATGATGTTTGCAAAAAATGCCAAAATTTGTAAAACACTTTCCAAGCAGCAACTGCTTGCACTGAATATAACACTGTTGCAGGTTGTGTGGGCATGTGCCAACAAGTCCTGGTCATCATGACTTATTTACATTGTTTACTCTGGCTGTTCCCCAAAGAGGCCAAGCAGGGGCACGAGTTGAGGAGGTGGGGGTGGCTGAATGATTCACAGGCCCAGAGTTCAACAGGGACCCTAGAACATGCCAGAGATTTTACATATTTATAGATTCAGAGGTGTTGCTGACCTGTTTTTGCTGCAGATCATGGTGCCTATTGTTACCTCATGTATTCTTTGTTTCCCTCTACAAGCACTGAGAAGCAGAAACGTGAACAGCTCATGTCACCCATTTAATTAGACTACATAAATGTTCATATTTGACTTAGGTAAAGTCGTTTAGGAAAGTTTTTGTTAGGTGCAGATTTTTTTGAGAGCCAGATTTGATTGTTGGAAAACCAAACTTCTACATGAACCAAAAGTATATTGGTACTGCCAAAATCTGATGTGCTATCACATTTAAGAGGCTACCACCACAGATACAGCAGTTTCACATATGTTCTTTATATGTACAGTGCGTGCCAACAGTTAATCGCACTATTTCCTGTAATTCCAGTCCCATGGTGAGCAGATGACTGATGCCCAAACAGCCAACTTTTCAAAGAATTGCACAATATTCTAAACTCTGCTGATCAAGAGCACATTTTCAGAAAGATTGATGTAGGGAAGAGGACCCAACATCAAAAGCTTCTTTTAATATTATAGGAAGGAGGAGTTATATATTTAAGGATTTCAAAGACCTATATGTCCTCTGAATATATTTATCTGATCAGCGTCCAAAAAACTGGATTTCATCAGTGGTGATTGAGGTAATTTTGCGTGAGCTCTTTCTTTGGTTTTGCCTGTCTTTGTCCCTTTAGGGCTCAATAGCTTCTCTTAGGAGGGAAGTCTGAGCCAATGCCCTCTGTGTGCTGCTCCTGCAGGCTTCAAAACAGAAATAGACAGCCCACAACTCAAGCCTGTCTTGAATTAGATTACTTAATTTGCACATGACATGATATAGAGTGGTGATGCCTGTGCAGGAACCCCATATTTTGTACCAGTAAGCAACTTTGGTTTTATCAGCTGATGTCACTTTACATTGGTATGTGTTGTGGCAATTTATTATGTGTTTAAAAGTGCTTTTATGTTCTGCTTTTGTTGTGTGTTTTTATCATAAACCATGTCTTTGAAGCACATTTTCTTTACAGGAAAATAAATTTTGAATGAAATTGAATTGAAATGTTTTGTTTCAGGGGCCAGCCAGTGTCAGAAGGTAAATGTTTGTTACGTTTGTAAGGAGGCGACTTGAACAGAGCTTTCCATGCGAATGTCTATTCAGATCACATTTCCTAATTATCTTGACATACTCCAGACTACACAGTGCTAATCAGAAGTTGAGAGTGTTCAGGGCATGAAAGGGGAGGGAAAAGAGCATGGTGGATAATGCTCACCTTCTTAACCAAAGGTTTATTCTCAGCCGTCGTTGCCTTGGTGAACCACCCCCCGCTGTGAGCAAAAACGTGCTACATTATCAGTTCACCAGGCTTTGAGAAGCTGCAGCATCACACAGAGCTCAATGGGCTCCCCTCTTAGCGTACAGATGGTTGTGGTGAGGCCCTGGTGGAAATAACACTAAATAAAATTCTCTGAAAATTCTCTCTCAGGATGTGACAAAAGAAAAGTGGGGCTACCTTGCCACCTGCAACGTCTGGCACCTCTCTCTCTTCTCTGCCAATTAAAAGGCTGAAAAAATAGCGAAGCCTCCAGGCTTAGTTTTGCATAATAACATTTGCATAAAATGAGACCATCTGTTTTTAAACCTTTAATTTTTTGACTGTGACTTTAATGTGTTAATGCTGTGAGCTCTGATTTGCTACGCTGTTGATTTCCTTGTGGGCAAGGCTACTGAACAAAAAAATGAAAGTGGTATAGATCCCTATTAGATGCAACACAGGCAAAGTCACAGCTCAGTTTGCAACAGCATGACAGTTTGGCACATAATCCTAATAAGACAGTGACCTGATTACTTATATGCAAATTATGTATGTCAATATTGGCTCAGAGAAAATGACATGCAAGTCAAGATATAATGGCTTTTATTTTAATTGGTTGCAGTGTTTTAATCTACAATGTAGTGAAAGGATAGTTCTGGTTTATTACAATTTGGGTCTTATTAATGTAGTTTGGGCTGTAGCTTGTGTATTGTGATCTGAGAACATGTGATATTGCCAGAACAAAGTCCAATGGCAGACGAAATGAGCAGTCACATGATCAGACAGGCTGTGAACAAGCCACAGCAAATTCTAACTAACTAAGTTATTACTGGTGGGACTGATGGACAAAATTATGAAAATGGCATTAAGGTTGCGATGAAGTGGAATTACCTTTTAACCACTGCAGCATTTACAGAGAAGGGTAAGTCAGTGGTCACTCAGCCTTGGCATTGGTCTGTTTGTGTGTCATGTTATTTGTTGTCATTGTTGTGTCCATACATCCACAGTGCCTCGCACAGTCTGCCTCAAAGTGAGCTTCTGCTCACCCCTTCCTGGCACCACAGGCCCACATTTAAGACCAGCCAGCATGCCACTGGTGCAGAAGGGATGATGGATTTATGACAAATGAGAAATTAAGCAAACGGCAGAGCATGCACACTTCCAGAGGGGCTCGATGGGAGCTGATGGCCACTCAGCAGAGGCCCACTGCCATGCATGTCTCTGGAACTGCCAGGAGCTGTCTAAATAGGGGTCCTTAACAGATGGTGGACATGTGGGACAACTCTGCCTGAGAATCTTCCCTGGTTTCCAGTACATGCACACTCAAATGCAAATCCATTTTATGAGTAATGACTGCCTTGAAATGAGTTCAGTGCTTGTCAAATGAAAGAGGGTTGTGACTCTTTTTAAGATTTTTAAGATTTACTGCATGGCAGGCATTTGATATTCATTGTTTGCCCTCCCTTGCTCCAACTGATGGCAAACATGTCACTGCCCCTGGCGACCCAGCGTGCACTTCACCTCAGGTTACCATTATTGTACATCCCGCAGTGAGTTGCTCGGTGATTAGAAAGGCTCACCTAATTAAGAAAAGATCTGGAACGCCCGTCTTGTGGTTTGCAGAAGAAGGATGAGGGACCATCTTTTCCTCTGAGGCAATCAGGCTGACAACCTTCTCGGTGACTCCTCAACCACAAAGCTTGTTTTGAGATTTAACTTAGAATTTTTTTTTTTTTTTTTATCACAACAAAGGCTCAAGTTAAGCTCTTTACTCAAGAAGAGGCATGATCTGAAATAGCTGGCGGTTGTCATCACCACATTTCCAGCTCTCCAATCAGTTTTCCTTTATCTTCTATACCACTATACGCTCCTTATAGGATTATGGCATCATATCTTTGAATACATTACAGTATAAAGTCAGTCAGAATGATAAGTTTAATCTCATCTCCCTTTACGTCCATACGCACTGTATGAATAGTTTTTCTTTTCTATTAGAGTTATTTATATTACTTTTGGACACTTTCCAAATTCACACAATGCAAAATTATTATAATTACACAAGTATAATTACTATAATTAGGAGATCAGAATTCAAATAGTAAACCCCACTGTTCTGCCTCTCCAACTCCATTCTGGTGGTGCCAGTTATTATTGACACCATTCACCACCAAGGTGTCTCACTGTTTAATTCAGTGGTGTAAAAACAGCTGTGTCACATTCCTCATAGTCCCCTGCAAAACAATTGTTACCATTCCAGTAATTATAATAATGACAATTAGGCATGGGCTTACTGGGCAGAAAATAAGGGTGCAGGCCATACGGTGAGACTTCATCAAAAATTCTGAATATGAGATTGACTTATCAGGTGGCCTGTTGGGTGCAATTCAATTATCTCTTTGTTTTGCTGCAGGGAATGAATGGAGTAGATGGAAGCGCAACACACAGTGAAATAGCAGGAGACTGCTGGTACAGATAAAAGGTCAATAAAAGCAACAGCGTGAAAGAGAAAAGTGATTAGCAGTAAAACTAATAGATTGTGGAATATTGTACTAAGGGAGTCCTTTGAGTTGCTTTGTTTCAGTCACAAATGGGAGTTTTTAGGTTATTTCTTTACTAGTGTCTTTTGGAACAACTTCGATTCATTTCTGATGGGAAACTGCAGTTTCCCTGCTGTGTTTCCTCCTGCATTTTGAGATCACACGCCTGCACTGTACTTTTTCTATTCTTTTTGTGAGAGTTCCTCAGAAATTATCCCCAAATCATTTTGTCTATAGAACACTACTGCTGAATCTGGCCTGGTTATCATGTCTGTTTTAGGAACAGATACAAATATTCAATTTTCTCTCATCCCAAATGAAGCAGGATGAGGAGCAGAAGTTGTTAGAAAACAAACAACAGCTCCATCTTATTTTTCTTTGCACTTCCCAGAACCCAGGTCATCTTCCAAGAACCTCTGATGTTATCCGAATCCACTCTCTAAATGCAGATTTCATTCAATCACCCTGTGATCGTCTCCTCTCCCCTTATCTCCCAAAGCCTTTCTCTTAGAAAACCCACAGGAGCCGACTCTGCACTGCTCCTGGTGATAACGGGGAATAGAAAAGAGGTGGATTAGTTTACCTCCACTGTATTGTGCCAGTGTGAATATGTTCCAATTGATGTCTTCTCTGAGACTGGAAACGGTGGGCATATGGGACACCCTCCTCTGCAATGCAATATTCAAAAAGATCTTACATAATTCATCTTTTTTTTCCTCTGTTTTTGGAGAGCCATCCTCAAAGTGTCACTGGCAGACCCTTTTAATTTGACAAGCCTGTGAAGCTGGAGTGCAAAATCTTGACGGCTTGGCTTCGCAACTTCTCGCGGGACAGGCTGATATTGGGATGATAATGAGGCACTCTTTTCAAAAGAATGGATGAATTAATAACCAGTCATCGGTCTGGGAGGAATAGTTCAAAGGCCGTCATAATCCAGTGGCTCATACAGCTGCACTTCCAAATGAGAGGAAGCATGATTTATTTAGGTCATGGACAGTTTGTTAGTGAATAAATACTGATATTTTTGTAGTCTAGAAACAAACAGAAAACAACATAACTGAGAATAAGTTCAGATGGGAGTCGACATTCAGCAGCTGTGATGCACTTCAATTAGGTGACAACACAGTTATGACCTCCAGGCGGAATCTGCATGTATGTTGATTGCTCTTGTGTGCAACATGCAGATAGTTTATGTGCAACAAATATAATTGAGTCTGTGCGAGCGGCAAGACGAATGGCATATACGGCTTTAATTCCCATAGTTCCTTGGGAGGGTATATGTACTGTATGTGTGTTTTAGTTTATGTCTTTTCCTCTTGTCTGAAGGTAAAACTGTGGTCACACAGTATCTTTGGAAACTTATAAGGCATGTTCAAGGCAAGTGTATGCTGTAAAATGGTATAAAGGTATATGTATAGTCTGTATTACAAAATGCAGCCGTCGACCCCCGATCTTAATATATCTACATTTTCTTTGAACTGATAAATTATTCAAGGCTCTTGTGTGACTGCTAAACAGGATCAGTTTCAACATATTTTACTTATTTATTAGTTACTTTGAGTAGTGTTCCTCTGTTCATTTTTTGTTATTATCCTGACTAATGCATCTTACATTAAGTTGCAGGAATCTTTTGAACATTGACATGGACATTTCTACAAAGACCTGCAGCATTGTTCAATCACAGTTTCTTGAATGTCCAGTGCCAGCAATGTTTTAAAAAATTCCACAGCATTTGCGCATATCAACATAAACTGTGGTTATTGTGTGGGAATGATCATGAAAGACAGTGGTTAAGGCAAATTAAATATGTTTAAGGCGGCACTAATCAATATTTTTATATTAACCAACCTAACAATGGATCAAGTGTGCAATTTGGTTTGAGAGCTCGTACTGATGAACCCACAGAGAATTATTAGCTCTCTCTGCAGTTCCTTTCAACAGCACAGAAAGCTATTGTGGCTCTGAGCTTATTGTTTTGTTTTTATGGCCTGCAACTTTAATGTTTTGTTCAGTCTCATTGCTCTCATCTGCTTCATTTCCATTGTTTTCAGCTAGCTTGCTCCTAACCCACTGTAAACTACCTGCCAAGCCCTAAATGCCAGACAGACACAGTTAGCAACTAGCTAACCACTGACTAAGTGGAGCATAACATTCATAGACAGCAAGTAGCAGACACAGTCCGATTGCAGCGAGAACAGCAGGAAGAACAGCTTAAACACACAGCCAGTGTGGATGAGTTCATGACAGAAGCACAGGCTTGAAAACAAGTTGCCACTTTACTCATAAAGAGTTGGATGAATGGAAAGTTAACTGTATATAATTCAAATACAAATGGCATACATTAAGTGGCTGAATCTCTTTGTGTCCTAGATGCTAAAACCAAGTACTTAAAAAGCCAGCAGCATAGTGTTGGCTGACATTCCTGTGTCTTCAAATGAGGAATGGTGTGACTCTGAGGAGGAAGTAAAATAGCTGACTCAAAGGAAATAAAAACTTGATCAAAACAAAATTATTTTGGTGAGAACACACAGAACAGGGAGATCTAGGAATGAGGTTCCACCAGGCCCAGACTCATTGCAGTGGAATTTCATAAGTATAAGGAAGTGGTGCTGGAGTGGGTAGAATACCTCAGAGATACAAACCTCTATCTAAACAAGCTCTCTGACTGCATCAAAAAAGGGAGGACCTTTTTCTCGCAATGAAAGATGACAGAGAAAGAGGGGAGAGGGCTTCATTCAATTAAAACATGAAATCAAAGTAAGTGAGAATAGAATGCAAAGCATTTCCTTCAGTGTCAAAAAATCTAAATCTTAATTTGGATAAATTATGTCAGTTAACGAAACTCTTGAATATAGTAATATCTAATGACACAGAGTACAGATTTAAATTATGGCGACAGTAAACAACTAAAAGACTGTGTGAAGGTTAGGGAAGATTCATGGTTATGGTGTTTTGTTTTGTTTAAAAAGACCCACACCCTCACACCCGTACTTTCCACCTCTAATCATATAGGGCACACTACTTACTACATTTGTACTGAATGTAAATTTTGTGGTATGGAATTTCCAATATGAACTTAATATGACCATAATTTTGGTACTGGAAATAGCTCAGTGCTCTGTCTCTGCCAAGTGGATTTCATCTTATCATTCATTCTTTTACTGTATGTATGCCAGTGAGCCCCTCTTTAATGTCTTTCTAAATTCAATCCAGGCACTCTGGTTATAAGAATGAGTTGGCCACAGCACTGATAGTTTTGGTTGCAGATTAATTTTTTGTAATTTTGATGATCTGGGAGTGATTTTTTAGCATGGATGGATACCAGTTATCATTTTCATTTCCATCATCCGCACACTTTCTCCTCTTTCCCTCTTGGTTTTTTACAGCCATAATTTCTAGGTCACATTGTGGTGAATCACTTGTAACTGGAGCAAATATATTTTCAACTTACCCAACTTTTCAATCACGCATCTTCTTGATAGAGCAGGCTCGGCACACTGAAAATACATTACATGTTTGTTAGCCAACACCCAGCTGGCTCCTGTTCCTTCCCAAGCGGTCCAGAATTAATTTGTTGTGGCCAAATAGTGTGCAAGGGAAAAATGTGAACTGTTGTCTGGATGCTGCGGTCCCCACATGAGCCACCTCTATTTGTCTCAGCACCCCCAGACAGCTGCAGCTCTCACAGCTGGGAGAGAGAGGCCATTAGCAAGCAATTTCACCCCTCCACTCCCTCATGTCTTCCCTCCATTAGACAACTCCCTTCATACTTTCCTGATGGGCTGTTTTTAACTTCTAAATCCACATTTTGCATACCAGCACATGGAGGCTAAAGGCATGTGCATCCCAGGTCAAGTGGTCCAATAAGAAGACAAATAAAAGGTGATTAAACATGTTGAAAGGTTTTATCTATCTGCCTACTTGGAATTTCTTCAAGTGTAAGAAGACATGGTGTGGGCTTGTTTCTGAAGCTGAGGGAAGAATGGCATCTTGCTTATTACACCACTTTAACAATTTACTCACAGGCAGCAAACAATAAGCCAAAAATAAACAACCCAATAGGGAAGAGCAGCAGCATTATGCTCACTAAGCCGTCATTCAATCCATCATAATTGAATATCTACACTATCAAGCACATTCATCCCACATTCTCATTGTTGACTTATTGTTAAACTCAGTGAATGAATGTTGTTGATACTGCTGAATTTTAATTTGGAGCCATGCTCATGTATAGCTTGTGGATAAAATTAAAATGGATGTGGGTTTGCAAGTTGTGAGATTTGGCTTGAATCTCACTGGTAATGATTGGGCCTCTCTTGGTTAATCATTTCCTTGGGTGTGAAGCAGGATGCTTGGCCAAGTAGGCAAAATGAATGGCTACTGGGAAGATAAGCTGGAAATGTAGTTCCTCTGTCACTGTGTACAATAATCCCAGCACTGCATCTATCACACCTGCTATTGAAATGAACAGATGGACTCCCACACAAGCAGCACAGAGGGGATAGATAAAGCATTATTCTACATGCTCAGACAGTTATTTATTGACTGTTGGCTACATGAAGTGCCACTGTACATATTGTTATAAAAACATGTAACATTTTGCATATGATGTAATAACAATAAGTTTTATTTTGTGCTGGTTATTACAGTAGGATTTTGGGTGCCATAGTGGTACAGCAGAGTTGTGAAATAATGCCAACAGCCATTCAGAATCTGGCTTTCCTTCAAATTCTATATGTGAATAAATATTATGTTGCTATGAATCACAACTGAAAAACTGAAAGCCAAAAAGCAAGATGATTGTGGCCTCCACTAGATTTGAAATTGTAACAATAATAGTCAGTGAGTGAAAGAGACTTTCACTGCTGCACCTTATGTTATACCACAGTTTTGATGAAAGAGATCTTGGTGAAAGTACTTTTCCCTGCAGGACATTTTGGTGGATACATTCTCCATGTGCAACCTTTAACCAACATGTCTCTGTGAGGCTGTTTCTTCATATGCTGTATGTATCCGCTGACAAACTTCACACCATCATATGCATCAGCTTCTATTTTAGGAATACAGCTCACGTAATCTTGGGATTGTGAGGTCTTTCATCCATGCTTTTGAAAGAAAGTAATCTAGAGTACGCTGTGTGCAGAGGCAGTGTTTCTTATGATGCTGAATGGGGAGAATGGATCTCTTTAAAAGATGATAGAATTACAAAGAAACAGATTTATGTTCAAACAGGAGGTGGGTGACAGAAAAAGACAGTAATTACAGTACCTTTCTTGCTCTACACTAATCTTAACTATGAAAAAACACAAAGTTAAAGAATGTGTATATGAAAAAAATGGCAATACATGTAAAATTATTACCTTGAGGCATTAGATATACAGTCATAATAATTTTCTGCAATTTCTAACATCTGAGATGACCTCAAAAACACAGCTACTTTGCATATTGTTTTTCAGAAGCAAAAGCTGAGGTTATTGTTCTTTGGTCATTAACACCGTAGGCCATACTGTATGTGCATTAAAGCAGAAACCTAAAATAATAATGTTTCAACATTATTGTATATATGACAGTGTTTTTTTGACACCAGATTTTAGTCATGATTTTTTTTTTTTTTCGGTTACCGTAGTTAGAAAACTGACTCTTCTCAGTAAATTCAGCTGCGATCCCCAAACTCTGGCAGATTCACTGTGACTGTCGCCCTGGCTCACCTAGCATTACTGCTAGTACTCCCCTTTATGAGTAGCATAATCATATTACAACCACACCCACAGTCCTTGATAATGTTCCACTGATTTAGCTTTATATAAATGTCAGTGTGCAGGTCTGCATGTTTCAGAGTTTGTCCCAGCTTGCTGCATCTTAATTTTCAGTGGGACTGTAGATAAATTTGGTCAATAAATCTTTTTTCCTTCTGGGATCCACTAATGTTAGATAACATGATTGGCAGAGACAGCTTTACTGAAATGTAAGTTTCTGTTTATTAGTGCATCTGAACAAGCAGCTAGATTCTGAAAAAGAGAGAGCTTTGGGCGGTGGAGGATACTGTTTTATTATCTCATAGAGTAAGAGTATTTTTTAAAACAGTAAATTTATTAACACATTTTTACATAAGATTCTAATAGTTGACAATCTATTTTGTCATAGTTGCCATCTCCAAGTCTCATGTTTGTCATGAAAAATAGGTTCACAACAAATATTTCTCACCATAGTTTTCATTGAGAAAATTTCAAAACTTGCATGTTACTATTTTTGTTGCTACCTGATTACACAAACAGCTAGATATTGTTCAAAACTAGAATTGTGCCTCCTTAGCACCACAGCTGCATACAATTACAGCTGAGTCTCCTTAATCTGTGTGACAGTGCAGTGTGTTCAGTTGAAGAAAACATTGTTAAAGATGAAAGTAAAAGAAAACACATGAACGCTTGTGGTCTCCTATCAGCTCTTAGATTATAGCTAGTAGTTTGGTATCAAACATTTTGCCAGAGCCTATTAGTGTAATTAGCTCCTGTGCTGATCTCTTTGCAAGATATGTCTTCAATGGAGCCATTGACCTAGAATAATGTGAATGTGCTGCAACATAATGAAGGCGAAAACACATTCAAAGACACTGAAGTTGAAGTAGGATCTTAGAGCTCTTACTTATTTTTCCTCTCAGTTTAGCTACAAAAGAGAATAACGCCATTTTTTGTGTAGATCTTTTATCTTTTTATCCTTTGAGCTGAATTAGATAAAGTGTTTGTTAATCACAAAAGTAGAGGTCATCTAAATATGTTTTTAAAGAAATTTGTCAAGCAAACAGTAAGATTTGTTCAGATTTACAAAAAACAAACAACAACAACAACAAAAAAGGGTATGGCATGATGGGTAGAAAGGGATCAGTGATCACACAGTGACATATTTTCCTTCTCTGAATAAACAAGACTTGGAAGCAGACACTGCACTTAACTAGCACAAGTCTTCTTTTCCCATTGGATGAGACACATGTCTTATAATCAGCGAGCAGCACACAATCTAGACATATGGTGCTTTCATTGCTCTACTCTTGTGTCAGCGCTCATGCAAGTGGTGATTTCATTGTTGTGCCTGCTTTTTTTTCCCTCTTTTTTTCTCTCTGCAAGAGAAAGTGGCTTATAACATGAATAATTAGTGGCTGTGATAAATTTCAGTGAGCCTCATCCCAAGAGGCCAGACTAGAAGTCTTACTCAAAGACGACAGCCTTCCACTGTCTTTAAATTAGCTATTTTTACTCCACCAGTCAACAGGCAGTTGGGGGATTTCACTTGTTCTGCTTAGTCTTTGGAAAATACTCTATAATTACTTTGTGGTACATCTGTGTGCAAATTAAGATATCATGTCTAATTAAACCTCACAAAAGGCAGACATTACAGTACAAGGGTTGGTAGTATGGCATCTGAACTGCAGAAATGTACATTCCCCGCTCTAATATTTCAGCTGTACTTTTATCTCTCCACTCCTACTGTACGCTTTCAATGATTTATTCAGACTTTAAATGAGCTGCCCTTGACTTAATGCACATAAGTGATGCAACAGATCAACAGACATTGAGCACTAATGAGGATCGCAAGGATACAGATTAGAGATAGACCAGGGCTGATACCAATGCCGATTATTAGTAGTCTAGGAGGCCGATAACTGGAAGGCTGGTATTTGGAGCCGATATTCATTTGCAGTAAAAGTGAAAATATTGGCATCAAAATTTTGAATAATACAAACTCCAACACTTAACTTTGTTTAAATGCCTTTAAGCATATGTTTATTAAACAGCTTTTCAGATTTGCAACATGTTAAAGGTTTTTTTTATCTTAGACAATAGACATCTTTGTTTTAAAATTCTAACAAAAAGTGCAGGGAGCTCCCAGGCTCAGCAGCATGTCTTATAAAGTTAAATGAAAACTTAAACAAATAAATAGCTCCCTAAAGTTTTCTACAGTAAATAAAGAAACATATATCTGCTCTCCAGAGCTTCTCCACCCGGCAAAACTTTTTCTCCTCTCCGCCGTGTGTATGAGCACTGTGCATGCACAGCTTTCACTGCTGATTGGCTGTTACCCGTGCAGTGGCTCTGCGTGTAATCACTTAAATCATTTAAATTGATCTCTACAGATGGACACAATGGTGTGAAATATAGAAATAAAAAGAAAAAAAAAGTATGCTCGATCCACATGTCCTGGATATCCTAGGTGTCACCCTGTTGTGGCCTCAGCATTCACACTACACAGTGTACAGATATTGTTGCTGAAATGCACTCCAGGTCACATTATTCAATGTATTAATACCAGCAAAATTTCAGACTTAAATCAAATTAATTTTAGTGTAATCACTGTGATCAGTGGATTAGCTCACAGAGGTCAAAAAATGTGCATGGAGTTCCGCTTTGGTGAATTTTGATACCACAGTTCACACCATGATCAATTGCAAATAGTCTTGATAGTGCTGACCTTTAAGGGAGTGGATAGAACCATGTAGACCAAGAGGAAGCTCAAAATGCAGTGGCTGAACTGTCCAAGCTTCTTGCATATAGAAATGATGTATATGTAACTCTGGTACATCTGTGTGCAAATTAAGATACCGTGTTTAATTAAACCTCACAAAAGGCAGACATTACAGTACAAGGGTTGGTAGTACAGCATCCTAACTGCAGAAAGCAAACTCTCTCGTAAACTAAACAATGCATGAACCTACCTGAAAAAAATGGTCTTGGCCTGGTTCCAAGTGGACTGGCTTAGTTTATTTGTAGTGGGAACGCAAAGACCAACCACAAGATTTTATAATACTAGGAATGTGAATTCAGTGTCTATTTTGGCAGTCCATCATCATAAAAGTGAGTGAAATGTAGCAATACCACACCATAGATCTTTCCTGTCACCGTCCATTTTGCCACAAACAACCCAAACCAACTTTAGGACCCACATGTTTCATACAACCAGGCTTCCAGCACCACAAAATTTCACTGTACTTGCATACTTATGTGATTTACGCAACCTATTATTTTGGCCATTCTTTCCAGTCCAAGTGGAGAGATTACACCCCATACTGCTCCTGTTGTTACTATGTGTGGCATAACAGGTACAGTTACATTTCTAAATATTGCTCATTTCCCAGTACAATATATTGTATAGACAAAGATGTTTTGTTGAGTGCATCTGTGACATGGGTTATAAAACATCCAGCCATGATGTCAGGCTCTGTCTGGCTGTGAATCTACACTGACAGGCAGAAACTCTCATACAAAGTCCAAAGGTTATGCAATGACTCATTGTCTCAGAAAATGTTATTCTAGCAGATGATTAGCTCCATCTGACATTTGCAGCCAGTCTCCCTCTATTGACCAGCTAATTCTATTAATTCCTTCTTTGAAGTGCTGTGAGAGGAACTCCAAGGTTGCTCATCACAGGGCCCCTTCATCCAGCATTTTCATTAGTTCAACCCTTGATGGCTTTGTGAGTAACCTCTGAGTGGAAAAAGACCAGGGTGGTGTGTGATGTGAAAAATATCTGTGAGAAGTCACTGGCATTATGGGCTCACAGTTGATATGGGGGTGAGATGAGCATGGCTGATGTTGATGTAAGGTGATTTGAGGTATTGTGGGTTATAATGGCAGGTTGGAGACCGGATCGGATGTTTCCAACCTCTCTCCTTTGGGTCTGAGTCTGCAGTTTTGGGGATTTAGTGTAATTAGAGGTATTTTAGATAGATTTGGGTGTGACAGATAAAAACAGAGAGTGAACACAAACATCACCGTGGCATGCTGCATGTCCTGACCTGACTTTGTTGCCATAATCACTTTGGCCTGAAAACAAAAGAAACAGAGCAACAACAAGGTCTATGCAGGTGTCAGAGAGAGAGAAATGTCAGTCTAATGTGCCAGGCTCTGTTTTGATTACAGCAGTCATTTTATTCTCTTGTAGTGTACACTGTGTATGTTTTGTTTTGTTGTTGTTTTTTTTTCTTGGCTATCACATTAGTCAGTTGCAGGCCAGGATTTCCTGGGTAACTCATTAATCATATAAGTATTTGCAGACTCAGTATTGTACTCTGTACAGTATGCCCTGCAAATGTGATACAGAACATAATTGCATGCTAACAACATATTTAATCACTGAGTGTGTGCGCTTTTGCACTACCTGAGTTCATTTGGTTATCACTACAATTCACTGATAAGCAGCACAAAGAGATCAATCAGCCCAATCCTATTCACACCTGGGTACAGCAAGAAGGAAGAATAGAAGGCAGAAAAAAAAGCCAGGCTTGTGCCACCTGACTGATGAATACACTCATGCATGTGGACACTTTGCTGGCGCACAGAGAATAACGGGGAGGGGATCTGGCACTTCATCAAGTAGACCTACTACTGGGAAATCGCTGCGCGAGAGCGATGAGGATGATGCGTTTATCTAGCTTCCTCTGTGATGCATAACTGGTTCTGCTGGCCTTGCTCTCACAGCGCACAGCATGCCTTCAAACCAGCAGCTTGGATGCATCAAACATTAGATGCTTTTTATTCACTTGACATATTGCAGGAGTTTTGTGCTTGGTTAAAGCAAACAAAGTGTGCTGATAGAGTGTATCCACCATGACCCCTTTCTTTCCTCATCAGTGTGCTATAGATGTCTCATAAGGTTCCACTGCACCTAATAAAAGTTGTCAGCATTATCTCCCCTTGGTGTGACTTGATACTCTTTCCTACAACCACTATAACCACAGACAAACCTGTGTTTGTGACATATCTTGGAAATCAAAAGGCAAACCATTAGAATATTCACAGAAATGAGGCTTGTACACTTCAATCTGTAATGAGATTACAGCTCAGGGCGCATGCAAGATCATTTGTGTGTGAGAGAGTTAATTGGCAGCCAAAGAGCCTAAGAGGGAATGTTCTGTGAGCCCAGCAAACAGTAACTCAGACCCAGGGCAACACTAATTATTCCAGGCTGCCCGCCAAACTCACAATATTACAGCTTCGCAAAGCCATCTTAGTGCATGTGCTGCATCTGTGTTGCCTGGTGTGGCAGGGAGGATAAACTGTCCAGTAGAAGGTACCAGGTACACAAATGCAGATGTACTAACGCATATTCTTCTTCAGTTTAAGCAGAGTTTTAGACAAAATGTTTTGACTACTGTATAAGAAGGGAATGCAGCTGCAAATGAAAATCACAGATGCATGTTGACACCTGGACCAAAATTTTAGTGAATTACATGGTCTTTAGTGTCATTTGCATTGTTAAATCTCAGTTACACAACACAAAAGATCCTACTCACTTTTTTTTAACCGTATATATGCAAAAAGATAAACAACTTGACAGCATTCTCCTGTTGCTTCTCAAAAACAAATCTATACATCATATAAACCAACACCAGCCATAAAAAAAAGCCAAAACTGTGTAATATACAGCAGTGATATTTAGCATAGTATGTATATTATGTTAGTTCATTTGGATTCCAAATGACGATTCCCTCTTAACATTTGATTCACAGACAGCTGGTGACAAATCTCCACCCTCCCAATTCTGGTGTCTGTAATTTTCAACTGCAACAATCAGTGTAGCCAAGCACCTAAAAGGCCTTTGCTTACTGCATTAGCATGACTGCTGAGAGGAAATCTGGGTGAACAGACAATAGTGAGGAGAGAAATCATGAAAGTGGCATAAATTTGGAGGGGCTGAAAACCCAGCGAGGTAAATAAGATTTGCCTCTATTTCTGCTGATGGCTGTCAGAACACCAGCGCTTTAAGCTGCAGATACGGTGGCAGCTGAGGGTATGTGTGCATACTTGTGTGTTTTGGTCTGTGTATGGCAGGGGCTAATTATCATGGAGGAGGGAGGGCAGGGAGGGGTGTGTGGAGTGGTGGGGAGATGAGTGAGAAGAGAAGGACGGGAACAACATCCCCGAACCCCCACCCCACTCCCAGCTCTACATCCCTCACATACCCACCTCCATAGTCCCTCACCCCACGCCACCCCACCCTCCACCTCAGTCTGGCACGCCTGCCTTGCTAATAGAGTAGCAGTGGAGCATGCTTGAAAAGGGGGCTGGTTAGAAAGCCTTTGATCAGCAGTCCCCTGTGACATCAATTAACCATTAATGTGAAGCCGTAGAGCAGGAAGATGGAGAGCTGTCCAGGGTCACCTCCATTCTACAGTCACCCAGCCTGATAATGACGGCTATTTAACCCAGCCACTCTTACTGCACAGTTCTGTGTGTGTGCGAGTGTGTGTTTGTGTGTATGATGTTTGTGCAATAAATTCTGCATGAGAAGATTAACCCTGGAATATTGGGCTCTTGTGAGCATCATGTGCCATACCTCCAAAAAGAAATTGTTGTAATTATTTTCAGGATTAAATTTAGAGTTAAGCCTGGGTGATGGAAAATATTAAACATACTGAAATGGATATTTACAAGATTGTGTGTGCAGAGAAGGAAAAAGGTATATTTATCTGTCTTTCTGTCTGTCACCATCTGCAACAGGCCAGACTTTCTCTCAGCACCTCCAGATAAATGACTGTATACTGAAGCAGTGTACTGTAGCCAGCAGGCTGACAGTGACAGGACTCTGCATTACTGCAGACAAACAAACAATCATGACATTTTCTGTCACCCTTTGCTGTCTGCTGATGCATGTGCAACTGTTGACCTCATCGTTTTGCCTTCGTCTGCAGCGTCAGCCACGGCTGAGTGTTTCACAATGTGTCCAGAATCATTGATGGAGAACTTTTCCCTGCAATGAATTCACATTTACATTCCTTCCTGACCTAATAAGAGTTCCCTTTTCTTTGTCTCTCATTACCATCCTCCCTCCTCCCTTCTTTCTATCATCTGTCTTACTCGTTTGGCATTGCCGTGTGACATCTGGCAGTGGCCAGACATTCCCAAGCCGATGACCAATGTTCTCCCATAACAAGGATATACGGCTCCATTAGCCTGCAACTGATTATTTAATCATTTCATAGATGGCTTTAATTGAAATGGTATGATGAATGGTGCAGAGGTTCACTCCCCACAGATAGGTCTAATTGAGCTTCTGTCCTGGTGGCCTCACCTTGGATCTGTCAGCCACTGGCCACTGGTAGGGCAGAGAGAGAGAGGTAACCATTTTATCTTTGAAGACTTGACAGTTGGAGCGCCTTCTACGGACTAACTTAACCAAGTTGCATACTGGGTATTGGGGCATGCAAGCGTATACTAAAGAGGCATATATTATACCTCACATTCAACATAGATGATCATGGTAGATGGTGGGCATGCAAAATGCAGAACTTTGGTACTGGAGACTGGGGTGCACATGCCCAGTGTATGGTCAGGTTTAGACAACAAAAGCACTTTGGATAAGGTTAGGGAAAGATTGTGTTAGTAAATAGTAGTAAGTAAATGCATCCAGTTTTGTGCTTCAGGTAACCATGATTATGATGCTTCATGGGAGGCATTATGCTTCTTTCAAAATATATAAGCAGCATATAAACACAAATTCTAGGAGACAGGGTGGTTTTCTACCCAGTTTCTTTTCTTTTGTTCTCAGTTTTGAAAAATGAATATCCACATCACACGAGATATCAGATTTAAGCTGTTTGTCTAAATATAGCTGAAATGCCAAGAAACAATCAGATATGATGCAGGACTGACATTTATAACTGTTTCAGGATAGCAGCTCTGATATACAGTCAGTATCTCACCATTTTGTGGAAGCTCTTACTCAGGAGCATCTTTTATTATATAGCCAAAAGAGAAAAGAGAATCCTGCACCCTGACAATGTCAATATCAGTCCCATAATAGCTGTATCACAGTTAAAACTGGGCACCCAGTAAAATGTCAGAATGAAAAAGCAATGAGGAGACAGTTCTATTGAGAGGTTCAAAGCAACACTAAAACACAAAACAAGAGACACTATTACTTGCACTTACTCGTTCATGACCTGTATTAGAGAGAAGAATAATTCCAGTTTGAGGGCAGAGAGGAGTGATAGCACATCGTGTGTTACTGATATGACTGTCATTTTGCCTTACAAGCTCTGCTACCTAGCTCACTAAGATTAGTTAGGTCTCTAATCTATTGATCCCGTGGGAACGTTTCTCCATAAGTCTCTCAATGGCTTCCTACTTAAACCCTCATCAAAGGCTAAGGCAATGCGCCCGGCGAGCTGTTTATGTCAATACATTTAATGTGATGCACTTCACGGCTCGCCTCTCAGACACCAATGGTGCCACAAATGAATATAAAAATATCCAGCAAGAGACCCAAATAAAATGAAATAAATAGAAAATAAATTCTCCCCTCTGAGGATGATAACGGGGAGCGCTCGGGGACAAGATCAGGGAAATGTAAGACAAATCCCAGTGCTGAGCTTCAATTCTCTTGCTGTCATTTCATGATCCCCTCCCTTCTTTTCTTCTTCTTCTCCCCGTAAACACATTACCGTCTCACCATTCAGACAGCCTCGTCTTTGTTGCCTGTCGTCTCTGTGTCTTCCGTTAATGGTATGGATAACCTATCATGGCATTGTGCATGTGTGATCCTAACTGACAGTAAAAAGGATAAATGCCATTAATAAGCACTCCTCCAAACGTCAGCCGTGACCTTTGCCACAAGAAGCTCGCAGCAGTAGATGCTTGATCACTAAATACAAACCACAGTCAAACACACACACAGCATGTACTTGTTTGTGGGATGAAAGTGATGAAAATGAACCAATAGCTTGTCAATAGCACATCATCATCATGGAGAAAGAAATTTCAGTTGCTTATTGTTGGTATGTTACACTGATAAAGATTGCAGTTTTAGCTATGCAGATGGTTCTTGGGGTGGTTAAGCAAGTGAGGGAAAAAATAGCTGGTTAAAAGGAAAACAAACAAATTAGAAAATATTATTAAAGATAATAGTAAGACTTCACATGTTAACCATGGTATGTTATAAAGCCAGCATTCAAGCTAACTTCATTATTTATGCATGGTAAACAGTGCATACATGCACACATAGTGTAGTCAGCTAGTTATGTATGGATGTATATGCTTACTTCAAAGCAGGTGTGGCATATTTGCATTTTGAAGGTCTGCTTGTTAACCTCGAAAAATTGTCATGTGGTAAAGCAAGTGTGTCTACACTGGATATGTTCCAGCCATGTCTTTTGTCTGTCTGATGTCTGACATCTGACTGTTTTAACAGATTAAAGCAACTGCTGTCTATAATGGCTTGCACTGTGCTTCATATATGTAACTGTGAGAATAACTGTCAGAATCATTGCCAGAAAACACTGACGAGGAGAAGCGAACTTGCCATGTCACTGAGATAAATTTCTCAGTGCCTAAAAAAAAGGCCGATTTTGTAAGAGAGAAGTTTGTGGTTTCACTTCCATATCATCTTTTTTCTTTCCTTTTTTTCTCATTTGAACCAGCTCCAGGTGGCTTCTAGAACTGGCTCTACCAACTTAAATTTACCAAAACAACATGTCAACTGTTAAACTACTTAAAGTCACTGAACCATGATCCATAGTGTTTGTCTGTTCCTCAGGTCGAAGTAGAGATAGATATCAGTGAGTGTTGTGTCTGTTGTGATTGGAAAAAAACTTGAGAAAAGGATTTCCTCAAAATGTATGAATAAATAGATGATATAAATCCTTATTCTCACAAATATCAGTGTTCATTAAAAGAGTATACGGTATACAAGCCAAGATACAGGAGAAAAGAAAATCTCAGTGCCTCAGTGTCACGCACTACACATGTAACACTGAGGTGTTTTTTTTGTTTTGTGACAGAGATAAGGAGAGAGACAGGACCGAGTAAATTGCCTGACTGGCTTGAATTAGGTGTGAAGGTGTGGGCAATTTCAGATATTTGGTCAAGTGGAAAATTTAAGGTTAGACAAACTTTTGGCAGTGATATCCTGTTGATTACTATAGGGCCTCCTCTCCCTTACCAGTGTGTTTACTCCATGTAAGCAGTGTCAGTGTTTAAGGTTCCTGAACTGAATCACACTGTTAAAACACATAGTTGGTTCTGTGGGGGATAGTATTGATGATATGATTTTTAACTGAATGGTGGAGGGTGTCCATAGAACTGACCATTTACTGTTGAGTGATTCTCAAGTCATAGCAACCATGGCTAGGCATGGCAGGTCTGTCAAGCTTTGGATTTCTCAACATGCTGAACAGTGTGCATGGAGCGCTAGTAAAAGCAGTACTCTCTATCTAAAGAGTTTGGACGGTGTTGCCTTTTTTGTAACCTTTCCAAAATCAAAAACACAAAGTGAACGGGATCAAACTGTGTGTTTATCTGCGCTGTTGTAAGCTGCACATGTTGTTATGTGATTCACTTTCTTGCTTAAAGATACTTCAGTAGATCAAATGTTCGGCAAAATGGAGACTTTAAACCTAGTTGAATTCCCTAACCATCATGTCTTCTTCCTGCCTCAGTTACAAGTTTTTGCTGCAGTGACACACCTCTTACATGTTACATTGGGTAAAAATAAAGGTCACACTTTTATTGTTTGCTCTCTTTTCCTCTTGCAATTATTACTGTGTATTTATGCTAATCATGAAATAACTTCTTTTATGATGTTCTCTGATTTGATGAAAGAACGCATCATCACAGCAAATTTGACACCCTGGAAAAGTACATGTTGAAACCGTATCAGTCAGAGAAAAGCCCAGCATATTCCTGTTGATGCACAGAGCAGCAGACACCCTGGTCTAATCATGAGGAATACATGAGAATTAGAAAGTGAAATTAGATTACCTCTGTAGCTGCATTATCAACACTAAGATATAATATACAGTACCTTGGGATGTTTGACTCACACTGTACTAGTGGATGAGATTCATTTGGTCAAATTTAGTCTGAACCTACTCCACACATATTGTTGAGTTCATCCTGCTGCAGCAATGCTATAGGGAAAATACTTTCAATGTCAAGTCAAAGCTAAATAATGAACATAATACACAATATACACACATGACACATGACCTACATTGTAAGCTCAGTGCAAACACAATAATGATTACATTGTGATAAGCATCCTAGTGGACACATTAGGCAGTGTTGTTATTTTAGCGGATAGGAGTTTACGGCCCATTTATCAGCATGTTTGGTGTCTAGGTTATCTCGGACGGAGAAAATGGCTCAATGGAGCCAGAAACGATATCATTAATTGGGTTTGTTGTTCTTGGGAGTTAGATAATCAAAAGAGTGAGGGCTCAGGTTTTGCTTGCATTGTGAGGCCCCACTATTTATTTTCTGTTTTTTTGTTGTTGTTGCTGTTGTTGTGTGTGTGTATATGTGTGTGTGTGTTGTCATGAATTTGCTTCAGGTGCAGATTTTAGTTTTCATTTCCTGGCTTTAGAAAGGTGGCGTCTGGAAGCTATCCTGTAATTAATCTGGCTAATCGATGGTTGATGCCTTGGGCACATGTAAAGAGTCAGCTGTTTGAGAATCACCTGTTGCCTTGGTCATTTTCTCTGTGTGTTTGTGTATGTAGGTTAGTGTATTTGTATTTATCCAACACAAGATTAGGCATTACTTATGATGATTTTTGGGTAAGGGGCTCGGGAATGCAATGTCAGTGAGTGTCCCCATGGGGATAGTGGAATAAGACTGTGTGTGTGTGTGTGTGTGTGTGTGTGTGTGTGTGAGTGTGTGCTCAGACATATTGAGATAAGAGAAGCAGAGAGTTTGCTGAAATTCAAATATGTGAAACTCACACACTTTGATATCAGTTCCTGTTGAGCACTGTAGATGAAGGTATTTCTGAGCTCTCTGATGAAAGTTGCCATGTATCAAAGCCGTCACTATGGAGACACTCCATTACTCTTATTTTGCATAAATGAGTCGGGATAAATTAGAAATCCAATTTGTATTGTTTGTTATGCTCAGAATAGATTACAAATGTATCAGCCAGCTGATGCAAATTCGGTTGGCAGCCTGTGTTGTTCTGATGAGAAAGGAGAGCAATGAGGGGGCGGCACTGGTAGTATGTGCAGTGTTGTTTGTCATCATCTTTATTTACCTTGCGGCCACTCCACAGGCTGCAGGCATATGGCTTATGATAATTAGAGGCCGTATCAGGTCTCTCTCTCACCCTGAGTGGTTCTCACGTCATCTGTGATCCAGCACTGTCTTTTATTCACTTCACTTTCAGCATGCCCTTCCAAATTTGATACTAGTTGGATCATTCAAATTACCGTATAGCCCAAAGGTGAAAATTCGTCTCTTTTCTTTGCCTGTTCTTATTTTTCTTCCGACTCCATGGAGAGGCTGCACAGTGAGGAGGTGTTCTGGATGTACTGTTTGTAATGTTAATTTTATATCCCAGTGGAATCTGATACAGCAGTTTGATTGTTATTCCTCTCTACATCAAGGGCTCCCAGCAAGTGCACTGATGTAGAGAGAAGACTCACCATACAATGCATGATTTTCAGGTCAAAGTAGGTTTATCCTCTACCTAGGTTACCATTTTGGGAATGATGTTGCCAATGAGCAGCTATTTAGCTCAGCACAAAGAAAGGAAACAGCTAGCCTGGCTCTGCCTAAATGTAACAAAAATGCCTACCAGGCATCTAAAGCGTGTTTATTACATGGTCATTAGTGAGATATTAACACAGTGTATCTTGTTTGCTTAATCCATACCAAAACTGAAGTGAAGTGTGCTTTGTGCTAAGCTAGGCTAACCAGCTGCTGGCTCTAGCTTAATGGTTAACATACAGAGATGAGGGTGTTACTGATCTCTCATCAACTCTCAACCAGAGAATGAATAAGCATATTTAGCAAAATGTCTTGGTCCTTCAATGTCAAGACGAGTAAGTTATAGCCGGGCTGAGCATAAAGACGGGATGGGAAAGGTAAACAGGCACTTTAACTCTGTCCAAAGCGAAAAAATGTGCCAACACTTTGTTTCTGTAATTAGCAGTACATGAACAGAAAATGAGAGTGTGAATAACAGTTTGTGATTTTGCAGTGCTACATATTTCTTGATAAACAGGTTCTTCACATTGTGTTTTATCAATGCCTGATGCCATCAAATAATGAATAGTCCACTTGTGTGCTGAGGAATTATGACTAAAGGTTATTTTTCTCAATTTCACTTCTCCTGCTACTCCTCCTTAGCTATTGTCATTACTTAGACTGTGCTGGCAAGGGTTTCTGTACACAGAGTGCTACTGAGCACTGGCATTAATATTTTATAAACCATCTTTTTCGCTGCAGGTAGACATCTTCACTGTACAGCAATGAAATTGCTTGAGTAAATGACTGTTGTATGGTGTTAATCAAGATATAGAAACAACCTCCTTATTCACACAGCCAGCCATGAGCAATTGCCAGCACTTGTTTGGGGTTTTATTTATTCTTTTTTCTAAAGCTGTAAACCTACTGCAAATCATAAAACATAAAAGCTGATCCCAAAATTGCAAGGTTTCAAATCACTTAACTGGAGAAAAAAAAACTCTACAGCCACATTGTCCCAAGGCCAAAGCTCCTTCAGTGTGTCAAACAACAGGTCCTCTCTCAGTGATGGCTGCCTGGTGGGGCAGGAAAACCACAGAGAAGATGTTAGGACCTGCTATCAGAGCAACTTGTGCCCTGCGGTCTGCTGTCTGGTCACATAAAAACATCAGGGAAGCTGTGGATGAGCCTCTGGACAGGTGCCAGACTGAGGCTGAAAGCAGCATTTTCCCTGGTTTAGATCATAACCCATCAACCTCTGAGGTTTCTTTCCTTTCTTTTCTCGCTTGGTCTTGTTAGTCTTTCAGTCCATCTGGCTGTTATATTCTCTGATTCTCTGTTTGTTTGTCTCCTCTTTTTCTTACTCTCTGATCTGATTAGTCTTTGTTCTGCAGACGTATGCAGGCCTCATACCAACCAATGCAGCCAGGACTGACAATAACATGTTCACTCATTCTTTTTGTAAATGTCTAGAATGGTTATTTTTAGATGATGCACGACTTGCCACATGAATTGGCAAATGAGTTTAGCTGGGATTGAATTAGAACTTGGAATTGCACGCTAATTGGAAATTATGAAACCCAGTACAAGTGTTGGCTCCAGAAGCCTGTCTGAGCATGTGTCGCTCTGCTCGAGTGGGATTTCATAAGCATCAGGGTTTTTCATTTTTGATTCTATATGGGGGAAGCAGCCAGGCACTTTCACAATAGATTGGAATTTAAACCAAGCCACATGTGAAAACAATTCAGTGTGTGCCACACATACAGAAAGTTATGAAAATTACATGGAGTTTTAGTCTAATGATATTTCCAGAATAAAACTGTTTCCTGTCTTTAGTCTAATTCGTTGGGTGTGTAGACCAGGATCTCTATACAACTTGACAAACATAAAATTTTATATAATCAGAGCAGCTGCACAAATGCCAAAATGAACTGTGGGGACAAACTAGAAACAGTTGGTAGTAAAGAAGTTACTGAGAAAACATGCTGTATGATGCCAGCATGTCTAATCAAAGCCAGTGTTGTTTCCTCAGCAGCTCAGGTATGGTCTGGGATATCTTGCTGTCCTTGCTACAGTTATAGGCTTCAAAGTCAGGTCCTGCTTGTCTCAGTGAATATCAGTTCCTTAAATATATGAGTACATCTATTTCAAATGGAATTTCAAATCAAGAAACTGGGCTATCTCAGGTTAGAGCGTGAATTAGTTGCAGGGAGAAACCATTGAATGAAAGAACCACTTTCATGATTTTAGTTTAGATTTCTGTTCAGTATGTGGGAAGACAGTTTTAAACTCTTCAGGATTTATATGAGCACTGGAGCCACCTTGCTGCCTTAACCACATCACTCTGTTTTCCTCCCCCTCCCTAATGTCATTTTTCTGAGAAGAGAAAAAAATGTCCAGCGTTAATCTCCGTGCCATATGGGTGGACTGATAGATGCTGCGATGCTAAGTGGCTCGCTCAAACCGTGCTGGCACAAAATAATTATAATTTATGAGGCCAAACATTGCGATTCATCACAGACCATGCCTTTTCAGGCAGCCATGACACATCATTATGGGGTATCGCCTTTCTCTCTCTTCAGCCTCCTAATCCAATAGAGGAGTGGTTTTATCCAAACCTAGCTCGACACATGCTATTGTCTTTGGCGGTGCTGTGCAATAATGGCTTTGACCTGTCGAGATGTAGACTGTGGGACTACTAATGAAGGTTTATGTGACATGGTAAAGACGTCAGTCAGACGCCATTAGGACATCCTTATGGCACCATTGCTATGGCCTATTTGGGGATAGCTTCCTGTGCTGTTAAGACCTATTGTCATTAGAGTATATGTAAGCAGTATATATATATATATATGTATATATATATATATATACATATATATATATAATAAATAATACTTCCTTCAAAGCCACAGATCCCTCTATTACAGAATTAGTTTGCATTTTTCATGCTGCTTCATTTTAAATAAAGATTCGCATCCATTTTGAAGCTAAATCAGTTCCAATTAAAAAAGTAACCCATAGTTCCTAAGCTATAAAATTAGATGGACATATTTCATCCTACACTCGTTGTGTCACATTAAAGTGTAACAGTGGTCTTTTGCCGCACAACAATAAGAAAGTGATTTAGACACATTAAACGGGACAGGAATCTCATTTCATGTGAAACTTTGCTTTTGCTACCAATTATTTCTCATTTTACAGCAACAGCAGCATATTAAGTGAACTTTGATCATTTTTAACCTTTATCTTTGTCTAATAGGATGATAATTAAAGAAAAACTAAAGTGACTGTCTGCATTACAAGAATGAATTCACTGGCTGATTAGTTCAGGATGCAGCAGAAGTGCTGCTAAATGATTGTTGATTTGTAATTTGTTTTTTTTGGCTTCAGAATGACATTCTTCCTTTCCCAAACACTGCATGGGCCAGACAGTACATTTTGGAGGCCAGAAATATCTGCAGCTGGAAAAGTATTTATTAAGTCATTGCTATTGATCAACAACCCTATATCAGACCCAGCACATTAATGGCTGTACACTGTTAAACTTTTAGGACATGCAAAATGATCATAAAATGTTGACCTTAAAGTAGGTAAATGTCCATTGTAAAGTCCATGGCGTTTGGTGACACACTCCAGCCAGGATTACAAGTCAGCTTAATATAGTAGGACAAGCAGAGGGCACGTCAACACTGTATTCAAAAGTCACTGTGGCATGCCAGCGACTGTCATTTATGAAGAGTGCAGGTGCTCTGAAGTGTTGGAGGACAGAGTCTGCACTTGTTTGCAACTCCAACCAGTTTCCAAGTAGGTACCCAGACAGAAATAGCATTAGTTGGCAGGATATGTATGTCATATACCAACCTGCTAAGCTGAGAAGTCTTTGATTTTTGCAAGTTTTATTTATTCCCTTTTCCTTGTTGCATGCATGACCTTCTGCTGTGCCTGGCTGAGACCTTGTCTTAGCATAGTGTGTGCAGTGAAAAATCAATGTGGTTTGAAAACCCCAGAGGGGTTCAGAAGGCACAGTCGACAAATAGATGTGCCCAGTATTACATTTCAGAAAAAACTGTGTTAATCTTCTCAGAATTTTTGAAACCTTCTGTCCTGTGTATGGTGTTGGATTCACATTAGTCACAGCAGCACATGAGCATGTATGTATCTGTCCTGCTGCCACTAGACTGAAACCTTATTATCTCAATTTCCAGTCATGTGTAATATATGGAAAACATGAAGCTAAAGCAAAAAAAGTGCAGAGCTGGGACATCAGCATGGAAAAAAGCAGTGGACCGCAACCATTAGTGTGTGTCCAATTCTAGGTCCCCTCTGAGCTTGATTATGTGCAAAGCTCACTTTCATATTGAAATCAGACTTCATTTTAAGCATGGGGGGTATATGGGGTCGGGGGCCTGTCACTGACTCAGTGCATTTGTAAAAAGGGCAATTGCATCAATTTGATTGAAGAGCTGTTGAGACTTGTGAAGGCTTCTTCATTGAGTGTGCAGGCCGTTTTCATGCATCAGTACTTCTTGTATTCCTTCACTCTGCCGTATTTTTAGCATTGATTACATGTCTCCCCGCCCAAATATCAGAAAAAGGATGCACCCAGACATCCGTGGCCGGGCCGACGTCCATTTTGGCTTCAAGTTGTTATGCACGGGCTAATCTTCTTGAAGGACAGAGAGGTCGGTGCAGATGAACCGTGAATCGCCTCCGCCCCGTCCCACAGTGCTGCATGAAATAGGGCCTCTCCTTTTGGCATGGTGGTTATATTTCCATGTTAGGGAGCACCTGTCTCCATGGTGCATTTGTGAGGCGTTGCACAGCTGTTTCAGAGGTTCCAGCACACACACACATATTCTATATGATTCATGCCTCTCCTCTCACTTCCACTCCTCCCATTTAACAGTGATCCCCTTTACTTTCCATTACCAGCATTGCTACCTTAGCCTTTTAAAAGGAATCAAACACTTCCCAACCTTCTCTTTCACCAGTAAACCCCCAGATATAGATCTCTCTCTACACACTCTGTCTTTCTCTCTGTTCTGCCAGATGGTTTTGGATGACATTCTCAACCTGTAGTAACTGAGTGAGCAGAGTCATGCTCGCATGTAGGACAAGACAGGGGTGAGAGGTGTAACTTTGGTTAGTGTAGTCTGACACAGGAATGAGAATGATTGTCTCCATGACATGATCTTTTCACCATGAGGACTTCCATCCTTTAATCTAGGGGAGGAGAAGGGAAATATTAAATATTAAAACTATTTAAGCAAAGCACATGCTGACACCAAAAAATCCATTCCTGGGAGGAAAATGGTGACAAGAAAGAACACAAAGGACATGAGAACGATACTTAAAAAGGTTGAAGAGAGCAATTGTTAGAGGCACCAGAGCTTTGTCATTTCTTACCAACTCAGTTATCCAACCTATTGTGCAGTCCACTCACATCTTCTAGAAAAGTATCCATTAAACCAAAATTGCCCAATGCTCTCAAGCATTCAGGCTGGTGCATATTCATTGTTATTATTCCATAAATTTCACATTTTAACTTTTGAATAATTCCTAAAGGTCTGTATATAGCATTGGTCATGGTCATGTATGCCATCAAACCTTACAAAGGCCTTATATAGTGGTAGAACCATTTTCACTATCTAATCGCTCTTATTTGGTTCATTGTTAATAATGAAAACAGGATATACAAAAAGAACAAAAAGCACTTTGTCTTTACCTTTGAGAAATGTATGCCTGTTCCAATTACAGGGGCTGTCAAAGCATGGGCCGCACTATTGTGATCAACAATTACTTACCTCCACCCCTCTCCATCTCACCCCAACAGCTCTCCTCTTGGCCTGTCCTCTCTCAGCTGTTTGAAGCTAATAGAAATTAGTTACCTTGGTAATATAGAGCCCATCCTGCTTTGATACTGGCCCTGACTAAATGAAGACTGATTGCATTTAAGGAGAGACCACTCTCATCCCAGAGGTAGCATTGGTTATGGTTTGAACTCCTTTATTTCATGGTTATTTCCATTTTATCCTGTGGCCCCTGTTTACTTCCTCCATCCTTTTCCATCTACTTGTAGGTACCTTTTCAGGGTTACATTAATGGGGTTCTGTTGTTATGGCTGCATGGTTTGCTCCATCTCATCTTGGAAATAGGCCTCATCAGAGATTTGATGAGAACATACTAATAGGACAGATGTTTGGAGGAAAAATCAATAGAGATTAGCTATTAGGAGGTAGAGGGATAAAAGGACACTCAATGCCTGAAATAGCATGAGTACATGGAACCAGACTCTCGTGTATGATTAGCTGCACACTGCTCTCAAAAACATTTTTCCAAAAAGTATTTTATAGTTCTTTTACTTAGCTAATCCCTCTCTTGCAGCAGCAATGTTTTATTTGTTCAACTTTTATCACAGAAACTGTTTCAAACTTCTTCATTATAGAAGGATCAGAGTTCAGTCTCAAAGTACATACAGGTTCATATGATATTAAGGTAAAATAGAATGAAAAAAGAAACACCTCAGAAATGTAATTTTCAAATTGTTTGCACAGACCCTGTGTGACAAAGGGCTAAATCAGACAGCATGTTAATCAACAGGTGCCTTTGCCTGATTCATAACCATACAACAGCATAGAACACTACTTCTTAGGATTTCCTGTTTGGTCTTTTGGAACTAGATTTAAAGACAAAAAGAAACACCACAGAAGTAAAAGAACTGTGAGAGAACAAGAGATCTTAAAAGCGACAAAGAGAGGAGTGATAACTCTGCTGAAGTGCCTGAAATTACTTTCTCATGAGCCATATAGCACTCAGCTTTCTCTACCGCCACATTTTAAACTTCAGCAACACAGACAACATAGACATGCTACTATAACCTTTCTGAACAAACTGAGCAGACTATTTAAATTTTAGAAAAGCTCATGCTCAATTACAGCTCAGGGAATCCAATCAGCCCAGAGTGCCAGGGTGAGGGAACTTGTTAAGGGAGTGATGAGCACAGATGAACTGGAGGACTGAGCTTGGATCTTAAATAATTGGTCTACTTTAAACCTTGATGTTAGTTTGTGACAAGTATAGGAGTTACTTTTAGAACATGAAAGAGCAACGGCTCTGCTGAAGTGCCTGAAATTACAAGTCATGCAATTTTAATTATTTTGGAATGCTGGAGTGTTTGGTTTTCACTGAAAGCTCCCAAACAGAATGTAGTGTGTCTATGTGCTGTTTATTTGCTTTACATCTATCTGCTATGGATTTTATTTTTAAGATGTTAGCACTTGTTTATAAGTCCTCTGGTGGATTGCTTTATACCACAAAACAAGTGAAACAAGTTTCTTTCTACATGTCATTACTCTAATGAACAGTTAAATCAACTGTGGGATGTTTCAGTACAATTTTGAATGGAATTACTGTACATTGATATTTATATTTATATTGCAGTGTAATATACACATTGTGCAATGTACTTTGCATAATATCCTCTTATTGTTACACGCAAATCTTAGCAGACTATATAGTATACTGTTCTGTACATGTAGTCTCGATATAAGCACATTAAACCACTTCAGTAAATAAACACATTTACTATCCAAACAGTATTTAGTCCAGCATTCTTTGCAATGTTGTGCACTCTTGCATAAGGTGTACCACAACCCTGTACTTACTATAGATTGTCCAGCTCTTGACTGTACATAATAGCCATATGTTTATCTCCCTATCTTTGTTTAGTTGAATGTGTGTATCTGTCATATCTGTTTGATCTTGATCATTTGTTCTCTGTACTGTACTGTACTAAGTGTACTGAGAGCAACTGAGTGCTGGAATCAAATTCCTTGTGCAGTGTGTGTCAACATAGTGTGCATGGTCAATAAGGGTGATTCTGATTCTGAATGCTACTCTGAAAATGATGATGAACAGAATGGTTTTGGTTAGAAGGCCAGGTAGTAACAGGGACCAACAAAGTAGAACGTCCTCACAGCCAAAAATAAACTGGGAAGATTATCAGTGCCCAAAATTACTTACGAGACTAAAAATGAATAGGACCCAAAAACCTTTGTCATTTGCTAATTTAATTGCCATTAAATTAACAAAATAAAATGAAAAAGAAATTGGCCCAAAAAACAGTTGGTGAACATTTGTTCAAGCACTTAACACTTGTGTCCAAAGAATGTGGTCTAAACAGTAGCAGATGAAACCAAGACTTGATCAGACCTCTCACCACACAAAAACCACCAACACAAATCTGCTACAGGCCTTTACATTTTTCATTTTGCCCTTTATAATCTCACAGACTGCTTTTGATTCAAACATTCACTGTGTCCACACCAGAACAAAAGAATAACTCTTGCACCTTACTTACTCAGCATGAAGCTGCCCTTTAGAAAATAGATTTAAATTAACCTGAATGTACTGAATATAATGTCTAATTCTGTGAATTTCATTGCTAACAGTGATTGGAGTTTGCTCTTTTAAGGTCACTTGTGGGCTGGAGAGAGCAGTGCCTATGGTGTGTTGAAGTGCACCTTTTGATTAGAAGCCTGAGAGCAAGTGCAATTTCAGAGTTCTCACTGCAAATTTGAACAAAATTCCATTTTGCTGAAATTATGCTTAAAATGAATAGGACACTCAAGTCATTTCCTTCCTTTCTTCTTGCACAGAAGTAATTTTGTCATTTGGGAATTCTTGAAATTATGCACAAGACTAAATGAAGTATGAGGTGGTGGATAAATCAAAAAGTAAATCAGCTTATTCTGTTATCTTTTCATAAACCCAGGGAAAATGCTAGTTAGCACTACCACTCCAATTTCCCTTCTTTCAAAGAGTCATTTTGTGATTAAATTTTTGGTTTTGCTAATCTTTTTTAGAGCTTTTAATATGCTGATTTCAAGGTTGAATGTTTTAGACATAAAATTATATTACATGTAACTCTGATATTTGGCCAAAATGATCAACAACTTCACGACAAAAACCTTAAAAGATTAAATTAACACAGCTTAAGAATTTCTCTTTAATATTTGAACTTGAATGGCTGTGTTACTAACAAAACTGTAAATCATTTACTTTCAAAGTTGGACTGCTTTTGTTAAATGTATTATATACTGATTACTGCTAAGCATTAAAATCTATCTAAAATGGATTAAATCAATCTATTAAGAGCCCGTATCAGAATATTGTAATGCCTGATGCAGTTACTTGGTACACTTACACACCCATTCTGTTTTTTTTTCTCTCACAAGGTATTGTGTTTCCCTTTGTTCAGCCCCATCTCTCACATCCTGAGCAATTGTGGATGTTGGATACCCCCACCCCCCACCCCACCCCACCCTTTGACAATATCGGCTAGAACTAGTAACATCCTGCTAACATACTCAGTCATTAACATTTTCCATTTAGAGAGCCTGTCAGAGCCTATTAGACTTGTGTCAGAAGACCTGAGAGCATCAGGGGAAGGTACCTGGTGTCTGGTGTCAGACCCGTCAACTCAAGCCAACCCCCCAGTCTGCTTCCGATCTTAATAAATGCAGACAACCTGAGCTTCAAGTACCCAAATCAATGGAGCATGGCAAGGTCAACAAGCAGACAGCTACTTCCAGTTACAAACTGGAGGAAGTGGTTTATGAGCGACTGGGTGAAGGATGGTGGAGGTGAGGGTGGTGACAGCCTCCACTTCACCTATTACCACCTTGATGTACAGGGTCTTAGTGCAGTGATATGATGAGGTCGGTCAAGTAGTGAATTATTCAAACAATAAGGTTGCAAGATTGCTTTCAGTTGGCCAACTCCAACATGGCTGCAGGCTTTGATGTTGAATTTTCCCTGAATATTCTTTAACAGATTGGTTTTCATTTTTTCATGTCTGTCTCGTCAGCTGCCTGTATGAACACAGAAACTGTCTTTGCTTGCTGTAATCATCCCTTGCTGTAATCATTCACTCAGGTTGTTAAGAAAGCCTTCTCTAAAGCACTTCCAGTGTAAATGATGGGGTCAAAATTTACAGTCCTTGTTTTGTGCAAAAATACATTTCAGGGTTTAACTGAAACATATAAGACTGCAGCAGTCTGAATTAGACAGATTCAATAGATATTGTCCAAATTTACAGTCTTTTTAGATCAAAATTCCCTCTTTGTTTTACTACTACAACTTGTAAAAACTCTTAAAAAGAAATTACACGTTCATACAATCAGTATTCAGTTTTTGTAGTTTCAACATTGCACTCAACATGATATGTCCTGAAATCCAGTAATGCTATGACCAATAAAACATCAGACAAGAAATATGAGCTGTCAGGTTAACCTAGTATAAAAAAGTAGGGCTGCAACAGTAAATTTTATTATTGAATAATTATTTTCTCAGTTGATTCAAGAATTTAGTCTATGATTTCAGAAAGTAGTGGGAATAAATAACCCATATTAAAAGGATCTCCTTAAATTGCTTTTTTCCTAACCAACAGTTCAAACCAAAATATATTCCTTTGCTATCATATATGATACAAACAAGCATCAAATCCTCATATTTGAGAAGGTACAGCTGCCACATATTTGGCATTTCTGCTTGAAAAATGAATCCACTGATTAATCGGTAACCAAAATAGTTGCTAGTTTATTTTCTTTCAATCAACAAATCGATTAACCAACTTATTGCTGCAGCTCTGAGCTTTAACATTTACCTCTAGTTAAAGTGTTCTCAAATGTCAACAGTTACTTTGGCCAGAACACTGTCAGCATAATGGGTAGAAATGATGACAAAAAAAACCCAAAATAAGTCCCAAGTAGTAATAAACCTATTCTTTTATGAATTCAGCAGTGTTTTTACTCAAAAATCAACTCATTACTGATTCATACATGTTTCTGTAAACATTTCCCATTTATTTGTTAATGTTGAGAATTTAATGCTGTGGTATGTAGCTGTGGGCTTTAGTTTCACATATGCATATGCAGGTGCAAGAACACAATCACATCAATGTTGCAGACAAATGGGTATGTGCTTGTGTGTGTGTGTGTGTGTGTGCGTGCGTGTGTGGCAGATCCGAGACCCGTCCTCCTCTCCCTCTGTCATCTCTGTCTGCATGGCATTTTTCACAGGCAGGGTCTCAAACTGTCATTTACTGGGAGAGGTAGTGAAAGGCAGTCGGACACATCTTTCTTTGGCTGCGGCCTCTTTGTTTCCCCATTTGAAGCTGTTGAATAGTGGGATACTGGGAAATGCACTGTGATACTGCGGAGCACACTGCTCCAAGGCAAGAGCATTATCATTCATTCTTTGCATCTACATGCATTTCCTGAATATGTAAAAAGAGAAATTGTGGTGCCCAGAGAACGGCCTCTTGCAGCAATTGAGGACTGTATAGTCATTTGTCAGCTACATATGGAAACTTGATGGAAAAATATACAATGGCACATTGGAACATCTCATCATTTCAGCTTTCCTGCTCCAAAAAACACCAGAATACAAGCAGTATTATGTGCCCTGACAAAAGATGAAAGGCGTTTCTCTGCACTCAGAGGAGGCACACAAGTCAGTGGTATCAATAGAGTGCTATAATAGGCAGCGCTCTTTTTCCTCACTGTTTAGACACCTCAAGTCACTCATGCCAATTGGCAATCGCTACCGTTAATGCTTTCACACAGGGGGAATGGGTGAACCCATTTACCCATGTGGGTTTATTTGTCAAACATGATGATGTATTTTTGAAAGGGAGTCAAATGGAAGTGTTTGTAAAGTGTTTGTGTGCAGGCTGATTTGAAATGAAATGGGTTTACTTGGGTAGCCAGTGGGATTGCTTTGATGCCTGACATGTTATTGTGCTGCATGTTATTGTATGTGAGTTGAAAAAAGCTGTTCAGTCCTATCCAGGCTCAATCGACAGAGTGTGAATACGCCAGTTCTACAAATTGGAGAGTGGCCTTAGTGCATGCACTGACAACCCCTTCACATCATCATAAGACTTGTGACAAAGTTTTATTTATAAATCAACAGTAGAATTGAAAGTTCACAGACAAATAATTTTATCACTGAAGACATGCCGCAAAACTAGGACTTCATATACATGACTGTGGCTGTCAACACAACATTTATACTGTAATATGAACTCATCCAGCATCGGGACACTTTCAAACAATTCAAGAACTTCCACTTTTGTTTTATTTAGGACTTGCAATCACCAAATAAGCGGGGGAGTTGGGGGATGGCGATGAAATATAATGAGAACAAAGCAGCAAGAGATAATTTGAGGATGAAAGAATGATAACTCCGTGTCTGTAACTGTGAAGATGACGTGGGAATGGCAGCTGTGGCAGCAGGGCCAGGGTGGTCTGTTAATAAATAACTTTGTGAACCAGAGCCTGGCCCAGTCTCAGTGCAATCCAGTGTCGCTGGTAGCTGCGATTATTCACTAACCTTCATCAAATGAATGAGTCTCCTGCTTCTACTTTGCCTCTTTTGCTTGTCTGCTGTGGGTGAAACATAACATGCTGCTACTGGTGGTGGGAATAGATGAAAGCATGTTCTGACAACACAGATACCAAACTAGAGATACTGTTCTAACTAGTTACAACATCATGTCTTATACGGATAAATGGTCTCGAGTAAAAAGAAAATATACTAGATAATAAGACTAGAAAGCTAGATAGAAGAAAATATACAGAAACTAAATGAAGGATATGCTTTAGAGCAGACTCTAAAAGCATATATTAGTGTAAGGAAGTAGCACAAAAGCATTGGACATTATTCACACCCCTGATTCAGATAAAACTTCAAATGATATAAGTGACAATCTACTCATCACCACAGATAGGATCTAGGTATAAGTCTGCTTACAAATCGGTTACATATTAACTGTAAATACCCCATCTGGTGTACTCGCTGTCTCTCTCTTTTTCCTAGAGTCCTGCATGACACACACTTATTCTGTTTGATTTCTTTCTTCTCGATGCGATAGTGTGTCATTCACTTTCCAGGCCACCTTCTGCTCAGAAATAAACCTGCTCACTGGGAGGATGAGACAGGCTCTATCATTAAAGCTCATTTCCTAAAACAACAGGGTGCACTAGGCAGAAATTCTAATTAATATTCTAATTATTTTTGTAATTGCCTGTGCCAAGTGATTCTTTGGGCAATCATAGTGCCTCAACTCCAGATGACAACAGCTAAGTTCATATTCTTGGTATAACATGTAACCTGAAGTAATTAAAGTCCTTTGATAATGTGCCTCAAAACTCATTTAGCTTGATTCATGACATTCTCATTGTGGATATCATCATGCCTGAGGTCATAAAAAGTAATCGGGGAGCTGTTAAAGGGATTGAGTTGCATTATTTATATAAGGTAATGATTAGAGATGTTTAAGGGGTTGGTTAGCAGAATAAAAAGAAAATATGTTTTCATTTAGCTCTAATGTTATCCATTGATAGTTTTATCAGAAAGGTTTTGTTTCTGGGGTTTTGATATTGGGTGAATTTCTACCTCCTATGTGTTTGTGCATGTACAAACACAGCAGGATAATCAACAGCAGCAATACTAGTGGTGAAAACTCTGCAGTGTGCCTTTAATATTAGCTTTAGTCAGGTCCAGCATTTAAAATAAAGGTTGACATAGTCTCAGGCTGCACTGTGGCAAATGTGCTTGGGATTTGTTCAAAGATAGTTGCGTAGCTGTTTGTTTAATACTCACAGTCTTTCAGTATCTCATTTTATTTTTTCCTGCCTCTTGATGGGAACAGCTCACTTGCTCAAAACAGCAAGTCTACACAATGTGTTGTTGAGATTTGAGACGTGTCTACACAGCCATTTTCAGTCTCCATGCATCTGATGGAACAGATACACTTCTGTCTACAAAGGCTGTGTAACATCTACTTTTACTTTTGCCCATACACTACAGTATATTTACACTTCAAGTCTATCGTTTTCTACTTTAGCATAACTCAGTAACTGTGTATTGGCTCTGATTGCTTCAAACCACGGTCGAGCTACATCTCGTGCCTTGGGCGCCTCCTGTCACCAGACACAGCACTCGCTGGGAAAACTAGGCAATGGGAGCATGTATTTCATACTATGCCTTTGTGGAACACGGTTGAGTGCTTCCAGCATTGACATACAGAGCATTTATATGCCTCTTCAAAGGAACCTTAATTTCAGCCTAACTCAACGAGCTTGTACCAAACAAAATGCATTTGCTTTGAAAAATATTATGACATACAATATTGATCAAAAGCAATATTTGCACTGCTCTGTTTACAAAATATCAATATATTTCTCTTGCTGTTAAAGAGTGGGTGCAGGGCATAAAATAAATAATGAAATGATATATTCCAATGTGGCATATTTTCTGAATCTGTGTTTCTGTTTATCTGTTTTATGTCCATGTGTTTATCTAATGTTTGTGTGTGTGGTGCCATACTTGGTGTATCTGTGTGCCATGTGTGTATGACTGTTGATAAGACCCACACTTATGGGCCCTGGGGGAACTTGGTTGAAATCAGTCAAAGATCTTAAAACCAGTCTGAAATAAATGTTATGATTGATTATTTTGCCTAAAAATACCATGACCATATTATCCCACATATACGGCAATATATTCTCCACAGTCACAATATTCCAGTAAAAGCTATCTGGCTTGGAACAAATGGTAATGTTCAGTTGCTGTGGCTGTGATGAATCACTGACAGCCGTAGCAGGGTCCTCGTCCTCCTGGACCATGTAAGGCTTCCTACTGGGCAAGCGTGACCATAAAAGTCTTCTAGGCAGGGACAGAAGGATCAGTGGCAGATGGGCCTTTGACCAATTCATCTCTGGACATGGAGGTGCAGAGGAGCCAGAGACATCTCATGCTCCCCTCAGGTATCATGGCTAGATATGGATGTGGCACAGTTCCCCAGAGAAGATCAGATGAGATCAGTGGAATGGAGAATATTTCACACTTAGGCTGTGCTTTCTTGAGAGACTGTAGCATCACCCTCATGATTGATAGATTAGTTTATTCTCAATCCTGAACTGTGAGATAATCTGTCTTTGTTGACGTTTTAAGTCTCATTTCACCTTGCGTTTTACTTGCAGACAGAAAAATCTGGTCATATGAGGGTTAATCAACATGTAATCTTGCACTTGCTTAATGATTTTAAATACTCCTGCATGTTGACTAAGCTCTAGCCAGACTCATGCATTATTTTGTCAACAAGCACTGGTGAAAATCAAGAGTCGAGATGTTCAATACATTTAAACTTGCCCACTGTGATAATTCCTCTCAGGGTCGACTCCAGCTATCTGCTTTGTCATGAGCCACAAACATTCCTCACAGAATTTCCCCTAATACTCTTATTTTCCCAGTTCTGTTTTCTTCAACCATCCCTATATTTTTTGCATTTATCTGGGGACCGTGTGTCTTGTTTGTTGGATGCACAAACTGTTTTGCATTTGCTAACATACACAGAGCATAAATATTGGATTAAGTAAACAAATCTGAGGGGCTCACCTCTGAATGATATCGGCGAGTAGGCCTTTGGAGCCAGCAGGAATGCCACGGTCGCAGTCTTTACTTGAGACTCAACACATGAAAAAAGAGAGAGAGGCTGAGAGAGATAGAGAGAAAGGGAGAGAGAGAGTCAAATGGCAGTTTAATCCTCCCGGAGTGTTATCTTGCAGGTGTTTTGCAGACTGTGCTCTCTTTGGAAACTTTGAAATCGGGCCAGGCTTTCATGTGCAGGATAAGGTAGAGACTCTGTTCCTGGCTGTTTGTGGGCAATAAACATCAACACAACAGTGCAGGACTCTAGCTAACAACTCCACTTAACATGTTATTCCCCCAAGGTCCTTGTTAGGCAGTCGTCCATGTTGTTAACTTAAAAACAATCCCAGCAGTTTCCTTTGCTTTGTTCCTTTTGTAGTAAAACTGAAAGGGAAAAAATGAAAATGGCATCTTTGAATGGAGCTTCTGTTTTCCTCAAACAGGTCATCTCAATGCACGATGAGTCGTGCTGAAAGCTGCAAAGAGTTCTCTAAAGTCATTTGAATCGATGTCATTTTAACCTCAGCAATTAGCTTACAGCAGCACCCCACAGCACCCATATGGATATAGAGTTACATTTCTCCAGCTTATTCACACACATGTTCCTGACTTCATTAGAATTGAACTCTGCACATAGATTTTCTCCTTAGAAATTAGCCAGACTGTAAAAGCTGAGATGAGAACAGACCCACGACCCCCTGCAGGCATCCAGTATTGGGTGTCGCTGAGTTTTAATGGCCCAGTTCATCACCAGGCCTCGACGACAGTGGATGGTCTGGCAGCATTCGGTTCCCCCACGAGAATGTGCTGTTTTATTGGCTTCCTCAGTGCTGAGTTGTCCCCTGTGCCCATGTAATACAGCAGCAAGCATCAGAGGGGGGAAAGGACCCCTCCCTGATTAATCGGCATTGTATGTTTCTCAATGCTAGCTTAGTGCTCATGTTCCATATTTTCTAATGGTTATGGGCACAGTCACTTAGAGTGCTGCTGAGGGAGCCATCAGTCAGGATGTTGCATGGCTGAAGTGGGCCCAAGCATTATCGATCGAAGCATGTGCATATGAGAGCATGTCTGGCAAGAAGAGGAAGAAGGATGAGGACAGAAAAACAGATGCATGGGTGTGTGTATGAAGGAGGTTCGTGTGTCTGTTTTGTTTCACATCCAAAAATAGTGAGCATCAGTTTCTGAAAGTCTTTCAGCATGAATTGTCCCTTAGAAGCAGCTTTACTGAGCCACCCTACTCACCTTCTGTTGTGGAAAAGCCCAAGTGATGTTTAGTACCTCTCACCAGGTAACAGCTAAGTCATTCTGACAACAGCGTGGGGCACACATTAGATCCAAGGGAGAGGACCATTCAGAGCACTTGACTCCCTGTGGCCCAGCATTATGGAATACGGATGTGGGGGCCAAATGAGACAGGCCATGGTGAGGAGCAGTTTTTTTCATTACGTTATAATTCCCACAGAGCCTGGCAGCTCCAGTGTCTCAACATAATGCCCAAATTCAATGTGGCATTTCATAACCGTGCTCCCTTCACGGTACTGTAACTGTGCTGGTTCTGGTGAAAAGAGCAGCTCTCTCTGTCTGAGGGGTTGGGGAGTTATACATATTAATCAGTGCTTTGAGGATGATGTTTTCTGGATAATATGCAGGCAATGCACCAGAGACACTGCGAGCAATGATTTGTGGGTATGTCAACATTAATGTTGTCATATTAAAGCCTTTACTGTCAAAGTATGGAGTTGGTAGACAGAAAGGCACAGTCATACGAGTGATAGAAACATTGAAATTTTGCAGTAATATCACTTTATATCAATAAATCAAATGATTCACTTACAGCAATTATGTAAGTGAACACAATGCAAAGCTTTCATATTGTGTTCAACTTTGATGAACTTGACTAATATCAAACCTAGTTGACAGTGCTGACCTTTGAGGTAACAGAGCTGAAGAGTCCAAAACAGAAGGAGCCATTGTACCTTCTTAACTATGCTGTACAATCCACTTTTATTTAACCTCCTAGCAGAGTTTTAATTGCTACTTGAAAGAAACATGGTTTGTAGACAATTACAAGACAGGTGCTACAAATACTCTTGAATAAACTTTGTGAACTTAATGTCCTGTTAGCATCTGAGTTGACAGGAAGCTAGCTCAGGGAGCTATTGTGTCCATGCCCCCATGGGCAAGCAATTTTGGTATATACAATTTGGGATATACAATTTGCAATGTGCTGCAATTTCTGGCAGCATCATATGATGGACAGGGGTCTAAATATCCCTATCACCATTATTACAAAAGTCACAAATTCCAGACTCTTTGTATTATCAGAATTTGACTGCGGTGAGTAAGCACAGTGAGCAGCTTTCATAGAAGTGAATGGGGTGGCACCCTGGAATGTGGTATCCAGTGATACCACCCATGATTATGACTGACTGCTAGTAGGATGTTTCTGCCTGGCTAGCATGAGGTTGGTTAGTCCACCATCCACTATACAGTAGATTTAAAAAAAACTTTATTAACAGAATAATTCTGTATGTACTGTATATAAAACATATGTGCAAACAAAACTGATTAGTATATAAAAAACTACAGTTGTTCACCAAGTATCCCTGCAAGTAGTTGCTTCATCACCAAACCTCTAACACCAACATAGTGCGAGAGTATATAGTATAGTAGGCAGTATATAAGCAAGAGCAGCAAGAGTTATAAAAAACTGGATGTTGTTGAAGCCAGCAGCTAGATAAGAAAAAGAATGATTGAATAAGACTGAGGGAGGTGAGTGACAGAGAGCTGAGTGGGGTTTGTACCGTACTGTATGCGATAAAAAAAACAAACATTTGAACTGAGCGCAAAGGGCAGATTTGACATTTCAGTGGTGTAAGGGGCAAAGGCACAAGCGCAGGTTGTACACCCTGGAGCCCAAACCTGCTTCACTAGTCCTTGCAATCTCACCTTCCATCACTGAAAGCAGGTTTATACATCTCCCCACTGTCACTTTTTTCATTTTTTCCCTTACTCAGATCAGCAGCAGCACAGTCAATAGAATTCCAAAAACATTGGGTCCATCCAAGCAGAAAATATGCTCCAAATACTGCCCTGCTTTGGCCAGCGGTGATGCTGGGTCCCTGCTTTGTGAGGGGTTATCGGCTGAAGCAGAGATGGCTACAGCTGAGGCCTGTTGGTCATCCTGCAGAGCAGCTCAGAGGGCCATGGAGAGAAGACGTGGCTGATGGATATCTTTAAATTATATCTGGGAGACAGAACCTATGGTTGCCTCAGTGAATGTTAAAAACCTTTCAGCTGCTGCCCTGTTACAAGGAGCAATCTTCCCTGCTCATGTCTCCTCACAGTTGCTTCACATTTAACAAGTGTGTACTTTTTGCTGCACTAGTGGCTTTAAGGATGGTAGTGACTAATGGTTGGTCAGTCGGTTGGTCTGTCCATCTTTGTAGTCCATCTGTTGGATAGATTGCCATTAAATTTTGTATAGATTTTGGTTCCCAGAGGATGAATCCTTCTGACTTAAGTGATCGCCTGACTTTTCCTTTCGTGCCACCAGACACCAGTTTGACATTTTTGATTCACTGTCAGATGTATCAACATTTATTGAATTGGTTGCTATGAAATGTATCCTACCCTGTATGGCTGTAGACTCTTGGTTCTGTTCAGGCTTCATATGAAATGTTGTTTAAGTCCACTCATAAGATGTTTATCAAGTAAAGCCACTAATCATTTGCTGGCCTTCCAGCTTCTAGAATGTGATGATATGCTGCTTGATTTTGATTTATATCATTGTACATTGAATATCTTTGGATTTTAAACTGTTGGTCAGAAAAAAAAACAAGCTACTTGAAGAAAGCATTTTGGACTCTGGGAAAATGTGATGGAAAACCTAAGCATATTAATCAATAAGGAAAATGTTTGTCAAGGCAAAGTGGTCATAGGGTTAGTGTCAACAGTACACGTCCACGTTTGAGTGTCTGTCACAGTACTGTGCATAGACAAGGAGTATATGAGGGCTCCTAATCACAGGCCTAATGCATTTATGTTTCAAATGTAATATATGTTTGTTTTTTGTTGTCAGATAGCATAAGCCAGCATTAAGTTTTACTTCTTCATAAGTTACATTTCAGGAAACAGTTTGTGTCAGGATGTGTGCCTCATCTCTCTATCCTGCCCCTCCCTCATCTCTTCTACCCCCATTCACCCCTCTGCCCCTCTGTCTCTTGTGGTGATTGCCTTGCCTGCTATCTCTGGGCAGCAGTTCTGTTTGTGTAGTGCCTCTGTATGTCAAAAAAGAGCAGCCTGTTAATTTTATGATCTGTCACACGTCTGCTTTTCTGCGACGGGCAGTGGTCGACTGGGTCTGGACTTCCTTATCGCTCCCTTCATTCCTGTCCACTCCTGCCCACCCCTGCCAGACTGGAGTCACATCACATATCTGGGAAGCAGGACTGAATTGGTTTCCACATGCTATCGGGAATAGGTCAGCTCTCAGTGGAGGAGATTATTTTGATGCTTTGACTTTGAATATAGTTCTAACCAGGTTTGGGGGCAGTAGACTGCATCAGTGATGACAACTGCAGCCATTTATGCTCACACTTTAACAGTGGGAAATAGTTAAACTTCGGTTAAATCCCTGCATAATCTAAATACATATTTGTATGCATAAAATGTTGATCATTCAGTTGCAGCGTAATTCAATTTAACAGTGGTCCAAGAAACCATTCAAGGAATGTAATATTGCCTTGACAGCTATGATATCCTGTTGAGCATCTTCATTCACTCCAGTCACTTTAGTTTCTGCGTTCAGAGAAGGTAGGGGGTTCTCAAAACAAGCTTTCATCAAAAGGAGAAATGAGAAAATGATCTACGTGACACTTCCTCAGTTACTAAGCCTCCCGGGAAATGTTTCATAAAGCTAGAGGAACTCTGTGCATGTGTGTGTTTAAGCTTGTGCTTTTCACGTGCATGCATGTGAGCATGTGTTGGTGTGTATTTTCAGAAGGAAATGCTAACAGAAATTAAGATGAAAAACAATGAATAAAGAGCTCACAGTTAGAGCAGTGTAAGCTGGGGAGCCAGATACTGGAGAAGCAAGTTGTGCATTCCAGGGTTTATGGTGACCTTTCCATAACTTAAAGCATGTTTAATGGAAACGTATTACAATGTTTGTCTTGTGCCTCCTCGAATCATTATCCAGAGAAGTGTACTGCTTTTACAGATAACTTTATTTACGTAAGGCTATCAACTTACATCAGCACAGGAATAGAAATTTAAGATCTATATAAATCCACAAACATGAAGCACTCAAGTAATCTAAGCTTTGTAAGGATGAATTAGTAATCTTCTAATCAGATCTGCAATCTTAAACATAGACACTATATCCGTCTCTTTCTGCTTGACAAACACAGAGCAGGTGGGCCACTTCACTATGTAAATCTAAGGGCTGTCCTCCAAAATTGCACACAGCCGCAGAAATTAGAAGGAGGCTTTGTCTTGTAGGAAAACAGAGACATATTCAAAGCATACAGAACAGGCACTTCAAAGCCAATGGGCAAACATAGAAAAACAATCTTCACTTAAATAACTGCAGATGAGAGCGGGGACGTGCGCATGGCAGCACAGGAACATTTCTGGTGAATGTTAAGGAGCTGGATGATTGCCAGGAAGCAGATGTGTTTTTGGAGTAAATGGCGATTGTGGTACGTTGTTCTGGGTTGTGTTTGTGATGCTCTACAGAGAATCAGATCAGAGCCTCGCGATGACTGCCTGGGGAGTCAGGGTGATGATGTATTAGGTCCCTGAGTTTTTCTGAGATGGCTGAGCCGCAGTCACCAAGACAACAAAAGAACTCTCTGTGCCAGAAAACATTCCTTCTTCCTCCCACTCTCATGGACTGCTAATAGGACACAGAGTGAAAAAGCAATGGAAGCCATGGAAGGAGAGATGGGAGGAAAGATGAGAGCTCTCCCACCCATTTTAGAATAGTTCCCACATACTGAGCTTTCAGTGGGAGGAATGGGCCATTACAGTAGTTGCCAAATGTTTTGTTTGTATCCATCATTGCTCTACAACAATTAAACAGCTTTGGGAAAACTGAGAGCAATGAGATACAAACAAAATTGGAAAATTATTTTCAGGTTTTCAGCAGGTACTAGCTTACTTAGCGTCATTGTGCTCCATAATGATACACTGCATTGATGAGCTCCACGCTGTAGCATGGACCTACTTGCTCCCAATTTCTAACCTCTCAGACCGGATTCTCATATTTCCACATTCTGAAATTCACTGGATAAGATGTCAAACCAAGAAGCCTGTAGTTTGAAATCACTAACTATGTTGTTGTTGTTGTTGATGATATTTGTTGTTATTGTTGATATTGTTGTTGTTGTTGTTATTGTTGTATTCGCGCGCGCTTTCTACCTGCGCTCGCCGCTCGCCTCTCGCGCGCGCTCGCTCGCTTTCGCGCGCTCGCGGGGTTCCTGATGTTAGTGGCCTTACCCAATTGTTGTGTAAGAACGGTAGACATGAGAAAAAATGGCAATTGTGTGTTCTCAACACATATTTTGAGAGAGGGCATGAGAGTGGTGGAAAGAGCTGTTTGTCTGGGGCACTTCTTTAGACTCTGGACTGAGGGTGGCACACTTCAGAGGCCAGATGGAAAAATATGCCAGGCAAATAGAGCAGAAATTCTATTGTTGTGGGTAATGACTTTCTGCTGGATTCATGCTGAGCATATGAAAGGCAACCCCCCCGTTCTCCTCCAGAACCTCTCTCTTCCTCTCTCTGCTGTCCTGTCTTCTCCCCTCTTCTCTAGACAAAGCCTACAAACTACAATGCACACAAACAGTCTGCTCACAAACATCCAAAACACTTGTGTATATATATGGTTAATTTATAATAGTACCTACAGTGACTAAATATAGCTTTGACTGTGTAATAAGCAGGTGCTATCCCATTGGGGGTGGCATTAGAGCTTCTTATTATCCTATTATGCCCATGATGCACTTTTCCTGGGTCGAAGCAAACAATTAGCATCATTATGATGCTGGCTCACGATATTTCCACGCTGGCTTAATTAGGACTCCAGCCACAGAGGCTAACCATCAGTGGTTTGAGCACAGACTCCCATAACAGGTGACCATCTGCAAAGAGACACTAAATACAGGGTAGAATTAAATAGCACAGCGGCTAAAGTGCATGTCATATGGCCCTGATTTAATGTAATTCTTAATATATAATCAAATTTTTCTATAATGTGGATAACTCTGTTTAGTTGAGCTCTGTCAGTTCATACAAAGAAAAATAAAACTAGTCTTCAAAATAAATTCTAATACAAAAAATGTCTTAGATGATAAACTGAGAGACAGAAAAACATGTTGGAGCAGCAGGATAGGGCAGAATAACCTCTGAAGGCCTGTTGAGTGGCTCTCACAATGTCACACAGAACGTACATTAAGAAAATAAGAATTACATATAAAACGATATAGTCATACCTAAACACAAGCAAGGCTACCAAACTCAAATAAAAGGAGAAAGCATGTACATTTACCATTCTATTCACCAAATCATAAAGACATTAAAGTACATTTCTAGCAATGGTGAATCACATTTGGTTTGAAATAAATAGTGGGACTGGGTACCATGGCTAAACCAACACCACTGAGAGAGGCTCACTAGTGCAAAGTGCAATGCAAAACATCTCAGCAATAGTTGTTTAGTGCCAGGGATGTCACAAACAGAAAACAAATATAATGGTTTCATAATCTATTGTGGTCATTTGACTATCTTGATTGAACAATATAGTAAGTATGGCTTAAATTCAGCAGCGCACTGTCAATCAAAGGAACCTTCAGTACAGACATGCACATTAACTCTACACAATACACTACTGTACAGCCCAACCTTGATGACCTCCTTTCCTGTGATGAGTAAAAGCACCAGAGGCAAGGAGGGAAGAGGTTGTCATTACATTAGGTGGGGTGTTTCTTTTGATTTGGAAGAAATAGTTTCTGCATTAATGGAGTCATTCTGTGGCTCGTCTCCTGCTTCAAAAGAGGGAAAAACAAAGGCTGGGGAATGATAGCCGCGAGCACTGTCTTCACATAGGCAACCTGTCATGGCTATACATTATTGTGCAAAGCCATGTTCATGATACAAATTCACTTATTTTGCTATTCAAATGATATTCATGTGCATTTTACAAAAACAGAAACACGACTCAGGATATAACAGTGCTATTAATGGTAAATATAACCTTGCATGAATATGAATAGAACTGCATGTTGTTGAAGTTAAATATTTAATGTTTCAGCCTTGGGTGTGTAGGTATCACCTTGACACATCACATAGACTAGAACTGTTTTAAAGCATGGCAAAATTTCACAATTACACAATAAGATCCTGCATAATATGATCATATGAATGAACAATTTTGTCAACAATTTGAGTCACGTTTGTAGCAAGTCGTGTTACTTGAAATTGTGACTGCATACAGTAGTTCAAAAGACTTCAGACTACCAAATGCTAACTCTGGAAGAAGTTGCCATATAAAGCCCCACACTTGAAATTGTCCCTGCTGTATACAGTACAGCACTGTATACTTTGATTTAACAGCAACCCAAGTCCTCTAATTGGAGAGATTTTGGAATGCAAGGAAACAGATGAGCTCTGATGATAATCAAGCTGAAATTAGCTCAGGGCTGCAGTCACAGGTGCTGAGCCCTCAAATGCAGAAATGAGGGCTAGCAATGCTAACTGTATTGATTAGCTGCTAGCACTTTGTGCCACACAATCAGCATTCCCTGCACCATTGGAATTAGCCACATCTGCATCCACTCCTCCGCTCAGCAATGTGGTCAACTAATCATCATCACAAACCATTCAAACTTCTGGGGGAGGACTTTGATTGCTGTGAAGAGTGTGCCTTCGATTGCAGCGATTCTGTCAAGTTTGCAGAGTTTGAAGAACGTCTTTGAGGATTAAGTTGTTTGAGATGTGCCACTTGTGTTCATTTTTCTGTTGCATAGTGCACTTTACTGTCTTAAAAATGTAGATTTTATTTCTTCATTTAGAATTATGTGGGTCATTGATTTAAAGTGGTACTCTTATGCTCGTCTTATTCTGGTTAGCATCTCAAGTGCTTGCTGCTGTGGTGCTTGTAGATCACAGATCACTTCAAAATGAAACAGTGTGGCAGTTACTTTTTTTTTTGTTGTTGTTTTTATCCAAGCCATCACTCAACAACTCAAGATTTCTTCTGTTCCTTCCAAATAAATCATTTGTGCCACGACAGACATCCAAATGTCAGTATAACCCAGCTGTGCTAAATGTGCTTCAGTGTTATAGGGAACAAGACAAAATTCTGCTATCATGACACTACTAGGAAGCTTGACCTTTTTAAATTCATGAGAGCTACCTCACCTCTTTAGAGGCTTTCTGTGAAAAATGGAGATGGTACAAAAGAATGGAGGGAGTGAGGGAGGGAGACAAGGACCACCTGAGACAGAGGATCTCTGTGGGTCTGAGAAAGGACAACAGAGGTGTAATGAGGATCATGATAGACATCAAGCTGGAGTCATGTTACATCAGTTGAGAGGCAGAGAGAAAGGAGAAGGCCTGAGACAAAGAATGGGACATGAATTAACCAGGGAAAAGCAGATCCTGCGACTCTGCTGGTCTGATTTATTCCTTTTTCCTCTTTTTATAGCAGCACCTGAAAGATGCAAAGCAGTCCAACTGCACATGCTGTTCTTAACAACTGGGTATACAGGGATGACAGCAGCAGACGGTAGTGGTGGGGCTATGCGACAAGAGCTGGTGAAACGTGAGATCCTGCCATCTCCCCAGTGTACAAACAAGACATGGTTGCAAGGGAGGAGAGCGAACTTTGCAACAACTCTCTCCCTCTTTTACCTCTTTCTTGTGTTTCCAAGCGTCTGGCCGATGCTTATCTCCTACTGTCAAGATAGCTTCCCCTGTGTAGACAGGACAAAAGGAAAAGAGCACTGAGGGTGGAGGGAATGCACAGAGAGCTGAAAGGTAGACATGTAGGCCTCTGAAGGTCCTGAAGAGGTGGTTATGCCACAAATAATCACAGGAAAATGAAAGCTGCAGGAATCAACACTGGGTCAAATGACTGTGTATTGTCAAAGGTGTCGCTCATACTAATGAACAAGTACAATAATCTGATTATGCAGTTTCCAAATAGCACTTTTAGCATCTTGAAGCTCATTGTTTTGGTTTTTATGGCCCATACTTGGCGGTTTTGGTTCAGCTTGCCTGTTCTCATTAGTGTTAGTTCTAGCTGCATCAGGCATCTGTTTTTCAGCATTAACTGCCCAGCAGTAAATATCAGGAAAAGGGTTTTTTGTGTGTGTGTGTTTTTTTTTCTTTTGGCCTTTTTGCTCTCAAGCTGACAAAAGAGAGAGACAAGAAACATCTTGGGGATTTAATTACCATCAAGCCGCATGGCTGTTCCAGCTACTTGCATGCCATGCTTTCAAGAAATGCCTTCAGTTTTCAGTCAACAAGAAAAGAATACAAGCCTTGCTGGAGTCCTGGTTTGCTGGACTAATTTTCTGCTGTCACTCCAATCATTCAGTGCAGTGTCGTCCTTTTGACTGCATGGTTGGGGCCACCTCAAGAAGACAAATGACAACCTGTGACCATGACAGTAACATTGACATATTGTGTTTACATTTTGTGCTACCCCCAACTTGCTAAAATCAACTTGCAATTGCTAAAATCTGGGAAAACAGCAACTTCGCCAAGTCCAACAGGGCAAGAAACGAAAAGTGTTCAGGGGGATCACAGAGGTTGTAAACAAGCTAATAGTTTAGGCAGATTATCTAAAGAACCTTATTTTGTGGTTAAAACCAAGGTTGGTACGCCCAATCTCCTTGGTAATAATAATAACATTCAACCAAGAAACTGGTTTGTAAATAGTGATTAATGTTTTAGACAGTTTGGTAAACCATTTTTTGTATGCCTTTTCTTTCTGTTCCAAATAAGTTTGACTTACCTCAGGGTTTGTTTAAAACCTGTCTGAACGTCTGACTGCTTGTGTTTCTTATCTCCTATCTGACTTCTTTTTAGCAATGTTGCTGTGAACCCAGATCACTTCGGTATTATTAGCAATAGGACCAAAACTACAAAAAACTTAAAACTGAGAACAGACTTTCCCTGTAACATCAGGGGTCTGGCTGGTTTGCTACCTGCATATATTAGAATAATACCACTACATGAGCAACACTGACTCATAGACCCCTTTTTTGTCTTTTCATAAACTCTCTGATGTTCAAGGAACTTAAAACTTTCATCTCAGTGTTTTAACAGTACTATTTTAGGTCATGTTTGTAATGATGAATATGTAAATGTTCAGTGTTTACTCTGATAATGCTTATGTGGTTCCATAGATGGTGGTGGGAAATCCACAGAGGACCGGGAGTAACCCCATTAGCACACTGCTGTATAACCATGCTCAGGCCCAGGGGAGGTCATTATGAAGGAGCTGTTTGCTATCTTCATATCTGTAATTAACATATGCAATGCTGATTACTTCTTTCAGCATTTAACCTAGATCTATATTTCAACCAGTCTATAACATGAAAAAACCAAGAATCCCAGAAACAAACAAAAGAATTTATATGGTGTTAAAACGTCACCTACATTCCACAGACGCCAGGTTTAGTCAACAGGTTGGAGGCCCCCCCCCCCTTTTATGGGATCCGGTTCCTGTTTAGGAGTGTTGTGACTGTTTAGAGGTGGTGTATTTGGATTTGAATGGCAGGAAAGTGTGACAGGAACCAGCGTGGGATTGTGTGGTATCCCAGTGGTATCCCACATCTCCATGAGAGCTCTATGTGACGACCAGCTGCAGAATTCAGTTTACATTTGATGGCTCCATATTTACACGTGAAGACAGCATGAATAAAGAACAATTCAGTCCCAGGGTTCTGCCTCTGTTTTCATTTCCCCGCCATGCAGAAAGAGAATGAAAGGAAAAGGGAAAAGGAAAAAAAATCAAGTGAGAGAAATTACAGCAAACAGAGGAATGTTTGATATACACTTGGACTGTGAAGGTAGAGTATAAAGCCAAATGTGTGTGTGTTTGTGATAAAACAGGTACAAGTCTTTCATCTGAAGGAAAATACAGGCGGAAGGGCTGATCTTCCAGTGCAATCATTCTGTTTCACTGTTTTTTGTGCTGAAGAACCACAAACAACAATTTCTCCCAGTTCCCTTCAGCTACCGCATTTGTCTCCTTTCTTTGATAACATCATTTTGTTGGGAGACAGTCACTTTGATTTGCATTCTTTTGAAAAACACATGAATTCATTGGAGGGAACAGGTGGGGAACTGGTCGTCTCTGTTTGTGGATTGCCTTGAGTCGATTCCCAGCCAGTGTTTAATTCAGCTATTGGGAAGCAATGGGCGAATGTTCAAACACATGCCAGCTTCGCTTATCAGGGCACTGCCTCATCCTTCGATATGTCAATCTCTTGCCAAGTGGTTCACAGACTGGTGAGTACACACAAGTTTGATTCCATGGGCTGGTAGCTGAACTTCTAAATAGACAGGCAGCAGCATTCTCTGCCCTAGTTTGTTCAATCATATCATTAGATAGACAATACAAGTCCCAGCGGATGTTTCTCGTTGCATATTTACTGCAGTGATAAGTACAATCATATTTGCAGATTCAGCTTTATGTGCTGGTGGCTACCAGTTAGACAGAGCTCTGTAAAGAAAGGAAAACAATTCTTGACGGGATGTAAATTCATCCAAGAGAAATAGTGTTAAAATTTCCTCTTGAGCAAAGTTGCAGCAGGGGTTCTGTTGGGATTCCTGTATTAATTTGAATCACCATATGTGAATGACTTTCAAGGTCTTCTAGACTCAAAATTGTTGAAAATTCAAACCCACAAACCTTTAATTTTCTAAGATGTTTGTCAAGTCAGGAATTCAAGGTGACACTGAGATGTTAACAAAACATGTAGCAGTATTACTGCTTGAATAGGACCAAGGTCTTGAGGCATATTGATAAATGCAAGTGCTACACTATATTGAATCAAAAGTCAATCAGTGTCAAGGCCATTTGTTATTTTTCTAACATCTTATAATGACCAAAAATACAGACTGACCAATAAATACTGCACTAATCTTAGTTTTCCATGGACACAGCTTAGCCTACTTACAGGCCAACCAGGTTTAACCTGAGGTGGTTTTCTCTCTCAAATCAAACCTCTGTCTTGTGCTAAAATGATTATCATCACATATATGGCTGTGCAGGTGATAAGAGAGTCTTACTATGTTCGGGGCTCGTTACTTTAGCCTGTAACTGAACCTCTGTGGTTTGTTCTGTTTGTGCTTTCACCTACCAGCTATTAATGTTCACTAATTGCTGTCACAGCTGTATCAGAACTGTTGTCAATGTGTTGTCGATGATGTGTTAAGGTTCTGCTAATGTAGACCAAAGATCTCCTGCTGCTGCTGCTGCTTTATATTAAAAGCTTTCCCCTGTTGGGAGGGTTTTATTGTGAAGCACCTATAGAAAATGCAGTGTTGCTTTGTTGAAATCCAATTATTCAACTAAAAATTGATCTGCACACAAGTTAAAGTCATATTCTGAGCTAACTGGGCAATAGTACAAGCAGAAACAGAAGCAATCAACTTTAACATGAAGAGAAGCAGATGGCAGGCTATACTGCAGCTTGTCACTCTCCAACATGTCATCACAGTAAATAATTCCTTTACCGTAACATGTCGGTGGACCATTTCCATTCCAGCATGACTTGAATGGTCATGGTTGCTAAGCTTAGTGTGACTATCCCCACCCCTGTCAAAAAATATAATTAATGTGATTTTTTTATTAGACAAAGTTTTGTTTTTACTTAACAACACAACATGCAGGTCAAGCAGAGCAGGTTGTAATGACCTTTAGCAGGGGAAAGGTTGTCTAACATGCTGTGCACAGACTAATACAGCCGCCCTCAGCTGGTCAGTAAGTGATGGTCTTCATAAACAAATCTGGCTGCTTTAGCTATCCTTATTATCCATTCACATAGCGTGCAATTGTGATGGCAAGTAGAATGGGAATGGAGCAAAATTAAAAATATGCACAATCACACCTTTTGAATCATGTCCGCATGTGTGTGTAATTGTTGTAGTGTGTAAATAACTGGTATGAAATACCGACACAAAGTTTGGCTCCCTATTGTTGTTTGGTAATGTAAAACAGCGAACACTTGCCAGGGTTTCCTGCCGTTCATCGAGTAATGAGCCAAGGCCCTGATAAACATAAGGTACCAGCTGGTCAGCACCCATTTCCTCAGAAGTAATTTGCAAATGGAAAATGCTTTCATGCTACACTCTGATATGCACATACACACACACACACACACACACACACACATATAACAGAAGTATGAAAGAGCCTGAGGCTGTTTCAATACATGCAGACCAGGGAGAACAGTTTTGAAGTTGTGCAGGTTTGAGATGTTAATGTTTTCCAGGTTGAGTCAGGGTGTAACATTGCTAGCCTGAAGTACATTGCATGCTCCGGATGATTCTGTACCTGATCCAAAGGATTCTGGTGCTCATGGAGGGCCCAGGGGATGAAGGGAAGTAGAAAAAGTTATGAAGGGAGCAAAGCTGAAGATGAATGAGTTCTGTGGGAGTTAGAGACATCCTAGTTTTTCTAATCTTTGGGTAAAGTGTTTTTGAATTTTAAGTTTTCACATATCTTTTCTCTTCCATGCATTAAAACTAGTTTGATAGAGGTGAAGAGATAACTTTCCTGAGCTGTAATCCCTGGAGTTTCTCTACAGGTGCACGGCAGAAGTTGCATATTAACAAAAGAGACAATTGCTGACTGTTTCTTGAGGGATTCAAACAGAGCTTTTGGGCATCGCAGTCTTTCATTAGAATGCTGATCCAGTCAAAACGCAAGCCTGGAAAACACAAACTTGAAGAAGGGGAGGTTTGCCTTGTCAGGAATTTACGTTGATACACCAAAGAAGAGGGCAGGCTCTCCTCTTTCTCTTTCTCCCTCCCTCCTTTTCTCTCTCTGTCTTCAATTGTTCTGCTCTGTGGCTTCATCAGCATTTTCCCTCCATTTGAAAGCGTGGGATTTTGCAAGAGAGGCAGCATCAAATGATAGGTAACTCATCCCCCACTCCCCTCAATACCACCCCCTCTCTCTTGCCTTTGAGTCTCCCGGCTGCTGGGCATATAAATCTGTGAAGCCTGTAAAAACACAACTCAACAGTCAAGTCACTCACTGACAGGGAGCGCTGTCATCACACACACACACACACACACACACACACACACACACACACACACACACACACACACACACACACACACACACAAAGATGGTTTTTGAAGTCAAGGTCAAATGTATGAAAACATACAGTAGTCCATACTGTGTGTGTGTGTGATATTCTACGTGGGTGAGCCAATACATAATGGAGTGTCTCTAAGCCACAGAAGAGCCTTCAGGATACAATTGTCAGTTTCAGTGTAAAGCAGCAAAATTGGAGCTATTGTGTGGTGAGGTTCCTGTGTATGAAAGCTAGGATGAAGTCAGCGGAGTGGTTGGTTATGATGCTCTGCTATGCTTTTCAGTGTGTGGCAGTGGCAATAAAGTGCAAGACTTTTTTTTCCCCCCTCTTTCACTTCTGTATTTGTCATTGGAAAAATAGAAGGAATTCAGCTTCATTTCCAAAGAGTCTTAATTCATTTACAATGCACTACATTTATACTGACAAGTTGTGTTACTGCTTCATTGACTGTCTGTGCTCTCCCAGCTAACTCCCTAGAACAAGATTAGAAAAGGTCCAAAAAATATGAAGAGGAGCATTTTGTGCAAAGATGGAACAAAATAAAGATAAAATAGTGACTTTACAACTTTCCATGAAGGATAGTTATTTTCATATGAGACTGAAATCTAACAACAAAAGCAGCACTTGTGCAGTCAGGAAACATAAGATTCCTCTAAATAATTGCTAACACAGGATGTACCTTCACAGGATTATCTCAAAGAGTCAATCAAAATGAAACCTTTGCCGCACTGTTCTTTATTGACTTATGACAGAACTTGTGTGGATGAAGTAAAGTTGTTTTTATTGACAGCATGAGTCTTATGTGCAGTGCCCCAGAAACTCATCTGATGCTGTCAAGCTAAAGCACATTGATTATTGGGTGTCAGTGAGTGAACTGTCTCTGAACCTTTGTGTCTCATCTGAGGTGTTGAGTCGTCTTTTGAGTCATTGTGCTGTTTCTATTTTCTTCAGGAACTCACACTGTCCTTTTAGTTGATGAAATCTCTCAATCTCTGGCCTTTAAAGGATCTGGTTCAATATCTTTTGCAGGCTGCAGAACGTCCTGATCCTGGGATTAAAGCTGGGTGCATTTCTGTATCTTGCAGCGCATAGATCCAGCAAAACCAGTATTGTTTTCATTAACATTTCATAGATGATTTAATTATTCATTTGAATAACACTGAGTTACTTTGCTATTGATCTTTTTGTGATATAGCAATAAGAATTGCCTGTCTAGATTTCCCATTACACAATCAGTGTCTGTTCCCCTGACAGTATTTCCTGGCATCTGTGTGTTAATTAGTGATTGCTAGAATTGAATCTATTAGTGATACAATGCAGGACCTCTTGTTTCATTGTCAGACCTGTTGTCTATCCCCTTGGCATGCCAATAATCCATTAAACACATTGTTTACTTTGCCTATGTAAATAGATCCACTCTTACATCATAGGCGTGCAGTGATATATTTTGCTCCATTTAATAATGCTATTAAACTTTACTGTGCAATGAAAAGACTGTACTCACAGCCATTAGTGGCGGTGCAGGAAACCAAGTGTGCTGTAATTTGCACCACATTATCGCCTCCGCTGCATTTTACTGTTAATATAATGACCCAAAGTGGTGGACAGCTTAATACTGTGGGTTTAGATACATTAGGTATTATTCAACAATAAAGGTCTGAGTGTGGATTTATATTTACATTTTATATATGTTTATGCATCTGCCACATTAGTATCTATACATGTGTGTATAATATTTTTCTTCATGAATACATTTTTAGCACATTATTTTTGCTCTTGCCAGTAAATATGAAAAACTGTATCCTGCCACAACATGCTTAAGAAAGATACAGCACAAGAAGCAGTACTTAATGAAATCCCTTAGTTGATTCCTGCACAGAGCTGAGTGATAAAACATCACATCCTCTTCCCATGCGTGAGTGTCACCCTGCATTACACCTCGGTGGCTGCACAGCAAACCAAACAGGCTCAGGTCATGCCTCGCAGTCCGCTAACCAATCTGCCCAGCAACATCTTATCCAAGGCATGACAGATAAGCAGGGGAGAAGCCTTGGTGAATGGATGGGTGGGTGTGTGGGAGGTCTTCAAGGCATGGATGTCAGGGAAAGTGTATCAAAGGGTGTGAGGGTCTGTCGCGTGTGGAACTGGATGGAAAACAAGGGAGTGATGTGCAGTCTGGCTGTAGTACTTATAGCAATGAAACTGCATCTATGCATATGGGCTTTTTTGGAGTTAACACTAGATTTATGCTTCTTTGTCAGGGTGTAGAGGTGCTGACAGAGCTAATGTGCACCTTTTCAACTCAGTAATCTCCTCTTTTTCAGTAACACTACACAAATGTATATTTTGTAATCTACAAAGCCTAGCAAAACTAATGATAACAATAGATGTATAATGAAATCAGCCAGTTCAGCCTGGTAAGTTCCCTGTCACTCCAGAAAGTGGCACAGTGAAATTCATCCTCAAGGCTTCACAAAATAGGTGCTGCTGGAAACTTGGTGATGTGGTTTCTAATTGCGTGTCATGTGACACAGCTAATATGATAGCTTCTTTCATTTTTAACTCTTCAATGCACTTTGCTGCTTTAAGGTCAGCACTGTCAGAGCAGTTGGCACAAACCTGTGTGTTAAAGTTCATCATAGTTTAGACATGATGGTGCTCCAAAAACCAGTGGGTTAAATCCAACGGTTAAGTATAAATACATTCCTAGAGTGCCTTCATCTTATACAGGAGCATTGGTACACCTGGACAAAGAAATTAAGATCTGGCTATAGGCTTGACTGTCAGACCTTGGACAGTGGGAGTGAAGGGATGGGAAGGGGAGGCAGTGGGGGTGGGAAAAGGATAGAGCATGTGGGGGGCAAGCAGTTGGTTCAGCCACGATAAGGAAAGCCAATGCTGTAAGAGAGAGACAGAGAATAAGAGATAAAGACCAGTGATGACTTATTCCATAAAGGACAGACTGGGAGGAGGGAGAATCCATGAAGACACACACAGATTGATTTGGGTGAGTCGCTGAAAGAGAGCAGTGGGTGAAGGGGAGAGAAGATGGGGTGTGGGGGTGATGGACGCTCATGGTGGATGTCCACATTATTGTTCTGGCAGAGCAATCTTCTCCAATCTTGGCAGTGTGTAATGGAGGCACGTGAGATACCAGGTGCTGTTCCCTTCTCCATTTGAAAAGGCAGGACCACATGCCAGACTGAATTGGATGAACCTTTTATTGTTTGGCCTGCGCTCGGCTTGGTTACTGCTGTAGGGCCCTACTGTTTGCAAAAATCCCCAAAGACAAACAGGAGGGAAAAAGGAAACATTTCCATGTCTGCCCTGATGCATGTTGTTTAGAAAGAAGAAACTACTATTTCATACAACCTTGGTCTTTTGTAGTTTTTTGTCTTTCCCAGGGACCACAAAAGAAGTCAAACAGATTTTAAACAAACACCAAGGTTAGCCAAACTTATTTGGAAAAGTAAACAAATTCATCACTCAGACATTGCAGCATGTAGATATTTGGATTGAACTCCTGCTTTGATTTTGACCTACTGTATGTACCATAGTTGTGTTCCCACACAGTGCAATCAGGGATCTCTGCAATTAACTAAGGTGACTAGTTACAATAACCCAGAATTGTCCTCTAAATAAAATATTTTGCCCTCAGTAACTTTCATTTATCAATCAAACATGTAGATGACTCTTAATTTGGCGATGCACTATTAATAACACAGTGATTACTCGCTCCTCATCACTTGGTCTGATTGCAAGCATGTCTAGACCAACACACACACACATGTACATCCACACTGAAATAAAAAAAAATAAAGAGACAAATAAAGAGAAGTGAGTGGAGTGGGGGGCGTTTATGGCTCACAGGGACTGGAGATCATCAGATTAATAACCTCCTCTTTTATTAAGAAAACAGCATTATTGTGTTTGATCATCTGAGCATGACAAAACAAGCCAATACACTGACTGCCGCAGAGCTGATTATTGTCCATTATGTTTGTTTGGAGGACTTTGGTCAGACCCAAAAGGATTAGGGCTGATTTACAGACTGAAAAGAGGGATTTGGAGGAGTGTGTGTGTGTGTGTGGCTGTGTGCATGTGTACAGAAATTGTTGCTGTGAAAGTGCGACGCAAACACTTTGACTCTTTAGAACAAGACCCAGAACAGGGAGCGTGGTGCCTCGTTGCCTGGTGACTCCGTTGCTAGCCACATTGGCAATACAATAGGATAATGAAATCTCTTGCTGTTCCAACTCTCCAGGCTACAGCACAAACAGAGGAGAGGAAGAAATACACTTCAGTTCATTGTGGATTATGGATAACTTAATAACGCCTTTTCTTTGTGAGGGAATAATAGCTCGGGACATTATACATGAAGAATGAGGGAATCGGTCCCACTGGCACCTCTGCCATTACCATAAAAGTTGTCACTGCTTTAGCATGTTGTCAATCTTGATTGATTGCCTCAAAACCCAAACACAGACAGAGACAGGAGCATGCATTAAAAGAAGTGTTATTGTCGTCATAGCTTGCAGTGCCAAAGGTCATGGTGAAGATGGCTCGCAGCATATGATAAGCCTCTGAAGGCCTCCTCCTCTGCGTTCTCGCCTGTCATTAGTGAAGAGGCCTTCTCCCACAGGCAGGTCACCTCAAGGAAGGTGTGAGGAGAATCTATTACAGCTACTGTCATGTTCCTTCTCAGGGACAATCATAGACTCTGACCCCCCTTCCTCTTCCTCCTCCTCCTCCTCTTCCTCCTCCTCTCAGGCTGGCTGGCTATGAACCATCTTTTCTCCTCATTTCCTCTCACCTTTTGTCTCGTAGCTCCCCTTGTCTCCATTCACCTTATTTTTTTGTCTTTTTTACTCCCTGTGCTTCCTTTCTCTCTTCTCCTCCTCCTCCTCCTCCTCCTCTTTGCTCCCTCTCGTGTCTCCTCTCACTTTTCTATCACTTCTCTCTGCTTGTGTGAGGTGTCTGAATCTGGAATCAGTCTCTAAAGTATCAAATCAGCTTTTTATACAAGGGGTTCAGTCCCTTGCTGTTTGGGCACAGAGAAGCCCAATTCACTACACCAGCCCTGCCATCTTGACAATTACTGTGAGCAAGGAACACAACAGCAACAAAAGAAAATACATGATTACCTATACCCAGGTCTGCAGGCTCTACGACAGAAGGGAGAGGAGATAGAGGGAGAAACAAAGACAGATAGATGGTTGTGTTTGGAAGGGTTGCAGAGGGAGAGGATATGTGTGTTTTAGTTGTGTGTGTGCATGTAAAAGCACACTCCCTGTGCTTCTAATTAACTGATGTGTTTATTAGCTCTGTCAAGAGATTAGACGTTCAGTCAATCAGGGCGGCAGACTGAAACGCGGCTGTTAATGTTTCTTTCTCCTGTGATTACACCGATGTTTAACTTGTGCGAAAAGCCCAACATGTTCCTGCGATCATTGTGGCTGCTTCACTGTTTCCACTGCTCCTTGTTCTGTTAAATAAAAAAAGTCAGAGCTTAAAAAACACTGTTTTCGTCCTTAACTTCTCTAACGTCACCTTGGTGGCTTCTCTTTTTTTCTTTCATAAAAGCCTGCACAGCATTGTTTCCTTTCCACACAACATTCATAACCTTGAGGGACCAGGGAGAAGTAAGAGACTCCTACCACTTCAATTCAAAAGAGGGATTTTTCAATAGCATTGGCAGGGAGGAAAAAAAAAAAGATGTGGCCCTCATGTATCCATGGTTACCTTGGCTTTATTGCTGTTTGTCTTGGGCAGCAGATGCAATAAAAGTGCTGGGAGAGAAATGTCTGGGCAAGGAGTAATTGCAGAAGAGGGCACCACACAGGTGTTCGGAGGGTAGCGGGAGGCGGGAATTGACCCGAAACCTTCTCTGCTCTCCCTCCTTTTCAAAGCTATCTGGTTTATAAGAGTCTCATTATCCATGATTGGACGACCCCTGAATGTGCGCGTACATCATATTTTAGTTTTCCAATTAAGATTCTGAGCTTCAGGACTTTCAGGTATGCTATTAAAAAAGGGCCAAATGGAAAATTAAGTGTCTCTCACAGCAGGGTTGATCAGGCTTAGCCTCATTCAAGTAATAATGAAATATGAAGGTAGCAGCTCATGCATGCGCAGAGGAGGAAGAGAGGGAAAAGTGAAAGAGAAGGAAGGATGAGGGAAAAGAAAAAAATGAGTGTTAAGATGCAAAATGCCTGGAATCTATTTTCAGTTGCGCTGGAAATCACACATGTTGTCAGGAGTCTTGCACAGTCAGCCATTTATCATACACTCCCCTCCTAGGCAGTGGACAAGGGAAGGAAGTGTCATTCCCATCTTCTGTCGCCTTCTTCATTATTCCTCGGCATCTCTTTTCATAATTGTACCTCTGCTGAGGGCCTGAGTGTTAAATGAAATAAAGGAATGCATTCACACCTCTGCGGTCCTGGCGGGACAGCTGGGAAGAAGAGGGAGGTGCATTATCTCCTGTGGTGTGGCCACTGGGGCTCAGGATAGTCACTGATACACTGATACACACATACAGAGATACACAAAAACATACACACACACACACACAGGGGCTGGGGCATGGAGGGGCACTCAGGTGTTGTTTGCCACTGAAATGACACAGTTTAGAAGAGACATTTTGAGAAACTAGAGCTGAGAGGAAGGGTTGTGGGGGTTACAGGAGGGAGAGATCAAAAGGGTCCAGCAAATCCCCCCCAATACTTTTACTTTCTGCAAGGCTATAAATCATGGGGAGACCTACCTCACCCCCACCTCACTCTACACACACGTGCACACACACTCATACACAGAGTGTGTTCCTCTTAGCTCAGAGTAGATGTGAGGTTAAATTTGTGATGTGCCCCATGATGTGTCAGTTTTGAGCTGTGGTTTGTGAGGATCTCACTCCAGCTGCTGCATGTCATTGACATTTCCAGCATTCTGAAATGACAGATGAATAGTGATAGCCTCCACAACAGGGAATATGCCAAAAAAAGAAAAAAATAAATAAATATCAAAAGAGTAAAAAGTGAAAAGTCAACACTGATTGAAAGATGGGCAGGTTCACACAATTAACACACTGACATATAAAAGCCTCTACTGTCACAATCGACCGGGAGCTAGTTATTGTTCTGGTGCTGGCTCATCAGGGAGAGTGTTGTCTTTGGGGAAAGACACCCATGGGAGCCTCAGGAGAAAGCATGATGATGACACACACGGTGCTCATCATACAGGCACACTCCCCTGGGGCCCATGACTTCCTGATGTCTCACCAACAACTCTGCTACTGACAAGCCATGTAATCGTCTTTGTGGAGAATGCTGTCTAGTATTGAACTGTGATATTTTTAATCAAAAGGAGTGGGGTCTCAGTTTAGGACTGTTAATGTTAAATGAAAAATGTTCAGACCTGAAACCAGTGTTGAAGAAATTTTCATCATTTCGTATCATCACTGACTGGAACAGTGTCATAACTTTAATCTTGCATCTCATTAAATAGGAAATATTGGCTTGTGAGATTGCCAGAAAAAAGATGCCATTCCATTAACATAACTTTGAATCCACTGAGGGAATATTTAAGAAAACTATTCTAATAGTGCATAAATATAACACTTATCATTTTAGACACATGGATAAAATGATAGAAAGTAAATATAGCATATGATACAGTAAACAGTGAGTGATTTTGAAATGATGACAAGTTTGCTCATTTTTTTTCCATTAGTTTGGTATAGCAGATGTTTTAGCCTGAGTTGGCAGTGAAATGGAGAAAAATCCAGTCTGTGAATCAGATGTGTTGCAAATTCAGAACTCCGTGCATTGCAACTGGGAGGAAAATACAGCCCCAGCATTTTAAATTCACCCAAAATTGACCCAGAAACCTAAAAGTGAACTTTCATAAATTGCTGAATCTTTTATCAGATTTCTTCAAAGCATAATCTTTGGCTTTTTGTCTCTTACCAGTGCATGGTGCAGAATTTAAACCTTGTTGTTGAATTTTTCTTGCCAAAGTAGTCCTTAGTAGTTCTGGTTGACTCTTTGTACCTTTGACACCTCATCAAAGAACCAGACATTTTCTGATGCTGTTGCTCATTTTTACCAATGACTCAACCTTTTGTCTCCATCTAAGCCTTGGGAGTCTCCTGCTAGTTATGTACCATTGTCTATGCAGAAAATGAACAGAGCTTTAACCTTGAAAACCTTCGACACCCGAACCAGCTCTCCTAACTTTCCTTAGAGGAGCAGGAACCCGGTCTGTTGAACTGAAACATTAAAGACCACTGATTGCTGCAGTAGTCTGCATCATTTATGCTGATATGTTCTTATGCAAGTTGCATCTGACAATGTGACAGTTATCAAGGCTAACGTCTGTCATCTCTCAGTCTTAAAGGAGTGTTCAACAAATTGAAGTGGAAAAGTGTTAGTCCAATTATTTAGCAGAGTCTGAGCAGGTGCCATTACCAGCGACTGCATTGATCGCTTCAGTTCTCATGCAGATATCAAATCAGACAAACATCGGCATAGCAGGCATACAAATGAGATGATGAAATGTGTCGGCGCATCAAAATGTTCAAGTCTGAACAATCACACAAGCTGCACAAAAATCACTTGGGTCAATCCAAATAAGCTTTTATCATTGATTGACCTGGGGAAAAAAATTGAGATTTTACTTTCAAATGAAATTGAGGAGGGAGAGTGAAAGACACAAGATGCTTTAAAAACCTCTCTTGATTCATTAAAAACTCTTTGTCACCAGAGAAAAGGATTAATCTGTTCTCTCAGTGTGTGTGTGTGACACAGCTGAGTGATTCTCTTCATGTCTCTGAGGGGTAATTAGCTCTGGCGTGGCCTGTCGTTGCTCCACAGGCCTCTTCAGTCCCGGGACTCGGCCGGCTGTGTCATCAGAGTCATAGAGCTCCGTCTGTGGGGAGAACAACATGCAGTGGACCTCTTTCTGTGGAGCCCTGAGGGGTCACTCTCAAATAATCAGTCTGTCAGACCGCTCTTTGTGTTTCATACTCCCCAGTGATGTTTTCCAGTGTCCCTATTATAAATTCCTATTCGTTCCCTTTCCTTTCTTTTCTGTCCCCTTTTGGGAGACAGCCCCTTCCCTTTTTCATTTTTCCATCTTTTATCTCTCCCATCCCCTCATTTTTCTCTTTTTCTTCCAACATCTCTTATCATTCTATCTCCTTTTCTTGAATTTCTCTTTCAATTCTTTTGGCTGTGGTCACTGTTGGTTGTAGCACACCATCTCTGCTGTTCCAGCTTTTTTTTTTTTTTTTTTTTTTTTTTTTTACCTTGAATTGTATTATTGTCCACTGTAAGACCAGTGGTTTCTGCATATAACAAACCCTCTTTTTCCCTCCTTTTCCCCCTCATATTCTCTTTTTCCATTTTTCCTTATTCTTTTCATGAGTCCTGTCATTGATTTTCCTCAACAAGGAACATGAAGCCTATCAATATTTCTAGCTGAAGAATGAAATCAATCGACAACGCCCCTCCACGAGTGGTTAAAAATGAGAGCCCACTGGTCTATTATTAAAAAGCTAGTAGCTAGCATTCACCCACCCATCTCCTCATGTTCTGCTTGAGCCTGTGTTCACTAATGGCTGCCCCGTGACCCACCTCAATATACGCGATCGATATGCTGCCTTATGTGCTTAAAGAGACAATCTACAACTGGAGGAAGTGCTGCAGCCATCAATGTGTCATCCAAACAAAATATGTGCTTTGCATGAAGATTGCAGGCACTTAGTTCTCTGTAGTGTGAGCTTAATATAAGCATGTAAAATATCTGGGTTGCCATCATCGCATTAGAGAGAGCAGACTCACCCACTGCAGTAATATATTTATGTTGCATGTTGGGGGGAAAAAAAATCTATCACAAGTCTGTCTTAACTTTTTAAAATGTGTCTGGAAAATGATTCCTGACCTTACATAAGATGATGGCGCCACTCTGTCCTTCCTGTTGTTTCCAACCAGTCCATCCTCCATGCCCCCAGTTGTTTACAAAATTGGTTTAAGTTTTTGTTGACACAGTGGTTTGTGTGAGGTTGGCATTTTCTTCTACTTCTGGCTGCATGGTGCCAGCATTCTCTTCTGCTTCAGGCTGTCTACTCAATTGCTTTTGCCTCATCAGAAGTTCCCACCAATCACAGTGTGGAGGCTCTGAGAGGGCAAAAGCTGAATTATTGTGAGAAAAAAATAAGTTACAAAAAAAAAACTGAGCACAATACAGAGAAAAGAAAGTCCAAACCTCATCAGCATTTTATGAAATGTTAAAGGCATTTTTGCTATTTCTCTTCTGGCTACAGTGCTGTAACACTGATGATCCCTGTTGTACACCATCAACCTCTCAAGTGTTTGTAATCATCAGCCATCACTGCCTGTACTTCCATTCACCAGCTCCATTAGTCCTCTCTTACCGGTCTATGGTATAGCTATGGAGTGGTTTCATTTTGTATTTTCTACCTGGTAATAGCATCATATGTGGGTCTAATGGTGATGAACACCTGGGTCAAGCCCAAAGGGCAGCTATAATCATTTTTTACAGTTGGTGGTTCTGATACACATGACCAGCAGTGTGCAGGTCAGCCACACAGCAACCTGGACACCAGATGCCTGGCAATTTCACTTGCATCACTGTAGGTGCTGTACATTAGCACCATGTCCCAGCATTCCCTCTCTGATCTCTGATCGTAGCGTTAGAAAAAAGTGGAAACACAGGAGAACAATGGACATCTGCTTTACATGTCACAGAACTGTGACCGAAGGTTGTAATATTTGGGAGAGCATAATATTTAAGGGACTCTAAGTCTCAAAAGTCCTTGAGATGGTACCATTCCTTCCTTAAAGTGTTTTTCTTTTGAAACAACAGGTTGGCAGCAGGCCATCACACAATCAACAGTAAATTCATGGACATTCAAGTTATGGAAAGAGGGGCAGCTGGATTTGATAGAGGAGGCAGAAGTTGAAAAGACTTGAAAAGTTTGTGCTGATTTTTTAGTTATACCTCCCATACTGCAGCATTAGCTCATCATTAATGCTGCATCCACACTATGTGGGATGAATGATAAAGACTTGATTCCCATGTTTCTGGAAATCAAGCTAGTGTTGGCATGAGATGAGTATGGAAATAATATGAATCATATGCTACATATACTGTGTGTGTCTCTGTGTGTGTGTGTGTGTGTGTGTGCCTGTATGTTTGTATATATGTATGCATTTAGGTCACAGCTGACTGATAACAGTGTATCCTAATTTTCCCTTTGCTCAAATGCAAGTGTTTGAGTCACACTGTGCAACCCTATTAATGCTCTGTGTGAATATTAAGCCTCATTAAAAACGTGTGAGACCTTTTCTGAGCCCCACCCCCTTGGACAGATGGCATGGTCCACCATTAGAATGCTGTTTAGCTAATTATCAGGGCAGCACCCACATCTACACCCCCACCTTCTGATTATTGCCAAACACACACACACACACACACACTGCTAGACTCTGTGTAGGAGTCTGGAGGGGAAAAGGCCAAAGCTGCAGCTTTGCCAGGCAGAATCAACAGGACACCACAGGGAGCTTCTTCCTCACTGGAGAGAGCTTAGAGGATCCTGAGATGGATGATGAGGGGAACAGGAAGTAGGGAAGTGTTGCCCATCTGGCTGACCTTCTCCATACTGCTATTGATACTTCAGAAGTTCACAGTATTGAACCAAGCTGAACCTGGGTTTTGATGTCCACCAGAGCACAGGGAGGTTAGCGTGATGATAGCTCATGTCGTTAACTCAACTGACATAAAATGGACAGAAATTTTGTGATGGACAAGGACAATTATCCCCCCTCCCCACTGTGCAAAGGGCATTTGCAAGATATAAATATGCACATATGCAATCCATCATTACAATGGAAATGGGAATAATTGGGCCAAATGCTGTGCACGTCAGCAGCACAGCATGAGAACTGGGAATGATCTATGAGTTTTCTTAATGGTTCCCGCTGAGGAGAGCTGCCGCATGGAGAACATATAAACACCTTCATATAAACAAATGGAGAGGCTGTGAAATAATGGAGGAACAGCTCCTGTCAAAATGACATGTCACACACAGACAGACAGACAGCTGACATTTCACACCACAGTCGACAACCAAGTCATTGTTCACTAGCTGCACAAGGAAAAACTGTCTGTATAACGGATTTGATGCCAGCACACTCACATTTGTACATCCCAGCATGGACACACACACACACACACACACAGAGTGCTACGATCTCTAAGGACGACCCCAGATTGGGGATCCCCATCTCCTCTCCCCTCCTCCCCCAAGGCCCCAGGCAGTAGCATGTTCAGTCATCTACATCCACGGCAAAGACAGAAAGGAGGGCTGTTACACATCCAGACGGCTCTACATCCCATAATGAATGTGACATTTAGCTGATATTTACATGCCATGCATGACGCTGAGTTAGCATGCCAAACACTAAGCTTCAGATTAAACAAAGCTTAGCAATTACACACAATCTACCATGCAAAGATTTACTACAGGTGACCTGTGCAGCTTAGCCAAGACATCCACTTAGTCCTGGTTCCCCCCCAACCTTCATTAAAATGTTACACACACAAGTTATTTACATAGCAGTGAAGCGAAACACAGTATCTCTGCAGGGGAAACTTTCAATCCTGTCCATCTGCTCAGGTTGAAATTGCTCTGCTGACAAGAGGCAAAATATCAATCAGAAGTAATTTCTTCCTACTGCCTCGGCTGTCAGCGTTGCAGTTGAATGTTGACCCTGTGTCATAATACATTTGTTTACCATTTACATCACTCACTACACCGACTCCAGAACACTGAAAAATGTTATGGCACCAGCAGCAAGAGAATACAAAGCAGTAAGGCTATTTGTATGGTGGATACCTCACCATGTCGTGCTCTCTCAGAAAAGAATTCACCTCAGCTGAACCAGCCTGGGTACACAAGGCTGCTTACCAAAAAGCTAAATTATAAAAGCCAGTTGAAAGGCAAGCAGACGTGAGGCAATAGTGAGTGCTTTTTACATTAATCAGATGACAGTGATGGTAGGTCTGCCATCAACACCCCTAATGGAAATGTTACCTTACTGACAGGCAACCAGTGGTGACAGAAGGGCTTATGTCAGCAGGTTAACCTCTAGGCAGCCTTGTGAGGCCCTCTGGAGTGCGTGTCAAGACCTTAACTGAGGGGTACTTCTGGTTCCAGGAGAATTGATGTCATTTCAGTCAACATTGTTTATGAGTATATGTCTGTATGTATCATGCTGCTTTTAAGTCTTGATTATCCTGCAGACAACAGCATTTCAGCCCCTCTGAAATGATCTCCCTTACCTCTCGGCTAAACTCTCCGGCAATGAATTTGCATGGAGCCTGGATAAAAATGTCAGGCCGATAATTGCCAGTATCATGGCTATTTCGCATTTTGTGTACCTCAGACCCAGCAAGTCACGGTTACTTTAATTGATTTTTTCGCCAGGTCACTGAGATGGGAAAGCTGAAGGCCAGATGTGGGCCCGGGTGACATAATTGACATTTGACGTTAAAAGTCAAGCACTGGTGGCAGCACATTCCACAGTGAAAAAGTTAATTCAGACGGCACAACTGTGTGACATTATAAGGATCATGTGTTGTGAATGAGAATACTGGCTGTCAGACTGCAATTGTAAATTCATAAAAAGCATACCCTTGACAAAATGTATTACCATTATACCTATTTATCAATTACAGAAAACAGCCTTGGTAACAATTAAAAAAAAAAAAAAGTTATTTAAACCCCTTGCCTTTCATTTTTCCTGTCAGTCCTTCTTTCTTCTAAATACACCAGTGTCCACTGTCACTTGTTTAGCTGCTTTCACTACAGCATCCCTCAGGTGTATGTGAGTGTGTGTGTATGTGTGTGCACATCACCTTTTCCAAGGTGTCTGGGAGCTGAGGGCCCATCTGTGGGCTTCCTCCTGAGCCTCTTGAGAGGGCCACAAAGGCTTCTAATTATCCCTGACCTTCTGGCTCTCCCTCTCTCTGCCTCCCACTTCGGGGCCCCTGTGGCTCGCTCAGGTCTCCTCTCTCCCCATGCACTCCTTCCTCACTCTGTTTGCCCCCTTGCACGTTCAAAATAACCCCTCTGCTTGGCTTCAGCCACTAATTGCTGCCATTTCAGAGACAAAGACGGTGTTTGGTGCGAGGCAATCCCGAAGGTCAGTCAAGGAGAAGGGCTCCAATAACACCTGCGTGTCTGTCGAGGCTGGGTGGGTGTTTGGAATCACATTGCTTTGACAGGCACAACTCTTTGTTTCAAGGTGTTCCATTTGTGGAGAAAAGTGATGCTTCAAAACCGGTCATTAACAGCTAGCAAGAGAAAGAACAGGCAGGAATGATGTGGGGCCTGACAGGATTGCTTTTATTGCTCGAAACTGATCATTTTCAAGCGCAATTGAGGTTGTGTTTGCACTACTTAATATGTATTGTATGAACATAATCAAACATAGAATCAAATGACATTAGGAGAGAGTGCAGAGTCCACACTACATAATAAGATAAGATAAAGTATTGATACTAATTTGCTGTTATAACAGCTTCAATCTTCTGGGAGGGTTTTTCACAAGATTTTGAAACCTGGCTGCAGGGATTTTCTCCAATTCAGCCACAAGAGCATTAGTGAGGTCGTTGGGTGTTGGGTGATAAGGCCTGGCTCACAGTCGGTGTTTCAATTCATCTCAAAGGTGCAGGGCTCTGCGCAGGTCATTCAAGTTCTGGGAAAATCATTTCTTTGTGCACCTGGCTTTTTGCTTGGGGGCATTGCCATGCTGAAACAAGAAAGGTCTTCCCCAAATTGCAGCCAGAAAGTTGGAAGCAGACTGTAGTATAAAATATCACTGTATCATTGTGTGTTGTACCATTTAGGATTACCTCAAATGGAACTACAGGGCTTAAACCGCAGTTCTTCTTAGTGGGTGCCCACATATTTCAGTGTAAGCTAATATAATAGTGCTTTATTGAAAAGTGGGGAAAGCAAAAAAAGCTATGCTCACATTGACAATGCTAATGCTGACGTTTATCTGGTACAATGTTTACCTTGTTGTATATTAAGCATTTGGTTAAATATGTATCTTACTCACAAGCTCCGTTGTTTACAATACAGTTTTGCTGTATCTAATTGTTAACCAAACTTCATAAAGTGTTAACTAATGAAAGTGAACTAACATTGCCCTGGTCTTGACAGCTGATGATGTATGGGTTTGGGACAAGGTGAACCCCATTTGTTTCTCCATGCATGCTACAGCCGCTCAGAGCAGTCTTGTTCAGTTTATGGTCATGGATGAATGGAGAAAGTGAACATGGGCGGTAATTAAGACCCCGGCTTACTGAATTTCACACTTTTCAAATTTAGATTTATCACCCAGTAAAAGGTGGCCTTGCTTTCTGCCTTGCCTCATTGTGAGGACGTTGAACCAACAAACAGTGATTAGCATGTGAAATAACTCTTCTAATTAGCCTTAAAGCTCATATTTGTAATTGAACCTCAACAAGCTTTTATTCTTCAGTTTCAGAGCCTTGTTAAACATGTAACTTTTAGAAATGTTAGATGTTAACATGCATTTTCACCTGACATAAACAGCAAACATTAAGGGAATTTTCTCTGTTTTTCATAATAGATAATTGCTGTATTTCAAAATGTCCAGTCAGTAACCTGACCAACAGCATCGCCATGGAGACTGTAATTATGTATGTCCTGATGTGAGGGGTGGAAATAGACATGGGAGAAAAAGGGTGATATTGTAAAGCATGTCAGTGAATATCAGAGCTTGAGTCCTGCAGTAAATAATGACTCCACTGCCGCACTCTGTCTCCTGCTGAAACCTTGCTGGTCTCTCAGAGAGAGTTGCCAAGGAAACAGTGAATGAAATAAATCTACAGTTTCATGTCAGAAGGTTGAGGGAGACTTAGAGAAACAAGATAGGAGTCCAGGAAGGATGGGTTGACTGAGAAAATATTCAAATCTGTAATCATTTGTGCCCCGCATGTGTACAGAGTAGTGATGGGTGGAGAAGGAGATGTGAGCCATTCCTCAAGTGAAAAAATGAAAAGCCTCTTCTGCCATGTCATGGTATTGCGGAACAGAATACAAAACTGTGATGAAAGGCAATTTCAGGGCACATTTTGAAATACATTGGAGATGTAACTATTTTAACTTAAGCATATTTATTCCTTCCCGAAAAAAATATAATATGAAAGAGGTGTGAGAAACTTAATGTGAATCATGATAGCAAAAGCCCACTTCCAACCTGACTGGAAACCAGCAGCAGAAATAACAAAGTCAGCCTTGTTAGCATCTTGTTTGTGTTCAGTCGGTGTATCTGTCAGTTATCTGGCTTGTGTTGTTTTACTTCCATGTTTCTAATTGACAAGTTGAAAGCTGTTGCCCCCATGTCCTTAATCCTCCCCACCAGCATTAATTAAACATCCCTCCCCTCTTCTAATTAACAAAGCATTACGAGAGCAACAAAATAAATCAGTGCTCTGCATACATCCAACTGATAATGTATTCCAAAGTATTTATCAGGCAACACAATTCGCCTCTCTCTCTCATGTAATTACACACTGATCAAAGTTTTGCTTCATTTGATAGAATGCAAAAAACTGATTTACTGTATAAATTTTCCACAAAATAAATGCAAATCTGGGCTATAGTTAGTCAATAGAAGAATGTGAAAGAATTCCAGAAGTCTAAATTTAGGTCATGTAACATTTTGAATGAAGGATGAACCTTTCAGGACTTCTTTTTCATGTGTTTTTGTGGCCTCTGGTGTTGCGTCAAACTATTTGGAAACTGTCACAAACTATTTTCTACTGGCGGACTTTTGGTCTTTAAGAATGCCCATTTGTGGCAGCCGTCTCCGCAGTGATCAAAGGCACAAGCTCCTTCCATCCTTCACTGCAGTGATAGTTCTGCTGGATCACATTTATAATTTGAGCATTTGCGTAGGTGGAGAGCCCTTAAACACGCAGACTTGCAGACACACTTCTTTTCAAAGCCCACGATTCTGCTTAAACAGCTGTAGATTTTTAGCTTTCCACAGTGCACAATGACAGAAATGTCACTTCCTGTCATCCACCCACCTCTTCATGTTGTGCGTCCTGAGCAGCAAACCTGTTTTGTTGTTCAGACCTCTGTAATGATGTACTGAGATAAGATACTGTGTTTGTCTTTGTGTGTGAGTGTGTGTTTCAGTTGCTTAGAGTGTGAATGCACATGTTTATGTTCAACATGTATACATGTTTGTTCTTTGTGTACTGATGTTTGCCGCCTTGTTTCCTTCAATTACACACGTACAACTTGCCAGCAAATTCCCAAGTTCATCTATAATGGATCAAGGGATGTTCTAGCTCCTAGTACTGGATCACCTCAGTAAGCAGGCCTCAAACAGCCCGGCATGTCCTGGCAATTGTCCCAGCAAGAGGACTGGGGACCCCAATGACATGGATGGGGAGCTCAGGCAGCGCCAAGCTGCTCAAATATTGATCAGTGGAGCTGTCTTTGAGTTGGTTAGTCTCAGCCAGTCAGTCACCCGCGGGACTCGGTGGTGGGTGGAAAAGGCCACACAACAAAGAGAGAAAGAATTCACAAGCTTGTCTGAATCCATCCGCATTTAGTCACACAACTGGTGGATGCCACTGCTTCTATCACAGCAGAAGTCCTTGGAGAGTGAGATGTGAGAGCATCACCTTTATATTGACGTTCTGCTCAGCTGTGCTAGATGACACATCCCTGAGGATGAACGCAGGGTGGATGGTTGATCAGTGGGGTTCAATAGGCCATATAACACCACTGAGAGATTTCAGTGTCGTCATACAGGATGCAGCATACCCATACACACTGATATTCTAAGTAATCCTACGTAGAAGGTGTGCATAGAACATGAACATGAAGTAGAAATATCTCAAAAATTTTAAACCATTAAAAAAGACATTTTCATTGTTCATGCTGTACATACTACTCTTCTGCCACAGTTGACAAAGCATTTGTGCCATGCTGCACATCATCATTTCATGCATCCTTGTGTCAATGGGGTGCATAGTTTCAATATCCCAGGGGTGTAGAGCAAGCCATAGATACCACTGAACATGACAGACGTGGAAGTTGAGCCATGTTCCCAGGTGCTGAATATTCAAAATATAACTTCTTTGGCACTGCAGCTCACCTGGCCTAGTCTATAATTAAGCTGAACTTTTTGATGAGCTCTAACTTTTGCTTCACCTAGGTAAATTGTCCAGATGCCAAAGCCAATCTCACTCTGACTCTATCCATGCTCTCAGATCCTATTTGGATGACTGCCATTGATTCCCTGCACGACAACACAGCATCAGGTGCGTGGCTGTATTTCGACTCATCCCTTGCCCAACTTATATTTTCGTCCTCATGACTGCAGGCTGCTGAGTGGCAATGGCTGGCCGAACATCGCGGCCCTGCCAGAATCCTGACACAGACTGCAGATGCAGAGACTGACAGAGGTCCCCTCACCCCACTGGCAGAGGCACCCGCCTGGCCATCTGGTGCTTCTAGAGCAGGTGCCAGTCACTCATCACATCCGCCTGTCTGCCCGCCTGCCTGCAAGACATGGCCCTCCGCTGAGGCCTTCGGACCAGCTTCACAGCCCCTGCTCCCTCCTCTTCGCCTCCCTTTCGCCAACAGTGAGTTATCTGCTGCCCAGGCCCGACCCGATGGGACACTGAGGAGCCAACATGCTGTAGTTGTTCAGAATCAGTTCACATACATGATGGGCTGCTAGTCACTTGGCATGTGCAGACCAAACAGGGATGTTCAGAATAAGTGATGTGCGCTTAGACAGATTGTCACTTTGCCTGATTTCGACAAAGAGGAATGTCAGGGGAACGCGCAACCAGGCAACCAGTCACTTTGTCTTGTCTGTTCAGAGCAATCTCTTGAAGAGGAATAGATGTGTCGCCAGGGCAGACAAGCTTCTGTAGAAACCCTCATCAATCCTTCCTCTGTCAATCAATGTTGGGCTGAAAGAAATCTCCCGGTCGAAGCAGCTGGGAGCAGAAGATGAAGGCGCTGATTTGACTGATGACATTTCAGTGGACATTAGCACTTTAGCCGCCTCTAAGAAAAGGCCATCAATATAACCACCTCCTTCTTGTAGAAAGGCAGCACATTGCTCTAGCCCTAATTTTTTCTGTCTTTCATTTCATTAACTCAGATGTCGGCTGAAATGAGCAGCTGTTATTTGTTTATTTGCTTGCTGACATTTCCTTTGACATGTACAATGCATCAGAGCAGCCATAATCTCTGTCCATATAAATCGCTTCTTTTTGAAAGGAGACACTACTTAAGATTTGACACAAGTTGCTACTAAATCCATTACCCTGGCAGCTTGTCACTGAACTTCAGTAACAACAGTTGAAAAACTAAATGAAACTTTTCTAAATAAGGATGGATGACATCTGAATATAAAGACAAAAAAAATTGTTTGTGGTTGTTCTGATTTTAAACTAGATACTTACATTTCAATTTCTGAAGGTCCTTTTGAAAGCGGATCACATACTGTACAACTTCTGTTATTCATTGCTGTGCTTTTGTGAAAGACATTTCCTTAGAAGTCTCCCAGCCACATCAAAACTTCTAAACAAGCTAATTTGAAGCCAGATTGTAAACTCAGCCTGTCTGTTACAGTCGGTGGTGTGTCTTTGGGTTGCAACTACGAGGTTGACATGAAGACAGATGTTGTTTGGGCTATGTAAATGCTGGAGTTGTTTAAGGGGTGAGCAGGCAGACAAAATGATAAATGCATGTCAGTGAGACACAGCCTCCCTCACAGAGGTTTTCCCTGCGAGCAGTAGGCTTACTGTTTTTTGCGGTCTTCAAAGGGCCAAACCGTGCCAGACGGCACGTTCTGCAAACCACAGCAGCTCTTATCTGGGAAGTCCTAAGCACTTCCAGAGGTCCTATCTGTTTTGCTGTCATGGGTTTAATCATAAACTGGTGAATGTCCTTGTGGTTGATGGTGATCTAAGCTCCACATGAGTCACTGTTAAGAGTTGTTTCTGCTCAGGAACTGTAGTCTTGTGCCACTGCATTATTACAGGATCTATTCAGTCTCAAACTATATTTCTCAGATGAGCATTATAAAGCCTCTGAATGGCCTGACCACACATACAAATGCAGAAGCTTCCCAACCATGCTCAGCAGGAAACCCAGTGTGATAGCAGCATTCCAGGGTACGTTACTATCTTCATCTGCTCTAACAGTGCTGCTCTAACACCCTGTATATCTAACCCGTTGTTCAGAGATAAAGAGAAAGGGACCGTACGTACACACGCACCCGCTCACATACCAACATGGTGATAAATGTCACAGCACTCCCTGTCCTCCACCTCTTAGATAAAGGCAAGCACAGATGAAAGCTCCTAAGAAAATATAACAGGGAGATGCATTTGTTGTGTTTGATAGCATCGGCATGGAGAGGACAATAGAGATGCATGAGTAGGGCTCAAGAGGAGGGTTCACGGAAAATGCGTTAACTTCAGAAGGAACACAAACACGCCACTTGATGCATCATGCCAGCAGCATCTGTGCTTGTGACCTCTCCAGTCTGAGGAAAAATGTAATCTTGGTAAAGTTTGGAGGGTGTTTTCATTGAGAAAACGCTCGACTAAATGGGTAATATGGAACAGTCAGGGCGATTTACAGATTTCACAGATCAAGGAGTCGTTCAAAGTCAGATCAGGTTAAGCCGCCTGAGAGGGAGGTGTTTGAGAAGTTGGTGTCAGTTTGCCATCACTCGAAGAAAATATTCATCTGCAGAGTGTGATGTAACGGTTGATTCACTGGTTCAGTTCAGAACCAGCAAACTACAGGCAAGGTTAGAACTGTTTTTCCCAGTTTCCTTCATTTTTGAAATGTCAGACAAAGAAAAAAATTATGACAAAATGGTTACCCTATCATACACTCTCCAGTGCAGGTGGCAGGAGTTTTCCTGTGTTTAGTACTCTTAAAGTGATTTATTACTCTCTTAATAAAGGCCCCTAACACAAAATCTGAAGGAAACAAACGAAAAGTGGAGGTTTGTGTGGTCAAAAGACTTCATGAATCATACTGACGCAGAGCCCACCCCACCCCCACCGGCAGTTTATTGAGCGCCAGGCTATTACATTGTGTACATAGTGAAGGGCAACGTTTTTGCAAGTCGGCCAAGTTGTTATCTTATCAGATGTGATTTGTGTGTTTGCGTCTGGCAGAATTTATTAAACACTGTGAAATCTTAATTAAAAGTGAGGAGCAAAAACTGAATACAGATTGCAGGTGCTCACAGTATTAGGAGTAAAAGTTGTTTGTTTTTTTGTTTTTGTTTTACACATTTTCCATCTTTATTTGGATTATTTTTTATTGTCACACTTACTCTACCAAATTACTGGATAAACTATAGGTACAAGCATTCATCTACATTATCATTACCTAAAGAAAAATTAATTAACAGCAACTTTGTTAAGCAATTACTTGTTAAAGGAATAGTTCCAACATTTTGTGAAGTACAGTGTTATATCACTCTCATAGCTGTATGCTAAATATGAAGCTTCCACCAGCAGGCAGTTAGCTTAGCTTAGCATAAAGACTTGAAATAGGGGGAAACAGCTAGTCTTGCCCTGTCCAAAGATAACATAATCCAACTACAAGCACCTCTTAATCTCACTAATTAACATGTTACATCTGATGTGTTTGATCTATACAAAAAATGAAGTGTGAAAACAACAGGGTGTGGTTAGGGGTTATGCTGGGGGTTACTGCACGTAATCACCTGTAAAACTACAACCTGTCAGTTTTACACTTTTACACCTTGGACAGATTCAACAAACCAGATATAATGTGTTAAGCAGTGCTGGTAGGCGGAGTTTCTTTCCTTTGGACAGAACCAGGCAAGCTATCGCCTTGTATTTTACATCTTTGTGTTAAGCTGAGCTAACTGGCTGCTGGTGACAGTTTGTATTTACCATAGAGACATAAGTGCGGAATTAAGCTCTTTTTCAGTGTCTTGCCAAAAAGACATGTAAGTGTATTTGTGAAAATGTCAAATTACTTACATTTTTCCAGTTTCATATCATTGTATGTTGAATATTTTGGACTGATGAGCATTTTTCACTATTTTCTAACATCATACAGGCTTTAAAAAATGTTGTCTTGCCTAAAATTAGGCTTATGTTTACAAGAGAGGTAACAGATTATTTGTACAGCCCTGACACTAACAAGCACACTTGACTGTATATGAATGAAAAGTTAGTTTTATTATGTGTATCTGTCTTTGCTACATTACCTTGATCTTTGAGTAGACCATAGCGTACGTTCTCAGTTTATTTGCTTTCAGTCATTCGTAGTGTGAATTTGACAAAGAAAAATAGTATAAAATAATTATCTGAAGATCTCGGGCTTGCCAGGCAAGAGGAAAGGAATGTTTTCTATGTCGTTACCGACAGCAACTGTGTTCAGTGGATTTCAAATAATTTGCAGCAGATTATTGTACTGGGGTTTTGAAGCTGATTTGTATCCATGTAAATTTGCAACTCTTATTATTGTTACTGTTCACTATAAGGTGACACAGAGCACAGTAGATCACACTGGAAAAAGATACAGTGGGTGATGTTCTTTCCATCTAACTTTAACTTCCTCATGATGTTTACCCTCTGTCTGCTTTTTCTTTGGCTTCACACTGTCTCCACATATGCAGTGAAATACTGTGAGGCACTGACCACTAATCAGATAACAACTTTCATACTTTCATTCCTGTTCTCTCCTTATACCCCCCTGCATGGTCAGACATTTCTTACATTTTTCAAGAGGTCAACATTATTCATGTGTGCAGCTGGAAATTCCAAACAGCGCCTACATTTGGGAGTGCATGAAAAAGAAACAAAAGAACATGAAGAAGCATAACAATGGATTATAATCTGTTTAAACCTCTTGTTGATACAAATCATATTTTATCACATAAATTCTTAAGCAATTACATGTTTTTCCTCTAGGTTTTCTGATTTTGGGTTAGGGTTCCTGCTCAACCAAATATACCTAAATCAGGGTATGTTTACCAGGTCTTTCAGGACCAAACAACATCAGCTGTTTGTAAATCCCAGACCAAAAAATAGAATTGACTCGGAGAGGTCAGTGCCATTGACAAGTAGTCAGTGAATTCCCAGAGATAAATAAGGCAATCCTTTCACATCTGATGCCAGAGACCATCTCTGAATGAGACGCACATGACCAAAATTTCTTAGTTAGTTCACATAATGACAGCTGAGTTATTTCCATGACAACTAAGAAAACTAATGAAGACTGTGAGGAGTGGATCTTGAGTTAAAGCAGTTATTCGAGATTTTCTGATATAAGCTCATTCACCTTATAGAGACAAATAGGTTGATACCACTCTGTCTGCACTCTGGTCTTTGCTGGTTACCTGGCATCCTCACAATACGTCACACAACTCCCATAAAATCAAATATTGTCGTTTTCACACAGTTTGTGCACAAAGCTCCCCAAAATGTGCAGAATTGCATTTAGATGATAAAGTTGTTTTTCTGGTGGGGACAGTCTCATCCTGTAATCATAAAAAAGTTATCATAAATAAAATTATGTTTGTCTGTAGGTCCCTGCCAGTGGGTGATTGTGGGTGTAACAGCAATCAGCTAAGAGTCTTCTGAGTGTTGTGTTCTTCAAAATCAGCTCGCCTATCACTTAGAATCCCTTTCATCCCTTTGTATGACAAACAACATCTGCAGAAAACACACTCAGCAATCAGCTTTTTACAGCTTGATCTTTTAAATAACCAATTTGTTCTTTGTTTTGCCTCTGCTGTATATCAACTGAGACAGGAGTCAATTTGGTTTTCCATTTCGATCATCAGCAACAGTCAAGAACACTTGATTGAGCACGATGAATGAGTCACTTTGAATCATGAGATTATGCTCATATATTCCATGAATAAACATCAGTAGTAAACACAAAGAGGGTGGTCTCTCCTCTCCCTGGGTTTTGCCTCGTATTATTTTAATTCTCACCTATTAAAATGCATAATCTCCTTTACCTCCTCACAATTGCAGAGAACAATTGCAGCCTGAGAGCCGTCTATTGTATCAACAGTATGATAGCGAGTAACAAAGGCCTAATTACTACCTGCTGGATATGATGAGGAATAATTAGCTTGATCGTGGAGAGCCACTGATGACAAGCTTGCAAGGAGCTCACTGTTGCCCATTAATGGAGTGAAATAAATGTATTATCTCTGGTGTTTTTACAGGCGTAGTCAGTTGGTTGTAATAAAAGCAAATCTTATCAGTATAGTTTGTTTATTTCTCAGGTGTTGCACCATTCAAATCATTTGAAAAGCAGTTAGATTTTTCCCTAAGATGTTACCGAAAAGAATTTTCTTATGAAGCAAGCCAAAACAGAAAAAATGATGTGAGAACTAAATAAACACCTCAGATAACTGCCACAACTCTCCACTTAGAGTCATGTTTAACAACGTGCCATCCACACTGCCTCATGGTAAACTGATGAGTCCAGCTGTGGACTGATGCTTGCCCACCCCACAACAGCCTTTACACTGACTTATTAAGCAGCTATGCACACCTCCTCAATCTGCAACTGAGAGTTAAGAGCTTTTAGAGCAGGGTAAAGGTTAAAGTTTAATCCAGTGGTGTGTAAAAAGCTCCGGTTCCTCAGCACCCACTGCCCTCTACGGCCAGCCCCTCTGGCCCCTCCAGGCCTTCCCTGCTGCTAGGGTCAACTACCCTCGCAACAACCCTGCTTCTCAGGATGGTCATAGTTTGGTGCAAACTACTAGCATTGCACAAAAGAAGCAGACAAAAGAGGGCGACAGGGGGAGGGACAGAGAGGGGGCAGGTGTATTTTAATGACTATGTGTGTGTTTATGTTTCTGTGTACCCATGCATGTACAGTCCCTGAAATACACTGTTAACAACCCTGAGACACTGGTGTAGATGTGCTGCCACTTAGGAGAAACCTCTTCGTGCTCTCCCTCTTCCCAGATTCTATCATACTTTCACAGGCGCGTTTGACAGATGCTGTGTGGTTAGATGTCAGTGTGTGGCCAACTATTTGTTTTCCCTCTGTGTATGTGTGTGGCCACCTCTGTCTCTTTTTTGTTACCCAAAACATTACAGATAGCTTCATAATTCAGTGGTGGCTTTAGCTTCTTCTATTTTTTTTCCACAGTGTAATTATATGCTAAAAAGCTTGCCTCTGTTCCTAATGGGAAACAGTGATTATTTCACTCGAATTACCAAAATAAGTTATTGTAACTTATAGCTTGCACATTACCGCGAGAAAAATAAGAAGCGCAATTGAATTGTGAAAGGAGAGCAGTGCATGCAGATGAAATATGTTAATAAGCTGCCAAGGCAAGAGCGCTACTTCTGGTTAATGGCACAACACTGCAATCTGGCCCTCCAGGGGAGAGAGAAATGAGCATCTTCATCACCACAAGTCCCCCATCTGAGAGAGAGAGGGAAGAGTCAAGCAGACAGACAGCATTAAAAACCCAACAAGAAAGACAGAGTGAGGCTGCATGTCTCTGCTTCCCATCCACATTATCCCTTCAACAGAGAGGGAATCAGTAAAGTGAGGATAATTTCTTTGAAATATCAGAATTAATAGCACACGAAAGAAAAAAGGATTAAAAAGGGGGAAAAGAGTAAAGTAAGTGGACAAGAAATACAGGAGAGAAAGGTTATGAGGCATGAAGCAGTGAAGGGAACGATGTATGCAGAATGCAGGGGAGAGCAGCAGGGGGTTGGGTGAAAGTGGCATCAAACACATCTCAGGGACCCAGGCCGCTCAGCATTGCGTGTTGCATTACACACACAAATGTTATGCTGTTTGAAAGCCATTAGCAAGCACCTCAAAGATTCATGGTCGCCTCACTTCCCCTCATGTTTCTGCGATGGTGCGAACCAAGAAGATGTTTTGCTTTCTCTCTTCTTCCTATCAAATGCATTACTGATACTGGAGCTGTGGGAGTGAGCATGACAGGCGTCTGACATCAGTATCCCAGCGCTCTTCTGGAATGATATCACACAAGTGGGTTGGCTGATTGGGCCACTGAAGGGTGAATCCTGGAGACGGGGCACGGCAAGGTCACGATGACAGCTCCAAACATGATGTAAATAGAGGAGGCGATGTTTTGTGGTGGAATTGTAATCAGACAGCCAGTGTTGATTAAAACGACACATTTGTTTTGCATAGGGGTTCCAGAAAATGAAATGGCCTTATTAAACTGTGGTCTGTGTAGAGCTGTCAGGGGAGACAGAGTGAAAGGAAGAAACAGAGAGAGACTATTTGACTTCTGTTCTTTAATGAAACGTCTCACAACAACACAGAAGTGGTTTGAGTGGCAGGCTGTTTGAATTCAAATATTCCTAGTAGGGAGAATCAATGATTTCCCTTCCCAATGTACTGTTACTGATTTTATTTATTTATTTTCATTGTCAAAAAAATGATCCAACTAACAAGTATAGTGTGAGGAACCAAAGCCTGATGTACAGTACCTTATCTCTCTGAGCCATAGAACTCCATTGTTGTCCAAAAACTATTAAGAACACATGAGTGAGTCACACTGTTACACTGGGCAACATGTTCCTTCATTACCATGAACGCACACACACTGTAGTGTAATTTGACCCAATTCCATACACACCTTCCTGCTGCTGGAAATACTCACTAGTGCACATTATGTGTATTAATCATCCACTGTAATTTTAAAAAATCTGAGCGGTACAGTGTCCATTTCTTTGGGGAAATTACTCTGCCCTCTTTAAAAATCAGCTTGGGGCTGACCAGTGCAGAATCTGGGACACCTCATGTCCTCCCAACTGCTGTGTCATGTTTTTCACCCATATAGGAACAGAGCACAACTGGAAATATCATGAAGCAAAAGTTGAATGATGTTGGTGCCGTCTGGAACTGAGAAATTGCAAACCGTAAAAGACAGCAAGTTACGACTAGGCAGGGTCCAACATGTGGTCCGTTATGTCTCTCCGCCAAGTCGCAGCAAGAATTTATGACTCTATTATCGCTTAGAATCTGACACCATGACCATTTCCAAAATAGAAACAATATGTAGTCCACGGTGGCCCCTACAAACAAAACACATACAAGAGTGAACACAAACATTCAGGGAAAAGCGAACAAATCCAGACATGCAACAAATACGAAAACACATGCAAGAAGGATTGCTACACCAGAAATGCTCCAGGACACAAGAGGGAGTGACGGGCTCAATTTGGATAAACAGCAATGTGCAGATAAAGAGGACCAAAAATCATAGTATTTAGTAGTTAGTTTCCCTTGATGTTTATGCTTTCTCTTCTGTATGTGCTCTGTCCTGTGGAGCCACTGTAGTAGTCTGAACCTGGTAGAAAATATTATTGGTTTTGGTCTTTTTATAGGATTTGATGACAATAAGAGAAATATAAAAACACACAGCCTTATCTTTGATTGTGCTCTTAACTAGGCAATCCCCAAATCTCCAACTTTCTGCACGAAATCCCTTACAGTGGAAGACTTCTTGTTCTGTTGTTTCCATGTTTTTCTATCTATAATAAAGGTTAGACAAAAAAATTATCAGTATCACGTTAAAACGTACCAATTGCCGCACAAATACACATGCTTACATGATCTGACCCTTTAATTTTTCCTTCCTCCTCCTATTTACTGCCTGTTTGCACTCATTTTTGTGCTTTGTTTATTTTGCCCTACAGCAGCCCCTGGGTTGTGTGTCTGCATGCATGCCTATTTTGCTCATGTGCATATGTGCTAGGATGTCTGACATGACGAAATGGGGTTACTGTCTGTCTTTCTATTTGAAGCCAGTGATCATTTTGTCTTCCTCATCCACAAGATAGAAGAGGCATACAGAATGATGATACACATCAAAGATAACAATTGCCCTGTGGATGCCTCTTTGTTCCTCCATGCCTGATTGATAAGGGTTGTAACCTGTGTGACAGAGAGTGAGAGGCAAGACAGTGAATTCTTGGTCCAAAATGGCATGGCCATTTAGCAGCTAGTTGTGCATAATTATGCTGCAAATGAGTTTTGCGCACTTAAGAGCTGGCATCATAGACATCACTTAACCTTCTATTGCACACAGAGGACACACAGACACACGTACACACACAGAAACACATAAAACCCAATCGTGATAATAGCGTTTGTTAGCAGGCAGGGTTGAAAGCTCCAGTGCTGACAAGAAAATGTTTCGCAAGAGTTTTTAGAAACCAGCCTTTATTCACTTAATGTTATTAGAACTTTATGAGGAAATGTGAATTCTATGAACTGTCTGTGTCCTTTTCCATGATAACATTTCATGTTCATGTTCTGCTACAAGGCACATGGTTGGGAAAGATGAGGGGAGCGCTCCTCTACAAACCCTGGCTGGCTAATCAGAAGATTTAGCAGAGCCCTAGAGTTGGAGACTCACCACCATGTTGCACTAGTTGGAATGGAGAATCCTAATTATGTCCTGAGGGCTGAGAAGGGCTTCCCTCTGTGCCTCTCTCCCACTCTCACATACATCTCTTTTCTTCCCTCACAAACACACACACACACTTTCTGTTAAACATCACACTCACAGGAGAGAGGTATAGCTCCAGTCCCAGCTTGTTTACCATCTCCTGATCCTCTGACAGTTCCTCTCTTACCTCTTCACACAGGAGGCTACAGTTTGGCCATCGAGACCAGGTGACAGATAAACTGCTGGACACTCCACATCCAGGACTATAATGACGCTGACCTTTGTAAACACAGATAATCAGTGACTCATTCAGCTCTGAGTCCCAGGACCTCTGTTGTTTAGGAAGGTTATCTCCGGCTAAAAGTGGAGTCTAGACCCTGCAGGCATGTGGACAGGATAGCGAGCTTGTGTGACCTTGTTAGCCTTTGTGTATGCAGAAACCTCAAAGCTTCCCCTGGTTAAAGGTTAACACTCAACATAATAAAAGGCTTTTTGTAGTTGATGACCTCTGCATGCATGGATCTCATCACCCATGTAAGTACAAGTATGTAAATCTATACATTTTGCTCCCAAGTAAATCACAGGGCAAAACAAAATGCTCGCTCTGTGCAGGATATCACACAGTGTTTCTACACTCACTGAAACTTATGCTTACATGTAGGAGGTCAGAACAGATTCCCTCTGTAAGCCTGACCTAATTTTGGAGCAATGGCTTACCTATTTTAAAAGATACATCAGGTTCATGTAATACAGTACTCACATGGCAGTATGTGCAGTACATTGTAATCATTCCTCCTGTCCATGCTGACTGCCCCCAGCTCTCTAATGTGAAAGATAGGGGACAAAATTCAGTCTTTGTTCCCTGTGAAAATGTCCTCTTAAATTCAGCTGAATGGGTATTTTCCAAAGTTACTGTCTTTTTAGTATCACTTATAACTTAAGGATCACCTGAGAGTTGCTATCAAAAGTTACTTCTATAACTGGCTTTAAGTAGGAGTAAGACACTTGATAAATGTGTCTCAGCTAAGAACTTTTTTTTACAGTTGTTACTTTAGAGCATTTTTGTAATTCCTTTTCTCGTGATGTTAAAGAAATGAGGTTCCCACAGAAAGTTGAAAGAACTTATTTGAGTGCATGTAAACACACTGACTTAAAATTGACCAAACTGTCAGAGGCCAAATATGTGGCCTCAGATGAGTAGTAGGCAGATTTTGCACATGTGTCTCTAACCTGCTGACATTTCAGCATGTTGCTCAACTCCCCTGACATTGAGTGCAATGTTTCAATATTTGCCCTGCCCCACGTGGCAGCCGAACTCTCTTTTCAGAGCTCTGAGTGAAATCAAGCACTCCAGATCCTATCTATTTGATTTCTCACAGTCCTAATATAACCTCTTCCACATGAGGCTTTTTATTACCGCTCAGGGAGACAAGCATTATTTGCAAGCTGTTTGCTGTAGCAAATCGTTATTGCTCCATGGCTTCTCAATTGAATAAGATATCAAGTTATTGTGTCATTCACTGGGCCCCAGACGTGACTCCAATAGGAAAATAAGATATTGAAATAGGGATTTTAATAAAGGGAGCTTAAGATATGATTCTACCTGAAGAGGGTAGGAAATATCCAACAATAGGGTGAGAAGAATAGTAGTCCCAAACTGATAGCTCACATCCACATGCAGAGATGGAGATTTGCTTGGAAGCTCGTACACCAGCACTTTGACAGCATCATGTTTAAGAGTATTGTTACTGTCTGTCATGCTGTGATGTGTGAATATTTGTCTGTTCCTGTGTACTGCAGTGCAACTTTAAGGTAACTGTATTATTAATTTGCATTATCTCAAGTCTCCGTTCACCCAGTTCACACACACACACAAAACTGATTTTGTGTGAAAGTTGTGGAGAGTGGAGTTAGACAGAAGCCACTACAGCACGACATACCTGAATACATTTGTGATCAAGTTTCACTGTGAGTAATGTGCGCTGTGGATTTTTTGCTGTGGAGTACTCTTTAAAAAAAAAGTCAGTATATCTGTGATGTTCAGTATAATTGTATTTTGACCAGTAGCTGCCAGGAAAATTCTCACACCCACACAACTGTCTCAAGGTTTTTTCTGTTGTACCAACAGTGTAACATAACTTCAAAATCACAGACTGCTTTGCACTTGTGAGTTGTTTTTTGACATTTAACCTCATGTCAAATCATTCTCTCTGTATTTGTGTCATGTTATGGCTCTGAGATGAAACACTGACAACTGTACTGATATTTTTTTTTATTTTTGAGTCACCTAATCCCACTACTAACACCTACTGAAGCTATTGACTATGTTTTCTGCAGTTTGCAGGCCTTCCTTGTGGATGAAACTTGCCCATAGATTGAGCAGCATGTCTAAGCTTATATAACAGTTGGGGTGTTGATTGTGCTAATGATCAAATGTCATGAACATGTGCTTACTCATGAATAGACTCAGCTGTCTATTTTGTGGAGTTAAGAGGGATTTCTGCATCCAACTTGGAACTCTCACACAAGTAAACCTCATAGAAAAAAGTAAAAAAAAGGTTTACGGTAAGAATACAAAAATGCATGAGGCCTATTATCATTACTCAATTTACTCTTGGTAGTCCACAGACCACACATTGACCTCCAAAGTCCTGTAAATTGTTTTCATGGAAAGTGGTTCCAGTGAAAACTGAATACAGAAAGGTCTGCTCCTTTTCCACTTTCATTTCATTGTAGTGGTGTTGGAGATGAAAATATATTTCAGTGTGTCCACACCGGTCTGTGTACAGCCAAAATGTTTGGACACATACAGACACTTTTCTTTATCTGCTTTCTGTCAAAATTGTTGTGGGACACCCAGCATGACAACACACACAAGCTCACATCAGGCGAACACGGATAGAGTCTTTTGCTATCCAAGTGACAAACATGCACACACTTACACACACACACATATGCATACACACCTTATCACAGCAGTGGGTGGTGGTTTTGAAGCTGTGACAAACTGTCCAGCTAGCTGAAGCTATCCATGGAGAGCTTCTCTGTTCCGTTGTTTGATGCTGTTTTAGTAATTAACTCAGACAAAAGCTCCAGCAGCTCCCATCTGATGTGCACTCAACACAAACACACACACACACACACACGTATAAACAAACATTGCACATCTATCCTTCCTGATAAACAGGGAGTCTGGGGATGTGCAGAATGTGTCAACAGCATGAATAGCATCATTCAGAAATAGTTTCAAAATGAGCATGTGGGAATCGGTGGGAATCTGTTTGTAGATGTGTTGAAGAGTGTGAGGTTTTGATCATACTTATGGTATCAAATACTAAACATTTGCCCGACATCCCTCTACAGATCCTGAAATATGAGACGTGCACAGCAATAAGTGGAGTTCCATGCAATGTAAATATGTCAGCACATGATGATTCAGTGTAAACTGGTAAAAGCAGCACTGGTAAAGTAAGAAAGTGAAAAAAATTAGATGGTATAAAGAAGAAAATCTAATCTGTTACTTTTGGGGCTTCTTGCCTATAGACAAGAGTTTTCCAGTATACTTGAATTCTTACTGCTCTATGAATTAATTGATTGACACTCCCTAAATATGTTTTAGTGGCTAAATCAGATTTTAAAGGGGTATTCCAGCAGTTCAGAATTGTACTTCCATGAAGTTGGGGGACACATAAGAGAGTAAATATTGAAGCAGCAGAGGTAACTGAGATATCCTGACTTTTAGTCATCAGTATGAGTCAAGGTTCATTTCCCACAATGTCACTGGATAGCATCTTTAATTGGACCATCCCTGCCTCCTAAATGTCCAGTAAACACCTCACCTCCAGTGTGTAATGCTAGCTTTCCATTAGCAATTTTAGCCTTGAGATACCCCTGATGATCTCATCAGAGTTATTATTTAGGACTTTCTCCAGAGCCACAGAAGACATTACATAGAGCTGAAGTGAACCCGGAACTTTTTCCATATATGCAAAAATTCTACTGACAACTACCTCCACAATATGCTAATAACTAAACACAATTTCACATAAGGCCTAGTCCTTCATGTGCTAAACATCAAGGTTCAACAAGCGAGGCAAGTCAATTTGTGAAGAGGTCACAACAAACTAGTTTTTTCTGTGCTCACAAAGCCATCATTGTTAATCTTTGTTAAAATCACAAGGTTTCAATCTCTGATAACTGCTGTAGTGAAAACCAGTTTGTTGAATATGGAAAGTAAACCTCAGCAAGCAACATGGGCAAGAAGCTCCAGAACAGCCTGTGGACCCAGTGGTGAGATTGTTTTGTCAGTTTTTATGTTCGTCTTTGAAGCCATGAGCTGCTGACAGTCCTGCTAATTTATAGGGAAGAATACACATACACTAACATACAGCTAGTTATTGGTCTCTTCTTTGTGAAAACAAACAGCACCAATGACAGACCTTGCTGATCTTATAATGGTCCATTAACAGTATTTACAGTTGCTGCCACGGAGCTGAGCAGCAACAGACAAAGTTGTACTTTTCAATTTTCAAACCAGAGCACTCCACCATATTTATTTAAGTCTGTTTCTCCCCTTTTGTCTCGAGTGTTTGATGAAATAGGAGAGCTGTGTTTTCATGTTTGGAGAGAAGGTTTCCTTGGCAAATAACTAAATACGCCTCTCATCTGGTGATACTGTATTTGAGGAAAGTGAACCTTGATCCATGCTGTTTGGTTTAGCTTTTAGGACATTCATTGTCCTCCTTTGGTTTGACGTCTTACCCTCCACATTTCTAGGGGGATTATAATGTTTATATTCAAAGGTTTTTAAAAAAAAAAAAAAATTAACCATTCCTCATTTACAATAAACATTACCTTTTGTGGGCACCTCAACCGTAAAATCTTGTGACCTGTCTGAATGTAGGAAGCAGGAATGAAGACCTTTGAATCCAGGATTAAACAAGCAATAAAAGATCCAAGCGTGCACAAGTTTCCACAAACGCCTTATTGAATCATTCAGTTTCCGAGCTAAGCCCTCAAAACCCACCCGGTGCTCTCAGCTGAGCTTCAAAACTGCCCTCTCCAAAGAGAAACCCTAACCCACACTGAAAACCCAAATAAATTCCGTGCATTGCATTGTGTAGCTCAGCCAAGTAAAACATTCCACATGTATTGGTATCAGAGGAGCTTTGGGAGAGTTGTGGGTTCAGAGTTGCAGATTGTCAGAGCCATTTCCAAAGCAGCATCATATCTAAGTGAGGTCATTTTGTTGAATCACCCCCCGAAGCAAATTGCCTACGAGGCCCCTAATAACTTTATTACCACATATATCAAGGCCAGGCTTTGGTCTTGCTTGAATTTGTGGGGGACTTGGAAGCCATCTGTGAGCTGCTGTGCTGTTCTTCCACTCTCTCCTCGTTCGTTTGACCTGCAGTCATCACCAGCTTCTGTTTCTCTTTTTTTCTCTCGTCTTTGTTTCCCTGCCTGTCTTCATTAAACTTGTCAAGTTCCTGCTGCAGCTATGCCAGCCCTGTATTATGCTCTGCTGTTCTCATCACCGTGCCCTTCGGTTGCCTGGAAACTGAGTATGACGAAGACATGTGAAGAGGCAGAGAACACCTTCTGACACAAAGTAAACATCAAACCTTGTTATATAAAGTATATGGAAAGTTTTAGTATGAAAGTGAGGAGTAGTTAGGGTGAATTTCCCATTTCAATATGCATTGGTTTGTCTGTGTCCTCTGCAGTTAGGTCTGCAGCTGATATATGATTCCAGACCATAAAAGACCACTGACAGTTAAAATCCAGAGATGCTCAGATTGTGACTTGGTTTTTGAGGACGGGAAGTCCAAACATACATAACATCAGTGCTGTAGACAATAATCTACTCTACACGGTCAAAGCAAAACATTGTCATGTTAAGGAAGAACAAAGTTTACTCATGTATACTGCTGTTTACTCAAACAGCAGTCTCCCGTGTTAAAGACAATTTGTTGACCCATTCTTCTACCTAAAAAGCCTCTGATCTTTCCTATGCTGACGCACCATCTTACTTCCCGATTTGCATCTGGTCACATCACATTTATAGTAGCTACCAGAGGGCTTTGTCACTTGAATGTTAACATATGTCGATGCTGTTGTTTTCGATGACAGTCTCAACCAAAGGTTTATAAAACAGAGTATGTGGACCACTGAGAACTTCACCCATATGTGATTGTTGTACATTTTTTTCCAAAACCATGGGCAATAATCTGTTCCTATAACAACCTCCGCTCTTCTGGTTTCAGGCTTTCCACCAGGTTTTGCAACCAGGCTACAGGAATTTGCTCTCATTCAGCCACAGGATTATTAGTGATGTTGGGCAATAGGGCCTGACTCACATTTGGCATTTCTGTTCATATCAGATGTGCTGGATGGGGTTGAGGTCAGGGCTCTGTGCAGGCCAGTCAACTTCTTCCACACCAATCTTGGAAAAATATTTGTTCATGGACCTGGCATTGTGTACGGGGTATTGTCAAGTTGAAACAGGAAAGGGCCTTCCCTAAATTACTGCTACAAAGTTGGAAGCACAGTCTTGTCCTAGGGTGTTTTCAAACCCGGTTCGTTTAATCTGGCTCAATCAGACTGATTTGTTTTCCCCTTTGATGATGACATCAACAATCACACAAAAAGTGATCTCGGATGCTACCTACTTTTGGTCTATATCCTCATTGACAGCATTACACTAATACCTCACAGTTGCTTATTCAAGCCTTACATTTTTTTTTTATGAGAAAGTTGAAAAAGATTGCAGCAGAGGCAGATAATTGTAGCTCTTGGTGCAGGGAAGTAGCTTAAGAGTAGTAAGAGCAGATTGATATGTAAATATAGCATCAACAATATTGATAATGCAAATAATACTATGGACTGTGACATGAATTATTCTTGTATAAGAGGAGGTTCTGGTGTTTTTATTGTGATTGAACAAATCCCATATCCAACATTAGACACAACACTGTGCAGCTATGCACATGGTTATGAACAGGAAATCATTTTCTTTCAATCAGTCAGAATCTACACAAAACATTACAAATATGCTATCAAACGCAATGTGTTACACTCACAGCATTAACGCAGTTTGTCTTTCAGATAAATGGCCTGACATGAGCAAGCACATTCATCCAGTGTGCTGTAAAATATTCCCACCAACGCTGACAGGACTGAACACTGGACAGCTGAAGTAGCTGCAATTCCACAAACTGCACTGACTAACTGCCTAATTGGCTTATTATTACAGTACCACAACTCCAGAAGCAAGCAGTTTGGCAAACAGAATGATAAATAACAAATGTACTCAGCAAAAAAACTTTATTTCAGCTACTGATGGCCAACAGTCACATAAAATCAATTTTTAAAAATGTGCTCTCACTAGTCACTGTTTTGTGGTTCACAACAAAGCAGTCACTCACTGTGTCTGTGTCCAGCCCAGTGGAACGACGGATCGATCCATTTTGACACACCTCATCTGCTGATAGTTAATACAGCCCAAGTTCAACTCTCCAAGTGTTTCGAGCAACTCATCAAAAAATCACATTTTTGGAGGTTTTTTACTTTAAATAAAATAATGATTTATGCTTATTACAAACTGACTGTGTGTATTCGCTTTTCATTACAAAAGTTCTCTCTCTTTTTAAAATCACTTTTTGCCAGTGAAACCTGGAAGGCATGCCGAGGGGGAACTTGGCCCATTTCAGAGGAAGCCCAAGCATTCCCACTGTGCATTTCACAGAATAATTATTTCAAGACTACAAATTTATTTTCTCATTTTCCTATTTCAGATAAGTATTCCTTCATTTCAAAATCTCCTCTTGTGTTGTTGGAATAATTATTTTGTGATAAAGTCAAGACAATTTGGGTAAAACAGTTTGCATTAAAAAAATCCTTAATGATCATAAACTGTGGCATCCCTGAATTCTACAAACAACTACTTACTTTGTTTTAGTCTTCCACTTTATGAACTGTGAGCTGACTAGTTGGGATTTAAAGACCATTTAAAGCAAATTCAGAGATTCACATCTAAACACATTATTTATGTTAGAAAATAGTTCCTGAAGACGTGTAAAGACTGTAAACTCTGTATTACTGCATTGTGGAGTTAGACCGTTTCTCAGGATTTTATGGGCGGGTCTGAAACGGTGGCTCGATGACGAACTGTAGGCACCACTCAGCGTAACCCCACCCCTAACACTCTAACCGTTATAAATAGCAGCGCTGCATCGTCACGCAAATGTATCTTCACTGGATGCCAGAGTTTGCAGAAGAGCTTGGCCGTCGCCTTATTTAAATTTTCAAAATTATTAAGAGGAGGTGGATTTTGTGAAGAGCCACACTGATGGAGAGCTGAGGATAACACCTGAGAGCTGAAGCCAACACCTGGCTAGTTTTACAAACTTTCATCAGAGACAACAGGAATTCACCCCCCTGCAAACTGCAATTTCTACACATTCTGAATCAATAAGAAATTGTCCTCAGGCTCTGAACTTGACTCTGGCTCTGGTGGCTCAAATATTAATGTCTGTACAACTCCAAGGCTGCTAGTATCTATTTTTCAGGTTGTGATGCTAACAAGATGCTAACAGGGTGCTAACAGTCACTGAGCTGCAGCGTTTGGCGTGGACACACCCCCAGCATCTCAGAGCAGAGAGAGCTCCTTATTTTTTCAGGATTTTGAAACCTAATTTTATATATTTTCCCTTTTTTTAACCATTCAAATTTAGCTGGGTGGTTAATAGCACATTTTTCTGTGGTGTGACTAACTCAGAACGCACTACTATCACTGTTATACACAGACTTTAAGCGTTCATTCTTGATCTGGTTGACTTGTTGGTCTATTCTGGAGCTTTCAATCAGATTGTACAATCCTACTCAGTAGATGGAGTTGTCATGAAATTGTTAATCTCATCTTTTATGGCAACATGGAGAGGAGGAAAAATGGAGATCTGAACATCTATAATGACATGACAGTTGTGCAACTGCACCTGTGAACATGTTCCGGCTCTTACACATACTAATTAAGCTTGTGATGAGATCATCTGATATTCACTACATACACATTTAACAATCCAAGAATGTGTCAGATGAGAAGCAGGAGCAGCAGACAGATCATCCCTTTGTGTATTCAGGCAGGACTCCATCAGTTCATCAGCAGCAGCAGCAAGCCTGCCGTATGTGTTGACTTTTCAGAGCAGTGAAGGAACACTATATCAAATGCTATCAGTCCTACTTGTCACCCCACTGCCCGTTGTGTCTCATCAATGTGTGAGACACATTACAATGCGCTGTCCTGTCAGTTTTTCTGAAACCAAAACAAGGGCGGCCGACGCGTGCATCAATGCCACGCAGTGGCTGACATTAAATCAATACGGGGGCATGTATTTGTGGGTTGCTCCATGGCTGCAGAGCTAATGACAAAGCAAGACAAATTAAGTGTCTGCTTAGGCACACTTCCTTGTCTTGACAGGATGATGGGGTTGGAATAATGGGAAAAGAAAGGAAGACCAGACATGAAACCATATAGCTGAGAAGAACACTTCATTTTACAGGCCTCATTTGGAGACTTGTTATATGCTATGCACGATGCGATGTGACACTGATTACCACCAGCATGTCGAGGCAAGATAACCTCTGCACGTATGTGTCATGCTGGGTGTATATATGTGTTTGTGTGTGGTTTGCCTCAAGGGCCCATTGTGAGGCTGTGAAGGTGGCAGAGTTGGAAAGGCACAGACCAGGACTGATAAAACAGACAGAGGCATATCACTACATCAGACGCTGGCAGTGAAACAAATGGGGTCAGAGAAGGTCAACAACATCACAATGTCAGTCTCAGTCTGCTGCTGGTATGACTGTTAGTCTAGCAGAAACAGGGGAGCTGATAAAACAACATCTGAGCAGACACACTATTGCAAAACAGCCACAGAGTAGTAGCTCATAGTCTGGCATTTGATTCATATCAGTGAAGCTGAAAGGGGGGGCTTGTATTTGAAAAATCAACAGAGCATATAATGATTGTGTCCAATTGCAAATTAAAGTAGCAGTTAACTAGAATGCAATGTGTTGGGAACAAGTGTGTTGTGTTGTTTGTGTTGTTGTGTTCTTGTGCCAGGCCCCCGTTTTTAAAGCATTTGCTGAAACCTTGTGTCGATTACACCCAGCCATATGTCTCGTCTGTGAACACTGAAGCTTCGCAGCCATCCAATCCATTTACTCAAACAGTAGCCACTCTACCACGCCATACCAACTGGAGGAACTGTGGTGAGCTGTCGCTTTTTGTCTGCCATCCAAAACACGGGCCTGAGTCTTTACAGCAGATTAAAACAGAGCAGTGTGGTTGTGTGCAGCTCTGTATGTGTTTGTTTTGCCTCTATCTATTTATCTAACTGTAAAATATTACTGGTAGATTAAATGCTGCTCTCTATAGTCCACCACCAAACTATAGTGTATACGTGTTGTGTAATTGCGTAACCCACATTGTACAGCCTGCTTGCTATCTTGAGAATTGTGTTTAAAAAAAAGTGAAACCATAGTGAATCTACTTATGCCATGTGTTGGAGGCCTGTACCAATAAACATGTACTTCTCCAGGCTCAGTGCTCACACTGCTGATGTTCACTGAGGACCAGGTTGGTTTTCTTTTTGATAAGAGTCCTTGGTTTAAAAAGCCACTAATTGGAAGCAGTGAAACTGGAAGTTTCTCTATTCCCAAGTTTCTCACTGTCTAACTTTCTACTTCTCTTTCTATTCTCTGTCTCTATTTCTCTCCTTCTCTCTGTCCAACGTTCTCTCTCTCTTTCTCTGCTACCCCTGTGTGTGGGGGTGTGTGTGTGTGAGTGTGTATACATACCTTATCCTTATCCTGTGCTTGTTTCTGCTTCACTGTCTACATCCAATTACATTTTTCTCTTTCCCTGTCACCCTCCATTTTGCCCCTCGTATGCATTCAATCCAAATCTCTCTATTTCTCTCTCCCAATTTTTATATATCTCTCTCTCTGCTCTCTGCTGATGTCAGTTTCTCTCTCCATCTCTCTCTACATCCAATTCCATTTCTCACTCTCGATGTATATACATTTCTCACTCACTGTCCCTCTCACTGTATCTGTTTCCAAATATTTCTATCCCTTTCTTGTTCTCGTCCTGCTTCTATTTGTCTATGCCTGTCTCCTCTGCCTCTCAGTCTCTGTCCCGCTGCATTTCTCTCTTTCGCTGTCTGTCTCTATTTGTCTCAGCGGACAGGTTGGTTTCTCTGAGGGCTGCACTCTGACATGGTGAAATGGAGTTAGTCTGTTCCTGCAGCGACGGCAGCACTTTGCAGTCAGGATAACAACTCCAGATATTGACGGAGAGGACTTCAGGGTTCACCGCAAGCTGTCAGTAAGGAGAGGTGAAACTTCAAAGCACTGCAGACATTTACTCTAGGTACAGTTACAGGAGAGCACAGAGGACTTATATATGAGCCTGAGGTTGAAATAAGCTGCTTCCTTAAAGGATAATCATGGTTTTAGTACAATGGGTCTCATTTTTATAGTGTAGGCCATCATTTATATCAGTTATGATAACATGGTATATATAAGGTCAAGGCCACATCTGGGAACATAAGGGGCCAGCCATGACAGGTAGTCAACAAGCCACCAGTTTATCAAAATCACTTTATTTGGAGGTAAAACGAAAAGTGAACGCATCTGAAATGTCTGATTGTCTGAGTGATGGTGTATAGTGTATTTCTTTTTACGTTGCCATGTTCACAGATCACAACTATTACATAAGACAGTGGGGTGTTAAAGCTCCACAGCTACCGGGTATTTGACGTGCGTTTCCTCAAAAATGTAACTATACACTGAGGCTACAACGGCTGTGGAGATACAACATGAGAGCTGCAGGACCTGTGACTGGTCAGTCAGTTGCTTCTGTTTTCTCCCATGCCCGATGTATTTTGGAGTGATGACATGAAGCATTGTAATAGGAATATTTCTATTGTTGTAGTGGTACTTTATATAAGTAAGGCCAGTGTTGGTACTCCTAGATTCTTGTATTATTCATCATGGGTCTGGGCAACCAGGCATGGGAGATTTAGGGTAACAGCTAATATTTATTTGTCCACAAAATAACAAAAAACTGCAATCCTTGAACTAAGAAGGTCTACTGAGCCCACATCAGGATACCAGTAATTTTTTAGTCATTTTAAAGGCAAAACTCTTTGTCCTACAGCTGTCAACTCTTGTTAAATATTATTATCAGTCTATAAAGAGGAAAGAATGTTATCCATAATCAACAATATATTCTCACTCTTTGCTAATTTCAAACTACGTTGTTTTCAAAGTGAGGGAGGACTGAGGAGCTCAATAGTTTTGAGTGAGCCAGATTCATTTAGTTATTGAATGAAGTTCGCACATGCACAAATTTGGAGGATGACATATATCCTGAGCAGTATGTGATGTTAAATGTTCTGTTTGCTGCTGGAGAAATGTATTATTGACAAGTGAATCTGTTACTCAACTGCATTTAATTTTATACTCCATGTTAGATTAAACACTTGTATAATTGATAGTGAGGCATTTATGTAGTACTATCTGAACTCACATGTATATGTGATGCACTTGAAACACAAACACATTAATGAGAAGTCCCTTAATTGTTCTGCTTTCTGGGAAAGACTACTCATGAGTCATTCAGAAAAGTAGGGTAATTCTAATGCTTACCAAACATGTTTCACTGCTGCACCATCTTTACCTCGAAAATGTAATCTTGTGATGTGTGTGTTTGTGTGATTGAGATGTCATAGATCTGAATCAAACACCAGCTTCTGTCTTTGTTCTCAGCGCCTCTTTAGTCACATCCTGTCAGTCTTTGGTAAGTAATCCAAGACTAAATCACCAGTCCTGTCACATGATACAGTGTTTTGTCGGCAGCAGTATCTGCATGACAACAGTCAGACCTTGTGACAAAGACAGAAAAACAAAAGACAAAACACAAATATTTTAAAAACACACAGTAGGACCAGTGAGGTACCTCCCACCCTTCCAGCAACACACACACTCACTCATTTACAAAGGCCAGTGGCTCATCTTCCTCAGAAGCCTGGCCTCACTGTTTGTAGCTAATCTTACCATCAGAGGCTGGCTGCCATTGTTGGGATTTCCTCCTCCCACATTAGGACACTGGGCTTTGTGCTTACTGTGCTGCTGTTTCAGGCTCCATTTCTAACCCTGTTGTGTGTTCTAACCCCCAGAGGCTGGAGGGCTGAGGGGCAGCTAGGTTACCACCTGCCAGCAATTACTAACCAATACGTAAAGCATGGAAGAAATGGAGGCTGGAGCCTAATTTACAAATACATTTTATCTACTGGCAAAAGTTTGCTGTCTTTTATAAGAGAGGAAAACTATCTATTAAGGTAATACTGCCTTAAATATGTTTGTAAAACACACCTAATCCAGCCAGTCACCTGAGAAGCAATGCTTTTAGGGAAGAATGACTAATAAATGCAACTAATCCATTCTCACCATAGTGAGACAGTTACTGCTGCTTGCATCTCACTTTCTTTGATGAACCTGGTGACTTGTATTCTTGGAGCTAAAACAAATGCTGGCATGGAATTTTTAAACTTCCTGTCTGGCAATAGGGTTGCACTTATTATGATTTGCTATTCAATATAATACAAAGTAGAAACCTTATGTCAAGTGTCAGCTCTAGAAGTTGTGACAATGGTGTGGAGGATAGTTCCTCCCAATTGGTAGCGGGGGTTTAGCTATATCTGGGGACACACCTCACAATAGAAACCTGTATGACTAAGGTTTCTTTCTCTGAAGAACTTGACAGACTCTAAGCATATATATTAGCCAATATACAGTATAGATTCTATGTATAAACTCTAGAGCAGAGGCCAGCTTCTGTCTTTGTTCTCAGCGCCTCTTTAGTCACATCCTGTCAGTCTTTGGTAAGTAATCCAAGACTAAATCACCAGTCCTGTCACATGATATAGTGTTTTGTCGGCAGCAGTGTCTGCATGACAACAGTCAGACCTTGTGACAAAGACAGAAAAACAAAAGACAAACACAAATATTTTAAAATAGCCACATGAAAAATAATGATGATGATCAGCGTAACAGTGCACATACTGGATGAGTGCTCCATATTCACTCACACAAGGTCACACAGTAGGACCAGTGAGGTACCTCCCACCCCTTCAGCAACACACACACTCACTCATTTACAAAGGCCAGTGGCTCATCTTCCTCAGAAGCCCGTCTCACTGTTTCAGCTAATCTTTACCATCAGAGGCTGGGCTGCCATTGTTGGGATTTCCTCCTCTTAACTACTAGGACACTGGGCTTTGTGCTTACTGTGCTGCTGTTTCAGGCTCCATTTCTAACCCCTTTGTGTGTGTTCTTAACCCCCTTGTGAGGTTGAGGGTCAGAGGGGCAGCTAGGGTTTACCACCCGTTGTGGCAAATTACTAACAAACTAACAAAGCATGGAAGGAATGAGGGCTTTATTTCAATTTGGCAAACACATTTATCTTTACAAGAAAAGTTTGTCATGTCTTTATAAGCAGAGGAAAACTATCGCCAATATAATACTGCAATACTGCTTTTAACATGTTTGTAAAAAATAATACCTAATCCAGCCAGTCACCTGAGAAGCAATGCTTTAGGGAAGAATGACTTAATAAATGCACCATCCATTCTCACTATAGTGACAGTTACTTGCTGCTTGTATCTCACTTTTGATGTGAACTCCGGGTAGACTTATCTCTTGAGCTAAACAAATGCTGGTACTGAATTTTTAAAACTTCCTGTCTGGCAATAGGGTTGCACTTATTATGATTTGCTATTCAATATATGCTGTGCAGAAATTTTATGTCATGTCAGCTCTAGGGTTGGTGGATAAATGGTGTGAGGATAGTTCCTCCCATCAAGGCTGGGGTTTATTTACATTCCTTGGGACACACCCCTCGTCAATATAGAAACTGTATGGACTAAGGTTTCTTTTCTGAAGAATCGGACAGACTTCTAAGCATATATATTAGCCAATATAGTATAGAGTCTCATGTATAAATCCCCTGAGAGCAGAGGGCAGCTTCTGTCTTTGTTCTCGGTAACCTCTTTAGTCACATCCTGTCAGTCTTTGGTAAATCAAGACTAAATCTTGATCCTGTCCTTGATACAGTGTTTGTCGGCAGTGTCTGCATGACAACAATCAGCCTTAATGACAAAGACAGAAAAACAAAGACAAACACAAATATTTTAAAATAGCCATGAAAATAATGATGATGATCAGTGACGTTGCACATACTGGATGGTGCTCCATATTCCTCACACAAGGTCACACAGTAGGACAGTAGTACCTCCACCTTCAACCTTACACACACTCACTCATTTACACAAAGGCCAGTGGCTCATCTTCCTCAAGCCGTCTCACTGTTTCCTTCAATCTTACCAGCTTCAGAGCTGGGCTGCCATTGTTGGGATTTCCTCCTCTTAATTACTAGGACACTGGGCTTTGTGCTTACTGTGCTGCAGTTTCAGGCTCCATTTCTAACCCCGTTGTGTGTGTTCTTAACCCCCTTGTGAGGTTGGAGGGCCAGAGGGGCAGCTAGGTTTACCACCTGTTGTGGCAATTACTAACAAACTAACAAAGCATGGAAGGAATGGGAGGGGCTTTATTTCACCTGGCAACACATTTTATCTTACCAAGAAAAGTTTGTCATGTCTTTATAAGCAGAGGGAAAACTATCGCCATTACAATACTGCAATACTGCTTTAAATATGTTTGTAAAAATACACCTAATCCAGCCAGTCACCTGAGAAGCAATGCTTTAGGGAAGAATGACTTAATAAATGCACCACATCCATTCTCACTATAGTGAGACAGTTACTTGCTGCTTGCATCTCACTTTTGATGTGAACTCCTGGGTAGACTTATCTCTTGAGCTAAACAAAATGCTGGCATTGAATTTTTAAAACTTCCTGTCTGGCAATAGGGTTGCACTTATTATGATTTGCTATTCAATATACACAAAGTAGAAACCTTTATGTCATGTCAGCTCTAGAAGTCAGGATAAATGGTGTGGAGGATAGTTCCCTCCCCACTACATGTGGGGGTTTAGCTTATATCTTGGGGACACACCCTCACAATATAGAAACTGTATGACTAAGGTTTCTTTTCTCTGAAGAACTTGGACAGACTCTAAGCATATATATTAGCCAATATACAGTATAGATCTCTATGTATAAATCCCCCTGAGAGCAGAGGGTTTCTACAGCAGTCACCAAGGTGATTTTAGGGAGGGTAATCTCTCATAATTCAAGTCGGATGGATTCACCAGAAATCAAATCAGCTTCCCAGACTGTGAGCTGAGGAGGCAATATCCCAGTGCAATTCTTCATTGACCTACATAGCATTTCTCCTTGACAGTTCTCTCCTGCTCTACACCCCCCCCCCCCCCCCCCCCCCACCCCCCCATTGCCCTGATCTCTGGGGCTTCTCTCTGTGCGTTTGATGATGAGCAGCACAATATTCATCATCTCAATCTCAAACTGGTGAAAAAAAACCAAGTGGAGAATAGAACATTAACTCACCTGTAAAGAAAAAAAGAAAAAAAAAATATATATATATATATATATATATATATCTGCACCAAAAATTTGAATTTGCCAGGCAGTTTGCTCCCTGCCTTTCCAGAAATGTAATTAAGCATCAGAGACAATCGCAAATCTGTGTGTCTCCAAAAAATGATCGCTTGATTAGGTATCGAGGATTGGGTAATTTCCATCAGTGATGATGTGAAATTGGGGTGCTGCAAGGATGAGTTGGATGTGTGTGTCTGTGTCTGTGTGTGTGTGTGTGTGTGCATGCACACAAGTTCACACAAATGCACACACACACACCCATCCATTTGCAGTTAAATGCTGTCACATGTGCAGACACTCATACAGACCCACATGCGCATCCAGAGACAGACAGTAGGCTCCCTCATCATTTATTCAGAAGCCATCACTCTCACCCTCCTTCTGCCCCTGAGAAGCTCTCGATGCTTCCCGGCAACATTATGCATATTTATTCATACATCCTCCCCGCTTCACTAAATGTCACTGTAAATGTTTCTACTTCTAATGAAGCCATTTCTTTATGTTTTTGTTCTATCCCCTTTACCCCGCCTTCCTCCTCCTCCTCTTCCTCTGTGTTTCCCCTGCCTCCGTTTGAATGAGGAATATCCCTGAAAACGTTTCAGGTTGGTTGTTCTTTCTCTATTACCATAATGTCTCTAAACTTCAGAAGCGCTTTATTCAGCCCTCTGCTAATTCCATTCACACTTAGTTTCACCTCACCCAAACGCCTCAGAGGAGAAACACTGCCTTTGTAGCAATTACTCCAGACCTTGATCTGACTGAGCCTCCCCTCCTACCACCACCACCACCACCACCACCACCACGCCTTTCAAGAGTCAGTGGTTCCTCTGTTTCCCATGTCTTCAGAAAGTGATTATAAGAGACCCAGCTCACTTCGGCTTCGGTTTGTCTCTTTCCCCTTTGTTTTCAGATCCATTCACCTCTCTCTCTCTCAGCTTCTCCACCTCCTGTCTCACAAAAACAGGCACATGTGCATTCCACATTCCTCCGAACAAAAAAGCCCAGGATTACGACACATTGACAGAGTTTGAAGGTGTGTCATTTGTGCCGCCAAGCCTGTTCAAGAGTGTGTGAAACATTCTTTGGCAAGCAATTACCAACAGCTGCAAACAGGTACAGTACAGCAGCTTCTATACTCTGAGAGCTATATAGCTCGTATTCACATACACAATAACCCCTCTCTATGTAGCTGTCTTTCACTGCAGTTGCTATGGAGGAGGAAGAGGAAGACAGAATGATTAGTAGGTAACAGGGTCTCTTAAAAAGTTCATGGTCTGCACGTCTAATCCACTTTGTAATGCAGTGGAATGGGAACATGCATTTAAAAATTCCTATTGGTGGAAGAAATACCATGTTTGTCATTTCATACTGAACTTAAAAGTCCAGAGTTTGTGGTGCATTGATGTCCCTGATGCACGAGAGAACTTGTTGTTTATACAGAGGAAATGCTGCCAAGATGGATATGGTGTAGCTCATATCAAAGGTTGGGGTTTTTAGCACATAAATCCAAGAGCTTAAACGGTCCGTATGACAGCGGGAAGCAAGACCCAGAGTCTGACTGAGATCAGTGCAACGTATGTTGGCTGATATGACATCAGGACTGGCATTCTGCACCCAGTCATTTTGGGCAGCATGGCTGAAAATATCAGGCCTTGCTGTGCAGCTGCAATCGGAAAATGGACGAAATCTCTGAATGGGTGGCCGAGCTTATTCCCCCAGAAGCTGCTAGCTGGTTTGATTCTCCTCAACTGTTTTGGATATTGTATGATCAGTAGAGTTTTGTTGGGACCAGTTATAGCTTAAGGGCATTTTGTTTGCTCTGGTCTGTCTCAGTGGATAAGTTGGTGCTCTTGTTATTTGGGACGGTGGTGGAAGTGAGAAAGTAAACACAGGAAGAAGGTCCTATCTGCCCAAATGCAAAGACGACAACAAATTTCTTTGCTACTCCAGGTCAAACCTTGATTTTATTCTTCTGCTACCTGATAGCAACCGTTGATATTGCTAATTATTTAAGTCCAAAATGTATGCGTAATCAGACCAAGACCAATTCCTTTAAGGGCTCTTGTTGCAGTCTTTTTGGTCCCAGGAAAGATATGTTCACATCTGCCCAAACAAACTGCACTAAGGCAGATAAAGATGCAGTGCCCAACTCAACTAAACTAAACAAGGCAGATCTGAAAACGCCCTTAGAGGGATGTTTTCCTGCCAAAATGTCAGGTTAAATCTTACTGATAGAACAAAGGATGGCTCATGAGCTTTCCCCATATCCCCATATTGATGTTTTTGTCCAGCGTTGGTTTACTTTGTAAGGTGTTGGGACACCATGGACCTCCACTCACTGTTTCAGTGCTCCTTGGCATAGATTCTACAAGTGTCTTGAACTCTACTGGAGGGATGGACACCATTCTTCCAAAATAAATTCCCTCATTTAGTGCTTTATTGTTGGTGGTGCAGAGCACTGTCTAACATGTTAGTGCGCAGTCTCCTGCAGGGGTTCTTTTGGTTTGAGATCTGACTGTGCAGGCCATAACATACAATGCACCCATCAAACCATTCAGCAAGCCCCCATGCCTTGAATGGAAACATCATTTATTTAGTTTTCTGCTTTAATTTGTCACCTGTCACTAAACTCTAATCCAAAATAGAACAAAAAGTGTTAAACCATGTCTGAATTCTTGGCAGCTGACTCCAAAAACAGATTTCCAATCAGAAACTGCGGTGGAATGCTCACACTGACTTTGTGCCAAATGGTTTGTACCTGAACATTTCACTCTGACTCACTCACTTTTGTGAATAAAGGGCAGGCTAATGAAATCAAGTCCACTGCTCACAGGAGCTATAAAATGTCTGCTTTTGTACCAGAGCTAATTATTCATCAGGGCTGTACTAAAGATTAGTGCGGATAAATATGAAGAAGCAAATCCTTTAAATGGCTCTTTTATTGTTCCCCCACAATCCCCCCCTCATTTTAGATACGGCACAGGCAGGCACCCTTGTGAAATGACTCTAAGCCATTGTTCCTGTGTTATCCTGAAGACACGAAAGGCTAGTTAGTGGTGCCTTTGATAGAGATGCCCGGCACCATTTTAACATTTGTGTTATCAGCAAGACAGAGAATTACCAAGGCTGGGATGGGAATAAAGCCACTCCATCCTCTGTCTCCCTCTCTCTAGGAATAAAAATAATAATGTGCAGGGACTGTAGGCTTATCTTGCTCCATTGTGTCATGAAAACTTTTCAAAAAGACATCTTAATACACTATGTGCATAAGGCATGTCAACCTCCTGAATTGACAAAGTGCTGCTTACATTCCTCATAGGGCAACACAGTGATTTGCTACTTATTACAACAGGGAGATAATAATATGTAAAACACAGTTAGAATTATTACACCACAAAGAAGAAGACGAGATCAGTGCTAAAGCTGATGCATGGAAAGTCTGACTAGAATGTATGCTGAATATAGTTATTAAATCTGCAAAAACCTCTAATCTCAGTGAACTTGTTTGTAAACCCAGTTGTGTAATCTGGAAGGCAATACAGTAAGGTGAACCTGGGAAGCAATGTGTGGCTGTCTTTGAGCTGCTCACTAGCTCTGATGCCCCCTACAGGGCAGAAGGCTCCTAACTGCAGAAATGTGCAGCTGGAAACCTCCAGTTATTGCTGTCAATTGAACCAAAACAGCAGAGAAGTCAAACAGCCTGTGTGCTAGGGTTAACCCTTTAGGCCCAGTGACAGAGGTTAGAGAAACAGGATTGGGAAACTTTATGCTGTATGAGGTCGAATCCTGTTTCACTTCCCCTTACTGGAGAGTTGCACAATAACAAAAAATATGAATGGGTGTTTTGAACAGAAGTTTCACTGTCTCCACTGTTAGGAGCTGTTTAGTTTTAGAATCAGTTGTATATATGTATATAGCAGCAAAAATCTATTAAGGTTTTTGGTGTAAGGTTTAAGGTTTTCAAATGAGGCTTTTTTTCCCTAAGGATTTCCTATCCTTCCCTGTCACCCCAGGGCTCTTTCTATAGTTTAGTCCTTTGATTCCTATCCTGTTTGAACCACGAATAATGAAAACAGGGACTATTATTTTATGTTTTTTCTATGGTTTATTGACTTGTTGCTCCTGTCTAACAACTATAATGTTAATGGCTCCCAGATCATGTGCAGAATGACATATGCTGCCATTCATGAGTCTGTGTGTATTTTTGGTACAGGGTGAAGTGGGTGACAGACAGACAGATTATCCATACACCAAGAGAGAGCAGCTTCTTTGTTCAGGGGTACAACACTGTGCACTCAGTGAGTCCCTTGGGCCCCTATGGGCCCCCCGAAAACAGTGCATCAGCCCATATAGTCCCTCTATAGTCTATAGTATTCTTATGATATTGCCATAGGGACTTGTAGTGTGTATGATGCTCAGTGGTGACCTTATTGTGTTTTACTTATTTCTTATTAAATCTCTTCAATAATCTCACAACTAGTCCTGTGTGGAGTAGCGGGTTTACTGAATGTTTGTGTAGTATCCTAATAGGGTTCCTATAATTTCACATAAGGATAAATAAAGCCAGAAGGAGTGTGTGTGTGTGTGTGTGTGTGTGTGTGTGTGTGTGTGTTTGAAAAGAAAAAAGAATTCTTTCAGGATGTCTTACCAGTGCAGGGGTAGCACATTTGCTGTCAAATGTGACTCTGACGCGGCCGGTAAAGGCTACAGGCTGGTAGAGAGAGAGAAGCAGCTGGGTGAAATCTGCATCTCGATTGCAGAGACACCCCCCTTCCACACACCAGCGCACAGACACACGCACGCAAACCATCACGCGCGCCCGCGTACTCATCCCTCGTAAAGGGGCGTGTGAGGCTGGCAGGGACTCAAACCTTCTGCATTTGCATCAGTGGAGGAACAGAGAGCGGTGGCGCACGGGGAAACGGACGGGAAAAGAACTTAACATAGATCCGTAAAGACTTTTCTTTTATCTAGATCATTGTTTCCGTTCCTTTGACATTTTTGGGGCTGTCTATTTTACCTCACATTGCCCGGATTTCACTTGTGACGGCGCTGAATGGGAGGGAGCGAAACAAGGAAAGATCAGCGGGGAGGAGACTAGTCTGTACGCGGAGAGGAGAGTGAGTCTCCGGGCATCGGCTGTGCGTCTTTGCGCGGCAGGGACCCCGACCGAGTTGGACTGCGCTGTGGTTCTTCCACGGCTTTACAACAGGGGGGTCTGGGGGGGAAACGACTTGACTTGCTTTTCTGGAGATCTGGAGAAGACTTGGTGACATTTTAACAGGATCGGAGGAAGCCAGTCGGATCGTACACTCTGCTCCACGCATGTTGGAAGTGGAGAGAGGAGGGCTGGATGCCTGCGGCTTTGCGAGTCCTCAAGGCGCAGGTGAATGCAGCTGTTTTTATATGACTTATTCATAGGGTTGACAGAAATATTCCTGCGTTACTCTGAACTGCAATTATAATAGACTAATTTAAAATAATTTTCCATGTTGTCACGTACATTTTTACACATTTGGTTCGTATGGCCCCATTATTGTTGGAAGGGCCTTTATATTTTAGTTTTAAAATATCCAAATTACAACATGCATGTTAAAATATTATTTTTCATTCTCGTGCATTGTGTTTGAGCAGGATTTTGCAGTACAGGACTGCATGTGGTGATTGAGGTTGCTGAATACAAACCGGCTCCGCTCTTTTTTGTGTAGTGTGACCCAGTAAGGGCAGCCTGGAGTAAACGACTCGAGGCTATTAGAATTTACGCTTTAATTGATTTTCCCTAAATTTCAGAGTGTCAGTTTAATGGTGTCAATGTTGTGGGGCAGGCTTTGACAGTCGGCGCATCTGGATAGCTGCTGGTGCGTAAAAAAATCGACAAGGAGGAAGAGAAAAAAAAAGAAAAGAAAACACTTTCTATTATTTAGGTCCTGAGCAAAAGCTGGGCCCAGAATCAGCACTGCAGTACAGATATGTTTCCATTTGAGCGGGAGAGTCAGTCTTCTGAGGGACAGATAGATTAGAAGATACACAAGGAACTTCTGTTGATATGCAGTTCAGTGTGTCACATACAATGATGAGTCCCAGATAGAAGCGGAAGAGGACATCCTGAGGAAATACCCCTACAGTATTCCTCATAATCCAGACTTAAAAATAAATTTAAATCTTAAATCTTTTTTTAATACTCCTGGAGGTTGTCCTGTTGTGTTACTACATCTTCCATTAATGTCTAACTCCTGTTCGTAAGAGAAGATAAGGGGAGGGAGGGGAAGAGAGAGTGAGTGAGTAAAAGAGAGAGAGGGGGGAAGAAAGGGAGACAGAGAGAGAGAGAGTCATGTCACTTAACGGACTGCGGGTGCTCTGTGACTCAGTGTGCAGCTCCGCTTACATATAAAGACACGCTCCCTTTGCCACATAGGTTAGCTATTTGTAATCAAGCCAATCATAAACCTCTTTGAGTCCCCACTCTGAGCCTATAGAAGTGAAGTGGTCACAATTTGGGGAAGGGGTGTATCCGTGCCTTTATAGCCTTGTTTGTATCGGCAACGGTTTAGACAGATCCGGGAATGTCCAGAGCGCACGGCAGCGTCAAGTATTCATAACCTGCTCACATCTCCGTCTGTTTCTTTCAACTCCACAGCCAAGGATTACTCCTTGCCCGGGCATAATTTGACGGAGTAAGGACGCAAAGGGAGTGGGGCCGTATCTTCGTATACCTCGCGCTTTGGCTTCTTTGGAGAGGATATGGCACGGTCGGCGTTGGAGAGAGGAGCGCAGCCGGCACAGACGAGAGGAAACAGGAGCTGAATGACAGGATGCCAGCGACCTGAGCCCGCACTCAGATCAGTTCCAACTTCGTTAAAAGAGACACTTCTGCTATATTTTGTCGAGTTAAGAGGAGAAAAGAAGAATACTTGCCAAAAAGCTTTTGGAGGAGTTTAATTTGGAGAGTTTTTTGTATGCGTAATTTTATTTTTTTTGTGATAAAACAAGGATGCATTGTGGATTAGTCTTTATCCTGTTCATGGGAATCCTCTTGGTGGTCAAGGCTTTCAAAAACGGTAAGTGTGACATCTGATATCTATATAAATAAAGCTTTATGTACTCTGCAAGGCTAGTGATCCCAATATTTTTTTAAAAGATTAGCCCTCTCTGATCTCCGCTGATCTTCAGGCAAACTCGCATGTCGCTCACCTGCTCGGTCTGCCAACACTTAAAGAAAAATCTTTCTTATAGTATTCCTACAGAAACTTAGATAATATTGTTCAATAGTTCGTTGATGGAGATTATATTCTACCGCCCTCTTTTAATTGTGTTTTGTTGTTTCTTGTATTATTTAATATTTAAAATATCCCTTTAATATTCTTGGTGTATATGGTGTTGGAAAGTGAGTTTATTATGAAGGCTGTGTTTATCTCTTATAAAACAATTTAAATAGTTTTCTTAAATATGACTTTGTTTTTATTTAGTCAGTACTTTCTAGTTTCTTATCAGACTTTTAATCTACATCATGTTGTCCATTCAAACTTAATTAAATTTAATGATTTAATCGGTTTTCGTTTAACGCTAGTGGAGAGCTATCAGTTACCAAACTGTTGTGTATTTCTGAGATAGGATGGCGTTCAAAGTCAGGCCAAATGTTCGACTTCCCCAACTTCCGTTCTTGCAGTTTCGTTTCAGCCTTGCGCTGTTTTTCCTTATTCGTTTTATTCTGATTTAATTGATTTTCAAGAGGTGTGCGCTCAGGTTAGTGCAGCAGATGGTGGAGGCTTTTATAATAAAAGGATGAATACAAGCGCAAATGAAGATAAATGTGAGCAGCAGCAGCGGGCCTCTGAAAAACAAAGGATTATTCCTTTTGATGATGAAACGTACTGTTGAGGGAGGTTTAAAGGAACAAACTGTAGGACCCTGTGACTTTTGGCCTCAGCAAAACAAAACTTTTCTTGAAGCGTTTACATTCAGACCTTTTATGTGGATCGCTTATAGTCTGAATCTACACAGCCTGACCTAAGCTGCTCCTTTTGTCGTTTAATGTAGAAAAATTATTTAGTGCTACAGCGAGAAATTAAACAATTGTCTACCTCATTGGCTCACCATAAACAGTATTCTATTAGAGGTTTTAATATCATTAATGAAACAGTGTACCAAAGTACACGCAGTAACTGTGGCAAACGATGTTCCAGTTAAACTCTTTAATATTTGTTTGTCTTAACCAATTAAACTTTGTCATATGATTGAATTAAAATGTTTCAGATGATCCTCTCAAGATAGATAGATAGATAGATAGATGTGTGCGTTTTGGAACTGTAGGAGTTGAACAAGATTTTAGTTCGTGTTGTAGTGGTGTGACAGACTGTCCTGTAAGCTGCCATTGATCAGCCAAATTCCCAAATGTGCAATGTGAGTTTCTATTGTTTCTATCTTTAAAGACCCCCTTTCACTCCCCTCTGCAGATAAATGTGGAGGCAACATCAGAATCTCAACTGCCAACTACCTCACCTCGCCTGGATACCCCATGTCTTATCCCCCTTCTCAGAGATGCGTGTGGGTGATATCGGCGCCTGGTCCTCACCAGCGGATCCTCATCAACTTCAATCCGCACTTCGATCTGGAGGACCGGGAGTGCAAGTAAGTACAGCATGAGTTAGCGATCTTGTCTATGAAAAGCAGATGTGATTTTTGGCCCCAAAAACTCATTCATTCAGTGAGATTTTGTCCCTGGGGCCCCAGTCTGATCTGAAGTTAGTTTTATAGTTTTTATGTGGGATAGAGTGAAACCTCTGATCAAAACAGTTAATCTTACATGCTTTTATTCTTCAACCACTGGGCAAATGAAATAACACTGTTAGTGTAATTGAACTGTCTCAGAACCATCCGAAAGCTTTTCAAGGTAACTCTTTGGCCCTCAAACCACAAAACTGGAGGAGGATCTGCTGAAAAACTGAATCCAAACATATGCTGTTCACACACAAATACATACCTGGAGATGTATTCATATTTAATAGTATGTATACATATCTGTTTGTTTTATGTGGCGAGTTTTATTGCATTTATCTGTGTGTGGGGACTCTCATTCCCTCCCCTCCCCTCATGCATATTGCACATGAAACTGCGCCATCTAGTGTTCGCAGGCTCTCTGAGGCTGTGTTAATGTAATCCTGCTCTGGCACTACATAGGGCAGCAGGAATGTCTCACCCCTGCCATTTGGTTTTGGAATGTCCTCGCTTCTCGTCTTTGCAGAATGAAGTCACCGGGGTATAATATTGATTTGAATTACGGTACTTTTGCAGAAGGCATTGGGGCAGAGCTATGGGGCCAAAAACTCACCAGAGGCCATTAACTGTAGCTACTTTATATGCTGCAAGAAAATCTTAATAAGCTATTTACTTTCATATCCCCTCTTAAAATCCCATTACTCTCTAAACAAGTGAGAAATTCCAAGAATGGGTTACATTCAAGAACAGATTGCAGCTTATTTTGATTAGCCAGTCATTCTGTTAATGTCAGAGTTAAAAAACAAGTAAAATTACTCCCTGTGTTTTTTTTTTAACTTCAATTTTGACTCAAAACAAGGGGAAATTACCCTTTTAAGGTGGATCTCTCTGTTACAGTTAGTTACTGATCCTTATTTGACTTGTAAGCCACAAGCTGTCGCATCCAACAAAAGGCTAAGCGGCTAACCTGTTGTCAGATAGATAGTTTAAGCCGATGAAACTGGAGACAGACAGTAATGTGATGAGCTTGTGTCAGTGTGGGTGCCCTGAGGTGAGCCTTGCCTGGGCAGACTGCCTCACTCTGATTGCCTGTCTGTGTGTCTGTGATTGTGTGTGGTTTTTGTGCGTGTGTCGGTGCCTCTGCCCTGCTCTGTCTCAGCTGTTTGTTTACGCTGCAGGGCTCGGGAGAGTACAGGGCTTTGCTGGATCTTGTTACTGTATCCCCGTTCCACCCAAAACCTGGACCCTACGCTTCTTTTGTGTTCCTTGAAAGGCCCCTGTATATGTTTGCAGGGTTTGGTTTTTTAATCCTGGATTTCAATCCCACTTAAACCATTCTTTACTGCTGTCAAGAGATTTATGGCAGATGGAATGCTGCTGTCTTTCTGAGGCCGGCTGCTCCTTGACGCTTCTTTTGGGTCCAGTTTCAGCACCAGAGGGACCATTAAACTGTCCAAGATCCTCAGTTAGAAACAGAGAGTGAGGAAGGGACATGGGGAGGGGGGGAAGCAGTAACAATGCTTGTGCTAATCAAATTAGTCAGGAATGAATTTCCTGTGTCTAAACACTCGCAGTAAAAAGAATTTAGTTCCTGCAGGCTCAAGGAAGGCAGCTTTTTTCCAGGTTGAAAGGAGGGCTTTGAGTTCAGTGATCCATCGATGTATCATTTACAAATTAGCTCTGCTCTTTCATTTAGCAGCCACTGAATTTGCAGATTGCAGAATGCCAGTTAATTGGCTGTTCATAAATTTGTTAGCAGATGAAGTTTGTGTAGTGGATGTGTTTGCATATGAGTGTCTCTCCCTCTTTCTAATCCTCTCTATTTTTTTTTCGTCTGTCCTATATGCATATTAATTACATTTAGAGCAGACACGGCATATGTAATAGCAATTGTGTGGCCAGAAGAACTGCTTGTCTAGAGGGTAAGCTAACAAATGACCCAGTCTGTGAAACTTAAGTAAGTCTCAGATTCATGTGAGCCATGCAGAGATTGCACTGGAAAACGGGGTCATCCTGACCTACAGCTTTTACCTATTTTTAACATGGTGTACCGTTTCATTTTTAATGTTTTTAATAGAGTGGTTTTCATGGGACTTTAGTTCCACTTCACAATATATTTCTCCATGTGCTGCCTCAGTTTAGCTTAAGCCAGCCAAGACAAGACCATTGACTGAAATCCATTTTCCTTTTTCCTCCTTAATTTCAAATTATAGCACTGTGTAACATGAGGGTAAGTTATTGTGATAATCGCTGACAAGGCATGTCATAGGTAACTCAATTATAAACAAGGGAATAGTCACTTATGTATCTGCAGACAGTAGTTGGGTATGATTTGTTTTGGACCCATCAGACTCCCTGTCGCAGCTCCACTCACCAAATGTGCCCTTACATAATGGAGCAGTAAGGAACCAGAATGGCTTCATATCTGATGGACTGGCAAGTGAATTGGAGGCGCAGGGGTGGGGGCTACAATGCGTAACTTCAGTGCTGCCTTGCAATCCTAATTGGTGGGCAAATGGAACACACATGCACCACATGTTCCCAACATGGCTGTTATCAATAAACCAAACAAGAAGCACTCAAAGTGGTGCTGCAAGTAAAAAGAAAAAACAGCCTTTACTGGTGGAGCCTGGCCGTAGTGGTGTTGATGCGTATTGCGCTACCCATGACAGGTTTTGTTTGGGGGTGCAGAGGCCTGTATCCTGAGAGCTGGAGGAAAGCACTTCATCACAGAGATAAGGAATGAAAGTGAGGCCCTGTGATTCTAGTGGAACGTGTTTACCTTTCACTGCTGGAGCTTTCACAGGTGGAGTTTCAGGGCCACCTCGCCGCTCTAACAGCCTAATGAAGTTTGAGGCAAGCGCAGCCGACATCGAACAAATATTTGAAGTCAATTCGATACGAAAATCAGTGGAATGAGCAAGCTAAGCTCAAGTGAAAACTGAAGTAAATAGATATGCTTTGCCTCTCTCCCCATGCCTTGTTCTCTGTTTCTCTGCTATCAGATTAGGCTGTCAGGCTCATCACAACAGCAACGCTCTTCCATCTGAAGAAAAATTGAAGTTTTAGTGGTTGAATCTAAACAAGTGACAGACAGGTTTCACATAAGGCATATTGAAGGAGCAATTTAATAATTTGTAAAACACACTATAGTCCTTAATGCTGCAGTAAGATTTTCTGTTTAGAAGTCTGATAAAGTTAGAGTTTCCAGAGTTCTGAACTCACTTAAACAAGACCTAGAAGATATTTAATCCCGAACACAGGCTCCTCTCTCCACCCTCTCCTCTCCCTGCTGACTCAAGGAAACCAGCTTTCTGTAGATGTGCTCCTGACAACATTATAGATCATTGATGTATCGGATTTGCTGACCAGACCAAAAAACAGTACTTGTACTTCTCTGGCACACTGAAATCCCTTGCAGTCGGCCAGTCAGTCAAGGCTGTACTGTTTGTTTTGGAGGAGCAGAACAGAGGGGTTAAAAACAGAGGGAGAGAGAGTCTCCTTTTTCTCAGCCCTCCCTCATTTCTTTGCTTTTCTCTCTGTCTGGATGGTATTCTTTGGACCCCACAGAAATTCCAGTGTGACAGTTTATGCGTTAGATGGAAGGGGGGGTTTCAGATGAGATGTATGGCAGGATGGTACTAAGCAGTGGAGATATTTGAGGAATGCCTTCTCAAGCAGCCTTTTGTGGGGGAGATTGTGCAGAAAGTCAGCGAAAGTCTCCTGCCTCTCCACGCTTCAAAAGTCTGCGGGAGCCCCCCTGCTTTCAGGAGCCTGTAACCCAAAGCTTGGAAAAGCACTCTTTTCCTCTTTTTAATTGTAGTCCTCTCCTTTCAGTGTCCCTCTGCCCCTTCCACTCCGATCTCCCGATGAGCTGCCCCCGTGGAGCTGCTTGGCCTGCTGGGAAGGCAAACATTCTCTGCTGTGCACCCTCTACAATAGACATCCTGCCCCTCCTGGCATTCCTGACTGGGCCTGGACTCCAGTGATGACTAACAGGAGCTTGGGAAGAGGGAGTGGGGTATTACCCTATTCTAGATCTATAGTTGGCTCTTTCTTTGTCATGTGGAATCCCACTAACCTCGCTCATATGGTCATAGCGCACAACAAAAAGAGCCACCTGTTCCTAGGAAGTGAGGTGGACAGAGGCTTTAGGGAAAAGATCCTCTTGGCCTTTCCCTATTTCCACCTGAATAGCACCACAGCAGGCCCACGATAAGGCAGCGGAGCCTCACAGCTGGGAGGTGAGTTTCAGTAACTCCTCCTGCATCTAACAGCTCTTCTCCACGCTCAATGCTCTCTCACGCTCCTCTGCAAAGGCAACCATGGGCAAATAAGGAAGAGTGGGCTGTGTGACCATTTATCAGCCGTTGTCATGGAGAAAATAAATACAGCAGGAGCATAAGAACAACCTTTTTAACAGGCTGATGGCGTTGGAAGCTTTTAAAGAAAGGAAGTGCCATGACCTCCAGGGGCTGAGGGACACAGCTTTCGAGGTGACATGGTGTTGGAATACTTAGCTGTTGGTGGACATTTATTTCTGTTGTTGATGTGCTTCTTTTCCAAGTGCATGTCGAAGCATCCATGCTGGGGGAGTTGAATCTGACGCTGCAAAATAGGCACTGCAAATAAAGTGCGTGGGGGCAACACCACTTCTTTTAACCTACCAGGTTTGACAAAAGCAGCTGAAATTATGCCTGGTATTTTCCTGGCGATGAACTCCATGATTCATAACAATGAAATCAAATTACACCTAAAATTACATTGAAACAGTGTACCTTGAAAAACAGCTTTATCAAAACATCTCAAAAAACAATCTACTTTGAATATCTTGTTGTTTGAACTTCACAGCAATTATACCAAACCTTATTTTATCAACATGGCAAAACTTCCACAGACAAACACTGCATCTTAAATTTTCTATTTACAAAACATCATCCTATTTCCTACTGCAAAACAAGAACCATTAATAGAGCAAGCGAGCCATTCAAAGCAAATGAAAGCTGCAGTGCTGATAAATGTTGGGTGTTCACCTTGATGTAGTGTAACCAGAGGGCAGGAAAGACAGAACAGCAGACGAGATGTTGCATCAGAAAGCGTTGACCTTCACTGTCATTACTCTCTTTCTTCTTCTTCATCTCTTTTAAGCGTAAAGGTTACTCCCTGGCTAATGAAGCAGGATTAAAGTAGGTCTGTGCATATTGTGCTTGCATACCAATACATGTGTGCGTGTGGTGGCCGTCAGGTGAGGTCTTTTTCATCTGCCGGTGATCCCCTATTGTCTCTGCCCAGTCTTTACTTGTTTGGTCTCCTTCACAAAACTCACTCAGCCGTGACTGTGTCTGCTCCAAGTCTGCACAAGAATGAAAAAACAAGGCTGGGTACAGAAAGATTGGAGGTCTGAAGTATTTACAGCCATCAAATAGACAGAGACCATGACCTGTCCACACTGCAGGTCCCTCTTCCGTTTTTCTCTTCTGGTGTGCAATCAGCAAGCAGACGTGGAATGTTGGGAGTCTCTTCTCACGCATCATTATGGGGTCAAGTAAAAAAATGCAGACGGTGCCATACCTCACTGACACACTAGCTTTCACACCTCTACAGGGGGGAGCTGGTAGTAAAACCCATGTGTGACATGGCTGTGGCAAACAAACAAATATTAAGCTAACACAAGTCTAACCAGAGTAACAATGTTTGTGCTTTTCTCTTCCTTCTCTTTCCAGTCGGTCCATACATCGGGAGGTACTGTGGGCAGAACACTCCAGGCAGGATCATCTCCTACACAGGCATCCTGGCACTAACAATCAACACTGACAGCGCCATCGCTAAGGAAGGCTTCTCTGCCAACTTCACCGTTGTGGAGAGGACCGTTCCAGAGGGTGAGCCAGCAAAAAAGCACTGAAAATCAGACAGATGGGATTGTTAGGGAGGCAGAAGCAGAGAAAGCCAAAGAACACAGAAAAAATATCTGTAAAATTGAGGTAGAAATCCAAATGAAATCAGTTTTCAGAGAGGTTTGTTCAGTGGAAGAAAATTTGGATTGAAAGATCCTGAATTGAAACTGGGTGGTTGAATAGGAGTTAGAGGGCAATAAAGTTACCACCAGAGGAATATTACCAAAAGTAAGAAGCAGATGTTGTCTGCAGCGGAGTCTACACACAGTCCTATTGTGACAAGTTCCCACTCATTTAACAGAGCTTAAGAGTTATTAAATAAACACTTCTTGCTTTTTCATTTGGGAAATGCGTTACAGGCTGCAAGTCCGCCTCCTGCGGTTTACAAGACCTTCGTTTACACACTGTGGGCCTAGACAGGCTCCAAAAGGCAGCCTTCCCACCAGTAACCACCCTGGACGCACACTGACACACAACCCCCAGGATTTTTTTGTCTTTTCTTACATGCGGCAGCGTCGTCATGGGGCTCGACCTCCCACCCCATTTTGCAAAACGCTCCAGCTAAACATTTCATCAAGGAAGACGAGCACTGGTAGGAGTCATAAATCTGTCCAGAGGCTAGACCACCCCAGACACACACACATAGTCAGTCTTTGAATAGCAATAGAGATGGATGACATTCAACAAATCTACTAATCATCTCCAAAGAGGATTTTGTCTTGCCCAAAGGGAAGACAGACACTGAGTGCACACACACACACAACAAACGAAACAACCCCGCCTTACACTCATAAGCACGGCGATGACTGCTGATGTCATTTCTCCTTAGTTTCTTCTGAGTTACTTGAGTTGCTTTAATCACACGTCTAAGATCAGATTACGCAAATCAACTTTTCACATTCAGCATGAAGAGGCATGGTGAAATATCTGACCCATGATCAGTAAATACCTTAATTTACATGAGTTACTTGGTCTTACATCACCAGCTGAGAGGTATCCAAGATAGAAAAAAAACTCCAAACTTTGTCTGTGCTTTCCCAGACTTGTACCACTTGAATCATTCATAATCCCCTTATGCATAATACACGGTGGATTTTCTCGCTTCTGCGTGGCAAGGGGAAGGGTACACTCTAGCTGAGAGCTACTGTTGAGAGATGATAAGGTGATGAAAGGAAGGCCTTGTCTTTTGTTTTTCTTATCCTGTTTCTCTTGGTTTCACTCCCTGCAATCACCCTCTTCACCCTTCCATCCTCCTTCACTATCTTCTCGGCTATCAACCCCACTTTGGTCGGTAATTCGCATGATCAGATATCATCCTTTGCTATAAACAAATCCCTGATTGTGTTTTTGTGGATCATGATCCAGTAATCTAGACGATGCGGGTCTGTGTACAAAAGTTTGACAAGAACAGGCAGTCTTCTCAAAGAGAGCCGACGATGAGAGTGGAGAGGTGCGAGACAGTTTTCTCAGCCTCACACAAAGACTCTGATACGCTCGTGCGTGAGCACATACATATGCGCACACTGACACTGTAAAGCACAAACACACACGCTGACCTAGTGACTGAGGTGTGTTCGCAGTGTGGCAGATGGGGAGACCATCTGTGTTAGCTCATAGGCAGCAGCCACGTAGCAGTTCCACACTGCTCCTCATCCTGTGCCCTCTGAGTGTGTGTGTGTCCATATACACACAAGCACATGACTACATTTTTGGGAAAAGAACCGTATGTTTGTGGCAGGGGTAGCCTTGCATGACTGAGGGGTTAACAGTTTGAAACACTCAATGTGCTTTATGACCAACTCAGTCACGAAAGAAGTAAATAAATGTTAAGTAGGAGAACTGTCCACCAATGTGTCAAAATGTTCCTTCACATACCTCTGTGTTGTTGGGGTGACATTATATGAATCCTGCCCAGATCAAAAGGTCATATCGTTTGTTTCAACCGTTGTGGCAGCTCTGTCCATAATGGTGTCAGCATGTCTGACCTCCAGGGGACAGAGAGGCTGACCCCAAGCTGACCCAGCTGAGTCTTTAGCCATGGAGCCCAGGATGCCTCAAAACGGCTGTCCCATGTCAACACAAACAAGGGAAGCCACCTCCTACCATGGGTAGTTGGACCATTGAATGTGATATATGGCCCCCAAATACAGATACTAAACGCACCTAAACTCCCCCAGGAGACCAAGTTGGGGAAAATAGTCACCGTGTGCAAAAAAGATAAATTGCCCACAGGGAGGTGAAGGAAACAGATCCAGTCAGTGGAAGAAATAACTGGAGTGAAAGTCACTTTAACGCCTAATACTGGCGTAAACTTAGCCCACACTGAATGTTTTATGAAGACATTTTTACGTCTTAATGCGGAACACTTCCGTCCTGCTTCCATTAAAAACCAGAGAGAGAGAAACAGAAAGGATTTACTGAGGCGTTGCTGATGTGCTGTTCTTTTCCAGCCAGCAGCGCTGAGTGCCTGTCGTGTGGTGTCCTCCTCCCCAGAGACGAGCTCTGAATCTGGGGGACACTGAAAGCACATGCTGGGTACATTCTGGTGCTTTCAGTGCTCAGAATTCAACTAAACATCTTTTACTCTCTCCTTTTTCATCCTTTTCCTCTATCCTCTATCTTTCCCCACTTCTTCTCAGACTTTGACTGTAGCGACCCTTTGGGAATGGAATCTGGAGAGATAACATCAGACCAAATCATGGCCTCATCCCAGTACAACCCCAGCTGGTCCCCAGAGCGGTCTAGGCTCAACTACTATGAAAATGCATGGACACCAGCAGAAGACTCAAACAAAGAGTGGATACAGGTACCACATTATTTCACATTTTTTAATGCAGCTACCAGAGATAATTGCTTTAAAGGAGGTTTCAGACACTATAATTGAGAGGTAGAGAGTACCTGTCATATAGCAGCAGCCTGCACTATGTTTTTGGAGGTGAGTCACAAACTGACTGTGTATACGGTATTAGAAGTGACTACAGCCTGCTTGAACACAGTAGGAGTGTTCTGTGTTTGTCCTTCAGTCTCTGGAGGTGTGGCTCCTCCATAACACTTTGACGAGACCCAACAATTTCGATGATGAATGTCAGCCGTCCTGATGGACCTCCGGGTGGTTGAGTCCACGCCTCACAAAAATTGCCTTTGTCCACTCTCTCTGTCACTGTCTACCTATCTGTCTGTGTCTCTCCTCTCTCTGTCTTCCTGTCATACCTGATAACTTTCCCTCTCTGTGATAACAGAGTCCACCTCCAGGGATGCTGGGATTTAGTCCAGGCATCCTGCCTAGCCACACACACACCCTCAGACACACAAACAGGCTGTGTCATATTTTTCTGTCTGAAGGCTTATCTGCACAAAGCGATCATCACCCACCAGGGAAACTTTATGTGGAAAGATTAAGGATTTAGTTCTTCCATCCTCAGATGGGGATAAGTCACATATCCTAAGTCCACTCACAGCATAAACCCCCCAGTGACAGCACTACCTAGATGCATTTGGAGCATGTTTGATTTATTAACAGAAAGCCTCCAGGCCTTGTAAATGCCCAGACTGTTTTTCTTTTTCTACTGTTTTTCTACAGTTTTTGCTCCATCGCTGAAAAGTTTGGCCCCAGCATATTCCTCAGGGGATGAATAATAGAGCTGACCCAAAGCCAAATATTTGCTTGGGGAGGGCCATAAGCAAGCTTTTCCTTTATTATTGCAATGAAAATATTGTCCTGGGGGCCCCTGTTGCTCCTTCAGACTAATTTAATCAGTGTGTGAGTGTGTATGTGTGCGAGTTCGCATGTATTCGCCAATGCTTGTGTGTGTCCATGTGTATGTTCTTGGTTTTGTGGGTGAGTAGGAAGGTCTGGCAGGGTCCATATTGTCCTGCAGAGGAACCCAGCATGCGTCTGAGTGGATCAGGAAGAAACATGGCTTCCCTTACTCCCCCTTACAGTTAGACTCTGTTGCTTTACAGCTTTTGTCTCTCTGAAAGGAAAGTCCATTGTTCATAGTCAGATATGTATATGATACATTAGCATAGACTTGAAGGCTACTCTTCCCCAGTTTGCCTTTTTGTCAGCGGAAATTACAAGTGATCACAGTGATTTGTTGCCACTCAAAGACTCTCTCTGCTCCCTGGTATTGATCATATTGAGGATTTGATTTAGTAGTAAAATCTGGATTTTGAAGGGGATGTGCTCTAATGGGCATGCTCATTTCCCAATACTAATCAGATCACAACACTGAATGAGGCTCTTCTAATTTCTAATTTCAAACGCGGCGAAAGAGCCAAGTCTGTGGTTGCCACGTAATTTATGTTTTCTAAGGAGTGTGATGCACTTGTGCAGAGCACTCTTAGCAAAAGCCCAATTATCACAAGTGGTATTAAAAGAGTTCAATTCTTCATTCCTCTTTCATCAAGCCTGTCCGCGGTGCTGCAACAAGCTCAGGCCCCCTCACGGCACGTACAAATCATCTCAGTGCACTGTTAGATGCATAGTAATCAATTCATTATTTATTTCATTATCATTCCCTGACTGCAGTTTGAGGCAGACAGTTTTATTATTCATGACAGGCGGCCTTTTGATTCCTGGGCATTTTCCTTCACTCTGCTTTTTCTTCTTTTTTGCTGAACATAATCCAGATTTGCCATCCATTTTAATGCTGCCTCATTCTGATGCATGGAAAAGAGGAGGGCGAGATACTAGAGTCAGTGCACTCTTCTCTGGGTAATTAGATTGGTGTGGTGTGGTTCAGCATTGAGTGCTGGGTTAGCCAGGTCATTAATCAGCCCTTTGGTGTACACAGAGATGGACATATGTCCTTTGAGGGGGTTTGTGGCTTGAGGAGGGAGTAAAGAAAGAGGCAATAATCCTTCAGAACAGGATTTCTTTTTTTTTTTTCCGTGTTCCTTTCAGATCTGTTCCTTTTCGCTCCTCTCGCCTGTCTTTGTTTTCCTCATTCCACTTGAAAATTCAGGTCTACAGATCTACATCAAGGTGGAGAGAGATTTGTGCATATTATCTGGCTTTGTGAGCCATGGCTTTCTTTGAAGTATAAGAGGATGAACAGTGGGGTCCCTGCAGCAGGTTGCAGCAAAGATAAATGAGGGTACACCCCCAGACTACCCAGTTTATGCACTGATCATTACTTTATAAACTCAGGTTGGTTCCACAAGGAAAACCTTAGTGACACATAACGTTTGCGAGGAAATACCTGGATCTGCACAAGACATTCATCTCTAAGGAGAAGGTTTATGTTCTCAGATTGGCGTGTCACGGCCTGAAAACTTACGGTTCCTCTGGGACCGTGACGGGGGGAAATTGCTAAGATGCTGACATAGTGTGGAAAGGCTTTGTCAAATATGTCTGTGGAAGGATCTGACAGCCACCGAGATTCACCGCAGCACCTGAATGATCCCATAAAAGCAAGACTGGACCTCAGTCAGGCAGCCTCCATTGATCGCACATACACACAACATGAATAATTTACACTGTCTTGGAGAGAACCCAACTGTCAATACCTGAAAGCCTCTTTATTGAGCATCTCATAATGGCAATATACAGTACATGATATCCCATAGACCACGACTAGGTTAAGGCTTTTTATCCTCATGAGCTTGAGTTAATTTGTGCTCTACATTTCTATGCTTTAGCTGCAATGACTCCTGCTATTATCTTCAATTTTCTTGCCAGGATGCATTATCCCTGACTACTTCATCAGTATTTAAGTATTTATCAGCCTCTATATGTCTCTGATAACCTTAATTGTTTAATCATGAGAGGAGATAGTGAGACCCTTTACTCTTGTCATATGAGAAATGCTTTAATCTTGCCTTTCTGGTAGATGAAAGCATAAACATGAGAAGCATATCAGTGTGTTTTACACATTATGTTCCTTCATCTCCTGCATCTGATACTAATCTCAAGGTAAAGTCAATCATTTGCAGAGGAACTTGTCACAGGGGGTTTAAAACACTGGGAGAAGGGGGGCAGCATGTTCTGCTTTGACCATATTTCCTCCTGTTAATCCATAAGGCAAACAGCACTGTGAAACCTGGGCCATTTAGCAAAGATAACAGGTTGACTTCCACCGCCTGACCAACCAAACAACCACTAATTGCACACTTCCTCGATGAAAACACCACTCTGGCCGCCGTCGAGTTTATCTTTTCTGCCGTCCCAAGTGAAGAGGCAAAGATCAGATGCTAAACCAGCACACTCTTCCATATCCTGTTTTCCTTCTCATCCAAACGTGCTTTCAATTACCCCAGGTCAATGAGTTACAGAAATACCTCCTTCACTACCATTGTCTCTCTCTTCACTTTTGTCTCCAGTCCAGAGCTTACCGCCGTGCCGAGTGATGAGTAATTAGAATATGGACTGGTAATTAACAGCAGCTTCTCAGTTGATGAAGTCTAGCAAGAACTGAGGAGCGGAGTCTGGCATGCGGCAGTCGGTGAGATCATCATTGTGCCGTACAAATGGAAACAATGGATGCTGTCTGTGCCTCGCTGCTCCCAGGCCTCACTCTCAATTGGAAAATCAATGAGAGGATAGAGACCCATACTTGAGTGGAGTAGCCCAAAAGTGGGACTAGAAATCGAAACATGAGGGATGGCATGATGTAATGAAATGAAACAGTGCTGCATAAGTACCTAGAGACAAAAACTCAGCTCAGTCGTAATCAGTGTCATTTCCAGTGTCACAAGGAAAATGCCTGAAAGCCTCGTACTCAGTCGTCATCACTAAACGGTCATCTTCAGCTGCATATCCTGGGAGAGGATCATCAAGCAGCTTCCAGACGTGACATACTTTCAGGTCGCCCTCTTTTCCGTCCTGATCGCCGATTCTTGGTTTCATAATCATTACTCAGAGCGTTAGTCATGTGTGTGTGGCAAGGATGGGAATGATCCTGGAGTTAAAGTCTTTACGATGATTCACACGGAAGGAAACCTTAAAACCAGACTGTTAAAAGTCCTTCCTCTTACAGCCGGGACTGAAACCTTTAATCATGCAACAATGCATACGCAAGCCTGAGCACACAACAAACCAGACAACTTTTTATTCTATTATAGCTGTCGTCCGACCCATACATCCCTCTTTATCAGGAACACAGATGATCAGCGCATGGGAAGACATGCATAATTTAATGCCACCAAAGAGGTGTTGGGAGCTAAAAATAAACTGTAATTCTGTCAGGTGAGTATTGTGATAAATGGAAGGTCGTGAGTGGAGCTCATAGGTCCTGCAGCATTAGAGTAATATAATTTTCATGAAAGGAGAATTAATTACACTTTCAGGTAATGGAGCTACTCCAAAAACCTTCCGCTACCAACACCATAGTGCTGTAGGTGAAATTAGTGAACTGATTGCTCAAAGGTGGTTTAGAAATACTGCATCTAGGGCTGGAAACATGTCTCTGTAGCTGCATAGTAAAGTAGCTGTATGTATGTCAGTTCACAAAAAAGTCAGCTGTCTCTCATTACCATGCAGAGGACATTTTAATCAGATTTTGTATGCAAAAAACAAAACAAAAAAAACAAACCCAAAACAGGTGACTAGAGGCTTTGCATCTACTTGAACACCCAGGATGATTCCAGGCTATCTTCTGACTGTAACATCCTTAGTGATTCATAAAGCATTTCCAGAGGTTGTTTCCGGGGCGGGCGCCTCTGTCTATGTCTACCAGCTGCTCTTTGACTTTGAAACACAGAGGAGCGCTCCCTCCTCTCTCACCCTCGGCATTTCTCTTGTTGTTGTTTTTGGTGAGGGAAAACGAATAAACTCATTCCCCAGAGGCCTTGGTTATTCAGCCAGCAGCCCACACACACACACATACACACACACACAGATGGGAAGCTATTTTTCCCCCCTCTGTTGGGGAAGCAGAGAAATGGATTTAAAAGAAAGTATTTGGTAAACTTCTCCCAGAGTACGGATTGCTGCATACAACTTCTTGGCAACTCAATTATAAGGCAATCAAGCAGCAAGAGATAGAGCTTTTGAGCCTTTGCTGTTTCTTGCCTTATAAACCGCATGTCTCCTTGCTGCACCCACACAACAATGACTAGGCTGTAGCCTCAAATACATATCATGTGGCCTTGCTGTACATCTGAGTCATACAGCACTGAGACAATACACTGAGTAAGAGATAGACCTGATGATTTACGCCCACAAATGCCACTACTGTTGAGGGATAGCTGGATAAATGATCTCTTCATATTTGTACAAACACTCGTAAATACATGAGTACATTGTCTGTCTGTCATTTTTCGTCATTTATCCCCACATTTACACACACATATACTGCATTCGCCTCATTCAAATACCTGATGTGGATTTCAGCATGTTGATCTAATTGCATGGCACCAGGCTTTAACTGGCTGATGTTACAAGCCCGAGCACGACTAATTCTTTTTCTGCCTTTCTGGTTTCATTAGTCTGTGAAACGACTAGAGCCGTGTACACTGGCTGTTGTGAGGCAAGGGACTTTGAGTCATCAGTTTGCCTCACAATGGGAGGTGGAAAGATTGGTCGTCTTTCAGCTCGGCCGGATGCGCTTCTGGTGCTCATGCAGTGGGTCGGCGTGTAATCCCATCAGGCTGAGCGCAGGCCGTGATGTGGGGATGAAAGCGACGGCTGAGACAGCTGTGCGGTGTTTGGTATGAAGGGTCATTATCCAGCCTACTTGTACTCAGTGTGACCTCAGTGCTGTGTGACGCCTGGCTGGTCATTCAATGGTGCAGCTGAATTTATGCAGTTGCTGAGCGAGGCGGCTGAAACTCAGCCGCTCTTGCTGGTGCTGCTGTGGTTGTAGCCAATAACGATCATATACGGGAGAGATTTACCAATGCCTGGCACAGGCTCCGTTTCTCTTCTGTTTCGGGGGAAAAACGCTTCCCATCTGTGTGGCAGCTGTGTGTGGGCTGTGACTGTTCAACAGTTTAGTCTTTCTCACCAAAAACAACGACGGAAGAAGCCGGTGAGGAAGGGCTGCTCCTGTTCCGTCGAGGCGGCACGGCCAGACGCAGACGAGGAGCCCTCGGCTGGCCTGGGCTCTTTGTAGTCACTGAATGTTGCGATCGGAAATGACGCAGATGGCGGTAGATGTAAGCCTCAGTCACCTGTTTTCGGGTTTGTTTTGTTTTGTTTTACGCTGCTTCGATTAAAGCCGTGTGAGAAGACAACTTGTTTGAACGTTTGGCTCACGCCGCCTGCAATAAGCTACCGGCCTGGGCTCTGTGTTCGGCCTGCTGGCTGATCGGTTCGCAGGCTGCGCGCCTGTTGACCGGGAGGGTTTGGACATCGCCTGGTGGTATTCTCGCTAAAGTATATTGCTCTAATACTGCGGAACTATATTCACTCCTGACCTTCATTATCTGTGCTCACCGACGAGAATACGGTTGTTTGCTCAACTGAAAGTGCGTAATATTTCCGCTGATCCTCTAATTTCTGATGAGGATATGAATAGGACGTTCGTAATAGGCAAAGGATGATACCGGTTGTTGTTGACGCTCGGGCTTTGCGGCGCTCGTGTTGCATGATGTGGCTGATCTGGTGGAACTCGCCGTCGTGAACTCATCGTGGGCGCACAACTCAGGATCCTGCTACACGCGACGGTGACGGTGAGAGCAAGTCGGCGTCCGGGCGACACAATGCGTCTGGCTTTAGCGATGACCTCGAATATCGTGAAATGTTCGTTAGTGACTGATGACTGGCTCGGGCGTTTTTCGCGGAAGCGACGCGATTACGGGCTGATTTTGTCTCTGAGCCTTATGCGGCGCTATTCATTCGTCATCCTCGTGTTTCGATTTCTGTTGCACCCAGGCTATCCTCCGTATCGTTCTCGGTGAAGGTGAACCTGAGGGCTGGCAGGCTGTTTAACTATCATTGTTCCATTGCTGTCGATGTTCGCACCACGCCGCTTCCTCGATTCTTCGCTGAACTAAATCGACTGTTTACTGATGATACTCGGTCCATGTTCTGGTGCTCATCGCTGACGGACGTTGAGAATGAGGAGGACGATGATGAAGACGGCTTTCGATGAGCCTGGAGACGGTGGCATTTAGTGAGGAGAAAACGGGACTATGGAAGAATGTGTGATTTAGCATACGCGGGACGACGAAAACGTTCGTCGACGGTAAGTATTGCTAATCGGGAAGATGTTGACTGATAGAGTTGTTTGATGAAATCAACGGTATCTTTGCTAAATGGCCAGTTCACGGTTAACAACTGCTGCTGTGGTGGGATGGTCAAAGCGGTTGTGCGCCGGTGTTTAAACCCGCAACGTGCTGCAATGCCGGTTATCTGCGAATGAAGACGCCAATGTGCTGGCGCGATGCTCGCGCCTTTCGTCTACCGAAGAGCAAGATAGCGCATTTCTCCTGTGACGGTAAAGTCCTCTCGTGCTGATTGGGTTATCGAGCGCAAGCGTAAATGCGATGAGGTCGAGATAATCCTGACGAAAAATTGAAGACGCGGCGAGATGGGCGACATGAAATGGCGGGCACAGCGAGCTCGTGAATGAAACGTGACGGTCAGGTGCGCTGGTGTCGTGACGCTGTGTTGCCGTTGTCGGATGTCAATCAAGAGACATTGACGGTTGGGTTCTATCGGACGTGCCGATGTCGTGTTGTGTGTATGTTGCGGTCGTGGGCTGCTTGTTTGGGAATCGATCTTCGCTGGGATCGGGATGCTGCCGTTGGCTGTTCCACGGTGTTGTCGGCGTGGCAATTCCCCGACCAGAGGATAACACGCAATCTGGCAAACCGCTTCTCGCCGGAATGCGTGCGGACCCGGGCTGACTGCGGGCATCGCTGTGCGCCGGGCGACGGGCTCGGCACCTGAGGTTGCTGAAGTGACGGAATGGGTGCATGGGCTGTGTGCCTGGGTGGCGCGCACGGCTGCTGCGGGTTCCCGCGACTAAGCTCCTCCGCTTCGAGAAACATGGCCTGGCGAATAAAGTCTCTGCCGATGGTCTGTGAACCCGGGTGACCAGAAATGAGGCAGGCAGGCACGGATCGAACGCGGAAAAAGTCTCGTTCTGAGCCTGCTGTGCTCACTCCTCAGGCTGCAGGCCTCGAGAGACATGTCAGTGTTGCGCGGGGCGGGTTAATGACCTGTTTAACCGGCGCTGTCGCGGTGCGCGCAATCTGTTGCGGAGGTGTGACCAGTGTCTCGCCGCCATCACCGTGCGTCGGGCTGGGGACGGCGACCGTGATTAACCGTCTGGTTGTGAAGGCGGGTGGGCGGGCGTCAGGCCGCTGTCGTGAATGTAAAACTGAGCTGCGATCGGGAATGACGTGATGGTGATTGCATCTGGCAGTGCGCTGAATGATGCGTGCCGATGAGGGCCTGTTGACACCGCGGTTTGAGCTTTCGTGAAGATGATTGAACACTGTACCGCTGACGACAAACGGGCTTTGTAAGGTGCTGCAAGTGCATCACCTCTGAAAACATATAATTGATGACGCTCTGAGCTGCTCTTTCTGCATTGAAATCAAAGTGGAAAATGCGAGTTCTGTTGTTTGTGTGTGTGTGTGTGTGTGTGTGTCCGTCCATGTGTCCGTCCGCCTCTGAGTGGGTATGTGTATGCCGTGCAGCCTAATCTCAGAGGACGTAGTTTCCTTTGGCATTCAGCAAGAAAAAGTCTCTTTTTCTTTTCTTCAAATGGCCAAGTGAGTCATGTGGCTGCTCATCTTATCCAGCACTGGTTGGTAGCCTCAGTCAAAGCCTCCCAAGAATGGAACAAAAAAAATGCCAAAGCCATTATAATTGGGAATGGGATTTCTCGATGAAGAAAGTGGCTTGGCGTCTGAAATGCGGCTCCACATGGGAATTCCATCCTTTGTGTTTAATGGGTAAATAGAGTCGTTGCCTGCAAAAGCTAGTTAAAACCTTCCCATTATTAAAGGGAATATTGGCTGATATATTCAGTCATTTGGAGAGCCACCTCATTGTATCTCCAAAGGCATCTCTTTCTTGAGTGTAAAGCCGTGGTGAAAATCCCAAACACCTCACTCTCTTGTGTTCCTTGGAAGTCTTTCTTTATCCAGTGTGAAAAGTATTAAAGCCTGAGCTCCCACACATTTTCTTGCCTCCAACGAGAGTTCTTCAGCACGGCGTGTGTCCGTGGGGGACTGCATTGTTGGAATGGGGCCCTGGCACTGTTACCATAGCTGTCCTCAAACCTCAAGTCCCTCCTCTCATTAAAATCCTGAGCTCTCTGCGGGTTGTTATGAATGTTGCTTTCTCAACTGGACACCATGTCCAGACCCCATCCTCCTCTTCCCATGCGCCTGTCTTTGTGCAGTGTCTGTTCTTAATGTTCCTCCATACCTCTCTTTATGTTGCCTGTTCCATTCATTAAAGGAGATCATTATCTATAGCCAAGATATAAGGTCTACATGAGGTCTGCGCTGACAGTTCACTCTCTTTTTCATGTCAGAGTTGTAACTTACCATCTATCCCAGTCTGTGTCTCCCTCCTGAGTTAGCTGTTTTCATGTTCCACAGCTGTCGGACTCAGAGGTTATGACCCACAGATCTTTGCTGCCCTCTAGTGCTTATAGTTAGTCAGGACGAGTAGAGGAGGCCCCAAAGTGTAGCCTGCAGTCAAACCATGACATGCCCTCAGGTCATTGTTCGGGTAAAGCCCAGTACTCTTGGCAAACGCTTCTTTTGTAATAAGAGAATGATGAAATCTGATCTCCTCTGACACATGATCTTGACTTTTCTTCGATATATTTGCAGCTTTTCTGTGGTTTGCCTGTGACTTTGGGTGGGCCAATGACCCGTCCTTCTGCAGCTGGACATCCGAGGACACTGGCTCTAGGTGGCAGATCCAGTCCAGTGGCACCCCTACCCTCAACACTGGACCCAACATGGATCACACAGGTGAGAGCCATGCTCAAACAGGCCATACAAAAAATGTGCAACCTTCTGACACAGTACATGCTGAAAGTCACATTTCTGTTCTGTCAGTTACACAAGTTCTTTTAACCAACAGGTGGATCAGGGAACTTCATCTACACCTTGGCAACAGGTCCCCAAGAGACAGAGGTGGCTCGGCTGGTCAGCCCTGTGGTCAGCTCCCCGGACTCAGACCTGTGTGTGTCCTTTTGGTACCACATGTTCGGGTCGCACATTGGCACACTGCATATCAAACAGCGCAAACAGACAGTTGACGGACCGGCTGACATCCTGCTGTGGACGGTCAGTGGTCACCAAGGCAACCGCTGGAGAGAAGGTCGTGTCTTTGTGCCTCGTACCAACAAACCCTATCAGGTAAATCAAAATCTCATGAATTTTAGAGTTAAAGCTGGCCTGCCTTTCAGTCTAACTTGTTTCGGCATTTACCACTATACCTGTGCTCTTTCCATTGTGGCATTCAAGAAAAGGTAGCCGAAAAGTCACTCTGTGCTTTTTTAAGGTGGTGATCGAAGGTCTGGTGGAGAGAAAGAGCTGGGGAGACATTGCTGTAGATGACATTAAGGTTCTCAATGGGCTCAGCATGACGGACTGTAAAGGTGAGGCTTTAAGTGTTCATAGGAAGAATACCTCCATTCAGTTCTTGATCTGAAAAATGACTATACATTTTTGACTGCAGCTTTTTATTTTTCAACACTGTATTCATTTAGACTTTCTTTTTTAACAGATCCTGACGTACCCACTGAGCCCATGCTACCAGAGGATAGTTTCAATGAAATCAGTAAGTCATTTCACATGGAGGATTTATTTACCAATACAGCAATCTCTTTTCCAGACCCATCATCGTTTTTATTTTCACGTCTCATTCTCCTCCTCTGCTTCTGTCTCTCCCCTACAGTGGAGGACATCACTGAATACCCAGTGTTTGTGGAGACCAACCAGATCAGCGGGGCAGGCAATATGCTGAAGACACTCGACCCCATCCTCATCACTATCATTGCTATGTCTGCCCTGGGGGTCTTCCTGGGTGCCATCTGTGGTGTGGTCTTGTACTGCGCCTGCTCACACGGAGGCATGTCAGACAGGAACTTATCAGCCCTGGAGAACTATAACTTTGAACTAGTGGATGGTGTCAAACTAAAGAAGGACAAACTCAATGTACAGAGCTCATACTCAGAGGCTTGAGATGAGACTGAGTGCATTGGTGTGACTGTATGATGTGCAGAGCTCGCAGAGCGTGCACAAGACTGGCTGTAGGCATATCCTCTCGTATATCCACGAGTAGGTAAGCTCAAAGGACTGCCAAAACCCTCAACTCACTGGATGAGGGACAGGTTCAGGACCCAGTGGGAGGTTTGGACTGATCCACGCTTTTCTCAGGAGCTGCAGTAAAAAGAACCTACCAGTAGGGGACACTGTGTACAAATAAAATACAGAAAAAATATGTACAGATGATTTAGATGATATTTTAATTTTCTATTTTGATTTTCATTCATTTTTACAATCGGATGCTGGTGTTGAGACCAATTTATTAATAATGTTTAAAGTATTTATCGTTTTCTGAGAAAGAAATGTTTTTTCATCATCAGTTCATGAAGGCTGTTGTTTATTTTAACTTTTGAAAGAGACGTATCAAAATCTTAAATGAACCATATCCGACGAAACTGTAGATTTGCCCCATGGTGTGGCATACAGGGTGTGCCCATAACCCAGGACCCTGAAACATGTACCCTTTCCCCTTTGACCCCATCACTCTAAAGTGAGGGTCCCATTCATGGCAATGTATGGTTCTGACAGTGCCTTTAGTACATTTAGTTTGGCCTCCTCTGTTGATTGTTTTTACTGTACATTAAGTTATGATCACAGGAAACAGGGGCATGTTATCTTATAAATACCTGGATAACAATCTATCACAGCGCTTTGTTTTGTTGTTTGTTTTTTTTTTTGTTTTTTTTGTTTTGGTTGTTTTCTGTCCAAAAACCACACACTGTAAATAAGTTTTAATATATTTTATTGCCCTTTTTAAAGAAAGTAAAAAGGAAAAAAGCTGCAGTATCCCTTTTTTCATGGGTTTGTGTGTGTGTAAATACAATCCTCTGACTGTTTTGTGGAAGGTGCAGTGTAATGGTTTTTAATTTTAGATTACGTTGCTCAGACGAGCAAGATTTGTGTGATGCTGATGTTACAGCAATTTCAATGTGCATTCAAGCCATCTGTCATCGCAACACCCACTTCACGAAAACCACCGAAGAACGAATGAATCAAAAGGTAACAAAAAAAATGCTGACATCATGAATTCTTGGCACAGCTAATCTTTCATTTCTTCATCATATCTCTGCTGTGAGTTTGACTGGTCACCAGAATTTTTCACATTGCTTCTAACACGCTCATGTCGATGGCACAGGAGGTGGTAAAATTATAAAAATGTCTGCCAACAAACCAAAAAAAAGAAAAGAAACCAACAATCATATTTGCTTTGCTTTAGCTAAGACTTAGACTAAGTCATCACCTCCAGACATCACTGTGGATTGTTCACTAAAGAAGTGCTATCTGGACAATGCAGCTTGAATGCACTTTGTTTCTGATTCCCTCATTGATAGGAGCCTATTAAAAGAGGGGTTATCACACTAACTGAAGAATGGTGCTATCATTACTTTTGCCAGACCCACGTGTCTCATGATAAACCCAGTTTGTATTGTTCACATGCTGTATTGTAGCTTAAGGCCGCTCAGGCCACAAAGAGTTTTACGTGTTTCACGTGTAGCAGCCATAACGTTGTGATGTCAGAGCTGATGTCATTAGGACGGGACACTGGTACAGCGGGGGATCGAGTGGCGTCACCTGAATCAGGTCACCTGGCCTCCCTCCGTGGCTTTACCAAAGGATGGTTGCCCCCTTCTTGTTTGCTGGGGGTTCTCACTAACACACAACTACTCAGTTCACCAATGGTCATCATTCACAAAAGAACTGACTACTTGCTTTGCCTCATCAGAGCTCCTGCAGAGAAAATCAACAGGGGGAGTGATAGGACTTGTAGAGAAGAGCAATGTGTCTGTTTTTCTATCTCTTTTTAAGCTTAAAAGAAGTGCAAATGTCACCTTGATGTGAACTCTTCAAAATCTCTGTTGAGACTTTTTTTTTTGCAGATGAATGGATGGGACGATCCCTCCATTACACACTACAAGGGGAAGGAACTCTCGGTGAACTCCGTGTGAGATTGACAGTATCAGGACATAAGGGCCCATGGGACCTGGAACTCAGTGGTTTTCCACACCACAGTCAAACAATCAAAAACTTGATCCTGTGAAGGGTGACGTCTTTTACATCCGTGTGCTTTGTATTTGGTGCCGTGGTGAACACATTCTCAGTTTGTTCATTTCAGATTCAACCTCTCCACCGTCCGTCTGCGCTTTCAGCTATAGAAGACTGTAGCTCCAGCAATGTGTGCTAAACTAGAGAAAAAGGATACTGTAGCGTGGACTCAAAACAATGTTGCACTGATAAATATATTTAAGAGGTTTATGTGTTTATAGCGTTCATTTCCAAAAAAAACAACAACAAAAAAAAAAACAGAAGAAAGTCAAAAACACAAAAAACAGGTGTTCATTTCTTTCATCTTTTTATATATATAGTTTCAGATTATGTGATATAATTCTGAAATGTAAAGATATTGAGATGTTTTCATTATTGAAAAAGGCATAATAGATTTTCCAACAGTAATGTCCCTGCCCCTCCATTTACATGGCATATTAACGCTTCGTTTTGTACTGTCATTCAAATTTTGTGCAGATTTTGTTTTGTTTTTTACAAGAAAAAGAAAAATAAGACTTTTATTTTCAATACTGCTTCTGTAATTTGCTGTTGTAGGAAAAAATGAATAAACAGCAAGGCCTTAAAAAGAAAAGAGAATATTTGTTGTGATCTAGAATCTGAAACTTTTTTCTTTTCCTATTTCCAGTCAGATCTACATCACAGCCGTGCTATGAAGGGTTAACCAGCAGACTCACAAGCAGCTCTTTGAAACACAATCTGTTTTTTTGCATCAAAGTAATGTGAAAGCACGACTACAGTAAGACAGTGATGTAAACAAGAACATTTTGTCAAGTCTTTGTCTCACAGCCATCGCTTTCCAAAGATACAAATAAACAGCATCTTCATATGAAGGAGGTTGATTATTTATTTGATTATTTATCAGTTACAGAGCAATAAATTGGGGATATTTATTCAGATCTTTGAGCAGATGGAAGCAACTCCAGTTAAGTCTTTAATGTGAGGACTCTCCATCTATTGGAGTGGTAAACAGTGGTGAAAATGATGGCATAGAGCGAAGGGCGGTACTGACCACTAATGAGAAGCTGATGTCAGCTACACTCAGTCGCTTAGGTGGTTTTCATGTTGGCCTATCATTAGATGAAATTAGGCTTAGTCTTCATTCTCACTGACTTTTTTTTCTTTGAGTAAGGCCACATCCTGAACTGTCTGTGTCTTATTTTGGCAGGACACTGACAGGAACTCATTTATATTGCAGTTCAGAATGTGAGACAAAAGTGCAGAATATTAGTGATAATTTGTGATGATATTTGTCTTTAAACATTAGTACAGCTGACATAAATAGCTGCAATCCTTAGTCCCATTATCATAAACAAGCACATTAGACTCATAACATCATTTGGCTGCATATCCTTCACACACAATTAACTACAAGAGATTTGTAACCCAGCAACCCCATTAGATCCTCTTTATCTCTTAAAACTACTTGAACCAATAATCTTGCACAGCAATGCTTTGCATTAATTAGTCAATCAGTCAAGCAGGAAAGAGACAAAGTATCATCAGTCATTATGTAGCTAAAGTGATCTACAGCTGCTATCAAAGAACGTAAAAACAGAAAATGATACATTCAGACAAAGTAACACAGTTTCAATAAACTGCTGTTATTGTCAGTGGTGTATCACGGGATGTCCATACAAGATATTTTCACTTAGCAATACCACTTTTAGTAGCATTTATAAAGGCTTTATATTGGAAATTTTTTTCTGATTGTTTGTTAATTGGTAAAAATGCAGGCACACACTGTAAATCATAGTGGAATCAACTAATCATTTTCTTGTTAACCTAAATATGTAAGGTGTATTTATTTCAAGTTAATTCTACTTAGATTTAATTTTCGAACAGTTGTTGAATGTATTAACATGAGTTGCTCCAAATTTTGAGTTTTTACTTAAAGTTTTAAAAGAAACTTGCATATTAGCAGATTTCACATCATGCATTGTTTGAGAGTCGAAACTCTCCAGAGAGTTTACAAATATGATGTAAGCTTGATGTGTGTATTTAATACATGTGACAGTAAGTCATGGTTCTTTTTTCTCATTATAATTAAATCAGTACAAACCACAGTGAGGATTAGTATTGAATTCAGTCCTTACCCCTGTACACTTAAGATGTAATATCGCTACTTAGGGCATCCTTACATGTTGTCTGTGTACTGACTGTGGTACAAAATGGTATCAGCAGCTCCAGTTCTAAGTTCTTCATGACAAATGAAGGACTGACTCTTTAAATAGAGGGAATGTAAAGGGAAAGTAAATCTGTCTGTAACGACTGTGACTAATCACTTTGATTTATTGAACTTGTTTCTTTACGTTTGGTCAACTCTACTCAGTTAGTTCTTTTCAAAATGTATAAAACGACATTTAACTAACTGTTAAACCTAGTTCAGCTGACTCACAGTTTTAAGGCAGCAGGGGAACTAAAGATTCTAAGTTGAATTAAATTAAAATGTGCAAAACTATGTAGATGTCTGATAAGTCACAGAATCTGCAGTAATAAATGTTGATAAAGTGACAATCCATCAGGTCTGCACTTATGGACATTGATCATTTGTTAATAATTTACTCTGGGAATGAGGATTAGCAAAATCAACTTTTCACAACCTGCTAACCCAAAACTTGCTATTAATGGCACACGTATTCTACAGAGCACTAGTGAATGTCATACATCTTATAAAGTGTGGTTTATTAGAGAGTGGCACCCATCAGGTAGCATATAAAAAGATCTGGTGAGTGTGACTTTAATAACAATCAACAGTAACAGCCCACAACCCAAGTTTAAACTGTTTCTGTAGTTTTCTATTTTTGCCTCTGGGTGGCTCTGTGGAGTAATATATCTCATGCATATACACTTGAAATGTGATTAGATTTTAACACAGGAGTTAAAACCTAAACATTTTGACATGACACAGAAGTAAATAAATAATAAAATAAATATAAATATATGTAAATAATACAATTAATGATGGCTGAATTCCTGTTTCGTTTGTTAGTTGTTTTTTCCTCTTGTCTCTGTCCTCCTCCTCTGTTGACATCAAATGAGCACTTGTGAAGAGTCCACCCTCTCTCTCATTCATCCTGCTCTCTGCCTGCCTGAGTCGTTGTTATACCACTTGAAAAAACTTGTTACAATATTAGAAAACATGACATAGAAGACATGTGATGGCAGGTAGGACAGTAGGTAAGTTGGGGGTACCCTTTACATTTCATGAGTTGGAAACTTTTTGTATCAACACACTAAGTTTGCTGGTTGTTGCTGCCTCAGTCATTGGTTCTGGTTCTTTTTTTAAAGATCAGAAAGAGTTAGGTCTTTTTATGTTTGTTTTTTAGAGGTAAAGGTTAGTTAGGCTTAATTTTGTTGTGTTGTTTATTTGGCACAATCATCCCCCACATTTTTGAAATCTTTATTGGACTTTGTGTTGAGATTAGCTGAAAATAGCACTATAATCACTTTAATTTCCAGTTGTACTCTGATTCCTTTAAATTCTTTAGTAGTTGTCTCCATTGTTCTTCTAGTGTCAAGCAGGAGATGTAACATCCTAGTATTGCTCATTTGTCCAATGCTGGCTCACTGTCACACTGTCATGATGTACTGTAGGACCTGAAAAGAACATTGTTAATCATTGTTAATGTTATTGGCAACACCTGTGCTTTTCCTGCTATAACAAGTCAACATGTCTGCTCTAATAAAAAGCCTAGAATTATTTCATCATGACAGTGACAGTTGTTGCTCTAACTTGCTGGCAGTAATTGTGGAAACAATGAACAGGAACAAACTATTACTGCATATTTTATGCCTTTATCCCAGTTTCCATGCAGTGACCAAAACAGGCCACAGGGAGGCTCCAGAACGACCGACTGACAGGAATTTATACTGTATATACAACTTCTCTGGTTATTTATTTAATTACGTAAGCTGTAATTTATTATATGAAGATGTCTTGACATTGTTTTAATTCTAAAGAATGTTCTCCTGTGGATAAAGAGATGTTCCTTTGGTTCTATATACATATTGTAGTAGTCTACACCTGCGTTTAATATTCAGGATTATGTTTGACCTAACATTTTCATGTGGGCTTAAACTCTTGTCTGTACAGGTGTTTCACTGTGTTCTTTTCTTGATTTCTGAGGGACATGACATGTTGCTGTCTCAGTGTTCACATTTAAACAGCTGTAGTATTTTTAGTTAGGTTGGTAAGATCAGATGGTGAACCCAGAAGAGAGTAAATAAGAGTACGTTAGTTTCCATGAAGTCTGCCACATCTGTGTCACATACAGTCTGCCTGAGCTCCATATCTCTTCTGCCACGCCAAATGTTTGGCTGCCATATTCTGTGCTTCTGAACTATCTTCATCTTCATCACCTCCACTTCATCCCTTTCACTCAGTCTAAACAAATCTCTTTTTATGGTCATTTTTGCTCACTGTGTGTCATGATTCATGGACTTGCAGCAACGTGTCTGCTCTGTTAATGCTTAAGTATGATTCATATGCATAAAAATGCTGTTTTATTCAGATCTGCTACAAGATTACATGAGCCCTTGAATGAGTTATAAAACCTGAATTGTTTTGTTTTGTTTTTTCAAAAACAAGTCTACATACCTTGTGCCAGAGCCATGAATTACACAGACAGACAGAGAACTGAATAAAAGTGGAGTTTCTATTTGTTAAATGATGAAACTTTTCACCCATCCAGAGGCTCTGTTATGGAGTGTAGGGAAATAAAGAGCTGCATTCCCTTGTAAACACTCTCTGGAGACTAAACAGGATCCAAGGATCTTCCGGACTTGATAGTTTGTTTTCTCTCACATTTTTCCACTGTATCCCCAGTGCTGAGGGAGAAATAACTTTCCACTAAGTTTAAAGCAAATAAATAACTGGCTGTGTTGATTATTTTCACTAAGACTGATCCAGAAACTGTGTCAGCTCTGCATGTTTTCGGTGGCATCTAATGCTGCGGTTACAGGCGAGAGAGAAAGAGAGAGAGAGAGAGAGAGAGAGAAACAAAAAACAACCTGGCTGTTGTTATAAATTTTCATGTATGAAAAAGTTTTCATATGGCTTTCATTGTTAGACTGAATTTCTTCATAAATAAAAAGTTTTTCATTCTTTCTTTCTTAACTTTACTGCACTATATTAAACCAATACTATTTTAATACAGCTCAGGACAAAGTTCAGAGAGTGGGGGTGTCCTCTGGCAGTGACGCCAGGGGGAGGGCCAGAGAGCTGAGTTAAGTCAGCAAAATACAATTGGGAAACAGAAGTATCTGCCTTCAGAATAAAAGTAGCTGAAGCGCGTTTATTGACATCCTCAAAGTGTGGCTATAATGGCAATACAGCATGTTTGTATGACATGCGATTCTTTCAGGGGCTTCTTCTTCCCGAACCAGGCCCCAGCTGACCCACTCTACTAACTGAAGGGACAGCTGAGCCACTGCTGGGACTGTTTCAAAACCAGGATTGTGGTTCTAAATTAGGCCATATAATGTAGTAGGCAAGTAGAGCAGACCCGTTTCTATAGTGGAGGTACAGCAGGTGGAAGACTCTGGAATCAAATATGTTTACACTGAAGTAAGTGCTTTCTTTACATTACATAAGAGGCATAATATTTTCAAGTCTATAATCATGAACATGCCTGAATGGAATAAGTTCAAGAGATTATTTTTTTTCAAAGAATGGAGTTTTTACTCATTACGCTTGTAAGTTTTGTTTTGAAGGTTGTGGCCGGAAAAGCTTTACGCTGTACTGTGTAACTTGGCGGTCGTAGAGTTCAGGCAGGAGGAGCAGAGCTCTGCGGGTTCTTCGTTTTTCCTGATTTGGATTGACGAAGAGGTCCTCACGGCCGCTGCTGGCATATTGTTTCACTTGAGGCTGTCGAGCTGTTCCCGCATTTGGTTTTAATATAAACTGTGTCCATTTTCTCCGTGGTTGAGGGGAATGAGTAACAGGGGAAATCTACCGTGACTTTTTCGGAGGAGAAAGTGGCCCCCGGTGCCAACAGGGCAGATAGTTGCTGCTGTCTGTCTGTCTGTGTGAGCTGCTGCGCAGAGGGTCATCACAGGGAGCTGGACGACAGCTCCTGAATGTTGCCTCGGAAATAACACCACAGCGCCAAGGTAAACAAGCCAATAAAGCTACTCTTGTTATATTGTTTTTATCCCAACATAGCAAAGATTCACTCTGTTGTCACTGTGATATTTCTTTGTAGAGAAATCTAGTATGTTTTCAATACTTAATATGAAGTCCATACTGATGTTAGGGTAGCCTCTGTCTCTTGTACTATCATTTTAATGCTCCTGTGTGGATTGATAGCTGTCTATGGTACTCAGAAATTAGTTGGTGACTATAGAATAGTTTTCTAAATATATCTTGTCAGCAGCCTACAGTAAGGCTATAAACTGTACATTTCCCCATTGTGGGACTAATAAAGGATTATCTAGGATTATCTTATATAGCTCCCAAGTTTAAGAAGGTGTTAGTTTCAAATCAGAATGTTTTTTACAGGGTAGGATGTGCTTGTGGCTTATTGCTGTTTTAAATAGTGGTGGTAGCAGTGGTGGGGGTTGTATAGCAGTATTATTATCCAAGCAATCTGTATTGTGGATACTGCGATCTACAGTATGTAACAGGCTGTTGTTTCAACTCTTCTCAATAATGTGGATTGTCATATGACAGGGTTCAACAAGTGAGCTCACATGATCTGTTTAAATTACCCAGGGATCACTTCACATGAGATGCTGGTAGTCCAACGGGAGAGAGGTGTTTGAAGGTTTTAAGTGAAAGCGCAAGTCAGTACATTTAATAAGGTGTATTAGAGGGACTAGGACTTAAGTTTGAGGATCAGATGCACAGCAAAGACATCAGAATACATTCAGTAGCTTTGTGACAGAACATAAAAAGCCTGCTGCTTGATATTGCCCTTGCTGCACAGGATCCATTGATTGGATGAGTGAAGCAGTGAAAACCCCCACCAATTTATCTGAAGGAGAACAGGCATATGAGGGCCTAATAAATACAGCTGAGTGAGCTGACTCCAGAGAGCCCAGGCATCAGCTTAATCAGGGAAATGGAGGGAGGAAGGGAGACAAGGGAGGAGAGAACAAGGGGATGTCAGAGGGAGATATGGAAGGCAAAGGGGGTGGAGGAAGGACAGTGAGGAGGGGAAGGAGGAGGAGGGCTGATTGAGGAGGAGGGTAAATGTAGGACAGCGGGGTGGGGTGGGGTTTAAAGATGGTAGCGGAGCCAGTAGCCGCCAGCTGAATGGATGTGACCCCAGGCCCCCAGGGAACAGCTGCTGCTACCGGGGCCGGGATTCTACCTGATTTACGAGGCCACTTACTGAACACACGGGGCCACACCCAGGCCTTTCTTCTGGACATGTGACGTTTCTGGTGTGTGTGTTTGTTTTATTGTCAGTGAGTGACATACACCTTATGTGTGAACTTGTCCCCTTGAGGTGGAAGTGATGAATGTGCACTCCACATTTCGACGTGTGTGTGTGTTCCTATGGGACGGAAGTGATGCATGTGTATGATTACCCTGTGCGACACATGCTTTGCGCCAGAGGGAGGGATTTCAGGCTCCGAGGCGTAAAGTGGTACAAATAATCATCTGTTACAGCTATTTACCTCCACCACACGCACACACACACACACACACACACTTTCCCTGCAAGTTTGAGAGCGGGTCTACAGCTGATGATCCCAGAGGAGCAGTTATCTATGATTTGTTAGGCAGTGAATCACATCCCTGACCAACCAGCACAAACCTCAGCAGTCTTTCCTACATTCTGAAGGTTTCTCAAACCATATGGTGAATAAGAGTCTAGTTAGATTATAACAGCAAGTTTCAGGCTCTCAACAATTTTCTGTGCCACACAATAACTTCCTTTACTGCTTTTGTTCTGTTCCATTCTTCTAAATATCATTTTTGGCACAGATTTGTCTATTTTTGCAGCTAGATTGTGGGGTGGGCCATACTCTTGGTTTTGGTTTGTGACCTCTAGAGCTGCTTTTAGCCAAAACTTTTGCCGTAGCTCTTCCCTGTGCAATCACCCTCTCCACATTTAGATCAAATACATTTCTGAGCTTTTTTTGTTGTTGTTGTTAAGAGGACCTCCTGTTTCTAAAAACAGCCTCTGAAACACCGGGGAGGAATGGCTTGGTCTAAGCTGACCTCTGCTCGCCAAGGTCCGCTGAGAAAATGAGGCTAAACATGTTGCGTTGGTAGTAAATAGTAGCAGACTTTTGCAGCCAGTGAGTTCTGTCACAGTGTGTTTATTATTGTGAAAGTGTAAGGGTTTAACTGAGGGCCTGGGAGCTGGAATAGAAATGTTTACGTGCCTTTCATTCACAGCACGACTCAGTTCAGGGATATAGAAGTTTCTGTTTAAAAATGTGGCTTTATTCACTAACATGAACACGGGCCTGTCTTTCACCAACATTTACAACAGAACTGTATTCAAAGAAGTGGTTGTTATACTGGATCAGAAAATCAGGGCTCTGTATCAAACCTCAAAAATGTTGTTGGTGCTGAGTATCAAATACTGTTTTATTAATGTGTTTTTTTTTTTGTTGTTGTTGTTTTTTTGTCTTTATGAGATAGGAGGCAGTAGGAAGGCGATTTAGCTGATTTCTAAATATTATAAGTAGTACTTCATTCTTCTTTTAGTACACAAATTCTACTATATTTTATCTAAACCTGCAGGGTCTTTATAAGCAATGAAAGTTCACAACAAAGTTTCTTAAATTGGTGTTGTAAATGTTTTGACAGCAGAATATGTCGTCATACCTTTGATTATTTAATGAGCATCCATCATTCCCCATTTGCCTGCATTCATTGGCCTATATAACCAGTACAATGCAAACACTGTTCTCACTTTGTGTGAATGTGGTCTGTTAGACGCTGAGGTCTCAAGGGTGTTAAGTGAGGGAGGAGCAGGCTGCAAGTTGAGAGACAGTGAAACACTGTAGTGCTGTAAGCTCCTTTAAAGCCACTCATTAATGTTGGGGAATTCCTGTACTTGCAGATGTGCATATCTGATATAGAATGGTAATAGGAGTTTTATTTAATCTAATTTAGGCAATGCAGTGATGCCCTCCAGAAACTGTAGAAATTGTAGAGGCTAATACAGTGAAGTTGTCTATGTAAAACCATAACACTGGATATGTAACAGTCCACATATCTTATAATGTAATAGAGATTTAATGCTTAAAAATGTTTTTCAAAATCCCTTTCTATATATATGTGCAAGAGAACAGTGTTGGGCAGTAACGTGTCACAGTAATGTGCTTATAGTTTGGTCTCTGTGTTCAGTGGGCAGACTGGTCTGCAGTGGTCTGGGATGTAGTAAGTGCCTACTTGTTTTTTATTTCTTCTTTTGTTTTAAATCCAAAACAGGGGAAGTATGGGTGTGTAGGTTTTGGCGTTAAGGGAAGTAGTTTGTTCCTTCCGTTCATGATTAGACTTCACTCCAATTACTGCTTGAGGAACTTCACAGAAGCAAGTACCAGAAACTGAGGCCAACTAATAAGACAGATCACTAGCTTGGTTTCTAATTAATTCATTTATATTCAACACCAGCTGTCTAGTTCAGGGACATCAAGCTTGAAAGCTGTATAACAGGGAAGGTTCTCTAAAGAGCCTATTGTTTGAATTGAGCAGTACCTCAGAGCTCGGAGATAATTGTAGAATATGATGTTCAGTCAGTGGCTGCTAAGAAAGCCTTGAGAATTAAACATGACAGGTATTTCTCTGGTGTTGCTCCCAAGAGGAGCCATGGAGTGCTCACTGTTGCTCTTCAGAATTTTCAGTCTCTCATGGCAGCGGAAATGGAGGCCCTCTAGTTCAAGTGTCAAGTCTGGGGCCTAATGAAAGACATCTGAGGGTCATTAATGGGCCAGTTTTCAAGCAGAAACAAGCAAAGGTGTCTGCAGCTGGCCTGTTTCAGAGTGAAAATCCGATTAAGACCTAACTTTGACATATCTGTCTCTGCAGTGAAAACAGAACCGCCTGGGATTTAACAGTTTCCACGTATTGTTTATGACTTTTAGCTTCTGTTGGACAGCCTTTTATACTGTAGTTTACTCTCCGTGCTGCTGTGTGGCTGGTTTGTCCCACCATGAGGCACATTTTCCATTTTGAGTGAAATGTCTTGACAGCTATTAGATTGACTGATATTGCAGTGCTCTGTATGTAGTGCTAGTGCTAGCATGCTAAAAGTAAACAAAGTAAAGACTATATCTGTAAGTCTGTTAGCAGTGTCACTGTGGGCATATTGGCAAGCTAATGTTAGCATTTAGGTCAAAGCTCTGCCTGAGTATAGCCTCAGAGAGCTGTTGTAGACACTCAAGGTTTGTCCAGACATTGTTTTTAGCGGATACAGTTTGTTTCCCAGTAGCAGAGGACTCTCTAGCAGAGTGACTGTCAGGAGAAATGGTCTTTATTTTAGTCACACTATTCATTAATCCTTTCACAGCTGTAAATATTTGTCTAACGCTTCAGACTGCTGTCATTTATCTAAATTATTCCTCTCACTGTCTCTGCAGCGCAGGTGCTGCTCTGATTTTTGTAGATTGTCCCAGAGAATTAATATCTGTGACAGCCGTTTGCTAATTTCCAGTGAGGTCCTTTGGCTGTGCTGCTAGCATTGTGTAAAGTATTTTCCAAGCTTGTTTGGCTTTTTTTTTTGGCCCAGAGCTTAGATTACAGTGATGGCCTGGTTTAGGTTTAGAAATCAGACACGCTTGATTCACAGAGACAATATGCTGCCGTTTTGGCAGCTCGCAACATTTTCAACTCTCTGTAACAAGGAAACCCCCCCCCCCCCCCCTTTTCTCTTTGCATTTACTTCCTTTCTCAGTTGAATGCCAAATATGTCATCTTTATGGCTTCAAGAGGGAGATGTGGCTGTTTTCCAGGCACCATGATACAGGCATCCTGTGTGATCCAGTTGAGCTTCCTGTGTTTCAGCAAAGGAAGGGCCAACTCAGCAAAGACAGGGAGTTTGGGGAGGCTTACTGTTTAGCAGATCCCAGCTCCACAGGCTGAGCCCTGGGCTCACACTGTCACAGGCATGCAACCCCACAAGATCCTAAAAACTTTCCCCTGTTTTAGCCTGGTGGTTGGTGGTGAGAATCAGATGCTTTGCTGCTCTAGATCTGCTTTTAGAAGATCACCATAAATGGTAAAACAGATGGTTTCTTAAAAATGTCAGATTTTACAGATGGTTGAACAAAGCTTGTTCCTGTCAGGTTACTGTCTTTTATTTCAAAAATGTGACATTATAACAGCACTGGAGCTATTTGATAAAAGAAAAAAAAATTCTGTCAAGAATAACACATTGCAGGGAAATTTAATTATTTGTATTATTGACATGAGGTTGGTTGTATGAAATGTGAACCCTATCCAATCAGATTTGATGTTGTGTCTCTTGTAGTTTAGTCCACCTTTTGGAGTGATTGCAGAGGCCAGGTGGAGAAGACAAGTCAGAAATAACTTGTTAGCACTGCACAGCTATTTTCAACACAGAGATGGAGCTATGAATAATGATATGGACTTGGCCGTCCCCCCAAAGGTTGTGGTTTTGCTTTAATTGTTTCTATTGGACTGCTGTGGGAGGACAAGATGTGATGAGATGTGAACACTATTCAGTATGAATGTATTTTAGGTGCAGGAAAGAAACTAGAACTGCTTAAGTGTTATTGATTTTCTGACTGGAAAAGTTACAAAGTCCTTCCAAGGCAATATCCCCCCCAGAAGAGTATCTTTAGCCTCGGTCACAGAAGGGGAATGTTGGCGGGCTTCAAGCCAACATATGTGGCTAAGTGTTTTGTGTGAAAAGCAGAGCAAGACCAGCAGCAAGTCCTCTGTTGAGCCATTACTAAAACTGGAATTTAGGCTGTAGCTTCTGCCCCTATTATTCAGTTCAGCTATTACAGAGTGAATAAGCGTGTCTCACTTTGGATTTGCTGAACCATTTCTGACACTGCTGTAAAATACCTGATTAACAAAGACCCCTGACTGTCACTTTATATACTGTATGACCTGAATGCAAAAAACATGTAGACCATATGGGATGTCTGCCAACCAAACCTTGACTGCAGAAACATATAGCAAACCCAGATATGTCTCATGGGGGCTAATGTTAGCAAACCTTAGACAGATTGCTGTGTTACAGACATTACCGCAAATTGGTTTGCTGCCTCTACCTGTGCTTCTGCTACACTGTGTTTTAACATGTCACAGACAAACATTTAAATGAACTGTGGAAAATTCATTTTGCCATTATCCTGTCACTGCTGCTTTTGGACGTAGTGTTTGCAGCAGTTACACAGTCTCACTCAGTGCAATGTGCCATTCAGTATTTGAGGGAATGTAACTGGGAATGTAAATCCTAGGTAAGGCTACCATGAGGATATTACTTGAATCCTACTAGTGGTAGAGAATATGCTTTAAATATGCAGAGTAATCTTTGACAATTTAGTGCCCTAAATCTTTGAACCATTTCTCAGCATGTGAAAAAAAGCTGACGTCAATACAGCTGACCGCATATACGTACAGTATATTTCTTTGAGGCTAAAAAAGTAAGGATGGCAGGCTGAATCAGACATGATGTAAAGTTAAAGGCACTGCTTTTGCCTGCTCCACTCCATCTCTCACTGTTATTTTCACTGGTTTTTCTATGTGACGAAGCTTCCTCTATTGAGGAATAGTTTAACAACTGGAATGCTCATGTAATGTGGAAACTGTGATGACATTTCTAGTCATTTTGGCCTTCATTCCTGTCAAGTGGACTATTTTTTCTTTTTTTTTTTTTTCCTGTGGAAAGATCACATTGAAAGCCACATTGGATTCTTAGCCCATATCAATGTCCTAGAAGTAAAACACCAAAAGATTAAGGACATCACCATTTTTCTCATTTACATTATTTATCACACAGTGGCTCTTTTAGCAAGGAAGGGATGGTGAGTGAGAACACTTTAAAGATCAGACCCTCTGTCATGGTCTCAGAGGGCAGCCTGATTCATTGCTTTTGTCTCCCATGAGAGGGTCCTCCGGATGGTGGTGGGAGGTGGGGGTGGGGGTGGACAGAGACACAGACGGACACTGTTTGGTATTCTCCTTCTATTCTGTCGGGCGGCTTGTACGTCTCAGAGCCCAGACATGTTCTCTGCTCTGCGCTGTTTGAAGGGTATGTGAAGTCAAGGGGCCGCTGGTTTGGCTCAGCTCACTGTGGAGGGAGTGAACTGAGCACAAATTGTGTGGGTAGTATGAGAGGGGAGGGAAATGGAGGACGGAAGTATAAATGCCAAAGATATTCCACAGGCAACACTGGAGTGACTGAATGCATCTTAGGATGTTTTAATGAGCTATTAATTAAACTCAAGACCCTCAAAGTCTGTAAAGTCTTAGATACTTTAGCCATGCAGATCCATTCGATTTCACTTACTTGGCTTGACCAAATTAACTAATGTTGACATTAAAAAGGCCTTAACAACCACACAAATACTGTACAAACGGAGGGGGGAGGATTAGGAGAGGCTAAAAGACTAACTCAGCAGAGGCAAGAAAATTCTGTAAGATCCTTTTCTTTTGGATTTTAGGCAGCTCCTTTCCCTCCGAGTTCTGCACCGCCCTTTCCGGTTTTTCCCTCTTTTCCATTTCTTCTTCTCTGCCAGAGAAGAACAGCCATTCTGAGTGTGGGAGGCCCAGGCCTTCTTCCACAAAGAGCACTGTGACTCTGATCCACCACCAGTTCTCTACTGCTGCAGTGTATGCTGTACTGTGTTTCCCTCACTGCCTCCCCGACTGCTGGTCATTATTCATGGCAGTGCTTGGTTGAGTAAGTAGTTCCAAGCACTTGCAAAAGCAGCTCAAATTAAATAGAAGTAAATCCAGTCATTCACAGCTAAGGCTTGTGTGGCTCAATTAAGTGACACCAGAGGTTTTCACACAGGGGTCCAGGTACCTCTCAGAGGGTCCTTGAGTGGACATCTAGTTATGTAAACTGTGATGTGAATATTTACACTGTATGTGCACCTGCCACAGTTTACTGGACTGTCATGTCTGCTGACTTCAGGTGTTTAGCTGCCTCTGGCCATCTTGTTATGAAATGAACATTCAACTCACATCTGATGCTAGCCATTTTTGCTTGATAAATAACTTTAACAGTAAAGAAATAACCTTTTTTGGTTCGATGACCTTATCAGATAAATGTTTTAGCTCTAGTTTAATACCAAATTAATAGCAACAAACTGGAGCACAGAGGTTGTTGGAATCAGGGTGTTACAAATATGGCACCCCCTGCATCATGGGTGTCATGACTCACATTTCTCCAAAGTGCAGGAACAGTGTTACAGGTTACTATCCTGGTCAGGCAGCATTCAGTCCCTCAGGAATGCCTGAGAAGCTTGGCCTGTTTTAGTCACGCACCACAGTGTCTGCCATGCATCACCCTCTCCTGCCAACTGATAGAGCTTTGGAAAGCCTATAAAACACTGGGCTGCTATTAGTCACAGATCAGGTGTGTGTGACAAGTGGACAGGCGTTTGAGGAGTGAAATGTGCCCACATTCTGGTGTCTGACTGAGAGACACTGAGAGCTAAATAGACTACTTTACTGTAAGAGAATAAGCAGCATGGCTCTGTCTTGCTGTTGACAGTAAACTGTCTGGAATTTAACTTTATCAAAATGTTCAAGCTGTTTATGAAACTGTACTCACTGGAGCGTGCACTTTTGTTATTTATAGTGATGTTCCTCTGAAATACAAGATAATGTTTTCTTGGCTTTATCTTGCTTGTTCAAATGGTATGTGGGTATAGCTACTGAACATCATGGTTCCTAGAAGCTTTCGCACAGGGGAGTGCAGTTTGTTGTCAGGGAGTGAAGCGAATTCTGGGCTTCCCACCTAAGCACTGCAAAAGTCAGTGTACTTAAGTGGAGCCAGGAATTTGTGTAGTTACCATTATTTCAGTGGTGTTTATTCTAATTTCACTAGGTTTGAAGCCCTTATGTACTGTGCCATTTCACTTTTTACCATTAAATTTTAAAATTTACCACATTAAACTGCAGTGGATTATTGCACTGCTTATTATTATTAGTATAATGATTCAGATCTGTAGCTTCTCATCTGGCTTCAACACAGTCCAGCCGAGAAGCAAACTGAACAAACTGGCCCAGCAGCATCAGAGTCTGCTCTGTCCCTCTCTGTAGACAGCCTCTGTGGTACAAGGTGGACTCCAAGGAGTCTGCATCTCTCTACCATCTCCACCCCCTCTGCAAGAATGTAAATGGTATTTAACATGGTCCTGGTCCGGCTGTCCACAACCATCTTCTTGTTCTTGGCCACATTCAAGAGCAAGCCACAGCACTCAGAGTTGTACTCAAAGTCAGGCTGAAGAGGAATAGTGAGATACAGAACAATTAAGCTATAAATAAAAAAATATATAATCACTTGATTAGTTGGTAATGAAAATAATCATCAGTGACAGCTCAAGATCAAGGTTTTTGAAGGACAGACAACAGTACAAATGATATCTGATTTAAACCCAAGAGAAGCTGCAGCAGACTGGTGAATTTAGTAAAGCTTTTGGTTTGAATGTGTGAATATTGACAATCCTGCACATTTGCGGGAGGCTAGACTAGTTGAAATCATTTGTTTAGAATAAGTGGTGAAAATATATAATGACAAATCAAAGTAATAGAAGTTGTGAGTGTGATACTGCATTCTTGACCTTGGAAATGTTTGATAAATTTGAAGAATCACATCACATCAGCTTCATCAGCCCGGTTTTCCATCTTTATTTTTCCTTTTTACTTCTAAAATGGTGCAGATGAAAAATAGTGTTATTGTGTCCATGTTAACCAAAACCTTGTTGTATTTACTGACTTCTGAACTCTGAGCTTCAGAGGTGCTCCTGAAGGCAGTCAGACATCTTGGTACTAGCTTTTTCTTGGCCTGCTCTCTGTCCTCGGGTCTATATTTTACTGTAGTTTTCTTTTTTTAGTGAGCATTCCTCTCTGCAGCTGCTAAGCTTCATGGTATAAAGACAACATGGCTGTTTTTCTAACTTGACACCTCTCTGGACTTTTACAGACGTAGTTTGCATTTGAATTATTCCTTGGGGCTGTGAAATGGAGCTGAAGTCGAAACCCCAGCAAGAATGAAAAGAAAATATCACTGTGTGGTTTTGTTAAAAGAGGAATGCAAACCTAAATTCCTTCACTTCAAGCTCTGTGTTCACTTAACTCACTTGCATACATCTACTGTACTTTATCACAAACTCTCACAAGATTTATTCCTGTTTCACCTTGATTAAATACTATGCATCTTCCATTTTAGTTCATCAGATAAACATTTGTAACAGTTTCATTTGAATGTCTGTTACCCTCAGAATGGCAGTGGTGATGTCGCAGTGCCAGGTTAGATTAGGAACTTATCTCACATGGAAAAACAAAATACACACACGGCTAAAGGCTAAAGTAGCGGAGATTCAAGCCAGCTGATCTAATCTGGGGGGCTGTAGACAGGCCGTCTACCCCTCTGTGTCTATATAAACGGACACTGCCACACACACCCACACACGCACAAGCAGTCAGGAATGCATCATTCAACACCATGCACACTGAACGTCAGAGCCTCCTTTACCACAGTGTAAGGGAACGCGGTCTTTTAATGTAGCCTCTATGAATAGCAGCCACAGCCACAGGTCTAAGAAAGTAAAAACAGATAAAAAGGTTTTGTTACTTTATCTCTGTCTGTCTGCTTCTAATTTGAACCTCATGCTGTAATATCCAGTGTGGTAGACATTAGCTACTGAGGAGATTCTTTTAGAACGGACTCCCATGAGTTTGTGAGGCGGGACATTGGTTTTACATTCCACATGTTGATTAGATTCGGCACATGCTGATCCCTTGCTGGCCAGGGCACCTTTGTACAACATCTAATCATTAATTTGGTGTCTCTCGAGGAGCCTTCCCAGCTGTCGCTTATTAGAACTGTCAATAAGAGGTGGTGAGAGTCTAAAAAGCACATCAGTGCTAAATAAATCTTTTAAGACAGCAGCGGTAATGTAGAATTTATAATGAGAGTGAAGGGTCACTGAAAATCCCTTGTGCTTAATTTGTGGTGCAGAGTGTAAATAGGAACTTTGCTTTGTTCTCATGATTTATTTATGGTTTATTTATGATTTATTTATGGCTGATAAAGCTGTAACCTCAAAACAAGTCTTCCCAAGCATTCATCACTTTATATGCCGTTTCACCTTGTCACTTTACTTCTTGTTCTTGTACTTATTTTATTGCAACTATGCTATTAAATTACAGTTCGTATTGTTGTATATTGTATATACCTACGTTACTGTAATCTTTGTGGCATTTGTTGCATTTAGCTACTTGTTTATTTATTTTATGTTAGCCTTTATTTTATTAGCTTTATTCCTATTCTCTTCACACTGTATTGCTTCTCTTCACACTGTATTGCTTTTCCACCTCTGTATTGCAACTGGTGCACAGCAATTTCCCTCGGGATAAATAAAGCTTCTTGAATCTTGAATCTTGAATCTTTAGCCATGCTAACATCATGGCTCTAGGGATGGCAGTGTTGGACGGTTGGTTGAGCTTTAGTCAACCGATGTATCTCTGCAACTATTCTAGGAAATAGATATAAATTTTTCCCTCTTGTTACATTCATTCATGTAACCTACTGACATTTGTGATCCCCTAACTTTTTCCCAGCATGATGCTGAATTTTTGGGTTTTAACAGCACCAGAAGGTCAGAGTTTTTATTATTTTGTGAAATATCTTGACATCTACTCAGTTGGTTGGCACAACATTTGGTACAGACATTCATAGTTCCCTGAGGTCTCCTGATCTCCTGAATTTTTCTGTAGCACTACCATGAAGTTGACTAAGTAGGTTAGTATACCACTTTGGTCCAGACTGAAATTATTTCTGCAACTGTAGGATGGATATCCTTGAAATTTGATACAAACATCCATGTTCCCTTTAGGATGAATTGCAGTGACTTTGGTGAACCCCACTTTACTTCTAGTGTCATCATCAGGTCAAAATTTCACTTTAACTATGGCGGTTGATCATAGTAACATTATACATGCTAAACATAAGCATGTTAGCATCATCAGTGTAAGCATATTAGCATGCTTTAGATCAAAACACTACAATATGTAATTACAGTCTCACAGAGCAGCTAGCATGACTGTACATGGTTCACAAATCAACCGTTAAGTGCAGAGAAAGGCCCTTCAGTCCCCTTATCATTAGTAAGTCATGAGCTTTGCATTTGGAGTAGGACAAGATGCATCGATATGGCTGACCAAAGAGCCTGCGCACAGACAAGGGATCACTATACACAACAGGAGAGGGGTTGACTCCAGGGAGTCAGTGCTATTTACAGTAAAAGGGTTTGTGGGGAAAAAGGAGCCTGCAGTCCAAGCTAGGGGCAAGTTGATGTGACTGTGTGTGTGTCTGTTTGTGTGCATACATGTTTGTGTGTAAAAGTGGTCCAAATTGAATTAGCTGACTGAGAATAGCCAAGCCCCTGCCACTGGATTATTTATTACCTCCAATTATAATGGAGCCATTTACAGATACAATCTCTCATCTCTCTGAGACTCTCTCTCTCACTCCTCTAGACCCAGGAAATTATGAATGAAAGTATTCAGGCCACCAAGCACACAAGCCACAAAGAGACACAGACACATAGTCACAAATGGTATATTACATTTAAAAGCAACAGTAGCTTTTTTGTGTGTTCTGACCACAACAAGTTAAAATGATCTTTTCTTGTGTGTGTGTTTTCAGATGAACCTGAAGCTGCTCTTCATATCCACATTTTTAGGAGTCTTTTGTTACAGTAATGCTCAGAAAGGTAAGAATTCTCTGTCAGATAATATTGCCATACAAATTGCTGTAACATCATTACTCTGTCACATTATGTCATTGAGCTGATGTCAACTTGCATAGTAGACATACAGATTATAATGATGACTCCCTCCCTGGAGAGAGAGGCTGGCTACTTTAGCTTGATGATGTCCCTGACCAGAGCCAGCGGAGCTCCACCTCAGCATCACGGAGCATAGAGGATAATGGAAAAGACAGAATATTCCGTCTCTGTCTCCAATTACCATCGAACCACGCAGTGTTCCACATGAACTGACGTGTAAACACGGGGGGCTTAACAGGCTGCTTACTTTGCAAGGACTGTGCTGTACCACTGCTCACTCTGACTCTGCCTCCTCCTCTCTCTTTGTTTTCCATCCAGAGGGGAATGAGTGCATCAATGCCAATGCCAAATACTGCGGGGAGTGCATCCAGGCTGGAGCCAAATGTGGCTGGTGTAAAGATCCAGTACGTGAATTGAAGCTGTCAGCAATATTCACTGCTGAGAAATGCAGTTTGATGATGCCATTAGGCATATAGTGTTAGTAAGCATGTAGTTTTGAATGGTGCTTAATGTAGCTGCAGAATTATTGATTGATTGTCTATCATTAATTGTTGATTAATTGTTTAGTCAGTGAAGTATCTTGGTTAATTGTTTCAGATTGTCAGGTTCAGCCTGTCTTGCCCAAACTTTAAGGGTTACACCAGCGTTTTAAACAGGGCAGCAGAAGCCAAAATATCCTTACTTTTTGTCCCTAGAATAGTTAGAAATTAAAGCTCCTACAGAGCCACAAAAGATAGTACACAACAGCTTTCACAGACTGAGAATTACTCCTTAATAAATAAACAAATAAGATTTTCACTTATAAAATTGATGGATTTACCCATTAATTCTCCCTGTGCTGCTACTCTTAGAACTTCCTGAAACAGGGTGAGACTGTGTCGACCCGCTGTGATGAGCTGCAGTCTCTGATAAAAAGGGGCTGTGCTGAGGCAGAGATTGAAAACCCACATGGGACACATAAGATCATCAAGGACAAACCAGTGACTAACCGCAGTAAGGGGGCAGAGAAACTGAAGCCAGAGGACATCACTCAGATCCAGCCCCAGAAACTCAGCCTAACCCTCCGATCTGGTGAGAACCCATTTTTCTGAAGCCATTCTTAGCTTCATATGGATATTTACCTCTATGACACGCCAGAGTTTTTAAAATTATGGTAACTTCATGTAGGTGAGCCACAGTCTTTTAACTTGAAGTTCAAACGAGCTGAAGATTATCCCATCGACCTGTACTACTTGATGGACCTGTCCTACTCCATGAAGGACGATCTGGAGAACGTCAAGAACCTGGGTACCAGTCTGAGGGTGGAGATGTCAAAGATCACCTCTGACTTCAGGATAGGTATGTTTTTTTATTATGAAGTGTGATCACATTTGATGATTTGTTTCCTTTGGGGGTGAAGACATGAAAATGTTTAACTGTCACTTTTTATTTCATTCATACAGCCTCATAATACAAGCAAAAAAGATCTTTAACTACAAGTCACAGTTTATGGACCAGCAACATTACCCAGTACATTACAAGCAAAAACTAAATACTAGAAGCTGATTTAGAATACTTTCATGGTGCTTATTTTCCAAAATGTCAAAAAATATAGGCTAGAAAGAGGACTCAAGTTGTAGCCCACAGCTACAGTAACTAACTGTCTCCATAGCAATATTATACTTCCTGCTCCCTCAAAGCCCCCAGATTTTGTGAACTGTTCCTCCAAAACTTAGAACCTGTTTATCCCCCAAATAGTGGTAAGACTAAGAATGGTAAAAGGAGTGACAAAATTCATTTATGTTCAGTTTTTCATGTTGCATTATTAATCTATGTTTTCTGTCTCAGAATGTCTTATCAACATGTTTGATATGCAGTTAATTTTAATATGTGGCCAGGGGGTGGTGAGTGGAGCATCGGGTGGGGCGGTGTGGAGGGGGACACAGTTGTGTCACTTCTGTCTGAGGGGACACTGTCTCAGACTTTGAAAACTCCTCAAGTTGTTTGACTGACTTGTATTTTCAGGTGTCATGTTGTAGCTATTTAGTGCCACCCAGGCTTGAATAACCTTGGTTTGACCTGCACAAACAAATCAAAGAAGTAAACACTTGAGAGTTTGTTGACCTCTGAATTCATCCAGTGTCAGCTTTCCCTTACCCTAGAACACACAGTCCCAAACAAAGCATCTTGTCAAGCTTCTTCCCAATACTTATTGACTTTGTTCTCAAGTCATTTAAAACAAAATTCTAAGTCCATCTGTGCTTCAAAGGTTTTGGTTCCTTTGTGGAGAAGACGGTCATGCCATACATCAGCACCACCCCGGCCAAACTGCTGAACCCATGCACAGGCGATCAGAACTGCACCAGTCCCTTCAGCTACAAGAACGTCCTGAAGCTGACCGAGGACGGCAAAAAGTTCAACACGCTGGTGGGTCAGCAGCACATCTCTGGAAACCTGGACTCTCCTGAAGGGGGTTTTGACGCCATCATGCAAGTGGCTGTGTGTGGGGTAAGCAAAGGGGAAAAAAAGCTGTTGCATTCAGTGATCCTATGGGAAATAACTCTCAGGTTAACAATTCAAGGAAAATTTCCCACAACTGTGGGCCATTAAATGTGTTTATGTGGTGATGTGTGAAAAGGTATTTTATGAGTCCTTGGTGTTTACAAGGAGAATTTTGGATGCAATGATAATCAAATGTTCATGTGTCACCTTCTCAGTTTTTAGAGAGCGAATGTAAATCTGGCAGGAAAATAACTTTTTTTTTTTTTTTTTACTAATAATTTGATTATTTCTCTCTTCTTTATCAGGAGCAGATTGGTTGGAGGAATGTGACTCGTCTGCTGGTCTTCTCCACTGATGCTGGCTTCCACTTTGCTGGAGATGGCAAACTGGGTGGAATTGTGCTGCCTAATGATGGAAAATGTCACTTGGAGAACAATGTTTACACAATGAGCCACTATTATGTAAGTAATTTAGTGTTGTTGTGACTGATATTGAAGGGTTCTGTCTGGAATAGATGTTTAAGTTTCTCCAGTAGTCATACCTTGCAGCCTATGTTGACTGTGTGTTTTGTTGCAAATGTGACTTTTCTCCTCCATCTTCTTTTTAAGGACTATCCCTCCATTGCTCACCTGGTTCAGAAGCTGAGCGACAACAACATTCAAACTATCTTTGCAGTCACAGAGGAGTTCCAGCCTGTCTACCAAGTTAGTTCCATTTCAGTTGTCATTCTGACATTCTTTTCTTTGTCCAAAACTTTTTTACTTCATTTTTTTTAGCTCATTCTTTTTTAACATAGTCTTCCTCATTCCTTTTTTGAGCATGTGTGTTTTTGGAAGGTTCCCAGTGTGTAAAAATATCCACCTGGGTGGATACATCTGCCGTGCTAATGGTAGCATCTCCTTGAAGCTCTGATTATTTCCTTCTGCCAGACTGTAGCTTTTCTGGCCAGGACCACCCAGTTCCATCAGAGTCTGATCCGTTCTTTCATTATGTCTGCACACAGTATGAATTGGAGCTATATTAGCTCATAAGGTTAGGTGAAATTGGTGTTGATTGATCTGGAATTAAATGATTAATCCAGCATATTTTGGGGCTCTAACGTGATGCATTTGTTTGTTGCAGCTGGAACAACAGTCTCTAGAAGTTCATAGAAAAGTATTCTTGACCCTGTGTTGTTGCTGTGTTGAGATTCTACAGATCACAAGATTAACAGAGCTTTGATAAAGCTTTGATGTAAATGTCTCCTCTTTCCTCAGGAACTGAAAAATCTGATACCAAAGTCTGCAGTGGGCACTCTGTCTGCCAACTCAAGCAATGTAATCAACCTTATTATAGACGCTTACAATGTAAGTACACTGTCGAGACGGTGCTCCTTTAAAAGACTTTGGTTAAGTTATGATGTGCTCACATGAACTGCATTAAAGCATTCAGTATTCTGACTGAGTTGGAGCAGTCAAAGGTTTTTCCAAACACGTATTCTCATTTAATACTCAGCTAAGCCTTTGTGTATTGCATGCTGTCAAAACAAAGCTACCAGATGGCATTCCAGTGCAGGATATAACAACACTCATGCTGTTATCTTTTGGTTTTGGCAGTCTCTCTCATCTGAGGTTATTCTGGAGAACAGCAAGCTTCCTGAGGGAGTGACCATAGCTTACACCTCCCACTGTAAGAATGGAGTGGTCAGTGAGGGCGAAAATGGACGGAAGTGCTCCAATATCTCCATCGGAGATGAGGTGAGGATTGGAAAATGGCTTTTTTGTTGTATGTCATTTGATTAATAACTAATGATTAGCATGTCAGTTGTTAACGTTTACAGTACAATAGTACAATAAAAAAAACTCCTGCACAAATGATGTCATCAGCACTGGCCAACAATGACCACCTCCTTCATCTCAGGGAAGAGGTAGTGACCTGTGCCAACACAGGTGAATGGGGCCGGTGTTGGACGAGTTCATACTTAACTACTCGTTAATACTTTCTGCATAATCACTCAAAGAGTTTAATTGCATGTGCATGTAAGAGAGAGCTGTTTAACTCCTCTCCCTCTACCTCAGGACATAGGCTCTGAAATTCACATCAAACTGACCTGCAAAGCATTGCTCATAGACAAACTTTTACACTAGTCTTTAAACAAGCCACAGTCGTGCAGTAACAGGGTAATCTGTTGTGCTATAAGCCACTGAGAAAACCATCCACCTCGTTACTCAAATCCAGAGTTCTAATCAGATTGCTCTATGCAATTATGCACTCTGTGTTTGTTGGAAGGGATGTTAACTTCCTGGGAGGCTAAACATTTCCTGCAAATTGTGTTGTTTACTTCACAAAAACAACTTCCCAAGTTGAGGTTTAGGATCTCAGTCATTTTGATTTGTTTTCTAACCTGGGCCTGGACATAAAACCTGTCCGTTGACCTGAAGAACTCCTTCCACAGACATGCTACAAACTCATCATTTCATTCTCTTTGTCAATTTCTTTCCTTTATTGCTATGTTTACAGGTCATGTTTAGCATCAGTGTGACATCTAAGGGCTGTCCAAAACAAGGCAAGCCTGAGACCATTAAGATAAAGCCCCTGGGATTCACAGAGGAAGTGGAGATTACCCTCAACTTCATCTGTGAATGTGAATGCCACAAGGAGGGTGTCAAGAACAGTCCAAAGTGTCACTTTGGCAATGGAACCTATGAGTGTGGAGCCTGCAAGTAAGTCTGTGAACACAGTCTTTATCGTAGTATATGTCTTACACAGAAAATATCCAAAACCTTCAAGTCTCATATCAGTTTTTAGATTTCTGTTTTAGTGTTAAGAAACGCTTCAGAATCTCAACCTCTCCCTTTGTCTCAGGTGTAATGAAGGACGTGTGGGCAGAAAGTGTGAATGCAGCAGCAACGACGTGGCTACAGAGGACATGGACCGGACCTGCCGTAAAGACAACGGTACTGACATTTGCAGCAACAATGGAGACTGTGTGTGTGGCACATGTGAGTGCAAGAAGAGAGACAACCCAGAGGAGAGGTACAGCGGCCCGTACTGCGAGTGTGACAACTTCAACTGTGACCGCTCTGGAAACAAACTGTGTGGAGGTGAGTATGTCAGTGCCACAGAGAAGATCTTCTCTCTGAATTGAAGATCTCAGCATGTAGGCTTTATTTAGCACATTACATGCTGTAATGTCGCTAGAATGATGTGTAGAGAGAGCAAAGGCCCATTAAAGCTTTCTTTTTTTCCATAGGGCATGGACGCTGTGAATGCAGAGTGTGTATCTGTGACCCCATGTGGACCGGAAGCGCTTGTGACTGTTCCCTGGACAACAGCACATGTATGGCTAGCAACAAGCAGATCTGTAATGGCAGAGGAACGTGTGAATGTGGCACCTGTAAGTGCACTAACCCCAAATTCCAGGGTCCCACTTGTGAGACCTGCCCTACCTGTCCAGGAGTTTGTGCTGAGCACAAGTAAGTCAGAAATGATTACATGTCAATGTACAGATACTTTTAGTTTGACATATGTTGCATATTTTGATGTAAACAGAATTTTCAAGTTTAAAGGTATATTGAAGTCTATCTTTACTTTAAATTCTATATGTATGTTGAGCACGTTATGGGTTGCTGTAATTATTTCTTCTCTCCATACTGGTCAGGAAATGATACCTTTATTGTGCAAGTAAAATTGAGGAGAAAAGCCAATCAAGTGCTATGCACAAATTTCACTCTTTGTGTTTCCCTGGACGGTGACTTCTTCCTTCCTGAGTCACAGCAGAGGGATATTTCTCAGTAGTTGTTTGAGGTTTGTTGCTGGGATGCAATACTAGTAATAAACCTACACATGACTGCCAGGTCACAGACATCCTCTCAGTTTGGCTAATTCGGACTGCTGGAGCCTCATATTAGCTTTGGTTGGACTTGTATTTTGTATTTTTACATGGAAAAGGACTTAACAACTTTTCCATGCACAATTTTCTCTCTTGCCTCTGAAGGTATCTACCCATATAGATAGTTTTCTCTTTATTAGCCTAGGTTTTGTGATATCAGTCTACGAGATTTCTGCCTCCGAATCTGAACACAGTCATGATACACATGTTTTTAGATTCACGATCACTTACGCTATCCAGGATATCATGATCTCTGATGTCCAAAACAAATAAATGTCTAGAAATTCACTTGGAAATCGTAAAAAATAGATGCTTCTCATAACTCCAGAACTTGCCTTAGACTCATCATCTTTTTAAGTTTTCAGTATTAAAGTATACCACTGATGATACTGATATACCAAAGGTGTAGAACACTTGTTGCCTACAGCTAGCTAATTGGAGCCACGACAACATGGGGGTTGTCCGTTTTGTCTGCAGGGGAGCCCGCAGTGTCAGACTTTGAAAGCACCTGGTTTTAAGTAACAGGGACAGTTGTTAAGAGAAGTTGCTGTTGAATTTTTTGGCTCAGTACATACAGAATGGAATTCAAATCACCTCAGTTGTTGTGGGATGAAGGCTGAGCTTGTAGAGACGTATCTGAAAACCTGGGTAAATAAAACAAAAAATGGGAGTGTATGTTTTTATGTAATTTGTGTGACCCTAATAGCAGAAAAAATGTGTGTGTGTGTTAATTACCAACAACAATGCTGCGTTCCCTCCAGAGAGTGTGTCCAGTGCCGGGCATTTGGCACAGGTGAGAAGAAGGACACATGTGAGCAAGACTGCAGCTACTTCCACCTGATTAAAGTGAAGGACAGAGACAAGCTGCCCCAGCCCAACGACGCCTCTTACCCTGTGATGCACTGCAAGGAGAGGGACACCAATGACTGCTGGTTCTACTACACCTACGCTGTCAACAACAACACAGAGAAGGAGGTCCATGTGGTCGAGTCACAGGGTAAGCAGAAAGCTGGGTTAACATGAACCAGGGTGTGGAAGGGTTCTGTTATAGAGAAAGCTAATTACAGGGCAGAGCAGAAATAGGTCATTTGTTTATTCATGTACACCCGAATAATGGTATGTTTTTTTCCATGGTATTGTTATTTTTGCACTGTTATTTTAAGCTGCTTTAACACTCTGCTGCACCCTGCTGTGTTTCAGACTGCCCTGCTGGTCCTGACATCATCCCAATTGTAGCGGGTGTGGTCGCCGGCATTGTCCTGATTGGCTTAGCCCTGCTCCTCATCTGGAAGCTGCTGATGATCATTCATGACAGAAGAGAGTTTGCCAAGTTTGAGAAGGAGAAGATGAATGCCAAATGGGATACGGTGAGTGCCTGGAACTGTAACTAGCTCTGTGAAAGATGAGCCCGATAAATATTTTTGATTTTTGGCTGAGGTTTGGTTGAGAAATTTAAATGTGGAAAACAGGTGTTGTTTGGCTAAGCCAGACACTGTCAGAGAATTAACTTGTGAAGATCATTTGTTGTTCTTAGCAGCAGATGAGATTCACAGACTTGATATCATTACAAAGTGTCTCACTTGCATTCTCTATAGTCCCACAGCTGCAGAAACAGAATGAGTCTGTTGCTTTTGAATGCCACTCAAAATAAAAGAGGAGAATGTCTCTGACTGTGGACTTTTTTGGGAATGTTATGCACTCTGAGCATAGCTGGATTTTTTCTGAGGAGTGGCCACAGCTCCTCCCCTCCATGCTTCCTCCCCTCTGTAGCATCATCAGCCAACATCAATATGACAGACAGATGGAGTTCACCATATTTTATGTCCAGTAATATGCTTCCACCTAGTGGCGTGATTGTGTCATACCCAGTGTATGTGACTGGTAATGCAGATGTTCCTGATCAGTGCTGAACCCGCTCTGTACATTGTAGTCTTTCTTATTACCATGGGCAGGGCAGCCTATGGCTCCAGATCCCTTTAATTTTGAGAAATGAGAGACCAACCAGGGTTTACTGACAAGATAACAGGGCAGAGAAACCATGAGGAATTTCAAAGACCCTGCATGAGCTCCCCCCGATCCTCTCTAACAGATGCAACTTGACTATTTTCATCTGTAGCCTCAATGGAGAATTTTAAAAATGGAAAAGAGAAGTATCTGCATATCCACAATTCTTCATGGGGTAGAACAGAGAATACATAATAAAGTTTAGTGATCTGTGGAGAGGTGTGTAAGGTTGGATCTCTTTTAACAGGAAGATTTGAGAAAGGTTTATACAGCCTCTCAGCAGAACATGAGATTTCATGTTTAAGTAATAAGAAAATGATACAAATCCACTGTTCGACAACTTGATCCACAGCATGTTGAAAAAATAAACAGCCCATCTCATACCACCTGTGTAAGCTTCCTAAGGTAGTTTATGGAAGTGAAGCACATGAGAAGCAGATGAAGATAAGTTGATTAAAATATTTTATTGGGAGATGGTTCTGGGCATCTTTGACTATTTTCACCCTCATTTCTTTGCCTGTTTCTCACATTGTCTTTCCTCCTCTATTCCCACTTTATTTGTGCTTTTTTCTCTTTTATACTTCCTTTTTTATTCTTTTTTCTGTGCTCTTGTTCTTTTTCCCTGTTGAAGTATATTCTGTCCTCATTCTTTACCTGTAGCAAGAAAACCCCATATACAAGAGTCCTATCAATCAGTTCCAGAACCCAAACTATGGACGTAAAGCTGCTGCCCTTTAAGTTTGTATTTCTTTTCCTTTCCACTTTATTTTCCTGCATGGGCTGTTTCTGTATGCACTTCTTTCACTCAATTTCATTTTTTTGTACATTTTCTTTATTATACATGTCTTTAAAAACAACAAGTTGAAGTTGAACAATAAGAAGAGTAATGTTACCTTTATAGTTTGAAAAACCTGCATGAGTGTGCACAATACATGTTCAGTGTTTGAGGATATAAAACATCCTCAGGCTACAAATACAAAAACGTTTTTACAAAAACATTTTTATTTTTATTTTTAATAATAATTTGAACTTTCTAATATTTGGTGTTTTATCACAAAGGCATGGCTGTGTGTGGAGTGTGAGCTGAACAAATGACAGCAAATTATTACAACACATAAAATGTTCTACTCTTATGTTAAATGGTGTTAAATGTGTGATTTGGTGAGTTTTACAGAAAACGTGTCATGTAACTAATAAAGCCATACTGTCTGTTTGAATCATATTAACATGAATGTAACTGATCCCTTTTAATGTTTGCTTTCCAGGGTGAAAATCCCATCTACAAAAGCGCTGTCACGACTGTGGTCAATCCCAAATATGAGGGAAAATGATGACATCATAGTTGAATGGACTCTGCAATCAAGTATTTGGTATCTGCAGTATTTAGTTTGTTTGAGTTCTGAGAGGAACTTGTGATGGAACTTATGTAATTTCTTTTTGTCGCTTTATCATTATAATGTACCATTCAGCCACTGCATCTGTATTTTTACTAACACTTCTGATTTATCTGCATTTGTTTGTATTTTAGATGTACAGTATACAATATATGTATATACTTTTAAGCTGCATATCTGCAGAGGTTGATGAAATGATGATGATTTTTTCCTGCCACAGGACTGGTATGGGCAGACGATTTAGCTTCTTTTTTTTTGTCTTTTGTTTTTTTTTTACAACACAGTGTGGACAGTATGGATATACAGTATATGTACAACAATTCCTCAGCTTCTGTCTCTGTCTCAGACATGTAGTCTCTGTATGTCCGTCTCCTCGTCTGTCTCTGTGCACTGACTTCCTGTGTGTTTCTGTGTGTTCCAGACAGGACCTGAGTTTAATATGTAAATTGTCAGCCATAGCAGCACATTATGTCAATGTGTGTATATATAGAAAGAACTGCAACGGGAAGTATTGAATAATATTTAGTATTCAACTTAGATCTGACAGTTATGTTGGATCACTATGGATTCTGCAGTAGTGAATTGTTGTAAATGTAGTTTTAAACTGCAGCTTAGAAACATCCAATGTTTAAAATTATATTGCACTCTTACTGAGTACTGTTGTCAGTCATGAAGGACTAAACACACAAGATGAATATTGGTATCAACTATCATTATGTGTATTGTTGATATACTATCACAAAGGGATTGTATACCACTTGTTAAAATAATTAAATTGTGGCGATGTTGAACAATCAAAGGATTTGTATAGTTATGATACAAGTTGCTATTAAATAATGAAGTATTGTTGTGTTTGCTAACTGCAGTAACTTTATTACTCACTCTCAGGTCCTTTCCTGTGTTCTTGTCAAGTACACCAAAAATCTGTTTTCTGTCAGCTTGTTCAGTCAACTGGTAAACTTGTTTGTATGTGAGTCAACTGTATTAGTTAAATTTTTTAGACTGTAGGAATGAATCAAAACTATTTGTTCAGATGTCACATGAATCACCTCTGAAATGCTTTCACACCCAAATACACAAGCCTTTACAGTTTTGTTTTCAAAGTGCCTTTTATTTCAATACCATGTTCTCTCTCTGTGCTGTTTATGAATTATTTATTAAATAAACTACAAAAACTGTATGTGTCTTTCTGTATGGCTACAGCTAACATGATTGTGTTATAGATAGATAAATAGACAGATAGATAGATAGTGAGGACATGTTACATCAGAGTACAGGAGCCATGTTTTGAAGATAATCTATACTGAGCCTGGAGAGCAGTTAGAGAAAATTGCCAATGAGTACACACACAATTCAAGTTAATTAGCTACAGTATAAAGCTATGTTCTCAGTACAGTGCTTATTTTTACTTGAATGTGGAGCATAACATCACATTAGATATCTTGTCATGGTTTTGCACATGAATGCTCCCAAGTGTTTTTCCTACTCAAAAGGCTTATTCAGGAGGACTGAGTTCTGTACTGACAAGACAAAATCCTGTTCAAAGACCTGTGTGATCAACCCAGTGAGAGGGATGTCTGGTGACACTTTGGACATGCATCAGTCCATTATACTTGAGCTCTCTACAAAACAAACAAACTAATATTGTGTTGGGAGAGACAAGCACTGGCCCTTTTAAATAAGTGATATATTTTGTTTCAAATATTATAAATGTAATGATGAAAACGGATGACCTTAACATAAAAAAAACTTTATGCACAGAGAATATGTCACAGTTTATGACAGTATATATAAGTCCTGACCTAAATTAATCAGAATAAACAATGAAATACATATTTAAAGGACCAGTGACAATCAATAGACACGTACTGATACACTGATACGTAACACTGGTAGAGACACACATTTGACGAACACGTGTGTAACATGACTTCCATATGTTGACATAGCGTCTGTTTTGTTATATAATCAAAGATAAGCTCATCAGACTTTTACGTACATAAACCAACCGGATGTAGCAAAAAGTCACACCGGATATGGTTAAAGTGAAGCTTCATACCAAGACGCTGACAAACTATCTCTTCTGCGAGCTGTAAACAGGGGACCCAAGTGGTTCAAATACGTCGTTGTCAACAGTCTGTTTCAGCTGTTCGTCGACAGCAGCACAGTTCAGTGTAAAGGAAAATGGAAGAAGACATTCTGACGACGCTGAAAATACTGATAATAGGAGAAAGTGGTGTTGGGAAGTCCAGGTAAGCTGAAGTTGTCTCCAAGAAATTGATGTCGTGGCTCACTGCTAACGTTAGCTAGCTGGCGTTAGCTTAGCAGCCAGACGAATAATGTGAGGTTCAGAGATGAAGCAGCGTTTCAAAATGAGGTAGACGACTCAGCTGTGGTTGTCTTCGCTTTTTCGTAATAGAAAACAAGTCATTATTTCTGCCTATTTTACGCCAAAATAAGGCTTGTGGTGTGTTTGTTGTCCAGCTAGTCTCAGGTTGCTGTATATGACATCATCTTTGTTCACGTATGACATAGCTGGTTGAAGTGTGGACACTGATCTAAGCCAACACAGATGGGATGAGTAGCAAGAATCTCTGTCTTTGCTGTGGATAATTTGATTGCTACTGCCCTGTTTCTTATCTTATTTGCTGTGATTGTAGCATCTCCAAGATGAAGCGGTTCGCACATCCACATGAACAGCAGATATCTACATGGTGTAGCTTAATTTAAGAGGTTAATCCTTAAATAAGCTTTCCCTCTGTAGTAGGACTCCAAAAGGCTGTATGGTTTATACCACACAGTTGATTTTTGCCATTATATGGTAATCAGGCGTCCTTGTTAGCAACCACAAAGCAGCCTAATAATCAAAGCAAAGTATAATGTTTTTACCAACATTAGTCGGGCAGTTTATACTGTGGAGTATGCCAGCAGAGACTTTGGTCAGGTTTTCTGGTCTCCTCAACTGTGGTCCAGACTGCATGAAAGAATCCTGATAGCCAGCCTGAGCCATCAACCATCACATTGCAAACTATGGTATCGAGTACAGCATGCCTTCCAGAGCCATAGCACGGTACATAGATAATGAGCTGCTCATGGCTTTGATGTAAGCCTTTTGACAAGTGAACTGTCTAGCCCAAAATAATCAGTTTTCAGTGCAAGTAACAAGCTGTAACATGAACCACAAAAGGGTAAAGTCCTTTTTGTGTAGTTTAAATTCCAAGACTGGGATGTTCAGCATGATCAACAAGGGACTGAATGTAGAAGTTACATGGGAATACCCTTCATTTTGGATCAGGCAAGCATTAGCCCATGGCATTGTGCATAATCTCAAATGTTTGTATTAATTCATGCTGTTAAGGTCACAGAATATCAGCAGTAATGTTCCCTCAGTGTTAATAATAACTTCTTTCTTCTTGTATTCACTTTCTTGGCATTATACTATCTATTATCCTACTTAATGTGTTGATTATAACAAATTACTGTCATTTAAATTTTTTGCATGTTCCTGTTTCAATTTAGGGATTTTTTTCCCTTTCACATGTTATCCAGTAGTGCTGGAAGTTTGTTTACTGTAATGGCAGCTCTGTAGTGAATGTTCACAGATGAAGGACTGAGTTTATGTCAACTCCATAACATAGACTTAGGTTTACATATATTTCCAGAAAACAGACAGGTTTGCGTCCAGCTGTTCTGTGTGCTGCCTGCTAATGCATCATTCAGGCCAAGGCCATATTGTTTCCAGAAAGCAATTTTGTACTATTATTAAATAGGCTTTTGCTTAATACAATAAACAAATTCAGGCAATGATTAGTTTCAAATGTCATTGTTTGAATCTCCCTGAGCCAGTAGTGCTTTTGTCAAATTGGTACACTGACTAGACAAATCTTTGAATAGAATACACATATTTAATTTGTTTCCTTGCAATCTGTAGAGGCCCTTAAATCATCAGGGAGATGTCTGCCTGGCAAGGAATATACAAGTTTCATTTTACCTGAACAAATGACTTACACAGAATACATTTCTGTCTTGCTTGTGTCCAAGCACAGCTCATCGGCTGTATGGACCTCAGACAATAAACACTCCTTGCTCCAGCATCCCTCCTACTGGCCCATGAGGGAAAATAAGAGAATTATGCTTGGGTCAAGGGAAAAGAGTGAGCTTATCCTCATCATCAGTGCTGTGATTAAGGCCTTTGCACTTGATTAGTCATAGTTAAGAAATGAACCCTGTCCTGCTGACTGCAGTCTAGTGGTGATATCATCCGGAGCTTGTATGTTGTAATGCAAGTTGAGGACAAAGTGATCAATAGAAAGAGATAGAGATACCGAATTTAATGAGTCTGGTGCCACAGGGCAACTTACGTGAGCCAGGAAAATGGAAACCTGATCCCAGACCAAATACTCCTTGACCCTGTGTTAGAATAGAATTACTTAAAAGCCTACTCTGCTGTGTTTGTTGGTGATTAATAATGAGTCCTAATCTCTTTTTTTCCCTTCTTCCTGTCAACAGCCTCCTCTTAAGATTCACAGATGACACGTTTGATCCAGAGCAGGCAGCAACAATAGGTGAGTAACGCGTCTGAGCTCAGCTTATTAAATTAAAAAGTCAGTAAAATTAAAAAAAAAAAAACAAACTTGAACCAAAAGGTGATACCATCTGCAAGACAGTCATCAGTAGAGTCAACCTTTAATGGTAGTAAACACATGCACAGGCCCAAAGTTGAGGTTTTACTGGACTGAATTGTATTTGGAGTTGTTACCAATGTTTTGCCCACCCCATTTACAAAACACAAGAAGGAGATATATTAGAAACACATTTCACTTGAATGCAGTGCAGAACAACAACACTGCTATTTACAGCCTAAGTAATAAAGATATAGTTGAACACCTCTCAAATTTTTCACAAGAAGTAAGCTTCATAAAGGTAGAATATGTGGCAGGGCTTTGTGCTTGAGTGCATAAGATTGCCTTAAACATGAATTTATTGCACTTAAAAATACTATTAAACAATGAAGAAATATTTATGAATTTCGATTTATGTAGCATTTAGTTTAGTCTAGGAAAAATATTGTGATCGAATGCTTTTTATCAGGATTAATTGAAGAAAGAATGAATAAATTAAGTGCAACAACACTGAGAAGTAAATTTTACTCAGGTCAGCCTGTCTAACATAATAATAATATAATAATAATAGAGGTCAAGGCTCAACACCTAGAACTAGAAGAGCCACTTTACTTATTAAGGAGAAAGGGACACAACCAAACTTCTATGTGCACAATACCACACTCTCTAACCACACAAGTAGGTGTGGTGAGAGCTTTTGTTGCTTGGACAGGTCAGACCAATTGATATGGTGACTGATATGATACACATATCAGCAGTCCATGTGCAAACAGATTCTGCTGGGACTAACAGGGTAAAATGGCAGAGAAAGTTCATCATGTCTGTCAGAATAGTTGTGTCTGTTCACTACATTGTCTGGAATTGTTAGGAAGCGTTAACTGCTGTAGACTACACTGGCTTCCTCATTCAGTAAAGTGGACATAAACTGTTGTTCACTCTGCTTCCTAGTCTGGAGGCCCCGCTCAGGCTGCTGGCAGATACTCTACATTGTATTGAACAACAAATCCACATAATGACAGAACCCTTGTTATCTGCTCCAGAACCAGAATTGGCGCAATCACCACATGCACTTCTTGTGTCTGTTGCACACCCAGTATTTATTGCAAATAATTTAAAACAGAAATTTAAAGTCAAACATTTTTTATAGTAGAATCATAGTCAAGTTAAGGTCACATAACAGAGATGTTGCCTGTTAGTCTGCTAAGAGAAGGTATGAGCGCTTGGCGAGCTGAAAGTAAAAGTCACCACAATACCACACTCTCTCACAGCCACAAACCTATTTGATGTATTTTAAACTTAATGAGGAGTGTGAAAAAAACCTGTAGCAGACCAGACTATCCATCTTATCTAGTGAAATGGTGAACCTAGTGGTGCATTATTTTAGTGGCGGTTTTCAATTTCTGTAAATGATATTGGCTTCTTTTAATGGTATAAATCATTTGATGCACCTGCTTTATTTTATCATGGTCTTGAGGCTGTAACTATTTTAATGGGTTTATTATCATTATATCATTCAAACTACTCAAGATTTGTCATCCTGTTGATGAGATTGGATATAGAATAGTTTTTTCCTCCCCTAACTAATGTGAGTTTTTAAAAGCTTGTAGCTCACAATGCTGTCTTTGTTAAAACAACCAAAGCACAGATTGCAAGAAGTGGAAACAGTAAAAACACTTTTTTTAAATCAAGGTCAAGGCATGGGTCGCTACTGTTTTACTTGGCCAGCTGCAATTCTTTGCCAAACAGATGTCTTCATTGGACTTAAGCCTTCTTCACTGACTCAAGTCACCACAGATTCCAACAAAAATCACTTTTAATCCAGTGTCACTTCAGGTATTTTCATCCTCACCACCTAAAGCAGTTCATTTTAGGTTGTGTTTTTCCCTGTGAGTCAAGCTTTTACAGTACATTGTCACATTAGCACATATAATATTGGCCAAAGGGTGTTAGTTAGGCAAGAATTAATCACTGTAACATCCAGTCATCTTTTGGTTTTAATGAGGCTCAAGATAATCAGCAAACAGATGAGCAGCTGTCATGAGACTTAGCACTTACTTCCTTCTGGGTACACTCATTACTAAATGCTGTTTTGAGATCCACCATGACCAGTTTGGCCTGCAGAGATCAGCCCAGCCTTGACTAGTGTTATCTTGTTGTGTTGTGATATTACAAACCAGTGCTTTACTGTGTATTCCATAGGAAAGGTCTGTCTGAATTTATAGTAAATTAAAACAGGAGATACTGGCCTGGGTTCAGGGAACTGTTTAGTGTAAGCTCCTCTCCACATGTATCTGGCAACAGTATCTGAACAACTCTGCTGGACTTGAGGAAGAGCTAGTTGTTGTGATTGACTGTGTGAACAGACTGTATATTTGTGTGTGAGTGTGTGTGGTACACATACTGCATGTCATATATCCACAGTCTGTCTGCATGTCCCTTTTCTCCTCCTCTGTTTTGGCTCTGAACTGAACTCCCCTCCCCAGTCACAGATGTAAAAACAAGCCCATCACAAGTGTACATTTCCCTGGTAAATCTGTCAGTGGATGCTAAAACTCAGGCCAACTTGTCATCCAGACACTGCACGCTCTGCACACTGAGACACTGCACAAAGGCCATAGAGGAGATTTACTTGTTGAGGGGAAGGGGGACAACATTGTTATTTTCATGTAAATGTCTGTTCCTTTGGGACCTGGCAGGGGTTTTAAGGTTGAATCATTGCTGTCTGAGCCTTTTCACAGGTGGTGGGTTCTTATTTTTTTTACTTTTTCATACAGACCTGTATTGGTTTCATTTTAGGACATTAAACCACACCATCCTTTTATGGTTGATATGAATACACAGTCACACCATAATTTAAATACAGGACATGGGATGGGAATAATGCCAGTCTGAGTAGCTGGGGTTAACAGAAGTTCAGAGACATTGTGTGGTATGTATGTTTTGACAATTCATCACTGATAATCATAGTCTGTCGCCATGATAATATTCTTGGCAGTAATTGGCCAAACCTGTAAGAGTCATCATATTGGTACTGAAGCAGGATGAGGTAATCATGGAGGTATGAGTGATTGACTGTCTTTTCATTCTCTAGGTGTTGACTTTAAAGTGAAGACTATTTCTGTGGACGGTAACAAGGCAAAGTTGGCCATATGGGTAAGTGACAAACTGTGTGGTAATTATAATTCTTCAGTAGCAACAAACATGTGGCTTTTGTCTGTCAGTCAGAGTGGAGAGATTTACTGTCAAACCCTTCCATGACTACAGTCTGGCTATTCTCTCAAACCCCCAGAAGATGGCGCTGTAACACCATTTCTGCCTACATGCTCCTTGAGGGACACAGAGGAGTCAGACTTGTTGTTTATGTCCGTCTGCCCTGGTTTTCCTTCTGTTTGAGCCACCAGTTTTTCTTGTGAGTGTGTTCAGTCGTGCTGAGCAGGTCGTGTTTTGCAGGACACTGCAGGACAGGAGCGCTTCCGAACCCTGACGCCCAGTTACTACCGCGGTGCCCAGGGAGTCATCTTGGGTAAGCCAAGCTGTTGATGCCATCATCACTGTGTGTCTGTGTGTGTGTGTGTGCATGTGTGTGTGTGCATGTGTGTGTGTTTGCCTGCCCTCTTCACTTCAGCATCAGGCCCCTGGTTGTAAAAAGAGTGATGGTTTTTCATCCTGTGATCCACGCACACGTACACCCTCTTGCCTGTGTCTCTGGAAGTTAGTTTATACCCTCCTCATATGGACATGGTACAGCATGTATACGCACACACAGAGGAACTTAGTTAAACTTCTAAAACAGACTTCCTCTACAGCCTATAGTTTTTAACCATTCTAATGATATATGGAAACAGAAGGCGCCTTGGTATAGCACTGGAATTATGAGTGATACTATCAGAAAACTTCAGTCCCTTTGGTTTTATCAACCATGTGTTTTTAGTTAATACTGTATTCTTTTACATATTTAAATGTCCTTTTTTAATAAAAAAAAAAACTTGAGTAAAAGTTAATGAGGCTTTTGCTTTTAACTTGATATACCAGACAAATGTTATTTAAAATCAGAGGCCCATTAGATTTAATTACTCTTGAAGAAAATGTTTTAAAGTTAACAATACGATACAGTCTTTCTGTTATAGCCTGCATGTTTCCATTAAACAGTACCATGATTATGCTTATAATAATTCCCATTCTTCCATATTGTTCTATTGCTTTATGATGTATTCAGAAATGAAAAAAGTCCAGACATAATGTCCTTTCCTCAGCCTTACTTTAGACCCACAGTATGGTCAACTTGTCTAGGAAACGTAAAATGTGTGTATGTATTTGATTTGATTCTGAGCCTGTCTGGTTCATTTGATTTTTCACAGTGTACGATGTCACACGACGAGAAACCTTTACCAAGCTTGATAACTGGCTCAATGAACTGGAGACGTACTGTACAAGGAATGACCTTGTGAAAATGCTTGTTGGAAACAAAATTGATAAGGTGAGTGGGTTTGTGTATGTGCGTGTTCCCACTCAGGCTAACAAGGTTGTTTGATTAGATATTAGCAGGTTATTAAGAATTTTGAATTAATCTTCAGTACTTTTTGTCTTGGCTTGAACTGTTATGATTAAAGAAATTCATAAGGTTGAACAGTATCTGCTTTCTTGACAAATTATAAAATTGTTTTTATGTCTCTTGAGATGAAAAAAATTGAAATAGACACTAACTTTGTAGTAACATTTATTCCACAGAACAGGGAAATAAATTTCCAGAAATAAAAAAAGCAGCTCACACCCATTTGACAAATGACAGAACTAAATGACCATGGCAGCCCCACTTTCATATTTCTGGCAGCTGGTCCTTTACCAGGATACCAGAATCAGTCAGCGGGGATAAAAATGCCCACTAAGTAGAGCATTATGAATTTATTGTGTCCTGTTCTTTGTCTGTGAAAAGCACTTTTCCTCTCTGCCCTGTGAGGACCACAGTGGCTGACAGCTCCGCCCGGCAGACCTCAAATAAGCCATTACCTCTCTTTTGTTTTAGGAAAACCACGAGCTAGACAGAGCCGAAGGGCTGAAGTTTGCAAGAAAACATTCCATGCTTTTTATAGGTAAGTCAGGAGGATTCCCTACTCTGCAAAGACCTGCTGGGCATGAGTTACAGCAGACTGTTACACAGGAGAAACAGCTTTTGAAATAACTATCATACTTGCTGAGGGAATGCTTGCATAGTTCTATTTATAAAACAGGCTTCATATATCATCTTCCATGGGCTCTCGTTTCTCCCCCTGTGCTTTTATTTTTCACATTTGTCAATAAAGGCCCACATAAAAGTGTTGAAATGGATTTATTTCAAGTTAAGAGACATTTTTATCTTCATTAAGTACTGAAAAATGTAACTTTAAAATGTTGAAATGGAAAGATTTCACTCTTTTCAGGGCATATTTTTTTCTGATTCTGCTTTCTAAACAAGATTTATTTTTTCATCCTTTGGTTATTACTGTTCTAATGTTTCTGGATATCATCATACTGTGGAGCGGGTGTTGACTGTATCCCCTAATAACCTCCTAAGGTCCACTATTAGTGTCTGGAGATGACAGTTATTGTTGAGACATTTTCCACCACTCGCTGCTGCAGTCAGGGAGCCCAGCAGATGATGACATCAAGATGCAGACATTAATAGTCGTCGTATCTGTATCTCATCTTCTTTTCTCCGCCATTTCCATCCTCCTTCTCCACACACCCATTTCTCATCTTTCCCGCCCTTGAAATTTCTCATTTTCTCTTGTTTGTGTCACTATTTTTTGCCATTCTCTCTGTCTGCTCCTCTCCCTCTTCTCATTCCTCTGCATTTCCCCTCTATATTCTGTGCCTTTCAGAGGCAAGTGCTAAGACCAGGGACGGTGTTCAGTGTGCATTTGAAGAGCTGGTGGAGAAAATCATCCAGACTCCAGGGTTATGGCAGAGTGAGAGCCATGGTCGAGGAGTCCAGCTCACCGACGAGGACGCAGGAGGTGGAACCTGCGGTGGCTACTGCTCCCTGGTCTAAACGATGTACACAAATACATTCACACACACACATGTTTAAACATACATGTGTGAATACCACACACAGTGTCACACACTCAAACACAAACAAACACACACACTTGACAGAACACCCCCCTTCCCACTGTGTGCTGTCCTGAGCTGAGCTCCTTACTCAGACATGAAGGCAGTGGAGGGCTGACTGTCCCCCCTCCTCTGAGCTGTAAGGGTTGACTGTCCCCACACTCTGCCTGTGTTGACACAGACACTACTTTTTGCACACTTTCTAATAATAATGCTGCGCTAAAATGCAAATGCAGCTCAGCCTTCCTCTAAATGGAATTTGAGTGAGTTGACTCTCCTCTGTTTTGTCTTGAGTTACAGTTTTGTGCAGTTTTAGGACCTTGGTCAAAATTATAACCATTTTTCAGTTTCTCAATAAGTGTAAACCAAAGTTTGTCAGACAAATGGCCGAGTCTGAAGAGTGAGAATGGGAATAGAAAAAAACTTTTTTTGACCAAGGTTCCTTTTTTGTTATCTCCAGCATGCTTTTTGCTCTTGCTCTCGGAGCATCTTGCCTTAGCAAGCACATCTGTATCAGTGCAGGGCCGACTTTTCTTCTGTGTTTGTCTTTCCTCTGCTCTGTCCTGTGCTTGATCTTGATCCCGCCCTCCCCCCAGCACAGACTCAATGAACATTATGCTGCTTATAGAGAAGCTTATCAAGCCAACCTATCTTGTATTCCATCTCACCACTCTCAGTAAAAGACGTGGATCATGTGTCTCTGTTGTCCACACAACTGCCTCATTTCTTCAGAATATAATAGAGTTACCAAGTGTTTGGAATGACGTTTTACTACTTTTATTGACTTGGACTTCAAACCTTTGGTGTGTTTTGAAGAGTGCATAAATCAAAGAGATTGGCACCAGCGAGCTTTCCACTGGGTGCAGAAGAAGAGGGAACCTCTTAAAATTGCACGCCTTTTTTCTAACGAGTTGCTTTAATGGAGTGCGACCTACTGGCACTCCCTGACTCAGACAGATAATATCAGTAATATCACTAGCACTGCTACAGTCTCTCATATAGATTCCTTTGACTGCACAGAGACAAAGGAAAAGTGTTCAATATTAAACAGGGCAGTGAGTCATAAGGGTGTTTCCACTGAATTTGGAAAATCAAAGAAAGAGCTGCGTGCTCCACATTGCTAATGGATTTCACAGTACTCCTATCTCTGTGTTTATATCTGAGAAGCAGTTATAAATGTACTGTACCCCTGACCTCTGACCATGTTTGTAGTATTCGAGTGCTGATGTATGGTCTGGGAAATTCTGGAAAATGTAGTTCTGAGAGTTTGTTGTTGTAACAGGTATGGTGAAAATGACATGGATAGCAAGCATGTCTTATCACAGATAGGAATTTTTTAAAATCTCTTTTTAATTGCATGGGAAATTCTGCGTGCCATTCTTTTGTGTTTGTTTGTCCAGTGAATGACCTTCAGAGGCTGTTTACTATAAACACCTTAACTTATATTTAGCTGAAAATAAAACATTGCATACAGTTTTACCATTTGAATTTAATGGTATGGCATAATAAGACAAAAAGGAAGTAGGCTTTTATTTACTAAACTGGTATAGCTGTCTTTTCTGTGTTCAGAAATATGTTAAAACATGTATGTAAGTTGTAAATTGTGTGCATTTTAGGAATTCAGTGGGATGATTCCTGTATGAATTGTAAAGCTGAATGTATACATATTTCACTACAAACCGCCCTATGTATTAAACTAAATAAAATTCTTTTTTAAGTGAATACAAGTGAATAAGTCGGTGTTAATGCAGACTCCAGGCTTTGTTGCGGAGCCGTTAACATCTGTAACTTTAAAAGCTGCACTGACAAATAATGAAGAATTGGTGTTTTCTAGTAATCGCTTTAAAGTCCAAGTCTTCATAACGGATGACCAATAACTCTGCTGCCATCGTTGCCATGTTGGAAATGTCACTGTTGGGTGATGGGTTTTTCACTCAGCACCCTTCGCATTCCTCTGTCCTCAGAATAAAGACTTGTGTTTAAACAGTGTCCGAGGAACCCCCAGACCCCAGACGTGTGATCTATCTAAATCATCTTTTTTGGCAGACTTCTCAGGAAACACCACCACAGCCATAACTCACTCTACCAGTGCTTTAACTGGGATGTGAATAATTCCTGGGCGATTATGAAAGGGTTGGGGCTGGCAGCCAGAGCGAGAACTCTTCCCTTGTAGCATATCCCTCATCTCTTGCCACAGTCCACGCAGCCGTCTGGAAATATGTCTCAGTCAAATAACAACGGAGGCATACAGCGTAATAATGCCTTCATGTGGTCCAACCATGTGCTGAGCTGTAGCGCTGTTGTTTCCTCATGCCTACGCTGGAAAAACGTCAGCTACTCAAGGGGCTGAGCTGACAGATTTTATATTTTTTGAGAATAATTTACAGAGTTGGTCGATGCACATTCCTTATAATGTCACATCATAAGAAGTAGGGTAGTGTGTAGCAGCCTTCCTCAGATCCCCATTTAGAAGGACCTCGCTGCCATTTGAAAACTGAACCATGCTTATTTGGTACACTAGAAATGTCACCAATGTCAAAATAATTGTAATTATCAGTTAAATGCTTGTTTTTCAGTCTATAAAATGCCTAGAAAATGTGAAAAATGTCCATCCAAAGCCCAAGGCTGAGATAAAGATATTCAATTTAGTTATATAAGAGAAATGTGATTGGAATTTATTACAATACCATTGCAATTTAGGGAACACAAGTGACTGTGCCCAATTTAATAGCAGTCCGTTCAATAGTTGTCAAGGCTTTTACCTCAAATCTCATGGTTTTGCTAGAAAAGTCAAGTCGCCAAAGTCAGTATGCTTTACCATTTAGTGACCATGACTGTACAAAATTTCAGTTCATCCAATACTTAGTCCACCACTTCAGTCCTAACTGAAAAATCTAACTGCTTGACAGACTGATGTTGCTATCCCTAAAACAGAACATAATTAACATGGACAAATATCATTCTTTGAATGGTCTGGTCATAACCCAAAGATATATCGGCATATAGAAGCAGTGGCAATAGATCAGAAGTAGTCACTGATATTCATAGAGTACTGTGGTTTCTGGGCCATAGACTTCCTCTGGCTGCACAGCGCTTACAAAAAAAACTTCAAGGAAGTTAGGCTGTTGTGGAGATGGAAGGGAGAACTAAACAGTCTTTGGCATATTCAGACTTAGTGACATGCCAAACTCCCAGAGCCATCTTGTCCTGCCCCACCTTGTTGCTTCAGAGGCCTGAGAGCAGATCTGCAGGGACGGCTTGATAGACTGCTTTCTATCCTGCTGTCTGTATCTGAGCATGCAGCCAGACACTAAGCTAACAGAGCAGATCTGGCTCTCATTAACACAGTCTTGTCTCCCTGCTCCTCCTCTGCCTGCCGTAGTGGCAGGCCGTATGGATTAGCGTTCAGACGAGCCCCTCAGGAGAGCAGTCATGCTGTCATGTGTAAAAATGTTACGAGACGTCGGGCATCGTTTCATAAGGTGTTGGGTTCCCAGACGTCACTCACTTTGTCATGCTCATTGCCGGTTTGCTATCAGGTAATTGTTTTGCCATGCTGAGTTGTATGAGCAAGAGAAAGAGTGAGAGGATGATTGGAAAGATCATCCTTTGCCACAACCACCTGAATTGTATATTGTAGTGAGGAACTAATAGGTTTGCCATAAGGTAAGCTCTGTAAATGTTACAGAGCTGCAAGATGCAGCAGGCCTTCTCAGAGTTCACTTAAACAGAATTCTTGGAGAGTTCAGGGCCCTTAGGTTTTCAGGTTGAACTTTTTTGTAAGCAAGAGTGAACCATTTTCTGTCCAGACAACCTTCCTTGTTCTGGGCAAAAAAGACTTGGAGGCACCTGTAGGTCTGCAGACTGTTTCACTGTTTACGTTCTGAGGTGAGGTAGAGGAAAATGCCCCTTTGCTCCTGCTCTTTCCTTCCTCTGAATCAGCCAAGCCAAGCTCTGGCCTCTCTTAGGTTACCCTCTGAGCACCAGAAGACTGTGAGGTAATGACCCGCATGCCCAGAACTGATGGCTCTGTCACTGCAGGTGGAAACACTTTGATTATGTGGGACCTTGTGTTTACATTGTTGCACCCGTTTACATTTAGACCCTTTTGACATTTCATCAAGCAGCAGGAGCGTCCCGTTTCAGGACTCAGATCTGTTTTGAGCTGCATGACCTGCTGTAGGCCTCAGTGTCCTTTGGGTTATGGGGAAGTCAGTCAACCTCCCTTCACTTGACTTACTTCAATCTCAATCTTCTTGTGTGGGCCTGATGCAAGTATTCATTAATAATAATGTAATATTTTTAGATTTCAGCTAAGGTGGCTACCTGAATGGTCATAGTTTTAAATGTACAGAGTAAAAACATCTTTGGGAAGGAGTCCTATCAGGAATTACCATGGATTCTGTCAACACTGAGGCTTACCCACATCCTCAGAAGCAGCAGGCCTGTATGTGTACCCATCAATCACACTAGGCCCCCCATAACTTAATAAGAACAGGCCCCGGGTAAGCAGGAAACCCCTGGACTTGTTTGGTGTGAACTCCTGGCCTTGGATCCATGTAAGTCAATTCAGCTATAATAGGGCTGTAATTGAGTTTCATCATATTTGATACGCTGTCAATCTAATTTAAGCCTAAATGATTGTATTGTAACCTACCCTTGTTATTTTCAAAAACACGCACCCTGTGTACAGGCCCTAAAGAAAGCAGGAGAAAGCGACTCCTCACCCTCAGAGAGAAAACTCCATTCACTGTGGGGGTTGCTTTCATCCCGGCCTCAGGTTACTGTGGCAATAAGCAAAAGGGCTGAGGACAGGCAGGCAGCAGGGGCACAGCCGCCTTGTAGAAACAAAATGGAAGGATGAGTAACTTCATTCATCATCCTACCACCCATAATTCCCCTTGTTCACGGTGGCATACATCTGGCCACACGCCACCTCTCCATCTCAGATTCCGTGACCGTGTCGTCATTCAGTGTATCAGGACACCCGTCCGGATCTCACTCATGCTACCACTACAACATGGAAGCAAATACCCATGTACTCAGGCCATCGGCTTCTATAATAAACTAATCACTTTGTATCAACATGGGTTGGGTGTAAGCTTTCCACATGCCTCAAACATTTTCATGGACTAGACACATGCTTCCACTGCAGTGCTTTGCCCCTAGTGAAAAAAAAATCCACATTAATAAACTCCCTCCTTGGTGAGATGATTGGCATGTATAGAAACAAATTCATTATTTTGTATAAATAATCTGGCCCCTGTGTTGTAATTGCACTGCTTATTTTTCTTTGCCAAGCTGATCTCGATTTTGGGGTTGGACCAGAGAATTTGTTGTAAACCACCAAGACTAAAAGACCCCAATTTCACTGTCTTTGAAGAGACGAGGAGGTCTGGAAGACCAGGGAAGCTGTTTTTCCACTAAGACCTCAACCTAGCAGAGTTTAGGGATGGAGTTCAGAGGCTGAACTTTTTGGCACTTTCCTTAGGTCTCGCGGGGTCTTGTACCTCGAGGCCTTAACCTTATTACAGGTCCACATCGCTGTGTTTTTTTCCTGACTATTTGTAGTCCTTTGTGCCTTGGATGTAACCCGAGTTAAGGTTTATTACTGCAAACCACAGGAAGCTCGGGCTCTCTGACTGTATAGTGGACAATTGAATTTGAAAACACAAAGCCAACCTCTACCTCTCCCACCCTCCCACTAGCAAGCCAAAGTCAAATAAAGCTCTCTCTAAGGAAATCCTGCGACAAAGTGGATAGTGGATACACACAGCCTGAATTAAATGAAACCCACGAACATGTGAAGTATCTTGTGTTTGTGTGACCTGGGTATGATTTCCTTTCAATCATATTATGAGGAATAACAGAGGCGTGACAAGTGTTTTGTAACCACATAGCTTGTGAGAGTCATTTAGTGGGGTTCAACCACAGGTACCTCTGTCTGTCTAATGACATGAGAGAGGACATTGTTTGATCTCTGGTTACTCAAAGCTACTTAAAGATCAAGGACTGAGGAAGCAGGTCTGTAAGTGGGGATTTGTCAGGGCCTTGTGAGCAAATACACCGCAATTCAGATTTGTTGTCATGTGCTGACGAGATGAAAAATGGCACAGTTATAAAGAAACTACAAATCTGGCCTAATAGATGAGCAGAAAAAATACAACTATATATATATATATAAGTAAATATAGGTAGAGGAATGTAATAATTTGTGGGTCATCCACTAACCAGAGTGTCAGTCCTTGGATCCTCCAGTCTGTGTGTCTTGGGCAAGATACTGATGAATGTGTGTGATAGAGAAGTGTTGTGTATGTGAGCGCTGTATGAATGTATATGTGGGTATGACTGATGGTGTAAAGTGCTTTAAATAGTTGCTGAGACTGGACAAGTGCCATATAAATATAGTTCATTTTTCATATGGTCCAAAAAATGCGAAAAAGGCCTGATTTTGGTTTCAACTCACCTTTGACCAAATATGTCAAGACTGTGTTTTGGTTTTGTAGGACAGAGCTGTTCTTGGAATGTAGAGAAGTGCTGTTTTTGTATGTTTGTTTCAGATGTCGGAGGAAACTGACACCTTCAGATGCCACAGACTTGCTAACCAGATGTGCATGCATGTGGGCATTCCTTTATGTTGTCCTGCATGCAGCGACTGTGACTGTGTCTGTGTGTGAGAATAGTGGGGTGTAATGGTAGCTACAGTACTGGGGTGGCTATTTTGTCTACACCTCACCACCTCCAGTTGTAATATGGCTCACATTATTACCCTGCTGAGCTCCAGCTTTTCTTTACACCGCAGAGCTCTCCTCTTCCTTTTCTTTCTTTACATCAGCTTTCACAAACACTGTGCCCAGAGTGGGCCTGTAATGAAGACCAACTCCCCCCACCTCCACCATACTGCTGTCTTGTGCCCTCCTGGGGCTGTGAACAGATAGTGTAACAGCAGTGCGTGGGTGTAGCACGGCTCTGCTTCCCCACAGTTCCAACTTTGGCTGCTCGCTCGCAGGGCCCTGAGTGGCTCCCAAATTCACTTATGGTGTTGGATGCCTGGGCTCGGCTTCCCAGCGGGCAGTGGTGCTGTGCTCAAATATTTACATTCATCCAATCAAGCAACAGACAGTAGCACATATATATTTCATTCAGCGAGGTCATGAGCTGCCATCCATTACCACTTCCACTATGTAGATCAAGGACGAGCTCCGGTCTCCAGAATGGCCCAGTTTTAAAGCTAAACTTAGTGAGAATGTTTCTCTGCTTTGTTTTTCTGCCTCCTTGCCTCTTCTTCCCACATCTGTTGTGTCTGCTGTGCTCTGAAATGCAGCTGAAAGAAACTCTTCAATGTTTTGAGAAATATGCACATTTGTTTTCTTGGTGGGTGTTTGAAGAGAAGATAGACAACATGATAAATACCATTGTCATGTCTGTAGGACAAATATGAAGCTATAGCCAACAGCTGGTTAGCTTTGCTCAGTTAAGGAAAAAGCAGAAGTTGCTAGCAAGGCTTGTTTTGAGGTTAACAAAATCGATCCACCAGCACCTCTAAAGTAATTATCATGTCATATCTCATTTATTTCATCTATACATAAACCAAAGTGTATGTGCCAAACATTTTATAGTCTAGACTCTAAGTGCTACAGCTTTGTCGTTAGCATGATGATTATGGATTAAACAAAAAAGACACAATGTGTTAATTAGCGAGCTTTACAGGTGCTGATAGGCAGAATTTGTCACCTTTGCATCATGTGAGGCTAGCTTCCATCTTTATGTTATGCTTCCAAAGTGTTGGAACAAACAATTAAAAAAATCATTGCTTTAAATCAGAGAGTACATTAGACTGATACCTGATACCGATGTGATTGGAGTCAGAAACAGTTACACAGTGGTAATAACACAAGACTGCACATTTATTATTGTTTCTGTACTCCTCCCACTTGTATCAGACACATTTTTGTTTCAGTACATAAGTTTCGACTGAACTGATGTGTCTCCTCAAATACAAACCAAATGGGCCATTAGGCTTCCTTTCAATCGCTATATCTCACTGGTCTCCATGCTAACTCCTGCTCAGCCAAGTTGCAGTGGGTGCAAAAATTATGACAGCTGTCTCAGGTGAATGGTGCAATATTTACTTTCTGTCATGGCAACACTGACAAGTTTTAAGTTGCATGTACAGTTGGTTGGATGCTTCAGGAACCTGCTACCACTGGAACAAAATACCACTCCATGCACTTTTTTGGGCTTATTCAAAAAAGTTAGGTCAGTGTCACATGAGAGAGAGAGAAATTAGATTTTGAAAACTTTCTGCAGTAGTGTGGATACAAACCAACTTACTATCCTGCATGCCTCGTGTGTGTAATGCTGATTCACAGAATGCCCTCCTCTCCCTACTTCCACCAGCCCTGACACGAAGCCCATGATGGTCACAGCCAGGCGACTCTAAATGAAAAGGATAGTGTATGTGACCATATATGTCCTCATGAGGTGGTCCCACAGCCATTTGCACCCAAAAATGGTATAAGGCGTGACGATTGAGCTTAGAGGAAGAATTCAGTGTTGCACAGTGTGTGCTCTGTAGGCAGTGAAAACACCATATTTTCCAAAGGCCACAGGAGGTCTTGTGCAGTCCTTGCCAAATGGTGTTAAAGTCACGCAGCTCACTATAAAGCACCACTGTACACATCACAGAGGTCTCCTCAGAGGCAGATGAACCACGGCTGAAGATGAGGCTGCAGTGTCCTCCAACATGAGGAAACCAGGCAGAGGTCCACTCTGGAAAATGGACTTGGTTTTGGAATTGAAGTGTCCACTTTAGCCAGCACTGGCATCCATCTATAAGCATCATTTAGGTCCAGGATTTGGCAGGAACTGATCATTTTCGATTAAATTTCCCCACTAAATATCCAATAAAAAAGCAACATAAGTCCGGAAATATCAAGACCTGTAATGACAGTGTCACTGAGCCCCACTGCCTGGTTTTCCTTCCAGTGTATACAAAAACATGAACGTTTTAGAAATCTAACTATTGTAGGTCTTTTCACCAGATCTTAAACTCCTGTTAACACTAAAGGAAGAGCATTATGAAGAACAATAAATAACAATAATTAACTTTTTGACATGATAAAAGTTCATCATTTAAACAAATAAATTGCTCCTCATTGTCACAACAGAGGAGAAAATATAATCATATTCAGTGAGTCAGACTTAAGCTCAGTCTTTTTGTCATGGCCCATGTTGATTGCACTTACTCTTTCTGTGGCTGGCCAGGTTTTAGTTCTGTCATACGCAAACGCTGTGTAAGCTCTTGCCCAGGGTTGGTGGAATCGTTCATTGGCCCGTCCCTCTGCTGCTCCTCCACTATACGTCACCATTATAAAGTCCTGTGAAGCCGTCATTCATGGCACGTTATCTTTTGTGTATCTCGTTGTATTTTGGTTTATGTACGCAGTCCCCTTGGTTCATTAAAAAGTATATGATTTTGCTTCCAACCATTGACCACCTGGTTTCTTATGTTATTTCCTCTTCCCCTACCCAGCCATGGTTTTAACATTTTGTATCAGCTAGTTATGATCTTTTGGTATGGTGTGTCCAACAATACTGACAGCCTGACAGGTTACACATCAGTGTAACCCACAGTGAAATATAATATTCTCAGTGACATATTACCATGATGCCTGCTATTGTTTACACAATTTACAGTGTAAGTACTCTTTAGGCTGCCCCATGTCTTTAAACAACATGGTATCTGTAGACTGGGCTCCTCCAGTTAACCTTGGTTATCTTAATGTGTTACATTAACGCACATCTCTCTAGACTATTACCCTTACATGTTGCACTCTTTACTTCATACTGTACATTTTTGCACATTCCTGCACAATCTGTACAACTTCTTATTCTTACAATTAATTAGCCAATTAATATTCTCTACGTCTCTACATCTCTACGTGTCTCTGCCTCCACCTCCCTGTATGTTTAAATATCACAATATGCTAACATATTGTTCTATTATTGTCAGTATTTCTAATCTAATTTTATGGTACACTTTATATTGAAGTTGCTTGTATCACAGTACTTGCATGAGCCTTTGATTGTCTGCAATCAGTGCTGGACTTCAAAACATGTTGGACCAGGTTGGAATCGAACATCTGATCATTGGGTTATGAAGCGGTGACCTGTCACACTGAGCTAATCAGATATACTGTTCTTGTGCTTCTCTTTGAGCCTTTCAGTTATTTTACATTTTACAGTGTTAATTTGGGTCTTTTCAGTGGTCATTTACATTAGAAAGGGATGTAAATTTATTCATTTGTAGCACAACATAGTCAGCTTTAATGAAATAAAATGTAACTTCCCACCTGAACCTTATGGCCAGTGAAAATGCTGAGTAGCTAGTCACTTTGGAAAACCACTGGCCACAGTGGCTGGTGAGCAAAAAAGTTACTGTCAAGTCCTGATTATATACCATGAAAACACAGACCTTCTCTGGTTACGAATTACTTGTTCACTCCAAAAGTGCAAGAAATTCTGCACTAACAGAGACTGTATTACACATTTGAAATTACAGCCAGTGAATGAAGACAAATTGTTTGTATGGGGGCATCATAAATATTCCTGAAACAAACTAAGATAATATTTTTAAATGTTAAAATCCAGTAGAAGCATAATTTGAGACAAACAATCCCTTCTCCCAACATTAACGGGCTATATGTGAAGAAAGATTAATGACCGTTTGATGCAGAGGGTAGTCAAACCCTCCTGACTTATCTATACCCAACACACTCTCTGGATAGGATCAGATGTCTGATAAATTTCAGCCCACTAAAGCAAAATGGTTGCAGTGAGTAAAGTCGTAACCTGACTTCATCAAACTGCGAATCACCCATGACGAGATCATGAATCCAGACAGCTCCACTCCACAATTTTACGCCTAACGTGTATATATTTATCTGATGGGGGGAAGGAAAAAAAATAAAAATAAGAGTTCCATAACTAACATCTGGAGGAATGGGCTCCTGCGTTGGCTGGGTGTACCCATTCGATTCCAGATTTATGGTAACATTACAGTTTTGGCTCTGGCTGTATGCTTGAGCAATGTGAGGCCTATTTATTTGCTGGCCTTCAAAACTGGCTGCCACACTCATGCCATGCTGCCTGCCAGGTCTACAGCCTCTCACTCTGTCTCTACGTCTCTCTGCCTCCACCTCCCTGTATGTTTAAATATCACAATATGCTCTTATAAAATGGTAAAATGTGTGTGTGCATCTGTGTTTAATACCATTTAAATAGCAGTCTGACTGTTCTGTAATGCCATCCTTTTAAAATATGTCCTGGGAGTTTCACTGGGTCTGGACACATGGAGGCCCGCTTAGTGTAGGGTTTTTCCATACGACAATCAAGAAGATTGGACCCACCACCCTGTCCCTTTTATACACACACAGACACGCACACACAGCACAGGCAGACATGCGATTGAATCCCACTCAGTCCATCAACAATGTATCTTTGTCTTCCCAAACACAAAGTGTTAACGTGAGAGGACCTTCCAGTTTCTCTCCAGGCCTCACTCGCTGCCAAACCGCATTCCTCTGGCAGCTGCCATTTCTTACATCTGCTGCATTGACGTGGTTTCACTTGACTGTAGTGAGGAATTTATTTAGCTTTTCTGTGATGAAATATTACACAGAGACACCAGGCCCTGCTCTCCTCCATGTCTTATTTGTGATCCCCCGGCTGTCATTATGTTATGAGTGGTTGTGGCTTCTGTTTTACTCTGCACTTTGCCCAGCGCTGCTGCTGCTGCTGCTGCTGCTGCTGCTGCTGCAGCTCACAATGGGTGGTGGAAATACTCCCTGCCCTCACAGCCATTCAAACAACATCCTAATGTGGATTTTGGATCCAAAATATTGAACGCTGATAAATCAGAAAGAACCCAGAAATGAAACTGCATAGTTTAACTTACCATGAGCATTTGCAGGTGGTTAAATAGTATTTATATCCAGTCAGTAAACAATAAAATAACAATAAATTAGAAAATAATTAAGGCAGGGGAGTGAGAGACAGACAGACAGAGAAAGACAAAATATTACAACTAAAGCTGCACTAATCTATACTTAATAACAGAAAAAAATTACTGTGGAATGTAAAAAGGGCAGTTTGAACAATGAACTCTGATTGCCCAACTCTACACTTCCCCTCAGCTCTACAGAGCAGTTAAGCTTCTTTCAGCGCATTGTTTTGGGTTTCAGGACCATAACTTTGGTTCAATCTCACCGCTCTTAACAGCTACCTTTACAGATGCAGCAGGCAGGTGTTTTCAGTGAAAAAGCTCACATAAACTCACATAAACTCACTGTACAGAGGCCCACCAGCACCAAGCAGATGCCAAAACAAGTGCCTAACATTAGTGTAGCATTTAGAAGCTAAGAAGCTAAGATTATTTTCTCAGAGGTTGTTGGGCAGACCAAAAGGGAAGAGAGTATTGAACCTATGTTCGTCAGATGTCCAGATGTCCAATTTCAAATTCAGACTAATGTTGCTGTGTCTTCTGGACACGTAAATAGCCAAATGTTTGCTTTTTCCATTATAGCCGATAAGATGATAAGCTGTCATTTGTGTTTTTGCTGCCGCAAGTGGCCAAAATTTACAATAATGCAGATTTAAGAGAAGCAAGGAATAAGCAATTTTTTTTTTCAAATGAGTATTAAACAATTAAGAGTACTCCAGGTGATGAAAATCACAAGATGCTGTTGAAATCTCATAAGTGGAACTTGACTTGATTTGTTTTTTTTTTCCTCACACACTGTTTCCAAGGTCAAGAATGAGTTTCCATGCTCAGGTATGTCACTAATGTTATAAAGTAATTATTGACTGTTTACACAGCACTTAGAAATGCCCCAGGGAGGTGAAAGTGCTGCTCCTGTCTTAGGTGAAAATCTAAGAATTTATTTTTTAACTGGGCCTGTGAATGTGGAAGGATGATGCACCCACCTCAATGAGGCACTGTCTGTTCAAATTGCAAACTGTGCAAGATTCCACTTTCCTTAACAGCCCAATCCATCAGCCTAAAACCAACATTTCAGTGCCTGGCTAAGGGCAAACCCCCACATGGAACGGGCAGTCCTATCGGCTTTGGAGGATGAACTGTGGAGAGTAAAGTGGCTCTGCTGGTGACACCACAGAATGCGAAAAACAGCAATCATGCAATCATGGCATATGGTGCTGCCATGACTGTTATTTTTGAATTATGCTGCCTCAGCAACTGACAACACCCAAAGTTCATTCACAGGAGCTGAAATAAGACTGCAATGAGAGGTTTCTTCCAACGCAAAAATAATACCTTTTTGTACTGAAATATCTGAAACATCATGACCATGACCTTTGTCTGTAAACCAAGTCCTCTTGAAGACTAGATCCTCAGTTTCCCAGGGTGACTTGTGCCATGCTAAGGCCCAGACCTGTGGCTCCCAAGCTTTTTGGCCTGTAACAGAGCTTTCAAACATTTGATTTTGTTTTTGTTTTGTCCTTCAGCCATCTCACCTGCTGTCATGTGTCCAAAGACTTATACTCGGGTCATTCCATGACAACAGAGCAAACTGATAAAGACGATGAGATATGGTCAAACCATGGAAGAGCTAGTACGTGGACCCTGAGTTAACATTCCCTATTTTTTCTTTCATTTCTTGCAAAAACATAAATCTGTACAACAGAAGCACAAAATGTTTTTCATTCTCATCCCTTCAATTATCTTGTGAACCCTTAGGTTTGTCTTGGCCCCCAAGTTGGGAGCCATTACTCTAGACCTCTAGAACTTAGGCCAGCAGGCAATATGTCAGGGTGTTGCTCTTTTGGACTTAGACTGAGATGCATGCAGTTTGCTTTGGTTGCATCTGTTAAAAGACTACTCAGTTGATTTATCGTACTCCTGTAGTGTTGTCGGACTCATGATGGACAAACTAAAAAAAGGATCATATTGTCTTTGTTATTCTACACATCCTTCAAAACCTGGCACCTACATTACCCATTGTGCAACTTGACCACCAACGGTTCTGCCAGGCACTTGGTTGTGTCATGGTAGTAGCAGCTAATGTAGCCTCAAACCTCCAGCCTCAAGCAGAGACAAGGAGGATCCCTAACCAAAGCTGACTCAAAAGACATCACTTGAGGCAATTTATCAAATTCTGAGTAACTCCCTCTGGAACAATTGAATGTTTTAATGACATTTTCACATGTATTCAGCAGTGCTCCCCAACACCTATCAACACACTTTGATGAGTAATGTCACTGACTTTAGTAGTGTATTTTGTGAGATCCAAACAGTGGTTGTGAATGAGCATATATCTGACTGAAAAAGAAGAGTTCAAGGCTTTCTCAGAGTAATTTTGAGCATTGAAATACCGAGATGCTAACGATCAGTGGAGGATTTTGTGTGTATATGAAAATAGATATGTCGTCTTAACTTTTGTTTGCATCAACAGAAGTGAAAGCTTGCACATCTCTCTGCTCTCCACAGGTTCTTCTGCTTCGCCTTGATCCCATGTTGGCAGGCGTGTGCTGGCTCGGGCCAACAGCACCTCTGGAAGGGGTCTCATTGTTTGCAGCAGCTGTTTAGTCGGCCTGTCTCAGGAGCTCAGAGTATGGCCAATTACCAGGATTTAGGCTGTTAGGAAACAGCTGAGGTGCAGGCAGCTAAACCGCCTGCTTGTCCAGCCCTGTTACTGTTATCGTGTGTGTGCGAGTGACTCTTGGATAGACTGAGATGTGGGATCCAGGGCGGAAATTCACAGGCATTATCCTCCAATAAACAAACAGGGAGACCCACTGCATGTGGCTGTGCATGGTGGGCCTGTTTGGAGGAAAATGGATCAGACTAACCTCTGAACACCAGCTCTGAACATGAGACCTGTTGTATTGCAGGGCTTTGTGGTGAGACTGTGACTGGGATTATGTCAGTTTACAGCAAAGAGGAAGAAATGTTTTGCGTGGTTGGAGTTTGTGTAAGCGCTGTCTCGCCGACAACACAGCAAGGCGCATGTACGGGCAACTGCGGTCGATGAAATCATGTGAATGAAAACTTGACACCAGGTATCAAAGCAGAGATTTCCTGCATTCCCTCGCCCCCAAAGACCCATTCCTGTTCCATTTCATGAAAAGTGTGTCTCCCTTTCTGTGAGAGCAGTTTACTCTGGCAACTAAACCACCTACATTTATCCATTTCCCAATGCTCTCAGGTCAGAACAATGTGCATGCCTCCACAGTCTGTTCTTACAAACGCAATTGACCCTTTTTGTTTAAAACTGGCATGTGTCACATTTTTCCCCCGTTTCAGACCCAGACCCTCTCATAAAACAAAATGGAGATGATGTCCACCTGGAATAACACCCGGCATGTCCTCATTTGGCCAGAACACAGCGTTTGCTTGCGGTTCGGAGTAAGCATAGCTCTCTCTCTCTTGTTTCTGGTGGTTTTCTGAAGAAGTTTATTATGAGAAATGAAGACAGGAAATATTTTTCAACTGCCTTAGGTTAGCACAACAAGGAGGAGACTCACAACAGAGCTGAATCCAGAAGAAGACCTGAAAAATGTGGCTTTAATAAAATAATGGAATCAAGGAGACAAAGCCGTGATGCATCAAGTAATGGGAGATGAGAAAATGAAAATGCCTCATGCCTAATGCTAAAAATTGTAATCCAGAAAAAAAGGAGTAAGGATCTAATTTTTACTTGGGTGTGAACAGCTTAGATCAAATGGTTTTCTTCATTCTGAACACATGCATGAGCTAACAATTCAAAGAAAGCTAAGTGTTTGCAGGACACCTCAAAATCAGAACTAATAATGAAATAACACATTGTTCCCAGTGCATGCTGCCTTCATTAAATTAATGAATTTAGTCAGTAATCTCTGTAAGAAATGTGCAGCGTAATTCCTCTCCAGCGTTAGCTAATGTTTCCTGGTATCTTCAAGTGGAAGTTCCCAGTCATTTACAGACGTGCCCTTCGGGAAAATATGCTAATTTGTGGGGTGTAATTTGTAGAGTACTAACGCTTCTCTGACCCTTTGTCTCCTCTGTGATTATCTCTGGTTCACACAGCGTCCATGATCTGAGCAGTGGCCTGCATGCATCACCTCCTCAAACACCCATGAAGTTAGAACTGATCCAAAACAGCCCCAGTCTCGAAATCACTGCAAGGCCAGACCAAGTTTTAATCAGTAAGTTCTTTCAGGAATCTAACAATTAGGCCCAGCAATTTCTCTCATATTTGTGTCCAAGGTCCAGGAGTAAGCAAAAGACAAAGTCCTGGCTCTAATGAACGGGGGCTCCTTGGAGCATCCTTCACAGCAAGGTAACTAATTATTTCAGCATGCCACGGGAGTCATATTTCCTCATCAAATGGGAAATGATTTTCAGAACGTCTGTGTTCTTGGATTTCATTCCGTGTGGTTTTGCCCGCTGTCGGTGAAGTTGAGTTTCTAGCAGACTAAATGGCCAAGGTGAAGTCTGGAGTCTGTCAAGTCATGGGGCGAGCCAAGCGAGAATCTCCACTTGTCTGTCTCCTGCACCAAGATAACCGTGCAGTTCCACGGTGCCTTTCAAATCTTTCAGCAGAACATGAGGCATGGATGAAAAAGAATGGAGGGAGAAGCTATAGGCAGCATGGAATATCACTTAGTTTTTCAATGGAAAATGTGGCTCAGGGAAGGCGGGGTTTGGCCAGCTCAGTGCAGTGAGGGATAAGAGGTCAAAAAACCTGATAGGATTATTTGGGGAAGTTTCAGGGTGAGCCAACTCACAGGGTCACGCGTAGGTCCAGAGGCAGCTGATGCACAGGAAAACCAGTGGGGCAACTTGTTGGGTGCTTGGCCACTCTACCAGCTGTGTCCTGATTAGTTCTGACTGATGATGGAACCACAGGATACAGTGACTTCCATCACTGCGCAGCATTTACAGTTTGTTGTGTTTGCTGTTACCAGCCTGCGAGCAGCTGCTGTCAACATCTTCATCCCTGTCTCTCAAATCACTTCTTGCAGTTTTGTTCTCTCCTTCAGTATCTTTCTCGTTCTGTCTTCCCTGATGTGAGAGTGGCCTTGGCCTCAGCTCCATGGCACTGCTCAAGTTTAGGCGGTGGCATGGTAGAGCCATTAATACACAGGAAAAAGAAGTGAGACTGAGCCTTGAGGAAAAGGACACACCTAGGAAGTGTAAGACATAAATTCAGTCTTCCCCTGGCCTCCCTGAGATGCCAGACTCTGCACAAAGGCTTGGTTGTCTATTGACGCTATCGTACAGGATCCACAATACCACAAGTGTTCAAATCATATGTGCAGACTTCCTTAGGTATCCACATCACGACAGCGGATATAGAAAACCCAAACTTTATAAAATCTTTATTTAAAGGCATTTATCTCTTGCTGCTGCTGCCCTCTTGAACCCCTGAGAGACAGATTTCGATCTGATCCCGGGTCAAACAAATAAAGTGAAACGCCCAACATCCTTCTAAAGGTAGCAAAAATACACAGGAGATAGCAAACACTGGGGCCCAAACCACTAATGTGTGGTATGTGGTTAACGCAGCTCACTGCTGTATACATTCAGCTCCTCCAATGGTTTGTCATGATTAGTTTGTTTAGCTCTTAAAACCGCCCAAACTTGCGTGTCATAAACAAACATCTCCAATATTGTGATCAGTGTCGAGCTGTGGCCCATGGTTAGAATTAAGACTTTAGCCTGGTGACATCAACAAAGGAAAACTAAAACTGCCTCAAGTGGCAGTTTACAGGCTAGAATCTGTGTTTGTGATTTGTTCTTTCCTCAGAGAGGACGGGGCTTTCAAATGATAAACACAGATACTCCTGCATATAAACTGAGGCTATTTAGAGAAGACTAATTATTAATTGACTTATCTAATATCTGTCTTTAAAGCTGCACTATTTGTATTTTTTACGTTAACATTAAATCCATTAACTAAATGTTAAGTGAAAGGGGACCCACAGAAAATTATCACCCAACTGTGCAGTTCCCCTTTTTTCTACAGCATGTTTAGCATAATTGAGCTAATTGTTTGGATTTACAGTTTGCAAATGTTCTGTTTTGGTTCAGCTGCAACAAAAAAAGCTCTGATAAACCCACTTATGCTACCTGCCCAGCAACAAACAGCAAACAGCCACCAACAGCTAAACAAAGTGGGGCATTTAACAACTTTAGCCAAATATTTGAAGTCAAAAGGTGTGAACTGTACCTACATTCACCCAGGGGTGAGTCTAGGAGTTGACAAGATTTGGGGCTAAGCCAGGGCCAATTTTTTTGGAGGCTTCACTTCTGCATAATTTAATTTTACTGCTAGATATGAATGTGAAACTAGCTGGCTAATTCTTTTTTAAGCAAGTAGTTCCAGTGGGCCAGGGATCAAAGATTTCATTCAGAGAAAGCATAATATAAGACCAGCGACGAGTGTATCTCTAACTCCCCCTTATATACACTAGGTTTTTTGATCAGATACACACAGATTGCCACCACTGGCTATACCTTTGTTTTGTAAATGACTGAAAAAGCTGAAGTCCAGGTACTGGATATATGCACCACCGAACTCCATTGAAAAAAATAAGTTACACAATAAGGCAGCTGCAGGAGCACCGCTGCTTTGATCTGTTACTTTGTTTGTGTTATTCTTTGAATCTCGGCGGTGGGAGAAGTATTCAGATCCTTTACATAAGTCAAAATACCACACAATAACACAAACACACTACCAGATCGAGGCAGCCAGCTCTCATCTTCTACTCATTAAAATATCAGCTTTTTGCTTTGGAGTCTGGTCGCCAAATAAAACCGATGTTTCCGGTTCAACTAAAGGATATATCTCTGTAGGAATCCTATCCTTAATGTTGTCAGACAGTTATAATAACAATCTGAGCCTGTCAGCTGCAAAAATAAGTATTTTAGTGGACGTACCTGGGCACATTTGAGCTGAAGCCACAGAGAAGACGATGGTCTCTCTCTCTCTCTCTCTCTCTGCTGCTGTGTTTCCCTCATCTGTAATGTATTCCACCTGTTCATCACTGTACAGTCTGATTCATCCTTGTTGGCCTCGCTGTTTTCTTCTAGCCTAAATCTGTCCTGTCCTGTCTGTGCATGGTAGGGGAATACTATTTTCCCATAGAGTACATACTATGGACTGGTAATGGCAGTTTGGCGGAGGAGGTAGAGTGGATCAACCACCAACTAACAGGTCAGTGGTTAGCGGCAAATCCAATGATTCGATGGCATCCTTTTTTACGCGTCTATCGCTGTGAGCAGCAGCAGCAGCTAGCAGCAATCACACACATTTTCATCAGGAAATGCAAAAAGATCTAGTTTTTAGATCCAGGACTTTTGAGAAAACAGCCATCCCCTAGCGCTGCCCCTGAATTCATCAAGAGGACACAAACACAGCTCAAAATAAATGCAAAAGTTGTTTGCATCAGGTGGATATAGAAAAGGTGCTATATGTGTTTATGTATTTTAGTTTAAAACACTAAAAATCTAAAATAATAAACATAATGTGAAGAAATAACAGTTATGATATTATGTCAATGTCAATGGCATCTATGTGTTGCTGTCTTGTGTTGCAGCGATATCTACTGAAGTTAGCATGCTAATACCACTTTGTACCTCAAGAGGTGATAGTGAGTCACTGTAGCGTCCAGTCTGCCCTCAGTCCAACATGAGGGGATGAAGAAGCAGTGCTGCCTAGAGGTGTAGTTGAACCGCTTGTCAATCATGCCTCTGGTTAGACCATTTAAGGACTAATAGTCAATGAATGCATCAGTCAATGCAAAGATAGCTAATGCTCTTGGCAAGTGACCATATCAAAAAAAAAAAAAAAGTAAAAGGCTGCTGTAGACAGCAATTGGTGAGTAAAAGAAGTAAGTCTGATGCTGAACACACAGTGTTTCTTGTAGACTGATAAGTAAAAAGCTGTTAATGCTAACGTTGGCTATGTAGTGATAGAAAAAAAATTACATATAGCACCTTTACTGCAAATAATAATGCAGCAAAAACTTGTGAAGATTAACATGAACAATGAACAAATATAAAATGCCTTTTATTTCATTTAGAGGTTTATTCATTGCTTTGACCAAGTAACAACTTTTATAAAAGAAACTTTACATGAGAGCAAATTGGACAATACAAGGAGATATGCATTTGGTCATTGGATTGGAAATCCAGTCTCTATCAAAACAAATGAAAAAAAAAAAAAAATCTGAATTTATATAACTTAACAATAAAAAAACAAAACTATGGTCACCACTTTCTTTGTTTTTACAAAGTCTGTAATAATAATTTATAGGCTTTATTACACACCATTTGTCAGCATGGTTGTGAAAGCAGGGTTTGTGCTGGAGAAATGCATGTACAGTACCAAAGTCTTGGCTGTAGAAACCCCTTTGTTAGTACTCATAGTGTCTTTCTTGGGGAGCGACTGCAGGTAGGAACAACAAAGGCTGCTCTGTTGTCTCTGAAGCCTCCTCCTCTCGCTCTGTCTCTTCCCAGCGAGCGGGTATCGTGTGAGGTGTGAGGGTCGCGAGTGGTCCAGAGGTTCAGAGGTGCGATTAGAAACACAAGGAGCGGGCCCGGCACTACCCCGCAGCTACCCTGCCTGGATCAGGTGTATAAAAAACACATGTGGGAGCCCACAACCCCCACTGCATAAGCAAATAATGCCTGGGGATTGGCTAGTGCGATTCATTTCATTATGCTTCCATAGGCACGCTAACAGGAATAATATACGGTTGTCCTTCATTTCTTTTACTTCTCATCACTTTTATGTAAAATCACATCCATCCATAAGCTTTCAATGGAGGCTGTGTGTTTTCTGATTGAAAACCAAGAACTGTAAGTGCAGCTTTTTGAAACAGTTTGCACATTCAAGACATAAAAAGGTCAAAAAGTCACTTTGTGCAGCTCCACTCCCCCCAAAAGTCCTTGACCATAAGCACAGTCTGGGTTGTCAAAAAAATCAAAACTGCACAATTCATGAAGGAGTGTACATTTTGACACACATAAACAGTACCTTGAAGATATACATAAAATTAAAAAGTCAGCACAGAGAGCCAACTTCAGTTTCTCCCATAAGCCCACCAGTTTGTGAACTTGGCATCCCTCGCCGCAAACGTTTATACCATATGCACTGTACATAAGTACTTTCTATGAGAAAAAAAAAAAAGATTCTTTTCATTGGATGACAAAAGAAGCTCTTAATGTGGTATGGTTAAGTAAAACCAAGTACAAAGTTCTGATCAAAAACAAAATGACCACACATATACAGACTGACAATAACAAATACTTTGAACACTTGCTTGGGCGACAAAGAGATAATACTGAAATGTATTTCAGAAGACAAACAGAAAAAGCGAGGGGGAGAAAGTCAACCTTTTAAGTCTATCCTCTGGCTTCTTGTAAACAGCAATTTGAATGTAATGCTAAACAGCTGAGAGGGCTGAGGATCAAAAGGCTGGGGGAGCTGGTGCTTTTTTTCTATTCACTCCGGACTATCGTGTTCTGAGCACAAACATGTGAAAAGGCAACGCTGTCCACAAAAAAACACTGATACTGCAAAGCAAAAACATCCCTTTTAGGTCATGGCATTCTTCTGTTAGAACAAATACTGTACTGAACCCTTAAAGCATTCCTGTGGATCTGCGTACAACTGTGTCACTGTGTGGGTGAAATGTGACTTCATTTGGGTCCAGCTGGGCATTTGTGCACGTTTCAGCAACTAAGAGCCACGATAAGAAAGGAATCCTTCGCTGGTTAATGAAATCCAAGGCTGAGATGTGGACAAGGTGGAGAACGTTGGCTGCTTATCGATCTGCTGCTCACGTTAGAGGAACTTATCTGTGTATCCAACAGTTATTACTGTGCTGCCAGAAACAAGAGGCTGAGTGAGACAAAACAGTGTTCAGTTTACAGTCAAAATGAAGACTCCAGTCAAAACAAGAACAACGCCTTCAGAGAATTAATGTTGGGCAATTTCGGACAGAGTGCGTGTCTGTGTGTGTGTGCTGTTTGAGTTCATCAGTGCCTCAGATGGTGAGCTCATTCAGTTCTTAAGGCACAAGCTGTTATGGTGCGTTTCCATTCACAAAATAAATCTCCTCAGTATCTGTACTTTGCATTGACCACAGTCGGCGAGTTATTTGTCTAAATAACAAAGGCACTTTGGCAAAATACACATTTTGTAGCGTAAAAAAGAAGAAATAAAAAAAATCTGACTCATCCAAAAATAAGTTAACATTACAAAAGTGTCTTGTTTTAGGAAATACTGCAGTGAAACTATCACCAACACTTGTCTGTCGCTCATTAACCCAGCAAAGAAAAAGATAGTCAAGGCCTCTTTTGCACTTTTTTAGACACCAATAACAACCAAAAAGAATGAGCGTTCTCTTTTTGTTCCACACTTCCTCGCCTCAGACACCCCCCCTTCCTTAAACAACAGTTCTCTTTTCATGTCAGGGGAAGTTTATTTGGACTCTGGCGAGTTTGCTGAAACAGGAATGTTTGCTGGTTTGCATAGAGAGACGGGAGGATGACGTCAGGGCTAATATTTCTGCACCAGCGGCACTTTAACAGTCTTGATCTCTGCTATATGGGAGGACTTCTGGATGATGCAGCTGGTGGTCCCGGAGGCGCTGTCCTTCCCCTGCGCCAAGTTGGTCAAGGCCATGGCGGCGTTGATCTCCTTCCAGTACGTCTCGTCTTTGCCCTTCACCTTCTGCGCAGCTCCGACGCCACCGCTGCCACTGATGATCAGCACAACATGCACACGAAAGAACAAAACAGAGCATGGGGCATTAGAGGTCAAGTTCAGCTAGTGATGAATGAAAAGAGGATTTTATCTGGATTGCAAGGTAAGAGAAAGTCCACTCACTTGTCACATTTACTCGATCTGTGGTCTGTGGTTTCTGAAAGCACAACAGGAAGAAAAAAGGTTAATTTTGCAGCGTTCTTTGGGGTCAGTGAGGATTTATTGAAATCTAGAAGCACTCAGGAGGTGTGTGTGTGTATGCTTTTGTGTGAGGTCTTGCATGTGTACACCCTGTCCTGCACAAACATGTGTTGCTCTGTTTTCTCTCTTTACTCAGATGCTGGACAAAAAGGACGTTTTGCAAGAAGCCGTCAAGAAACAAGGTGACTAATAGGATCAAGTTGAAAGATGTTTCTTATGACTCATACACTCCATTCTCTAATATTTTGTTCAAAAACAAATGGGCCCCAGCCAACGTAATTGAGTTGTCTCAGGGAATCAGATTGAAAATGACTGAGCGTACAAGATTTGAGTGGGAATGAAAAGGCAGCAAGTGAGTCAGTGAGAGAAAGATGGATGTCTGCTCTTTTTTTTCTCTTCAAATGGGAGCAATCTCTATCTCATATGTAAAACATTAGCAGGGAATAGCAAAGTCATTAAACAATGAAACCAAACTTTTCTTCAGGGCAACCAAGTGTGTTTACCTCAGCATTCTGTTCACTCAAAGAGAAAGACCATGTGCACGTCTTGTGTGTGTGTGGGTTAATTTGTGTGTGCGTTTGCACTGAACCTGTCTTCCCTCTTGGGTCCAGCTCTAGGTGCGTTTTGCCCAGCAGTGAATACGATGACACAGGCTTGGCGTTTCATGAGGCATTAAAAGAGAACAGAGCATCTGGATTTCCTAGCTGTGCAGCCTCCAGGCGCTCTCTTTAAGTTAACTAAACACACAGCTAAGGCCCTGTGAGCTTTTAAGAAGTTCAGTCTTGACCAGGTATAGCTGACTCGCCGACCTAAGAACGTTCAAAGAGGGCAAATTCTCTTAAAATCTCCATTCAGTGCAAAGGTACCATAGAGTTCGTCTTACCTAGGTCCTTTGCTCAACAGTGAGCTCTTGCTCTCTTGCATGTGACTTTTTTCATCACCCTCCCAGATGTCCCACAAACACATCGCCCAGGGACACCCAGTCTCCTGCAACCCCCACGCCACATCTCCCAGTAAAGCAAATGTCTAAACCTGAGCAGCCATTTTAATGAGCCCATCCTTGCACCACCGTCACCGCAACACAGGGGGTCGAGGGGCGTTCCTGAGCATTCCCTCCTGCTAATGAAAATCTGCACCCTTCATTTTCGCTGGAATTTCATTCCCATGGTTGTTAGAACGGACTGGAAAAGGTTGCGCGAGGACACTGTGTTTGGGGTTTAGCATTGTCACAGACGGCCACAGAGATGGAGAGCCAAAACTCCCAAGCTCCTCCTCCATCGGAGAAAGCACACACAGGATTTTACCGTTCTGCTTTGTCACCTCTAACCTCGCCAAAGCCCTCCATGGATTTTCCAAAGTTCTGGATCCAGTATTCAGGGTTTTGCAAGCTGCCATAAGCGCCTAATTATTCCCAACGCCTCGCTCTGTTCCTCCCTTGTTTTCCAAAAATGTTCCCTTGTAGCGTGACCCACACTGACAGTACCGGGTTTGCATGGCCCCAGGCTGATGTGGGCCTGATTATGAAATTTCCTGCAGTTTTCCCGTTTGTTCTGTAATAGGTGTATTCCACAGAGAGAGATAGACTTCACTCTCCACTTTTTTTCTTCTGCTGATTGTTCTTAGACAGGAGAAGAGAGGAATGTGCGCGCACGTGTGTGAGGGAGATGAGGACATGATAACCCAGAAGTACAAACCACAGAATGAGATTTTGGGTTTTAGTGCGTCAAAGCCTTCCAACAAAATCCTCACATTCTCATCTGGCCACAACTCCCTGCTGTGCTATCTTTCCCTCGGCCTTTATCTTGCTTTATCAGCGAGACCTTTTTCCTTTATTGATATTCCTCTGGCCCTTCACCCTCCACTTGTTCCTCTTGCTGCAGTGATTTGCTGTAATACCCCCTGATCCAGGTACTTGAGACCTGACCATTCCCATGTAGCCCAGCCAAAACAAATTCAATGTTTCCCATCTATGTTTTAATAAAGGGTGACTGTGCTATGTCAAGAATAAGCACTTCTTCCACTTTTTCAAAAGCAGTTTTAAAAAGCCGTTGATTTTATCCTTCTCTTCCTCATCTCCTGTTTTTTTTTTTATTCTATTTTTTAAACATTTTTTTAGCCTCCATTGTGAATATCAGGTAGATCCATGCAGACTGAAGGCATCCTCTCTGCACTCTATCTCCATCTAATCTCTTGATTGTTGCCAGTATTCCAAAGCAGATTGGTCCTGATTAAAAATATGCACCATTCTCCATAATGACAGCACTGTAATTACAGGCCAATTACACTGTTTTCATGTGTTGTTTATGTTCCCCCAAGATATATTAGCTCAGTGTTTACGGCTGCGGTGCTCGGTGTATAGATTGGTTGGTGACAGCCAAAAAGGTCAATCGCAGCGACATCAAAGACAAACAACATGCAGAAGAAAGTGTCTTTTTGTGTGTTGTGAAGTCACTGTGGGCTGCAAAGTGCAGTGTGTGAGTCTTTCCATCCACAGCTTTAAGTGTTTCCAGTGTCAGTGTGTGTGAGGCAGCCACTGTCCAGATGCTGCATTCAGAACATACAAAACAGTGTTTTCAGTGTTTCTGAAAGCCCAGGTGGAGGAAGTGCGGATGCAAAGTTGACCCAAGCCATCCTGATCTCCAAGAACCCCCCAGCCCCTGTTGGACTATGCATCAGGCCCTGCCCGTGGGAACCCTGGACCCCAGAATCTGGAAATGCAGCACTGCATACAAAAACTCGATTTCCAAAGCCCTGTGCCTAAAACATCTAAAACTCAGATTTTTTAAAACAAGAGCAGTGCCAAAGACTCAATAAATCACCAATAAATCACAGAGGACCTTTTATTATTTTCTTATCCTTTTTTCCCTGACTTTTTCTTTTCTTTTTTCTTTTTTTGCCTCACTACTTTCGCTACTGAACACTCAGTCCACTTCGCTGTTGCCTTTGGGCTTCACCGACAGTGGGGTTTCACGGACCGCCAAAGGGGAAAGCTAAGAAGTCTGATGGTTTCTGGCGTTGCGCTGGAAGTCCAAAAATACTAGCTCACTTAGCATCACCGCGGGGTAATGGAGGGAGAGCAAAAAGAGGGCAGAAAAAGACAAAAAAAAAAAAACGTGACAAGCTTTAACAAAACTTGGTGAAAATGAGGGAAAACAAGCAGGGGCTGACAAATTAGAGAGGGAATGAGGTTACACCTGTTAAGATGACTGTGGAGGAGAGTGGTTGACTATCATCATTACCATCTGGTGCTGTTGTTAGCAACATACAACAATAAACAAGGCAGGCCCTGTTGCACAAACCAAGGGCTGGGCTGAATTAAGCAGACAAATAAACACACACTCACTCATTTTATATGAGATTTACATTTCAGGCTTTTAAATGGCGGTCCTATTCTAAGTGACTTAGAACAAGTGTCAACTCTTAGGCCACAAATGTTGCCATAAGTAAAACTTCAGTGGCTTTACAATATCCCCATGACCATAAAAGGCAACAAAGGAAAGTGTTACATAAAATGCAACAGGTAAGAGAAAGGGTGGGATTTTAAAGGAACAGTTTGACATTTTTGAGAAATGTACTTGCTGGTTTTCTTTCTGAGTTCAATAAAAAGATACCGTTATCTATCATTGTTTCTTAACCTAGCAATTAAAACGTTTTTCTCTAAAATAACTTATCTATAAAGTATAATTAAATCATTTATTAACAATTATTAAAGCCATTAATTTCAATTATTAAACCATTTATGGGCCTTTTTGTATCAAAGACTTGTATGCCACTGGGCAAAATGTGAACAATGAGTTTACTTTGACAGGAAAGAGAAGATTATTTTACCACTGGAGGAAGACTGAAAGTTGGACAGACAGACACACACACACACACACACACACACACAAATCCAAACTCGATTGTTAAAGTAAGGAAATGATCTAAGCTGATTTCCTTTTAAGCACCTGATGAGAACCAGAGTTGTGTTGCAGACTTGACAATCTGCTCGCCGCTGACCTGTGCAACTGCAGCACAGGTCAGGATGAGAACAGATCACCATATCATTATGCAGCCTCTTTGTAGTCTAACACAGACAGTCAAGGTCTGAGAGTGAGTCAGGAGTTACTGTCACTGCAGGTGAGTCAGAACGCTGCTCTGGACAGAAAATGTATCATCTTGAGGCCACACTTTACCTCCAGCAACGTCTGTGTCATGACACTCCTTCAAATTACTGAATGTGCAGACATGTGACTGCATGGACCAGTTACTTTTAGCCAAAAATGTTTGGTTCTGACCGAAAAGGAAATGACAAGCACTTCAGGCAATGTACGGCGACGTCTATTGATGCTATCTTTGATTTGACACCAACCCAAGCCACAGTCTTGAGTATGAGGTGAGACACAGAGCGATCACTCAGGCTTTTTGGGCTTCCAGATCTATCTTTTATATGTTTCTTTAATGATCTGTGCCTTTTATAATGTCAAGAAGGGTCTGTAAATGAAGTTAGGGATGCCTTGGCACTCTGCTGCCTTGGGTTCTGCCAACGCTACTTTTATATAACCCCTCCCAGGCATTTCTCTCCCTCTCTCTGTCTCTACGGGTGGTGAAAAAGTCTGAGTCTGGGACTCCAAAGAACCAAACTGTCAATTCTACTCAGTTAGCCAAAGACATCATACACGGCGTGAATTTAATGCCTTCTCCGTTTGCCCTGACAACCCTTTCATCACTTAAAAAAATATTGAATAATTAGCTCTTACGCTATTAAATAGAACATACACACAGTGACACAGCCAGACAGATACTGAGCTTCTGCCCAAAAATGACTCTCCCATCCGCTGCATTTCTTTTTCTGGGTTGCTTTTTTCCGTGTCTGCCCGGCAGATGACACACTGGTGTGGCTGTGGTCGGGGCAGATAACCAAGATCCAGCTATGAGGATTGCCTTGTGTCTTCTTGCTAGATGGAGAAATAATAACAGTGTTTCAGATGCTTAAACGCTGCCAGGTTGTCATTGTGTTTACGAGTGCCAGTAAACAGAGTGTAATCAGGGCCCCAGTAAATCAGCCAAAATGAGAAGAGTGTCTCGACAGAGAAGTAAATACGTTGTCATGGCAAGTGTGTGAGTGTCTTCTTTATGTGCTTGTGTGGGTGTGTGCATGGACTGCCAGGGTGTCATGGACAAACATAAAGAAAAAAAAAACAGCCTCATCATGAGCAAAGATCAGGGTTTGAGATTTGGCGTGACAACAGATGATCGCATGAAAATGATCATCACAAAAAGATTGAAAGGGAGACAGTGATAGCATCTGGGGATCAGAGGACTCATACTTGAAATACTGACTTCATGACAACAGGGACACATCGCTGATGACGAACAGATGAGTCTGTTATCACTGCTTTGGTACAACAGGTAAAAAAGAGACAAAACAGGCCCGACTCGTCTCCGCAGGCCCGTTTCATCACAGGTTTCTGAGTAACATCCTCAGGGGATGAGTGGCTGTTGTTTGCGGTGAACAAAACACACACACATCAGGGGAAAAAAAAGCAAAAACCACGAGTAAACATTATTCGGATTTTTAAGTGTTTTCATGTGCCCAAAAATATCCTTTTTTCGGGAGCTGGAGGCCAAATGATATGTTTGCGCTGCACTCACTGCATCATTATGTTGCAATTCTTCTCAGTGGTAGGTTGAATTGCCCTCTCACACTCATGGGGGATTTCTGTGTGTGTGTGTTCTGTGTCCTCGCTAGGTCACACCTCTGCTCTCTCATTAAACCTCACCCTCACTCTCTGCGCTCCTCCATCCCGTGGGAACACAATGGAAGCCTATTGTTCTAGACACGGCTCAGTTTTTAAAATGGAAACAATTTGTGTTTTATACAGACCAGGGCAGTGCAGCTCGGTTTCCCTGACTAGGCAGGCAGCTGTGCTTTCTGAATCTGATGACCTGATTGTGTGTGCGTGTGCGTCCCAAAAAGCTTTGGCGTGCTGATGATTTAAAAACGATCAGGTTGAGAGGGCTCATTATTCCGCACTCTTCCAGTTCTATGTTAGGGAGTTGCATATAAACAGTGTCTGTGTCGATGTTTGTCTGTTAACACTTCTCCGCAGGATGACGGCTAGAATGAAGACTGTCTCAGTCTGCTGCTGTCTTCTCTGTTTGCCTCGCACCCAGCCTCTGTTTAGTGGTCGGAAGCCAATATCCCATCTTCCAATGACAGAGGTTCACCATCAGGGTTTTTTTCTCTTCTTTACTCTCAGTCTTTTTATCCACCTTTCCATTTGCATGAAGCTGCACCACAGCTTAATGCCAGGATTATACCTCACCTCTGCCAACTCCCAGTTGTTCCCACCGTTGGACCAGCCACACCCTGAAGGACACTTCACAGCCTTTCATATACATCAATGACGACTCCACAGTGTGCAAAAAGTGACTTCAGAGTATAATATGATCATCAGTCCAGAAAAGGAAAGGACACAGTTAAACCTGTCTGCTTCTATGGCTCAGTCTTATTTACATAAAGCTCCACACTGTGGAGAAAATCTGTTGGTAATTTTGTAAAACTCTCATTCTGACACAAAGAGTGACCGTGCATTAACCAGGGAAGTGGAAGCATCTTTATGTGGGTGTGTGCATCTTTTCGGTGCACCCACACACCACCACACACATGGATGCTTTGTTTGTAGTACTACACCATCACCATCCAAGACTTCTCTAGAAACTGACTTTCCAAATAAATGTGTGCCCACAGCAGTGAAAGTTTTATTTCTATTTTTCTGTTTCAGTAGATTTTTAATAAAGTGAAAATAACTGCTTAGAACTGTTAAAAATCTGACTAAATATGTTTGAATGCCTCATGTGTAGAGATAAGCTATCAGATGCAGAACTAGGAGAACTAAAACAGCACAATGCTATGAGTGCCTGTCTCTCTGTGTTGTTTTTTTAAACAAATGTCAGCTGATTTACTTTTGAATGAAACAAAAGAAATACTTTTAACCATTAACCGCACTAATCTGCACAGAGACATAACCTGTTGACATAAGGATTGAAATTAAACCCATATAATTTCACTTAATTCTGTATGATTGCTGTTAGTTCATATATCTCACAAATTTGACATAAAAGCTATTTTTGTTAGTTTGTTAAAATAAATTCTAAAAAAAAAAAAAACGTTTGGGAACCACTGGTCTGCAGTTGGCAGTAAGTGCTCTGGATTATCCAGTGTGACAGGGGACACTGATTTTGGAGAGTCATCTTGCTGTTGAGTTTTTCAAAGGAAATGTTTCAATACTCTGAGGAGCAGAAATAAAATTCTCATCATCCTCATTGCACTGGCAGAAGTTTCAGAGAGAGACACTGAAATGAATCTCGATGGCCAGACAACACTAGGAGTTAGTGCAAAACTAGCAATACTTTTTGTAATTTGGGCCTAAGACAGCCCCTTAACAAAGCGAGGTTTGGCTGACTGCCCTAACTCTGGCGGATTTCCCTCATCTCCCTATCTCTGTGAAAGGAAATTCAAGAACACACACAAACACACTCATTTCTTCCAACCACATGCTCTGTGTCTCTTAGTCACTGCCACCATGCTGTCTTTCTTCTCCCAACAGGCCACTGCTGGAGAAACTCAACTCTTGATCTGGAAGGAACAAGTGCCTCCCTCTCCTCTTCTCAGCTCTTCCATACTGATTCCTAAAGCCCAACCTGAGTCCAGTGAGTCTTGGCAAAAACGTCTGTCTTGGAACTACATCCCCAACATCCTCCTCTCTCTGTCTTCCCTTTCTCCTTTCCTATGAAACTGTGGAAAGAGCAAATTGTAGCCAGTTTATCCACATTTTTGGATTCCAAAGATGAGGACTCCTCATCCATCACTGTCCGGGAGTGGCTCATTGTCACTGAGCGGCCCCGCGTTGAGCATTGTCTTTCCTGTTGCTCTGTGGCCTACAGTAAATTACACAACCGCTCATCAGTCAGCAAACTCAACATCAGAGTCTTAAATCAGCCACAACAGCCACTATCCCTCAACAACGCTGCTGTGTAAATCATCACAGTTGGGTTTCTCTTTGAGGAGGAAACAAGAGAGACAATAACGGCAAAGGAAATCCAGTTAGGTATATCTTGTTAGTCAAAAATATGAAAACAGTCATGATAGAAATCTTTTTTTATCATGAACAACCATCACATCTTTCTACCTTTATACCCCAAGAAAAGAAATCCAAACATTCTTTTTCTTTTCCACATTAAGATGACTTTTCTTCCATTCACCTGGACGACTCCAGAGCTCCTTAAGTGCCACTAAACTCTCCAGGATTCAATAACTGTCTGGCGCTCGCTGTGACCTAATTCGAAAGGCCCTTAGGATCTCAGCTGCTGCTGTCAAACGCTACTGTTTTCATTGAACAAATTTCTAAGAAATGTATGTGTTAAACAGCACCTGACTTAGAAATAATTTACTTTACTGCTGCATGCCCAAAAGCCTCTGACTTAGATATCTGTTGATGGGAAATGCAATAAACAGTTGAAGTAACTGACAAGAATAAATAATTAGACCGTTTGGCAAGGGTGAACACATAAATTCTCTGTTTAGCCACGCCAGACATTCATGTTCCTCTCAGGGTGAATTATAGTACTAATGCTGGTGATCCCTTAACTTTGCTCAGTGCAATGGTTTATAACCAAATACCTGCAAAACTAATGATATTCACACCAGCATCAACTGTACTTTGTGTTAGCATACTAACATGCTAAACTAAGATAGTGAACATGGTTTATATCATACCTAGTGAACATCTGCATGTTTACATTGTTATTATGAGCATGTACCATTTAACTAGTACTACCCTATCTAAGCACAGCCTCACAGAGCTGCTAGCTTGGCTCTAGACTCTGGGTCTTGTTAAATTCTGGAAGAAGTAATGTGCAGCATGCAAGCAATGGAGAGTAAATGGAAAAACAATAAAGATACCTTCTTAAATTATTTTTTAGCCTTGCTAGAAGTGGATTGAAATAACTCAACAACTGTTGCTGATGAATCGCCAAGAAATTTTGTGCAAACATTAATGGTGCTTAGAGAATGAATCAACTCTGGCAATCCCACTTTTCATCTAATTCCACCATTAAGTTGACATTTGTGGTTTTGAGTTGAATGTCTTGACAATTTTTGGATGGATTGGCATGAAATTTAGTACACACATTCATGTGCCCCCCCTGAACATATTATAGTAACTTCAGTGACGCCTTAACTTTTCTTTAAGAGGCCTTCACTTTTCTGAACTTTTATTAACATCGGATGTCTGCATTTTCATTCTGAGAATTTTAGTATGCTGATGTTAGCATTTCGCTGACAGAGCCACTAACATGGCTGTAGATCTTTAGTCTTAATCAGAAACTCATTTTGTAATTATTTAAGATAATGACATAAACATAGATGCACTTTTTTTTAAAGAGACATATTAAAATCAAATTATTGGAAACTTGCTGGTGGCCACTAACTTGCTTTCAGCTATCTGTGCTTTTCCACATCAATAGAGGCATTGGCAAGCATTCTACACTCACCATCAAGCTACTGTACTCAGCTGTAACCAGAGTCCATAAAGGAGAGAACCTGAGAAAATGTACCACTGTCAACCTCGTGTAAAATGTCTGACCGAGATCTCTCAGTCTCCATCCGCAGAAACGTTGGGAGTTATTTGGCGTATAATGATCTATATGATATCGGACGGGGCGAAATCTGGTACTGAGCAAGAAGAAAAACATTCAGCCAGATTCCTGCCATTTAATATCCCATTAAAGGGTAATTTGGCATGAAACCCCTGGCATGTGTGATGGAATTCTACTGGTCCTTGTGTTCAATGAAATTCCCCACAGGCTTTGGCCTGTAGGTGTGTGTGCATGTGGGTGTTTATACTGGATGTGTGTGTGCCTGTGCTTGTATGAGGCCTGTGAATGGTACATGAGTGTATGTGTGTGTGTGTGTGTGTGTGTGTGTGTGTGTGTGTGTGTGTGTGTATGCAAGTGTGTGAGTCCTTTCAAGCCAGCAGAAGTTTAGTTTTCCACTGGGGTAAATCTACACTCTCCATCTCCTGCCACGTCTGACTGCCCTCTGTAGTCACAGATAACACTGTGGGCTCAGGCCGCGGCCACAACAGCCAACTGGCCCATTAATGGACTTTTAGCCAATGGTATGATGGTTGCCAGGCACGCCACTTTCGCTTTGACCAATCAGAACTGTTTTACAGGCAGGAATTCAGCAAAAGAACGTGCCAAGAGACATCGCTCGTGCTCTTTCTTTCAAGTTCAAATTCTTTTCCTCCTTACTGCCTGAAAATGTCAGACATTTTGTCATTGTCAAAGAGAAACTAGGGGGAACATTCAGGGAGCTTAAGTCTGATTTATTCTGTCTTTTCTTCTCTGTATACCTGATATAAGTACTGATTTATGTGAAATATGCTACTCAGGGAAACATTTTTCTTTTATTATAAAAACACACCAAAACTATCTGTAAAAGGAATGTGTTCACGACAAAAATATCTGAAATGTGGAGCCCATAGGAGAAAAAACTACAGAGGAAATGATGCAAACCTGAGCTTAAAATTATTTCTCTTTCTCCCTCTTTCATTTGCTCTGTCTCTGTCGGCGAGATCAGATGTGGAATTAAAATTTCATTTTCTCAACTTTTCTTTGTTTCATTTCTTTGACTGGGCGATTGGAGCGGAGGGCCCCAGCAGGTGTTCGATCCCATGAGTCAACACCGCTTCAGAGCAGTTTCCATGTGTGGACTCAAAAGCTTCTCTTGCATGTAACAGAGTAACACTTCTGTAAAGGTGCCAGAGCCCGAGAAATCCAAGAGGGACACGTCAGCGCCAAGAAATTATATTAACCATAGAGATAAAATAGTTACTCTCTATTAAAAACAGCAGGCCAGCCAGGTGAATTAATCCTTTTTCTGGGATTTCTCTTATTAAAATCGGGTAGAGAGGGAGTTACAAGTCTCACTTGGTCTATCCATCTCTTTCTTTCCTTCTCCATCTGTGAGTCCCAGCAGGTGCTTCGCTGTGAAAAAGCCTGATGTTCGTTCAGGTCACAGGGTTTCAGGTTTTTTGATCAGGAGGACTGTAACCGTCGCAGTCGCTGATGCATTTCATACAATCCCCGCACACACACACACACACACACACCTCACCCTCCTTCACATTCAGATAATATGAAACACATTTGTCCATGAGAGGACCTTTGAATTGAACACAATAAAAACCTGCTCTTCCCCACACAAAGCCCCCCCATCCTCCGTCACTCCATCATTTACACCTTCAAATCCGCCCCCTCCGGGCCCTGTCCATGCTCAGCAGAAACTGAAAACATCACTATCGGTTATGAAGTCTGTCTGGACAAAGGGCCAGTGTTCTCAGCTGAAGAAGACAGATCTGACCTTGATTGTTCACAGCTCAGACAAGCTGTGAAGTGACACATTGTTAAAGCCCTTGTAGCATGCAAAGGGCCTGACACAAAATTTACAGCACAGGATATCAGCAGCAACTACATGACTGTGAAACACTTTAAGCTGGTTTAGCCTAAATGAAAAATTCAAAGTTCCCTGCTGCCTTGAATATATAAGTTATCCATCATGTATGTAAAAGAAGGTTCTCTGGAGAGTTATAACCCTCAAATAATGAATGCTTGGATGTCTGTTAATAAACTAATTGAATTAATTCGATGAGTTAAGTGAACAACTCAACAATTCAACTTATTATTCTCAAGACTCTCAAGAGTTTGTATTTGTACATTCTGAAACTGTCTGAAATCAAAAAACTAGAAATTTGAAGTTGGAACAAACATGAAATTAATAAAACTTATATTTACATTAAGTTAATAAATGATCGGTTGATTACTCTAAATTCCTGTACAATGATTTACAGTTAGTAGATTCCAAACTGCAAAATCATTTTACAATTCATACCAGATTTATCTCTTTTTTCAATTATTCAGTTTGGTTTTCATTCACTTTGAAGAGTTTACAGTGTTAAATCTTGCCTGAAATAAACTGCTGTCCAGCAAAGATGCCCTAAATAAAAACACGTGAAAGTAACAAAGTCTGTAAGGCGACATTTTTTAAAGGATAATTTCCTTTTAGAGACTTTCATTTCTTCCCATTTGGGCCAAAAATCAGCAACAGAGTGGAACATATTGTGCTGACCAAAATGAAAACAGGCAGAAAGGGGAGAATAAAACGGGAGCTTTGACTAAACCGGAGAAAGGCTTCGTCCCTGCTCTAGATGATGTTTTTCATTGCGATAATAATGGAAAGGCGACAGGCATTAACTTTTTGATGTTATACTGCCTTTGGAAGGAAACTCATCAATCATTTTGTATCTAAGAAAATTGACATTGATCTGTATGATTCTAAATGTTTTACTTTTTCTCTTTTATTAAGCCAAGGAAAAATAAACTTAATCTAACAAAGAAATGCATGCTTTCACATATTACATACACGCTATCTGCTGACACACAAACACAGCTTTGCTCTCTCAGCAGGACCTCATGGCAGGATCAAAGACATGCCAAACAGTAGTCTGAAAGTGAGCATGTTCCACATGGCCTTGTTGTGTCTGGCCTGTTAGAGCCTGGTCAGAGGAGCGGGCTGGGGGGAATTCCATCTCTGCTCGGCTGGAGTGTGTGAGAAAAAGCCAGTGTGCTTACGTGAGTGTGTTCGAGTGTGTCAAGTGACAATACACGAGTGTGTGTGTTTTTGACACACTGCGGTCTTGCTTAAATCTAATCTTTTTAAGGCTCCTCTTAACGGCATCTCTATTTTAGTAGTCACACGAAACACATTTAGCAACACAACCCCCATGTTAAATGAAAGAAGGGATGTGGGAGAAAACAGTGTAAGATGGCAGCAGCAGTGTAATACAGAGAGAGGGAGGAAGACGAGCAGAGAGGGAGACTGCTGGAAATAATGGACCAGCTGCAGGAATTAAAACAAAATGTGCAGATGGAGGGGACATAAAAGGAACAAAAGCGAAGGATGTCGTGAGTGTGAGGGAGACTCTTGAAGGGAAAGAATGTAAGAAATGTGGCTCCTTACCAGCCCGATAAACAAAGTTCGCCTCGGCCTCTGAGGAGGATGGCGAGAGCAGCTCATCGTCGTACTCGTTGGAGCTGAAGGAGCCGGAGTGGTTCCTCTTGCGAGCGTCCATGACGGCGTTGGCCACCATGACGTGGCGCAGCGAGTCATTCAGGTAGCGGTGCAACAGGCTGCTCTTGTACTTGGGCGGAGACACGTAGTCCTCAGCCAGTGAGGCAGCTTCGGCGGCTGAGCGCAGTCCCGCACCCATACCCATACCCATGGCCATGCCCACCATGGAGGAGCCCTCTTTCTTGATGACACTCTGGTACATGGGCTTGGTAAGCTCCTCGGGGCCGCTCTGTGTCCTCTGAGGGTTGTCACCGTCTACAGCATCAAAGGCAAAATCAAAAAAAAAAAAAGATTCCAGTGATTAGATTTTTTCCAAAAATGCATTGCACAAATCTTCCAAAGCAAAGTGCGTCTTTCTTTCATTTACACTCATATTGTCTTGCATACTTCTCTCTCTCTTTTTATTTTTCAATTCCTTTTTTTTAACTGGTACCTTAAAAAACATTTACACTATATATACAAATATTACAGGCCATTTAGTTTCTTGCATTTTATTAAAAATGCATACATTTGCATATTTAATCAGTCATTCCCAAAAAACACCACCCTTATAAAGTAATACACAGATTGACTGTACATAAGATCATAAGGATGACATATACAGTTATTATGATTTATTAAAGTCAGTTCATTGTGTTCATGACACAGACCCTGTGTGCAGTACAATTTCCATTCAAAGTTAAAATACTCATTCAAAAACTATGCCAATCAGCATCACTGCCACAGCAACCACATTTTCTGGGAGCAAATGTCTCTGCAGTTTAACTGACTTCCTCACTTCTGTGTATTGTATGTTCATCCCCACTGAGTCATAGTGAGGCGACTTCAAGCTAATCTTGAATCTAAATAGCAGGGCAGAGAGATTTCAACCTCCTGCCCTCCTGTTGGCATCGCCTCAAGAGCAGAAAGCCTAGCCGAGATTTAGGACGCATTATCAAACCATAACGGATGGTAGTCGATTTCCTCTCCATCAAAAGCAAGTTGCCCCTCTATTCCCCTGTAGAAATAAATAATTTCCAGGGAGCTGTGCAGCTGAAGAGATTGAATTAAAGCACAGGTCCCTACCTGATGAAAGAAACGGGGGAGAAAGATAAAACACCGTACTGAAAAACCAGATATCCTCTGGCAGGAGGGAAATCAGGGAGAAGTTCACTGCAGATACTGTCCCTGCCAAGACTGTAATTTTGTAATTTGGGCAGGTTGGACATTTGATTCAGTCTGGGCCAAATTAAAATTATAGCTCCCACATATCAGAAACACATGGAGGTAGTGCATTTGCCCTCCCTCCCCTGTGCTGTCTGAGGTAGAATTCAGCAAATGCTTAGTATCTCCTCTCAAAACCACATAAGCGATCAAAAAAGTGTCATTATAGTTCCATGACAGTGTCCTATTACATCTAGGTCGGCCACCTTTTTAAATAAAGCGTGTCCCTTTTCACACCTCCGTGACAGCATGTCCTCTCCAGATCAACAACTTTTTCTCTCTTGGACTTGCTACTGTAGCTACAAAACAAGCTGGACCATTTCAGGATAGTAAGAAGAATGTACAGCGGGTCAGTGGGGTCAGGTCTGGAACCATAAATAGACTCTGGAACAAAAGCATAGGCATAAAAAACATAATGGAGGGCCTTTTAGTGCATGGGTCAGAAGTGAGAGCAGGCTGCGGATAGCTTCATAACCATAATGTGACAGGGAGAAGAGTCAGGGAGATATACAGAGCCTCCGGTGGTACAGTGGCCTGTGGCGGACACAATGCAAACACCATGCGCACATTCCTCTCTCAGCCACACGCTCGGCCTCTCCTCCTCAAAAATTTAATTAGAGATCACTGACACCACAGCTTTCTTCCCTTCTGTTCATTCTTTCACTGCGTGAGTATGTATGTTTTATCTATCTATTTTTTAATGTTTCCTGACCATGTTTTCTATGCTGTCAGTGAGAAGAAAAAGGCAGTCCCTCGCTTGAAAATCAGCATGTGTGCATGTGTTTGCAGTAAATACACGGCTGACAGAGAGCTACTCATTTCCAATTGTAGGCTGGAAGACAGAGGTTGGCTCAGCGGGGTGTCTTAATGACAGCGTGTTGCAGCCCGCCGGCCTCGGCGTCTCTCGGCTGGGTCACACACTCGCCATTTATATACACCCAGAACATGGCCCTGCATAGCATCAGTCCGCTTTAGGTTGGGTGAAGAGGGAAATGGACTGGCCGGCCTTTGGCCTCATTTCATGTCATAATGCTAGATTTGAATTTCGGGGGCACAGGAATGATGTAAGGAGATTTTCCTGGTCATTCTGCACAAAGAGCATCAGGTTCACAACAGAGTATGGGACCAATTTATAATGGAAGTCAGAGACATTGTGATGTGATATCTTTGAAATGATCATCCATCAGATTGGTGGATGGAGCAGTTACGCAAATGGAAAAGTTTTCCACCATACCTATGTCATTCAAACAAATTAAATGATTTTTAAATTAGACATATAGATTCGAGGATAAAACTGAAGCTTTTGCTTTCATCTAAAGTGTCAATAGAGGAGAACTGTAGAATAACCCCAAACTTACAAGCAACCACAACAAAGGAGGTCAAAGGTCACAAATAAAATTCAGAGAACTAACACTGCTGTTGTGCCTAAAACGAATGAGAAGTGCTAATGATGATTTTAACCTTTTTTCAGCATTTCTAGGGCAAGTAAAGGAAAATATACTTTGCTGGATTTACCCCTACACAGACTTTGGGCTGCCAATAACTGCCTGTTCCTCCTGCTCTCTATGCATTTTCTACCACATATACTATTAACATTTTAGCTTCATTATATTTTGCCATGACACCCAGATACCAACCAATACCCTTAATTTAACACAGGTTTGCTATATATCAAATTAATTGGTAGCAAACTGATTAAACACAAACGTATGTAGGAATAATAACCATGTAAGTGTAACTGCAACTGAAATATTAAATGGCCTTTTAACTATATTTTGAGTAATGAATCAAATCATCACTCAAATCAGATCACTATCCTGATTTTCAGTCTCTGGTATGGGTCATAAAACACTGGATCTTAAAATTCTCATAATCAACTCAAGAACATCTTTCATTAGACCCTCCTGGTGATGTAAACAGGGTTATTTTCTCTCCTCTAGAGTCATCACATTATCATCCATTACAATCATATATACAAGGTACATATTGTTGGGTATTACCTCTGTCTAGTGGTGCATTTCCTCCCAAGATTGTGTGCTAAGTCAAATGACCACCAGCCCCCTGTTACACATTGACCCTGGGGTTTTCAGAGCAGTTACCTGTTTCAGCCGTCAAGCTGTGATATAGGTGGATTGTACTTTTGCAACACAAACTTTGTTTAAGTTGGAAAGGAACATAAAGAAAGAGCTGTTGCTGTAGTGCGGTCAAGCCGTACCTTCTGAGCAGCTGTCGTCACTGCTGACGCTGAGCCTCTCTGCGTTGCCCTGAACATATTTGTTGTAGAGTTTGATCCTGAGTGCCCAGCTCAGGTCTGGCTGCCTCACCGTGTTCTTCAGTCGCCTCCTGGCATTAGCAAACCAGTTGGAGACCTGAGAGAGAGAGGAGAGAGAGAGAGAGAGAGAGAGAGAGAGAGAGAGAGAGAAATAGAAGGAAGTGGGAACACACAGCAACTAGAAACATATGTTATTGTTTTGATTCCAAACATCTCCACATCCATAGTAAAACAAAGACTATCCTTTATGAAAACGTCTGCTCTCTGCCTGCCATCAGTCTCATTCAGAAAACCAAGAGAGACCGAGGCAAAAGACAGAAACAGAGTCAGGTTGCAGAGCCGCTCTCTGAAACTGAGCTTTAAGAAACATCCCAGACGCTCCGGAGAGACACCCCGGCATGCATCTTTTCTGTATCAACACCATGCAGAAACATTTAACACCCTCCAAAAGCCGGACAGCCAGCGAACGCAACGTTTCATTAACTAATGTTCCGACCGAGATGTACGTCCCCTGTGCTTATTCTGGACTCACACAGCCTCCCTCAAATAATACATTTTTTCCAACACTGTCTTCAAGATGCAATAAAAAAGACACTTGAGCCGGCGCTCTTCCTTTCACTGGGAAGGGAGACCATTAGATGTTATACTAGAATAACTTTTCATGCTCAATAGATTTCAAGCGGCTTATGAAGGGACTGGGACAGGGGCCTTATGCTAGAGTACTTATTTTTCTGATCCTCTCTTTCAGTATCATGTTTCTCGTTAACTAAGACCATCCCACATCCCTTTGTCTCGAGCCCAGCGCTGTGGCACTCCAGGGGGAAGGCGGCATCTAGTACATGTGGCTTGGCCGGAGGGGAGGTGAGGTGAGACGAGGCGAGGCATGGGACGGCTCGCTAATGAGGACTGGAGGAAAGATGGCTGTCAATGGGGTGAGAGAAAACAGAAAGGAGGGAGGAAGGAGGAGGATGGCACGCTTGCTCCGATGACACCAACAGAGATTAAAAAAGGGGGGACCGAGCAGCCAAACCAGCTCTTTCACCCGTGCCCTGTCTGCACTGTATGTACCGTAGAGGAGACGGCATGCAGGCACGGCGAGGGATTTCAGTGGTGATGGAGAGATGGCAGCGGCTTATTAGAACAAACTTTAAGGACACAATTCACAACATTTACATGGAAAAAAGGAGCTGTTTCACTAAAACATGACAGATTTAGTTGCTTTAAACACCTGGTGCCAGGTGGGTGTTTGCAAGGAAAACTGCACAGGAAGTGATGCGTTTACATTACTGGCGGCAGCAACAGTGGTTTATTTGGACCAAACAGTGGAAGAACTGGGTAGTTCTTAGCCTCCATGAATGGATAGGCAAAGAAAAGAGTGCCACCTAGGGCTGCAACAAACTTATTTTAATCTTTAATCATTTGTTGATTATTTTTTAGTCTATAAAATGTCAAAAAATAAAAAAACACCCATCACATGTTCCCAGAAGTCAAGATGACATCTTGAAGTTGCTTGTACTGCCTGAACAAAAGTCAAAAACCCAAAGTCATTACATTTTTATGTGATTTACAAAGATAAAAAACAAAGAAAAGTTGCACATTTTCATATTTGAGAAGGTAAAAAAACAGCAAATGTCAGACATTTTACTTTTTGGCAACTGATATTCTGTTGATCAACTACTCAATTAGTCAACTACTTGGCTCAGCAACACAAATTTAAACAGAAAATCAAAGGACAATATAAAACCTGCAGCTCCCTTTACAGACATGTTTCATGTTGGAAAATGTGATGAAGATAATTTACCTGCATGTCATCACTCGCTCAATTTCAAGAAATCTTCCAGTGACCTGTAACACTGCTGCTGCTATTTGGGTGTCAGCTTTAATGTATGCATGTTTGAGACTCTGTGTGTGTGTGCGTGTGTGTTCGCAGCACAGCATCCCAGTGTCCAACACAAAGCATTCCTCTGCACTCTGCTCGCGCTCACCAAAACAAACAGCTCCATCAGGCCCCCAAAATGAGAACCAGATTAAGCATCGTGGCCGACGGCCCGAAAAAGCTGCCGCAGACTTTCTGAGGCCGTATCAGTGACCTTGACAGCCAGATGATACTGTACATACACAGCTGCACGTGCCAGACACAAAATACACTCATATTCACCACTGGGTTTTCCTCTAAGTGGTCAGTTCATCAGTCGCGAAAGTCAAGTTGTCCACCGTACCCCTGTACTATCAGTAGAGGGTGCAATAGAACTTAAGGCTTTTAAAAAAAAAAAACTGCTTTAGATCAGTGGTTCCCAAAGTGTGGGTTGGGATCTTTTTGGGGTCTCATATGAGGAGTCAAGTCAAAGAAAAGAATAAGAAAGAAGGAAATACACGCCTGCCACACAAATTCTTTTTATTTTTCAAGATTTAAAGAAAAATTATCATAAAATTCTGGATTATTTAAGCAAACAAACAAAACACTATATATATATCTATATATATATGAAACTTATGAGTGCTGCTAAGTAGACACTTTTTTAAAGTGTACTTATGTTGGGAGCCACTGACCTAAATGACTCTAAATTTTACTTGTGACTGCCTCAACTTTTTCACACCGTGAAAAAAAAATAAAAAATTAATGAACAAAACTGCCAACTGTAGCATTTTGAAAAAAGTAAAAATAACAATAACGGGTGCAATAGAACTTTAAGTATATGAGGAACCTGTATTCATATCTACCGCACAGTAGACCCACAGGTAATTTCCAGTCTGTGGGCTGGGACCTTCAAGGGGTCTGAAAATAAATATGAGGCAAAACTAGATGAACAAAAGAATAAGAAAGATGGATAGATACATTTCTGCTGTATTTTTTAGAGTAGTTTCCTTTCTAGAGAATTGATTCAACATGATAGATTTTGGTTTAATTTGCAATATGACAAGAGCTGAGAAGTAGAAACAACTTATTTTTAAAGAGTCATAATTTAAAAAGGTCATAGCCAACGGCATAAATGATTCCAAATTTTATTTATGAATACAGGTTTCACATTTCTGTGAAATTTAAAAAGAATCGACGTAACTGCCAACTGTAGCATTTGGAAGAAAAGTAGAATTAACAATTCACCACTGCAGGAGTGTTGTAAAATAAACAGTTCAAGATGTAAAAACACTTCCAACTCAAACCTTCCTAATTGCAAATGCAAGTTAAAATCCAGCTTTTCAGACCTGATTAGATAGACACTAAACCACAGAAATCAAATTTCCCTTTTTTCCTCACCGATCACACTCATGAACACTCCCTCACTTATTTCTCGTATTCAGCATCACTTTTTTCTTACGAGCTGACCGGCAGCTTGACACAGTCTACAACAGTGGACTCACCTGGACCAGGGTCATTTGTGAGCCGAGGGCCAGCAGGATTTTCTCTGTCTTGGTGGGGTAGGGGTTGTCTCGGTGTTTGTAGAGCCACTGCTTAAGTGGCCGCGCCATGTCCTGCAGGGCCTGGCGCTTGTGTCGCACTTTGCCGCCACTGGGACGACCCCTGTGGAGAGACAGGTTGAATAAAGTTCAGACAGATACCAGACTGTAGTTAGAACACACGACAGGAAACTCTTATTACAGGATATGCATACAGAGACCTAAATACTCACAAGTGAAATTTAGAACTTTGGGGTTTTAACATTTTTAATATAAACCTGGATTTTTTTTAAAAAAATCAAGTTATTGCAATAATTATTCTTATTGATTTCTCCTTTTAACCAATAATCTGACACAACAACAAATATACGTGCAGGATATTGTTGTTCTCTGAGTCTAAGATGGAATGTTTGACATGTATACATTTTACATTTGTCATCAACATCAATCTCAGCATAAAACATTATACAAACAGAAATTTCTCCTTTTTCAAATTAAGGTCTTTAAGTCATAAAAGAGAACCGGGATTATGTTGTTTATTGAAGTGAACCAAACAATGTTATGCAGCTGGAAGTGGAGTCCTAAGTGGACCAGTGTGTTTTCTGAATTAGTTAGTCATGACATATAAAGTGAACACTGAAGCATATACAGTATGCAATTTTCTCACCCAACGCACTGCAATTAAACTGAGACACGTTGGATTAAAGGAGAGGAGAGACGTAGAGACACAGTCAGAGAGAGAGAGACTGAAACAGAGTCAGAGAGAGAGAGAGGGAGAGACAGAGAAACAGCCTCTCGGAGTTTATTTTTCATTACGTGTCCCACAAACCGCCAACACGTTGCAATGAAACAAACAAAAATATTTTGCTCAGGCACGCATTTTTGCCAGATTAACATTTTACACCCAGCAGAAGTGGATCAAGAACAATGTAGCTGGGTCACAATCACAGCCAAGCCATCACACAAGGGACTGACAAAAACCTGAAATTATACTTCTGGTTTTCCCTTACAGAAAAGAACTCTGACACATGTCCAGAGGATGCTATAAAAACATCACATTAGGACTATACCATAGGGTGGAGATTCAAAACATCTATATGAAAGAGTTCAGCAACTCAGATACTATCAGCTCGTACAAGAATACTATAGTGGTATTGCATATAATAAAACACCATAAAATATCATGAAATTCATTACTGAGAAACACAGACACCTCCTGTATCTCTAAAGGAATATTTTAAAAAAATGTTCACTGCAGTGCGCCTAAACAGTGTGTTGGTTTACTCTGAGCTGTGAAGGGTTCGGTCTCACCTGTGGCTCCAGGTTTTATGAACCTGTAGATGTCAGTATGGTGCTGTGCTGTGCCTCTCCCTTTATCTCACCAAAAAGCTCCACTGACTGCAGATGTAACATATTTTAGTCTAACCTCAAGTCTGCCTGAGGTCCATGTTCTACAAATATTTTCCTTGTAATCTAGATCGGTATGAACATCCTAAAGGACAGTTTACTCTGTGTTCTGAACTTTTGATTCAAACACTCTCACACACAAACACACGCCTCTTTAATAATTTAATGTTCTTCATTAGTCCTGATGTTTCCCTTGAGGTGGAACTCAGTCAAGTAAGTTCACTAATTCATAATATTCTTCCTTATGACTAAAGGTTCCTCCTTGAGGAGGCTTCTTAAGGTCACTGCTATCCCCAAGTTGTCTCTCCTGCGTGCCCGCTAAACATTCAAATAATACATAAACATATAATATCAGGACATGACCTTCTCTTACACCTGCTCCCTGTCACAGAAAAACAAAATACAATTTCTATTATTAAAATAGCACTAGGTCCTTATGTGATGACTAGACCACACAGAGAGTTGAAGGACGAATTTATTTATTGGAAACAGATGGAGACCTCTATAAGACACGCTACTGAACACGGCTGACCTACTTATTAATTTTAAGATTAGGTGTTAACATCAACACCTAAATGAATACCAGACTGGGAAAGGGTAAATATTAATTCCCTGATCCATCAGATCTTATTGCATTAAAGCCACATCACAAAAGTCCGACTGGAACACTAAATTAGTGTTTCCACATGTAAACGTTATTCCATGTGGATATGTCATCCGAGCGTAAAATATGATTTTGTGCGTAGAAGCCTACATTAGCACAGCTACAGAAACTATTTAATCAGTCTGAAATGTAATGAATAGTTACCCATTATAACACAAGAAGGCTCATGCACATATACAGATCACCAATATATCATTATAGGAGAGTGGCTCAAGGAGTCCTATCTGATCCTGACATTTCTTCATCTGACTTAATTGTGCGCACAAAGTGGAGAGATAATCTCACAGCCCTTATAACGAAACCATCAGTGTTGTTCACTCTCTCACTGCTAACGTGTGCTGAGCGAAACAACCGTGAAATGGAGGTATTCCTCATCAGAAACCCCCTGTGGGGCTTCCCGGACTCCACTTAATCCACATGTTAATACAAGCCACACATGCTGACCAGCAGCGTTAAACGCAGCAGAATGCTCCACATACCCGCTCCGTCTGTGTCTGATGGCCTGGTTGTCTCTGATGGTCTGGTTGCTGGAGAGGAGGTCTGGATGTTGCCCGTCGATGACTTCTAGATAATTTCTGCTGCTCATTTCCACCTCCTTCGCCTTCTCCTCAAACAGGACCTGGCTGCTCAACTTGTTAAACACGATGGTGTTCATCTTTGGCCAGATATTCCTCCGATTTCTCTGATGCGCAAAATTTAAAAAGGAAAAAAAAAAATTCTCCTCGGATTTGTCACAGTGTCCCCGTGTCTCTCCTGTGGAACAAGTGTGAATATTTTACAAAAGGTGTATTTGCACTGACTTCACAAACTGCGATATGGCCGTGACCTAAAATATGACCTTTGGTCGAGGAGGATCATGAGAAAAAAACTTTGATATCAGAAAAAAATCATCCGCTGACAAGAATTTAACATTAACTCTAGACAACACACAGTTCTCACATAATTTGATACTTTCGCTCTGATGTGTGAGATTAGGTTCCCCCCTCACTCTGTGCCTGCTCATACAAATACACAGCATTAAACAGCCTGCAGCATATCTTCAGCGGACCGTGCGTAACTGCGCTGACGTGAGGCGTCATTATAAAGTCGCTCTCTGTAAACACTTGCATCTGCGATTCCAATTCATAAAATACCATGAAGCCTAAAAATGCAAAGAGTTACTATCCCTCGGGTCAACGTTTCATACGTATATTTTTGGAGACAAGTAAAGAATAAAATTGGGAAGAGTCGGCGCAGGCAGCAGGTCCATTCACAGTAATTTGGGTAAATAAATTGAATTTTGCCTGCGCGCAATAATTCCGCGCTACAACAAAACCCTATTCACAGGTTAGACCATTTATTCCCCCATTCAACCTCAAAGCGACAGAATTCCTCTTAAATCGGTTTAATACAGTTTCACTTTATTTTCTATAAAACAACAGGGGAGAGAATTTACTACAGTACAATCTGCTGTACAGGCTCGGTGGTTTGGACTGTAAACACTTGATTTGGTTGGAAAAATATGTTAAATTCAAGCGTGAATATTTCTGCCTTTCCTCCCCTGCACTGCGGTCATTTGTCGCTATAAACCCTGAACGGTTTATTTTGGTTGGTACTCTCCCTTTTTAATGCAAAACAAACAACTCTGTAGGCTCAGATATATGACAATCTGTTTCCCTCTGCACTTTTTCATTTGAACTTTCTCTGTAAAGGTAAAAATATTGACACGGGGCACCATGATGTGGTGCCATCAGCAGCAGCCTGGTGCCAAATATGTACAACACCATCTAACAGTGATGTCCACTGAAACAAACCAAAACTTCATACTGGCGGTATGTTTAGAATCTGTCTGTATCATATATCATATGTAAGTATCTCTATGAAATGTGGTCATAAAGACTGATGTCAGAGTAAAGAGCAGTGTAAACTCATGTCCATTCAAAGTTGGGTAAACAGGCTTCAGACGGGTTTATCCTTCACTACATCCCTGCTCCAAACCTTAATAACCTGGATATAAAAAGCTGAACCTATCGGTCCATTGCTAAAACAATAATCAGTGTGTCAGTGTATTTCGGTCAGTTACCTGTCCCGGGTCCCTCCTGCGTCTCTCTGTTGTGTATAACAATAATCCTGTTTCCAGTCGCCCATTCCCTGCTCACATGTTCCCGTCCTGAGATCCTGAGCTCAAACCACACGGACCGCCGTCTCCTCCTCCGCTTTATCCAGCGGCCTGCGCTGCACCGCCCGGGACTCTGAATATCTCACCCTGCTCATGTTTCCTAGTACACGGCCCGAGCCTGCGAACATATTGTTGATGGTTTACGCCGGTTCTGGGGCCGAGGCCAGCACAGGGAAGGAGAGGGAGGGAGGCATCACGCTGCAAAAAGTGGGCTGTCTAAATCACTGAATCCAAGGTAGTTTGAAAATGTTGCTTTTCTAAAAACAAATGTAACCAACTGACATAGGAAAACTGGTCTCCCTCTCAGTCCTGATACTGGCTTCAGGGATTCTCTTGAAATAACTTAAAATTTCTCTATCATGTTCTTTCTTGTTTTATGTCTTGGGGCCACTGTTTAAATAAAGACACCCTTTATAAAAGTTTCATGGGTTCAAATAGTTAGTAACTAATGACTTTATTAATGGTTAATAAAACAGGAACTTATGTCAGATCAATTAGAAGCCATTAAAGTCACAGTTAAAATTTTGGTGATTTGCTCTCTGGTGGAGAGTTAGATGAACAGATTGACACCACTCTTATTTGAATGCTGAGTATGACACTACCACCAGCAGCCAGCTAGCTTAGCTTAGCACAAAGACAAATAGGGAGAAACAGTTAGCCTGGCTCTCTCCAACAGTCATAAAATCCAGCTACCAGCAGAATTAGAGCTCACTAATTACCATGTTATATTGTGTTTGTTCAATCTGAATAAAACAATGTGTTGAGTTAGCCAATAAAGCCATTAGTTACAACTTATAAAGTCTTAATAAAGGGTTTATTAGAATGAAAACCCAATAAAGCAAGATCAAACTGTAAGGGGCCTACTTCCCTCTGTGCAATGTCTTTGTACCTTGTTGCCTCAAAGTGTGTGAAGTCTTGTACTTCTATGATGGAATATTACTTAATTAGATTTAATTATGCAGGACATGCCTTTGCAGATACAGTGCTTCAGTGGTGCAAACACATTTGCAATCTATCAAATACAAAACTCTACCAACGTACAATGAACCTACAGCCACTTGGGACCACAGATGGATGATGCTTTGCCTGGTTGGTAGTCCAGCCATGATTAAAAAAAATAGTAAATAGTAAAAGAAGTATTTAATCTTGTGTCTGAGAAATTCCTGAAACAGAAGATAAAAACATTGGGACCATGACAAATTTTCTCACCACAATTGCAGAATATGTGACTTTCCACACAAAGGAAAAGCTCTCAAAACTGAAACTAAGGTTCTTAGTGAAAGTTACATTTATCATGTCCCTGCACTGCAAGATCAAACCTCTGTGCTAAATGGTTCATCGTCAGATTCTTTAGTCTTATTCTAATCACATTAGTTTTGGAACATCTTAGGAGTAACTTTCTTTGCAGTCCATACCTGACTACAGCAGTCCATCTCCTTTTTTTGGAACATCTTCATCTTCAGGCTGCCTTAAGCTGAAGTATCAAACACAGACCCAGTGCCTTTTTGCTGAAACGATAATTATTCCATCAGAATCAAACCAAACACAATCCAAGCTGCTTTTGGTGACATTCAGAAAAAAAGCGAGATTCTTACTGTATATAGCCATGCCACTGTTGATTACTCCTGATGTACCCTCTCATTGACTTCCATTATAAAACCTGTCACATTATGGGCTCATGAGTCATAGGCTCTGTGGTACTCAGCTGTGTGTTCCTTTGGGGTTTATCCAAGGTAGTGATTCGAAGGACGTGACTAAGCAGCAAGAGCCATATGAAGGGTTAGGGATCCGTGTAATTATTGTTTATTTGTACTTATTTTCATTTAACGGGGGAAGTTAACTTTTACTAACAGCTTGTGCAAACATGCTATGAATGGCCCAGTCATGTAATCACTTTAATTAAGGTTGGTGAAGGTTTATTTGCCCAAGTTATACACAATATGTAAGTTTTCCTTCTCGCCTGAAGTGAACTTATGTTACCTCCCATGACCTTGTCACTGTTATCTAAACCTGTGGGTCAGAACAACCTTCTCTAGGGATGGGAAATTATAGAGGCTTGTTATTAGCATCTTTTTAATCTTAATTCACCTTCTCCAAAGGCTCACCATATCTGTGTTTCAGACTCCTGCCTGATGTCCAGTGTGGGTGTACAAAACAGGTAGGAGCACTGCATTAATCATGATGTCCTGCTTCATAGCGGTTGGTGGCAGGGACTCTGCAGACAAACCCTGTGAACATCTCTGTTTCATCTCAGGCTGGAGCTCATGAATTACACTGGCATCTGCTTTCGTTGTCCTCTAATCTGTGTAGCTCTGCTGGTCACTTGTGTTTGACCAATAATAGTTTTTGAAGCCTGGCACCAATACTAATGTTTTTAGCTTGCAGTTACGGACAGCTGAGACATTGTGAAGATATTGGCAATTGTTGTGTTTACATGATACAGGAGCTTGGAAACTCTTGGTTAAAATGTTTAAAAAACAGATTTTCTTGTGACATCTGACTTGTGAATAAATGGCAAAACCTCAGTGGTTACTTTTTAATCTGCTTAAAAGGAGAAATTTGTGGCTGAGAAGGCAAGGAATTGTAGAAGTTTCCAACGGAGACAACAAACTTCTATTGGCTTCATGACAGATATTGTTGATAGTGGGCCCTGACCAGTTGTCGTGCTGGAAAAGAAGAATGCCTACTGCAGTCATTTGACCCGGGAATGAATGCAGATCATACCCTTTCCCATTTAAGACAAAAGCCAGATGTTAGTGGGTGTTAGTGGATTTTTTTTACCCGGTGTAAAGGGGGCTTTAGGGAGTCGCTCTAATTAAGTCTGTGAAAACAGTTGTATAATGTCCTCTGTGACTCTGAAGGAGCTTTGACTACAGTGAGAGAATAACCCTGATGATGTCATTAGGGTTATCTCAACTTGGACTTGGAGACTACAAATGTTTAACACAAAGCCTGTGTTTCAAATTGGGGGCATGGCGATATGAAAGATGTGGCGTCTAATGAAAGATGCTATCAAATGGCATTATGGGAAGTGAAAGATCCAGTGTTTTTAGCTCGTGACCTGTACTGACGCCAGGTCACAAGCTAAGACATAGGTTGAGGCCAGAGGTTTGGTGTCACAGGGACTACTCACAGGGCTACTGCAGCTGACAGCGAACAGCTCTACACACCAGCAAACCTGGCCATGCTAGCTAAAGTCAGCCGCAACAACTCTCTGAGCTTCTTTCTGAGTGCTTAGCTCACAGGTTAATCCTGTCTCCTAGAAATTATGTTTCTATCTTAACTGCAATAGCAAATATGTTTAGGAAATGTAAGAGTTACTGAAGAGAGAAAAAAAGTTCTCCAAGTTGCACTTGCCAACTGTCAGCTAGAAAGCTAGTTAGGACACAGGACAATAAGTTTACACAGATTCTTGAAAACGTCAGCTGTCTGCCAAACCATTTCTTTTTTGTGGAGCAGTTAGAAAAGGTAAATAAATTTTTTGTGTCAAAGACGCAAACGATTTGTGCCTATTCATTTCCCCCCTCAAACAAATACACTGATTGTGTTAATTTGATTGAAATAGAGTTGGGCCATAAAATCATAAATCTTGGTCTCTGCTGCTTCGATTTTGACAATTAAAAAAAAAAAAAAAATCAGTCTTATGTTATTTCCCAATGTTTGTGTTACGTAATACTAAATCACCTTTTAACAAAGAAACTAATTCCAATACAGTTATATACTGCTCTGTATCAGTATATCAGATATCTTATGGTCTGTTTCCCAACATCTGGAGCTTCGTTTTCATAAATGCCAGGAAGGAAACCTCAGTTTAACGTCATTCTACCTCTTCTATCCAAGACAATTTAATTTAAATGTCAGTGTAATTTTGGGAACATGTAGCTCTGTTCTTACATCTAATCTCTGTACGTGTTTTATATACATATGTCGCTCACTCTTGTATTGTTTTTTATCACATCTACTGGAGTTCATTTGTATGTGGGTTCGGTCTGGACTGCCAAGGGGGGCGGTTGTAGTGAAAGTTTTATTTCCTTGCACTCATAACATTTGTTTTCTCCTTAAACTTCCAATTTAACTCTGATCCCTTTATAGAAAACACACCACTTACGGAGGCAATCAAATGTTTCTGCTTTTTAATAAATAAAATATTGTAGTAATGGATGAAGATCCACATTATCCAGCCTCAAATGAAGGACTTTTTTGTGTGTCTTTTCTGAGGCAGTGAATGTAAAATTGAAAAGCAGACATTCATTACATGTTATGGATCCAGCAGGGAACACCCTGTTTTTGCCTTGGGGTACTTCATCATTCAATGTGTATTACAGGATCTGGCTATGAAAGGTGGCCATTACTTGAAATCAGTGTTAGCTCAATGTCAACACCTTACGCCATTACAATCCAAATTATTTTTTAAAACCCCAGTCTCTGCACCCATAATCTGCCCCTCATTTAAAGATGATGTTTTCACTCCAGACTTGGACTTAATTTTGCCATGTAAACCAAGCTGGAATTATATACTGTAGCACACGGACTACTTGTAAAGCCACAGACATATTTGTTCAATAGTTTGCCAGCTTTGGTGGAAAATGTGACTGAGGAGAAAATTTGCAGGTTGTTTAAAATGACCCAATTACTGTTTTCAGAGGGGTTTTAAACATTCAGGACACTAATCAGCGAGTTGAAACGTGTGCTGTCTGTACATGTCTACTGAAAGTAATCAAGAGTCAAAACCAAGTGCCATTAGATGTCACTGGGATTGCTCCTTGAAATTACAGTGGGGAATAATTGCAACTTGGAACACCCAGTACTCTTTTAACCCTCCCATCCTCTGTTGTCTTTCTAAATATGGCTTTCTGAGAATACACAAATGGCTACTAAACAGACACAAACTACTTCACAGGGAGAAGATGCCAGTTCAGTATCCAGTATACATGAAGGTGATGGATACATCTGTCAAGTAATATGCTTTCATTGTGAACTGGACCCTCTGATTTTCTTGCATTGTCGATCCAAGTTGAATTAAGTCAAACAAAGCAAGCTTTTTGTGCACCTAAGCCTTGCCAGAACTACTCACTCATGTTAAAATAACAAAGAGGCATATTTGACTTGGTCATTTATAATGCCAGTGTGAAAACTTCAGTGAAATGTTTCAGTTATTCGTGTGTCATCGCCTCTATAATTCTGGTCGTACTATCTTTGGTTGCTGAGTCTCCAGGTATTTTTCTTTTTGAGCAGACAGTTGCAAAGCTCTGAAGTATTTGGGAGTGCTTGGGCAAAGTGACAGACATCAGTGAGCTAGACTGGAACAGGAGGTTATTTATGCATCGCGCAGAGGGAGAGGACATTTATTAATGTCAGAATTAAAGCAGGTGAAAAAAAGGAGAGAAAAAACATTGGAGTTTAGAGGTCAAATAGAAGAAAATGTCACATACAAGAGATACAACACCACACCAGAGCAGAAAAATGCTCTTTTGAACATTTGCCTAATTGACCACTTTTTAAAATATTATTCTTAATTCGGTGAAGAAACTCAAGCCGGCAGCCTCTCCTACAGTTTTGTACTTTGTGCTCATGTCTCAAAGCGTGCAATCAGTTACAGATTTAAATAGGATGTTCTATAATGCCTTGCTGATGATTTGTTGATTTGGTGCTATTCCCCTCAGTTGCATGTCTTCCCCTCAGGTCCAGAGTTGTGATAGCTTGATGAAAAGATTCTGATGAAAACTATGGGATAATATAATTTTTGGTGGGGTGCCATACGGAGCTCTCAGGTTGGTTCACGATCCAGTGAGGGAAACCTGGCTGGGCTTATGGTTCACAGCTGTGCAGCTGGGAGCGCGTGCCAATTCATCACTGTCTGCTGTGTGAGGAACTTGGCATTTTTGAGCATCTTTACTAGACATTATCCTTTGACTGCAAATGAATATAACTGCCTGTTGGCTATCAGTATCCTCTCCTTTCCAGTTTAGTGTAACTGCAAGAAGAAAACGTCCAGAAAGGCTTTAGGTCACGCAAAAACTGCTGTGAACACAAAGCTGAAAAGTACACCGAACATTACATGTTATATTACAAAGAAAGCTGTGGAGTGAAAAAGAGTAAATCAGTGTAAAAGAACATAACTGCAAACATGTTGTTGCTTAAAAAAAGATGCATTTACCTTTTGAGGCCAATCAGTGTGATTTTTTTTTTAAAGCCACAGTCATACCTTCCAAGTTTCATCAAATCAGAGCAGTGCTTTCTAAGATTTCACAATTTCCTCAATTTCAAGGTCAGGTACAAAAAAAAACCTTATGATCTGTTAATGCAGTTGACAAGCATGTCCTAAACCCCGGAACCCCCATTCTTCTACCTTACACTGACTACAACAGACAGACAACAGATCCGGTGAGCAAAGGCTGTTTCATTAGAAATGCCTTGATGTTGAGTGCCGTAACAGTTCGGGATGAGCCAGGATGACTAATCTAACATAAATTCTGCGTGGAGCCTCCTCCAATCTGCTCTGCCACTCGTATTCATCAGAGAAAAATGTCAGTGTTTTAAAGAAAAAGTCTTACTGTCAAGGCTCACAGTTGTGTGGCACTGCAAAATACATTTTTATGTTCCCTCTTTGTGAAATATTGGTGCTAGAAACCTGGTGATGTAGGGACTACTCGCAGGGTGAGTTGGTAAACGACTGAAGTTGTAGAGTCAGTCAGTCACAACTTCTCTCCGTCCTTGGCTGTTTCCTTCCCCTGTCATTTTGTTTCCTGGATTGTACATTAATTTCTAACTCTCCAAAAGAAATCATTCCAGATATCACACCCACTGACACAGAATCAACTGGGTGTGGTGAGGTTTGAAAGTAGCTTTCTTTTTGCATTTTTCATATAACTACTTACATCCTTTTATGTGTGTACAACTGAGTGAAACTCCATAAAAATCTTGAGATGATGAGACTGTCCAAATGTGTGCACTATTTGCATTATTTATCACTTCTTGCCTGCGCTACCTATGGAATTACTGTGTCTCAGTAAGAAGCATGCAATGGGGCATTCTGAGCACAAAACATGTTATTTTGTTGAGAAATTTTTATGACACAAAGAGTGGTTTCATTTGGGCAGACAAAAATCTGTTACATGCTCAACAGATTTATTTCCGTATTGCTATCACCTGCAAAAGCACACAACAATGAACTCTCTTTGCATTCTTTCAAACTGCCCCTTTTTAGAGCACTCAACCCACTCGACACTCGCTGACACTGACTGACAGTGGTTATTATTGTGTTCCTACGTGGATGACAGCAACTATATTGAGCACAGATGGGGTTTTTGTTTGCTCAAATGAAATTATTCTTTCCATGATAAATATGTCTATGCAAAATGTCATTTATGAGCTTGCAACATACCTTTTTGTTCAATTTGTCCTATTACATAATCAGAGCTGAGACACAACTATAAAGCCAAAACAGATGTAAAAATGTTTGCATTTATAGGTGGTCGAGAGACACTTCATAAGCTGCTTCTACAAAAAAGGCTAATACTTATAATCAACATATATGAGTGAAAGCCACAGCTGTCATGACCAATGAAGGAATTATTAATATTTTTGAGACCTTTATGGAGACATTACTCTTGTAGCCTTGAAATCTGACCCAGACGCTGTGGTATTTGCCCACTCATTTCTCTGTTTATTTATTGTCATGCCAGCTTGTTATTTACACTTTATGGAAGGGAATGTCAGGATTCATTAGTGCTGTGAAAGCTCTTTTAAAAATGTCCTTAAAAACCACTGAGAAATGCGAATGGATCACAGGACAGCACTTTAACCTTCTGGGGAGTATAGGATTGTGAGATTTGTGAGTGCCTGAGGGAAGGAAACGGATGCAGAGAGGCAGGCCGCTGAGCAAACAGCGGGTGAGCACGACACGCGAGGCTCACACCAACAGACCTGGTGGTGTGAGCATGCTGTAATGATATAAAAGGTAATTTACACATTGAGAAGAGAAGCCGTGTTATCACCCTGGTCCTCAGCTACCAGAGAGCCCTGCTCTCTGTTTGGATGGAGCTCTGAGAGGCCGTTGTATACACGCATGTTTTTAATGGCAGCATCGCAAGCAAACCACGCTGTTGCCACTGCTGTGCAACAGTTTGTAACTTTATATTAAAAATGGCCCTTAGACACTGAAGGGGACAAAAAGCCACTTCTAATATTTGGAAAGAACTTTTACTGTTCATTAGTTTCTTTTATGAAATATTGCTGCAGAACGCCTGGGGAGATGTGGGATCTTTAAAAAACTTCAAAGGTTAGTTCCATTTTAAAACAATTGAGCTAGTATCACAATACACAGCTCACTCTCTGAAGGACTGCCTCACCATAAAAATAAGTGATATATATTTATTACTCCGTCCACACAAAATGTGGACAGACAAATCTCACGACTACAGAAAGGATATTTCCACACATAAGTCTTGTGTAATATGTAATAAAGTCCTTGAGTGTGGTTGCATCCATCACCCTGACCTAGGGGAAATGTCTGCTTCAGTCTGGACAGGATGAAGATCAGGCCAATGGTGAGACATACCAGTTGAGATACAGGGGTGTGGCAGATGCTAGGGCCCATATGTTCCCTCAAAACAGGAGCAACAACATCAGGGATATCCCTCCACTATTTCGATCTCTTCCGTGAAGTGATGAGAAGCATGGGATCTTGAATGGTGAGCAGAAAGGCCAGAGTCGGACGTAATTGCTGCCTCTGCTGAGGCGTGGAGGCATAACCTCTAATTTCCTGTGAATAATGTCCCTGTGTCGGACAGCAAGCCAGAGAAAGTGGCAGTTTCTTTTCTCAGAGGGTTTGTGGCTCAACTAATACACTCAACTGTGGCTTTTTGACCAATGAGCCTGAGGGCCAGGCTCCTGAAACCAACTGACTGCTTCCTCTCAGCCTCTGCACCGTGCTCTGCAGGGTTCAACATCAGGTTCAGAAAGGAAAATTAAGAACTGCTTCTTCACAACAAGTATCAAAGATCATAACTACAGACGACCGTGGGATGGGATCACATCAGCCATGACACCTGTCAACCTGTTGAGTGCTAAGTAGTCACTACTACTTTATTACATGGGTTGAACCACACCCACCTTCAAACATTTAGATCGTAACCACCAGTTGTGATGCACATGGTGACAAAGTCTGTCCACAGACATATAAACACCTGCCAAATTACTAAAAAACGCCGCTGTGGTAGCTCCACAGGACCACATTTTGCCATGATGTCACACATATACACACACACACACAAATAGACTCAGAAGGTGTGAACAAAACCAGCCCTGCTGTCGTGGCTGGTGTTCAAGGCTCATCAAGGTCTGAGGACATGGTGAGAAGCCAGTGCATAGAGCTAGAATGTGTGTCTCATTTTACTGTTCATCTTAAGCTGTCCTGTCAACTCCATTAGAAATCTGGCTCCATGTATATATATAAATCTCATTGCGTTGACTTGTCTCTTACCCAAAATCAAGGTTTATATCAACCTGATGTCTGTGGTCATTAAAAGTGGCCTGTGGGCTTTCGACAAGTAAAGCTACGTAGCAATGCTATTATGAAAGGGTCTTCATTTTGTTTAAGTTGTTCACATGCACATGGACACAAATGCCTGCACACGAGACAAAATTCATATCTAGTCACTGGTTTTGGCTATTCCACAGACTGACAGCTGGTGGCAGAACATAGCGATGCACCACTAATGGCAAAGAGGAAGAAGACTGTTAGCAAGGAAACATTGAAGTAAACAATGCGGTATTATTTAAACTTGGCTTTATAAATACTTTATGAGGAAGCCAGGGAGGGGAGCCACACTAGCTGTTTCCCCCTGCTTTCAGTCTTCATGCTAAGCTAGCCTAACCACATCCTGACTCCAGCTCTGTATTTAACACACAAATATGAAACTGATATCAATCTTCTTATCTCAGTGTTTGAAACAAAGAAAATAAGCAATTCCCCAAGATGTTGAACTATTCCTTTAAATTATAAAAGGAGAGCTAAAAGGAAAAGCAGCTAAAATTAAGAGAAATTACAGAGCTAAATATAAAAGCATGAAGAAAACTCAGCAAAAGAAAAAAGAAGCCTAAGCAGCCACACAAAAAGAAAACAATATGTTTCCTTCTTTGTTTGTTTAAGTGACTAAATGTTTTTCCTTTTAACATTTCCTCAGAATCAGTTTTGACGTTGGGCATGCTGCAGAGGCTATAAAGCTTGCTGCTTGGAATTAAAGAGCCATTAATCATTGTGAATTTATTTGCTCTGAATGCTTTGGAGACAGTGGCTTCCTTCAGCTCCTAGTTTAGTTTTTTTGGAGGAAGTTGCTTCTTCAGAGTAATAAGTTCACTCATGTACTCTCTCTCCGTCCGTGCTCTTCCAGTGACCCTCACATGCAGCTGGTAGTGTTTAAACTTCAAAGAGTGATGAAGATTTTCAACCACATATTTTCAATGTTTTGCTAATTTTCTATTTTAGCACGTGGCAGATATTAATGATGAAAGTCCCATGAGATTTTGTGGCATTGTCTGTGGTTAGTGCTGAGCATCTAAGCTAACTGGGACCAGGACAGTGGGATCAGAGACACAGAGAGCCTGTCAGACATGCAAAAGGGCGGTGGTGGAGGTTTACAGTTTTTCACTGAAATCTGCTGTTCAAAAGGCTGTCGAGCCTGACATGGCCTGTTTATAATAAACAAGAACAGAAGACAAAAGGATCAGACGATTCAAAATCATCTGCAATGAGCTGCACACACACACCATTACTACTGCTGTGTCTAAATACATACAGTGCAGAAAAAGACAGGATAATAATTAGGGAAATATCATTTTAAAAACCTATACAGCAACAAAAAATAATAAGTACTCTAGGAAAAAAAGCACAGCAATTTGCTGCATTTTCCCAAAAATCCTTCATTAGATAGTTTTATAGTTGGTGTTGACTTCATGCCATACAAGTGCTCTGGTACAAAGATATTCCCAACTGGCCAAATATCTACAACATTTTTGTTTTTACTGACAAAAATAATGAGCTTATTTATAAAAATATATTTTTATTATTTATAATAAATACCCCTACAAAATTTGAAATTACTGTAAATAAATTGTGAGTAATGTGGAAAATCATGATTTAAATTCATTCTCGCACATAATATCTGTGGTGGAGACAGGGCACACTATTGTATTCCTAACTGTTATAGACATTTCTTATCCACTTATGATAACAGTGCTTGAATTTGTGTGTTTATAGTATGTTATGACATTTATACAGAACATTTGTGCAGACTCCCTGTATTCCACATCGGCGCTATATAACCAGCAGTAAGTCATTCTGTTTATGTAGATGTCATATCGCAGATTGTGTGTTTTCTGAGTTTGGATGTGTTACAAATATTCATATAAGTATGGAATATACAAACTGTATAAGAGGAGGTTGAGCAACCCAAACAGATGTGGGTCTTGTTTAGATATTGTGGTCTTGTGTGGATTACTTTAGGAATGTTGCTGCAGAGAACGCGGCTTCAGAGTGTTTTACCGCGATCAACTTACGGGATATTTGGCAAAAGAACAAACACGAGAAAGACGCATTTATTTTTATGATCACAATTTCCAAGTTGAGACGGTCAGAGAGCGAAAAGAGGGCTTCCTAAAATGTTTGTATGAACTTCGGATGAAGTAATTGATGTAAATGAGGAGCTCAGGATCAAAGTTCCCTACTGAAACGGAAGCAAGAGGGCAAATAAATATACACTCATCAATCAAGACAAAACATTTTATTTGAAACCTTTCTAGATAATTTGATACAACGTATTTGAAACACTTGTGATACTTATTTTGTAACACTTTTCTCATACATTGTATTTGAAACTATTTTCAAACACATTTGAAACAAACTCTGAAGTTAGTGTAGAGCAAGACAGATGCTAAGATAAATATTTGCCTGTGCTGTCACAGCCAGCCCATTTGTACTGGTAAGGGACTGTACAAAAATTATTGAGGGGGAGGTGTCAGGTGTCAGGAGGAATCAGAAAAGGGGGAGGGTTGTGTATTTTCTCTTTTCACTAAAAGGATGGTAGGCTGATTTGAGACTGGCGAGTATCTTTTATTTTTATTTTATTTCTTGCCTTACTTTCACATATTACTTCATCCTTTCTTGCTAAATATTCTGTAAAAATATTTAATAGTCTCTGTCATGGATGAAAACTGAATACTTTTAATAAAGTTTTGAGAAACAGTAAATATGGATCATTACAGTTTTACGGGATTTAACAGCATCTCTCTAAAGAGCACACAATTTTTTTCACAAGCCAACAGTCACCCTCACTTCAACACTATAACACAATTTGTTTTACTAATGGGTGAAGTGAACATATTACAATGTTGATCCCCCAAATCAGCCAAAGAGCTCCTACCTGTGCCTTGCTCCCTTATTCAGTAACAGAGGTGATATCTCATTCACTCAGTAGCACTTGGTTCAGAAATAGAGAGCAGCTGGAACGCAACATTTAGTGTGTTTCCCATTATTTGGGCAAATGCTAGTTTTATTCCTAATGTGCGCTCTGAGCTATGTAAAAATGCTTGTTCCGTTCACACACTCAACTTGAAATCAGAGCTGAGTTGAGGGGGAAGGGTGTTGCATTGTTTTTTTAAGTTAAGGGGAGGCTCCAAACACAAATATGAATAACCCTGGGGAGGGTCTTGCTATTTTAAAAAGTCAAATATGAAGCACAGCCCCTCTTTCCACCCAATTCATTTCTGTACAGTCCCTGTTGGATTTCAAGGGGTGCTGTGATCATCGATTGTCAATAAAATAATCGGGCCTTCCGATTAGCCAGGGCCAGAAGTCGGATGTTGCGCACACAGCCAGCAGCAGCCTCCTGGAGCATCTCGTCATTAGAGCCCATGATGTGGATGAGCGGCTGTGGAAGTACAGGACAGAGGTCACAGACGGCCGCAGTAACAGATTCCTAGAAAATCATTGTTTTCCAGTGGTGGACTAATACACCTTTGGAAAAACATCCAGTGCTTGAATTGGTACGCTGCCGTACACGTTGCCATGTCAGCACCAGTCACTGAACACTACCACCGGTGATGGCTGCAAAGATATACAGTGGCTGTGCGGTGACAGTTTCAAGCTGCACTGGCACGTGTCCCTCTGTGTGTGTGCATGTGTGTATTCAGTGTGTGTGTGTCCTGCTTCCAAACCATGCCTCAGCAAAGGGGTTACAGCTGCGAGCACACATGCCTCTGTAAGTTTGTTCAGATGAAAGTCATGCAGGGCAGGCTCGACATTAAAAACCTGAGCATGAACCACACCACTCGACAGCCTTTCCGCCGCTCCAAAGGTCAGATTATATCCGACTATTAGTGGCTTGTGTAATGGATCTCGTTAGATCTTATTGCAGAACAAGGTTTTTTGCTTTCCAAAAATCTGTAGCTTTGGAAGTTTATTTTTTGGTTACATAAAATTGGACATTTAAAAGATTTTCGTACGTTCAAAGACTTGTGTATTATGTAAAACTAAGCAAAAAGGAACACACTGGATATATGGAATACCACTGAGTGGCATGTGTCCCCCCCGTTTTATCTGCAGCAAAATCACTATGTTATGTTTGTGGGCGGTTGTGGAGCTGAATCAAAATAAAATTAAATGTAAGCATAAATACTCTGGTGCAATGGATTAATCTAAATTTGTTCAGTGTGTGCTGTGTGGTAGAATCACAATGGTGTGCCACTGAGGTTTCCTAAGCCACACTTTCAATTATTTTGGAAAGTCTTGTTTACATCCATAATGAACCAACAGCAACATTACATCCCTCCACTAAGCACATAAGGACTCCCTGCCTCTACACATAAAGAGAGCCTTGATAAATACAGTAACTGTTGAGACATCTGAGGCACTTTTAAGCCCCATATATCAAGGCCTTGTTCTCAACTGAATGAGCAGGGATTTTGAAAAAGATTTTTCTAACAAAGAACATGCTGCAGAAGGCTTACAAGTGGTGTTTGAACACCATCTGAACAGTTTCCCTGGTTTCAGTGCCGCAATGTAACATCCCTGTTGAACCTCCTGAGCAACGCAGATGACAATATCTAGACTGTCACTGTCAAATGAAAACAATCTAGTAACTAAGTCTGTTTGAAGCTTACATCTATCCACTAATTTAGATTTAGTTAAAGGCAGCAGAATGACTCTGAAAACTTCAGACTAATCTCCATTTTCTCAATATCTGTCCCGTCTTGTCTCCTAATTCAAAACTCTCTCATCCTGTTCAGCCCTGGCTCCACATATCAACATAGGAAGTGATGGGATTCCTTTGTCTGTTTCACACAAATGAAATGTCACTTTCTACTGGAATAATAATCTTTAAATAATATTTTGTGCACAGACATTTCCTAATCTCCAACCAGCTGATCAGCACCCAGGACAAACCAGGGTCTGTTTTCCTCTCAGGTTATCACCGTGTTCATAATGCATGTCGGAGCAGAGCTGAGGCTGACCCTGACCCCTTTCCGTGTTACATGCAAACTTGCAAAACGTCGCTCTGCACATTTGTGTGGTGAGCAAACAGCCACGGAGAAGACATTCCCAGGATTTTCAGCACAAAGATAAACAGTGAAAGGAAAACAGATGAATGACGAGGTGAGCCAGCTTGTGTATGAGCACGAAAGCACTGTGAACCTCCAGTGTAAGTCCAGTCAAAAACTGAGAAAATAATATCCTTCCTCCTGATTATAATCACATCATTTTGTGGGAAAAGGCATCCAGCAATCCAAGATGTCAGCCCCTCTCAATGCACCAGTGTCAAGGAGTATATGTGAAACATTTGCCCTCAGGTTTTATATGATTTTTAAATAGCATCCAAAACACCTCCAAAAGCAAACTCACATCCACAGGCTCCAGAAAACATGCAGCTCACTAGACAAGTCTCTTTTGTGAAAAGAGAGGATGCCTGAGAAGTGCCAGAGGCAGCATTTTTGCCAACCTCATAGCATGTTATTCAGACGTCGCCAAATAAGGTCTCCCGAAGCGCACAGCTAGGCTAAGATAAGCGTGTCTCTCTTTGCTGCCCTTTTTTTCTAGCTTGCTCTTTCCCGCCCAGCTGGGAGCTCTAAGAATATAATACGCCACTTGTTAGATATTCCCTGACTGTGGTAACATGAACACTTGCTCCACGTTTGAAAACTGAATCGTGAGTTTTTGAGGTTTTTGCACTTCAGAGAGCTCCAGTGAGTCCTGACCTCCAAGAAGGGAGCTGGGGAACAAGCCCCCTCCCGCTAAGGGGGGAGAGGGATAAGAGCAGGCGTGCAGTCTGGGAGGGCTGCACATATTGTTGCATGTGTACACACACATCCTATTGCACATGGAGGTGTCATGGTGTTAAGTGCGCTCTGTTGGACCGCTTCTGCTTGCAGGAGTTCAAGTTGAAATTCCCCTGTGCCAGGTCTGACAGCCATTATGGCTCCATCAGCCCGTCACCCCCAATCCCAGCGTTCCCATGTTTTAGACTCCACTGTGGAGGCAAACAGCACAAACAGACAGCAGTGTTTAGCTGAGCCGAGGGGAAGTTGGTGAGGGAAGTCAAGGTAAACAACATTCCCTGCAGCCTCCAGTGAGCCAGAGACTGTTAGGCTGCTTTTTCTATGTCTCTAAAGAGGAAGAGGAAAAGAAGGGAGGGTAGCTTTCAAATCAGTGAAGTTTCAGTCTGAACCCTAAGCCTGTTCAACCTGAGGAATATGGCTTGGCATTTCTGGTCTGGGTGTGAGGGAGAGAGGCTTAAGTCAAAGGCTCTAAAACATTACACTCCATGGATCTCAACAACATGGTAGTCATAACAGAGCAGGCAACACACAGCGCCTGTATCATCTGCTCACCACACCCACAACCTGAAGTCATGTTACGCACAAACCAAGAGGAAACTTCAGAAGTAAACCTATGATGCTCTGCTTGGTTTTTCTTCCCTCCCTTACATTTGTGTAATTTTTGCCCCCCACAGCCTCACTGCACACTTTCTCTCCTGCAGTCTGAGCATCTAGGAGAGAAAAAAAATGAAAACAAACACTAACCGTGCTGGGGCAGAGGTGTGCTCATGGCAACAAAAGTGCAAACGTTTTTCTCATTTAGATTAGTTAAAGCCTAAAATACATAGCAGGACCTGGCAAAAGCCACGCTCTGGAATACCCTCGGTTGAAAATTACCAATAATTACCATCCGCATTTTGTAATTTTCATCAATTTACTTCACAAAGCTTTTCTTATGAAAGAGCCTCTTTAATACAAATAGCTGGCTGAAGCTGTCTACAAGGATTTATGGTTTCAGCAAACAATCCCCAGTCCTTTGGAAGAAATGTAAAGCACAGGGGGAAGGAATGTTGATTTTGTACGACACAAAATGAAGCACATCCGTATAAAACTGTGAGATACCAAGAGTGGATGTCAAATCAAATGGCTGGGGCGATTCATCTGCAAGGCTAAAATACTCCTTTCCCTGGTATGTATTTCCTGTGAAAGCGAGTACCTGAGTCCCTTCTCTTGAACAAGGCCTGATATGATCCAATACATTCCACAGACAGTTTTATCCAAAACATGAATTTAAACAGACTTTTTAGATGTTTAATACTCTGCACTGAAACTGAATAACTGAATGGACAAAATTTTAATGTTTTGGTTGAGGCAGAATAAAAACATTAATACAGGTCACTAATGCGTTTTCCAGTGTGAAATACTTTCTTTTCAATTCTTAATTTCCCTTGTGAATCTTAAGGGACTGGGCCATGCACTGTTATGTGTGCTAGAGAGGAAAGTTACTTTCTAAACCAACTTCAGAGTCAGAGAGACCTTTGCTCATTCGAAATTGTATACTACACGTGGGTGAACATGTTTTGAGAGCTTCTCAACGGCACAGGAAAACTCTTTGAAATATGGTTGTAATAACACAAGAGGCAGTCCAAAACTTTACATAGGGCTGTAAATTAGACACAGGGCCCGGCATCAATACTCGATAAACCCTCTCCAACCCATTCAGAACTATTGGAGATGTTGTTTTAACACATTCTCCCCACCAGCTGCCTGTATATCATGAAGCAGTGCGTTACAGTTCACACTGAACAGTGGTGATAGACATGCTCACACACTGTAATGTTTCCTCTGGGGTCAGGCAGGTAGGTATCAGCCTCCCCATCCAGACTGGCTGAGAATGAGGCCAGACTGAACAATGAGGCTGCCTGTGTTGTGTTTCCATGTCTGAGATTAGGAACAAATGCAATGCTGGTGCAGTTACGTGGCCTTTGGTAATTAAGCTCTTTAAAAGTCCAAAAATACATTATGGAGTACTGTTGCAACTCTTAACTGGTACATTAATAAGGGCAAACACAGAGACAGATTAAAAAGGGTGGTATGTCTTGCATTTGCACACACACACACACACCCACCCATATTCACACTACAATTTCAAATATAGTAACATGCACAGACACACACATACATGCTCACACACACACTCTGAGCAAGAAAGAGGACTTGTCCAGTTTTTGTCGTGGCTCAAACTACAAAAAGCATTCAGCTTAACGACTTTTGCAAATTGGACATAACTCTTTCGGAACACCCAATGTTCAGTCCAGCTACCAATTATGGCTAGTGTTGAACCACATACACTGTAACAGAAGATCAAGCTAAAGTATACCATTTAATGAACATGGGAAAAAAATATCTGGCTGCAATGGCATAACCACTTCATAATTTATATTGCAGTTGTTATTTAGGGGGGAAAAAAGGATTTAAAGTCACTGTGGCCACAAAAAGATTTCTCATGTGAAAGTCTTTCTATGTGAAACATGATTGAATTACAGAAAGATAGCAATGTTTTCCCAAAATGCTGAAATATGGGTAAATGTCGATCTATGACAAGACATCAATTACAGCATAATCTTAACATAAAATCTCAACATTACTGTCAGAGACAAACATAAACAGTCCCTGGAGCTGAGCATGGAAACAGCCCAACAGGCGAAAATGTTAGGCAAAACAATGCTTGTTTCTTTTTGGAAGAGCCATGATGAAGAAAGCTGGCGGATGTAGCCTTACAGAGAAGAAAAAACTTGACCATAAAAAAAACATTGTTGAACAGCTCTGACTCCACTCCTTGGCCTGAACCATATCGCTGCTGCATTCTACCCTGATGTCCAGGAACAGCCCTTAGCAACAGTTACCCCCAGCTACAGCCCTTTGACTTGTGCTGTAATGGCATCTAGGGTCTACCGGAGAAATGGCACTTCGCACACACTGAGCTGTTTGCTTTTCTGAATTCCCATGACAGTTAGAAAGTGGAGTCATGTTTCCGCCGCCGAATAAAACCCACTTTGTTTCTGCTCCATCGGTCAAAGGCCCTGAAAATAGTCACAGCTTTTCAAAGTTTATTACTCAGTGTTTTTCACACATCGCTAAAACAAGGGTGGTGGGAGGCCAAAACACATTTTCCTCAATGTAATTATGCCAGATTTAGTCTCCAAAGCACCAAATAAACTAGATGAATACATACTTTGGTAATTATCTACAAAGAAAAAGTAGTGAAGAGTCAACAACTGACCTTGACCACTCCTTTCTCATGCATGGTGATACAATTGTGGGGGTCCTTGGACAGCTGATACAGGGCCATGGCTGTGCTCTGGTGGACTGTGCTGTCTTTTGACTTGAGGTAGCGCACCAGTGGAGCCACGGCTCCAGCTTCACCGAAGGACGCCCTGTTGCTGCCCCATATGCAGCAGTGGCTGATGGCCTCAGCAAGGTGGCGACGGAGTCTGTCATCAGTCTGTGGAGAGGAGAACAGGATGCTATTGGTCCCTAGAAACCTGTCTTTACAATGTACAACAAGCTCAGCAAGAGACTCTTGGCAATATGTACCAATGTTCTTCTCATTAGTTGGATTTATGCTCCATTGAGTAGGAAACCGCCAAGTAAAATCCATTGTAAAGACAGTTATTTGTATATGGACAATAACTACAGTGTTCTTGAATAGTAAAACCTTGTTGTTTGTCTCCAGTGGTGAGGTGTACTTACTGTGTTAGTCAACTTGGCCAGCAACGGGACAACTCCGTGATCAGTGAGGACTGCCAGATTCTCCTTGTCTTTGGCTATTTTGGCGATGGCGGCGCAAATGCTTGCCAGGACCTCGTTGTTTGTTGACTTCAGCAAATTAACAATCAGTTCCAATCCACCGACAAGGGAGCGCACCATTTCCCCTGCATCCTATAGTCAAAGAGTCTGTTATTAGCTGGTACTCTGTGAAAATGAGGAGGGAAGATGATAAAGAGTGAGGTAGTGTAATGGATCAGGAAAGAGAGGAGGCAGACAGAAGCATTTAGGCAAAGCAGAAAAAACAAATGACACTAAATAAAGACAAAGAAAGTATTTTCATGAGCTCAGGCAACCAGGCAATCATTGTCCCCTTAATGAAAACCAACCAGTAGAACTATCTTTATCTGTGTAAAACAAATGCTTTAAAAAATAAAAACATCCTCTTCTGCAGTAACTGTGTTTTGGATTCTTCATGAGTAAGCAATAATGCTGAAATCTTTGTCAACCTCTCCTCTCACCCTAACATGTCATAATGAAGATGAAACATAGAATTTAGAGCTTAGAAGCAACATTTAAACCTTTTGCCCCACAGTGTAGACTCAACGCTTCATGGTTTGAATTCATGGCACCAGATGGTACCACAGGACTCCGGGCCACTTATGGGGCAATGCCTACCAAACCAAGAGGCTGGTAGGGAGTGCTGAGGGAACCACAGCGGAAGAGCTGGCAGAGACACTGGCTTTAGTATGGCTTGGCACATCAGGCCGCAGTTTAAAATCACAACTCACCGTATCGCCAGCCACAGAAGAATACATCAAGGTGGCTGAGTCTGTAATGTTCAGTGCTTTGAAAATAGAACAGAAATTTCCCCAAAAGCATACAATTATGGATCACTGGATGCAAATCACAAAGCACGCTTAATTTGAGTCCATTTCAACATCAATCTAGATGTCCAGAGCTGATGTATGGCATTGTGCTGTGGAGTACAGTAATCACAGAATTTATTATGTGCACTGGATAGTTGTTCATTCTGCAAATTTTTCAAATTTCATCAAGTTCAAGAAGCAGGAGCCGATTTGCAGTTTTAGTGTTCAGCTACTTTGGGTGAGCATGATGCACTGCTGTGTTCTCCTCTTTAACAGAGAGCTCACAGCTGAGATCAGGTCAGGGTGCAGTGTATGGGCCCTGTGATGCTGTGCCAGAGGATGAGCCATGTGTGCTGTGCAGTGCGGGGGGGGGGGGGGGCCGGGGCCAGGAGCTGACCCCCCGACACACAGGAAGCCCTTCCTCAGGAATACTGATGACGGCTGGCCGGGAGTCCCTGCGACAGAGGAAGCTCTCTCAAGCCACCAGCTGCGATAGACTAGCCAGAATCTCTTTCATGGCCTGGATGGGCCCCCAGATCTGAAAACCGCAGCATTATGAGGCTGCACACGAAAAGGTCTTTCTCACTATCCTCTCTCTCCCCTCCTCTTACCCAGGATGAAATGAAATAGAAAACACATTATCTGCTGTGCGTGATCTCAAGCTGAGGGGAGCAAGCCAAGCTGAGAATGGCAGAAGCATGCCCTGACCCCTTCTCTGGAGCAATCAGGCTTCTATAACATACATGGCTACTATGTAAAGGAAAAATAAATCAAGCATCTCAATGTGCCTCTGCATCCAGGCAAATTAATGATACACCCCATTACGTGCAACTGGGAGAGTTCTACTTTCTTGATTGGAGAACAAAGATGACCGAATGATTCACTACTAAGTCTACTTGTATGGTACTAAGTGAGTTTAAGTTGTGGACCGGTGGCCATAGAGCACAGTGTCTGTCTGTGGAGAGGCAGCAGTACTGTATGGAGCATCCACCAGATGCATTTATACCACAGCTCTTTCATAAATCCACTATGGAACTGCTAACTCAAACCACATGAGGTTTTTATCTAAATAACGACTGCACCAAAGCAGCTGTATCAGGTTCCTCAACTCGATGGGCAAAGAGCACTATTTAGCTCTTGTCGTTGCCCCTGTCTCAGAAAAATCACCCAAAAAGCATGTTCATGAATTTCCCACAAAATTGGCACACTGACGTCCAGACAAACATTGTCAAACTTTGTTAGCACTCAATAGTGGGTCTGCAGTCCCCCCTCTCCCTCCATATGGTTGCCATGCATCATTTTTGCTACACTTCTGGGCCAGAGAAATTCCAGCCAGCAAAAAAGGGGTTCACCCCCAAGACACCTGTCTGGGCCCAGTGTATGTTTAAACTTAACCAGATTGTCCCACTGACAAGCTGTTTACCTTAATCACAGCGATAATCTAATAGAACAACATTACGTTTGTAGCTGGAAATGATACAAGTACACAGGAGATCAAAGACATCCTGATGTGTAACTGAAATTAGAGTTGGTTGACAACATGGCTGTGTAATAGAGGGCTAAAGGCCTGTGACGACTGAGAAGCTCATACTATTTTCAAAAAGAACTCCATGGATTTAGCACTGTACCTATAACTATGTCAGACTGGACAGTTTAAAAGAATGGTATCAAAATCAACTCAGCAGAACTTGAGATATTGTATTTTTTATTCCACACATTCTTCTTCCTTGTCAAAGCCTGATGCCCAAATTACTCATAATGCAACTTGATGGCGAACAGTTTGGTGGGAGATTGTAGCCACAAGCCTCTAGCCTCAAGCAGAGATGAAGAGCAGGCTACAGAGGTTTGGTAAGCTTTTTTTTTTTTTTTTTTTTTTTACCAAACTCCACACCCCCATATTTTTTTTTATTTCAAACTTGTAGATTTCAGACCCAACCGCAAGTGACATCACTTGAGGACATTTATCAGACTTCACACAGCTCCCTCTGGAGACACAGAAGGCTTTATACCACTGTGTTCACATATGCAGTCATACCTCCCAAGACCAAAAGACTTTAATGTGTAAAATCAGTTTTCTTTAAAGAAAACATGTTTATGGACCTTTTATTCTTTTATTCTATGCATAGTTATATGTGAAATTATACTATTCAATGGCACATTGTGGGCTCTTTTGCAAGCCATTTGTGCAGTGTTTTCATTAAAGAAGTGGGTTCACAGAAACTGTTGGCTACCCTGTGCTCTATGCAAGGATTGTGTGCCCTCTGTAACTAGTAGCATGTTGGGGGAATATTTTCAGCTGGGAAATCAGAAGCCATGCCACAGGATATTACTCAGTCTTTCTCTCTGCCTTCTTCCCAATTCACCAATCCCAGTGTGCCAAGGAGGCTTCTCTGCTTCATATTAGCCCGAGGTTCATGTAAGCCTCCTCTGACACAGCTCTGCCCCTGCTAACCTCCCAGCAGCAGGTTGGAGGAAGAGCTTAAGAGACAAGCATGGTGATATGAGGAGGCTTCTGTTTTGTGAGTGGGATAACCCTTTATTCTGAAACATCACGAACTCTGCAGAACTCTTTGATTTACAGGCTATCTGTGTGCCTTTGGTGTGCTTCACTTGCACATGCACAGGGCAGAAGAAGAAGACAAATCAATGTTTTGTCATGGAGGAAGGAAAAAGATCTGTACTGCACCTTTGCATTCTCAATGCATGGACAAAGGGCCCACGCAGAATTGGACTGAACATCTGCACTGGGGTTTTCAATAAGGACCACACCAAGCGGACTCCATCAAGCTGGTCAATGATTCTATAAAGAGAAAGAGAGAGGCAGAGAAGTAGTGTGAGAAGGGAGAGAAAGAGAGACAGGAATGAACAAACAAAGAATAAGCAAAAACAAAAAAAGGTTGCATTGTGATTTCATTTAGATCTTTCCTTACGCATAATTTCATACTTGAAAGATTTTAGAGTGCAACTTTTGTTTTCTTTTGTCTCAGTCTGGCCAGCAGCATGCTTAACACAACTACAGCCAAATAGGATCAAAGCATTGATCGATTTCAGCATTGGCTTTTCATCACAACTTGCCTTCAGTCCTGCTCATTTCCTCTCCAGGCCTAAAACCCACCCACTGTCTGCTCACTCAAATCACTCTCCACGGAAAAGCTCAGTGATGCTAGGGCCAGAGGTTAACTTGCATACATCTGTGTATACTGGTTCATACATGGATCTATAAATAGAAAGTGAGACAAACTTACACTTTATGTTGGTGGCTTGTTTTTCAACCAGAGTTAAAAAGAGGACCCCTTTCCAAATCAAACAGAGCCACAGACAGATCGCTCTGTATTTCATAGGGTCTGAGTGAAGTTTACTTAAGCATGAGCTGTATTTCATGTCGTATGCATGACTGTAGTCAAAACTGCAGTCAGGGTCTGGGAACCCAAAGAATTACGCTACAGTGCACCCGTTGTCTGGTATAAATAACATGTAACGTGTTCCCCATGTGTGCTTCCACCAACAAGGCCGACATTGAATGCTGTCATAATTACTTAAACACTCCCTAATCACAGTATCTCCGTGACTGGCAACGAGTGAACACTCATCAGGGACGTCCCCTGCGCCATCTGTCTTCCGTTTGCACATAAATCAGTCTAGAGGGATCATAACATCAGATTCCAGTCTGCGGGGCCTCTTAAATCCGGACTAAAAACAAAAGTGAAGCGTCATATCATCCGCCAAAACAGCTCTGTCTTAGCATGAAGCAGGTATGAAACAGATTAGCAATGAAGTTGCAGCTGACAGTGATGGATTAGAAGAGGAGACCACAAACCCTGGAGGCATTAAACAACATGTGTTCACTCTTGTAGATACACAGGATTCATTGGAGGAAGTGCTATGTCATTAACCACACACTGCCTACTGGTTGAAAATCAAAACAATCATATGAGTATTTCATGGAAAACTTGAAAGTGATCAGTGCTTGTTTTGGGCTTTCAGTAGTTATGGATGACCTGAATCAGAATGATGATGAGAGAATGATTGCGCTGATCAACAGAAGATGGTATTTGAGAAAAAGTTTTTGTCGTCAAAAATGAAGTAATGTTAACTGACAGGAAAGTTGTAGCTGACTGTGTGGTATCATGCATACGTCATTGTATTTGTTAACTAGCCAAACACCATCTAATCACTAGGAATCTGAAAAACGGCTCCAGCCATGTTGGGTTGGAGATGTTTTTATAATAATCAGATGTGAACTATGTTAATTGCTTAGCAAACTACTGTACACATACATGCCCCAGAATGAGCCATCACCACAAAGCATACAGAAAACAGTCACTGAAATGAGAACTTTCTGTTTATGGCTAAGTGTAAAGGCTGAAAGATTACAAGGTCTGGCCTAAATATATATGCCGTGAGAAAACGTGGGGAACATGATGAACCAAATTTTAAAAACTTCTCCTCTTGTGTGAAGTTTACCATAGTTAGTGGCTTTATTTTGACATGCTTCACTTTTTATTGAACCCCTTGGTTTTCGCCTCCAAACAAATGTAATAGGCTCATATGATAGCATTAACAGCTAACTAACAATGTGAATTCAGACATTAAGTTGTATTTGTGTCCAGTGCTAATTAAGAAGGGTCTTGTATTCCAAAACAGCCTTGTAAAACCAACAGGCACAGATGGAAGGCACAGTGTTTTGCAGTATTGAGGGTGAGGTTAAATGAACACAGAACAAAGACTGCTCTGGACTGTGGTTCACTGTATTTTCCCAGCCGTGTAGTCTTGGACAGGGAGGGCTCTAGGTATGTTCGTCTGACCAGCTCAAGTCTTGACAGTGACCGCAAAGCTATAGTAAAACACTGGGAATTAAACTACAACCATATTTAACACAGCAGGTACAATAAACAAAGCTTTTAAAATCTGTCATTAAGATATGGATGAAAGAGAAACCTACCTGCATAATTACAAATTAAAAGAAGATAGATTTCTTTAAGCATCAGCCCATGACAGGTTAATGATACAGGAGTTGGTGTCATTCTCTTGTAAAAACATATGACATCAATTTATGGCCAAGAATATGTGTTTGGAGTTAATTCAGTAATGACAGTGAGCAAGCCACTAATCACATTTTAAGAGACACCTCACATGGGGCTGTTTGCCTTGTGTAAACTGTTCTGCATATGCCAAAGACCATGGTAGCAGGTTGGATGCACTGGAAGAGACAGAAACTTACGCCATGTTCTCCTTGTCTGTGGCACAGGCACCCACTGCCTTTGTTACATTCACAAGCAGGGCCTGGGTAAATAACGCAAATAAAAAGTACATGCATTAATCAGTATAGAAACTTGTTTTAAACATGAGAAAACCCTGTATGCAAGAAAAGATTCAACATGCCTGGTTTGTGCCAGTGAGCAGGTTAACTAATGGCTTGATGCCTCCACACTTCCGGATGGTGGCCTTGCTGTCAGGTATCTGGGCAAATTCTCCAAGGGCCCCCACTACATTTACCAGCACCTCTTCAGGCTGATCAGTAAGCAGACCAACCAGGGTCTCCAAGGCTTTGTGCTCCTGAAACCTTTCAAGGGTGGAGAAGAGGATTGGCAAAGGTCAAATGAATTAACCATTGCACATTTACTTAGTTATTACAACAACTGATAGTTGGGATCAATGAATAAGACACAAGATGAAGAGTTTACAGCTATGCTAGTGTCTCTGAGAGGCTATGCTCTTGCCCAACTGTGCTTTCAGTTAAATGCTAATATCAGTATGCTAACATGCTCAATGTGGCAATGTTAATGACAATGTGATTGTTAAGATAGCATGCTAACATTTGCTAATTAGCAATAACAAATTCCAGTAATGTTTGCAGCACAGGTTCAGACTTAATCTGACTGAAAAAAAATCACAACCACTTAAGTGGAACAATTGGTCTTAGTGCTTGAGTGTGCTGTCAGTCAAGGCTAAGAGTCTGCTGCCATGTTCGCATCTCAGAGAGGCTGTGCTAAATGTTAACACATCTAGCACTATGTACAGTTGAGGAACGTACAGTTAAGCATGATGAGAATGTCATTAGACAATAGTTAGTCATAAAATAAATTACTGGATAAATCAATAAATTGACCTGATGGTAGCATTAGAGAACAATTGGATTTTTATAATTCATCCTGAGGGGAACATGAATGTCTCTACCAAATTTGATGGAAATCTAAAATTTTAACCTCATGGTGGCACTAGAAATGTCAGGCAATCCCCAAAATAGAATACATCACCTGGGAACCATGAATCTGTACTAAATTTGGTGAAAACTTTGACATGTTAGTGGCGCTAGATGAAAAGGGAATCATCCAAGTCATCGTGATTCACCCTGTGAATACAATGAATGTCATGGCAATCTGTTCAATAGGTGTTGAGATATTTCCTTCTGGACCAAAGTGGTGGTCCGACCACCAGGCAGACAAGCTGACGGACCAACATTGCCATCCCTAGAACTACACTGCTAGTGTGGCTAAAAATGCTATCACCAGTTTAACAGGTAGCAGCTACAGTGCCCTCAGCCACATGGGCACAGATCTCTTACTGTAACCCAATGGTACAGGCAGTTTTCCCACGACTGTTCACAGTTGTCCCTTGTACGTACTTTGCATAACCAAAGCTTTGCTGCGGCTTGGAAACTCTCCCTCCCTCTTTTGCTGTGATTTTGCCTTGTTTGCCAGTGCTATAGAGTGGTAAACTATAGTAAACATTTAAAAGGGATATAATGCGGTTGCAAAAACCTCAACAAACCTCTGATGTACAGTTAAGTTCTACGACTGTTTTTATTCACAGTTACGGTTGCTGGCATCATGGTCTGTAAGCTATTGTAGATGGCCAAGGTCATTTGGTTTTGGTCAGGGTCCACCGACAGACAGCCTATTCTTGCAAGTGAAAACACTGCTAATGAACAGAGGAGCTGCCAAAGTTAACTTCAGTGAAATTCAGTGAAGTTTTCCTATGCCATCACTGAAGTGTCATCTGCAGTTGACTACAGTAGAATTATCTTGTAATCACAGACATAACTTTTGATAAATGAACGGTAAGTCATGTCTATTTTTGTTAAGCCAGTCCCAACTGAAGTAATTACGTGATGGCAAGAGTAACATTACACAAAGCTGCCTGAAGCGGCTTCTACTGCAAACACTGGGCTCCACACAACTGGAAGCTTATTAAAGCCTGTCAGAAGACACAGGAACCACAGTGGGGCTTCTGTGCAGCAGATTTTTATGATTGATTGTCTGCCTTTTCCTTTACTCATTCATCTGCACTAGTCACACATTCAGCTAAGTGCAGAAAGCTTAAATGCTACCTTTTATACTAACTAGAGTTTTTATGCAGGCCCAAGTGAAAGTAAGACATTTCAGGGACCCCAAGATGTTTAGCAATGACCATGAAGAGAGATAGACGCTCGATTAACCTGAACTCTAACAGACATATTGATCTATTTGAAAGAAAACAGCAGAGCAGTGAATAATTTGGGTGAGCACAGAACCTTTGTGAGGTAAGGAGAAGTATCATTTAGAGGGGCAATTATGGTCTGCTCATCATAGGGCTGGAACAGAGGTAAGATGGAGGGGTAGTCAGTAATTGGAAGCGAACCCCACAATCTTGACCCTAAACATTACTGCGCTGGCAAATGCAGTCCAAGACTTGGCAGTTGTGACTTTCCATTGCAAAATTATTCCCTCACTCTTTTGTTAAGGCTTTTAACAGCATTTTTGTGTGTCCATAACACCTCCATATACAGGCTCTCGCAGCCACATAGTGAGGCATCCATAAATCTGCACAAAATGATGTTTCAGTGTTTCCAAGCAGGACTTTTACATAGGCATTTTCCTCGTACATATAACCTTGGCTTAGATATAGCGATCTCTGTACTATTGGACTGATACAAAGAACATAAGCTGTGGTCTTTATACAAACACACTTAAGTTATGAATGTAATTATATTTCAGGGTATCAATCATCTCTCATTTTGATGCATCATTAATCAGGAAAATGGATAACACATGCTGCTACTTGTCTTAAGTGGAGGTCCCTCCGACCCCTATACTGTCCAGACCACGCAAATCATCAGTCACATAAAAGAAAAAATCATGTTGTTTGCAATAGGCCACAAGGTCTGTTTCATTTGACCATGTACTTAATGAAAGAAAAGAGGGAAAAAAATCACTCTCTGCCTCCCATTATTGCTATAGCAAACTATATTGCAAAATGATTTTCACTTCAGTACACCACTCAGCCTATGATTGATTCTGAAATGAGCGCATGCCCCTAAAACCCTGTCACCATTAGCAGCCTTTCCTTTTTGACAGTAATGGCTCGGTCACTTCATTCCAAGCTTTTGCCTGACCTAGACATTTTAAGTGATTCAAATAAGCCAGAGAGAGTATGAAAAAACAGATCCACTTACACATTCAAGTGTGCATTAAAAACATTTGCTGTGCATCATGCTGGTTTCCTCTTGAAGAGGTAGCCAAATTTCACCTTCATTCACACCCAACTGCCCACATCATCCAAAAAACAACACACACAGGAAAAAAAAAAACACAAAATGAGAACTCTATTCATATTGAGGCCCTTTGGTAAGTTTTCTAAGATACCTTTGTGACATGTTAAATTTAGAGAGAAGGCTGTGATATTATGTTTGTTAATGAAGTGTCACTAAATGTGGTTCACATGTGATTATAATTATTTCTATTATTGTTATTATCAGTAGTAGTATAACTATTTTACATCCCAACAGTGTGACAAGTCATTACGTATGGCACAGGGCCTGTACTGGCAGCAGCTGTATTAAGCTGCCACATTACTCAGGCCAGTGCAGTTAACTTGTTTTATCATCATGCCAAGCTGCAGTCAGAAGGGCTCCCAATCTATGCCAATTTTGTTGTTTTTTTAACAGTTTTTGTGTAAAAAATTTTGTAAGCAGCCATTTTAAAGGCTTGATTTTGTACCATGACAATAGAACTGTCTGTCTAAGTAATAACCATTCTATTATCTTTAAATAATTATTTAAACGAATTCCTCCCAAATGATTTTCTTCAATAACGTTGATTAAATAGACAGTGATCTGTCCATCTTGTTTTAAAAGAATGTTATCGTCATGGTTCTACTTCTGCAAAGGAATTCTCTCTTAATTCAATGTGGCAGCAGACACTCAGTTCCAGTTGGGAGGACTTAACTTAGACTTTAAATGTAGGATATCATTCTGTCAGTTATGATATATGAAGTGCAGAAAGATCTGTGTGAGTGCTACTGAGCAGTTTTCTTGTTATTTTTAGAATCCTGCTGCAATTTGAGCTATACACCATTTCTGAGTCAGGAGAAAAGCATTTTCACATATCCTCACCTAAGCAAAAATCCTTAGACTTCAAAAACACTCTTTATCAAAAGAATGATTAAAAGACAATGTCTTATCGCTTTCTTGGCTACACTGGCAAGAGATTAGAATTTGATTAATATGTTACCAATGTATTAAATCACTGCATGTGTTTTATATATCATATCTCCCGCCTCACACTGAATATGAAAATAAATACAGTTAAATCATTCTTTCAAGGGAGCACTGGAGGAAATGTATGGGGCTGCCAGGGCACGGTCTCTGGGCATTATTTATTTTAAAGGGAAAATTACTGACTTAAAAATCATCTGACACTACAGTGCAAGTCAAGAACTATTCCAGAAATGTCACTGCTGAAAGAACCAAGCTAAATGACACTTAAATAAACCACTGCTTTACATGACAAATGATTAAAGGCTCTGTCAGCCTGCGTCCTCTGACATTAGAAAATCACCATCTCAAGTCTGATTCTTTCAGTATGCCTACAATTGGTTCAATACTAGACCTTGACTAACATATCAGTGAAGTCTATAAAATCAGCACACTTATTTCAGCCTTTGTTAACAGTGGAAAAGATTGAATTCTAGCGGCAAACACTCACATAAAAGATCAGAGCTAATAGAATCCTTACAAAAACTTTACATTTTATACAAATAATCACTTCAACCAGACAAAATGGTAAAGGAAAAGGAGACCTGACAACAGCATGCAAATGGAAAAACTGACACAACTAGTGATGAATGAATGACAGCCCCCATAAAAGTAACATGTGATGATGGCATGACGATGCTAATGCACGCAAGTTGGCTGAACCTCTTGTGTTCTGTATCCACTGCACTGTTAACCACATCAGCTTAGCAAACCTATTTTCCAAAAGTTATGGGCACATATGGGTGAATTCCCTAATTACTATTAACCCCCCTCTACATCGGGCCCATTAGACTGCTGTGCTTACATACAGAAAGTGATTTGTCAAAGTCATACTAATCTATTACCACTAATTACAAACACATAGTCATACATCTGAAAAGATATGGCTACAACGTGTTTCTGTATCTCTGGTATGTGAAGTTTGTGTGTGTGTGTGTGTGTGTGTGAGAGAGAGAGAGTTCATGTGTTTTAATGAGAGGTAATAAGGTGAGACCCTGAGTCCAGTCTTACTTAGCCACATTCTCAATGCTGATGGAACACTTCCAGATGGCCCCCGTGGCAGCAGCCAGGAGCTGCTTGTTGTTTGCCTTCGCCAGCAGTGAGACCAGTGGCTGCAGACCTTTGTACTTACGCACTAGGTCACGGGTTTTCTTGTCTTCTGCACACTGCAAAACAAATGAGAGGGTCGAGATCTACATTAATTCCTGTACAACGACATCTCAGAGAACTATTTTTGTCCATATTCTTTTCTCCACTTCATTAATTCCTCACAAAGAGTAGAAGTGGACACAGTGCATAGGTGTGGAAAACAGGTACCTTGAAGATTGCACTGGCACAATGCATTTGTAGCTCATCATTGTCACTGCTTAGGTTTTTAACCAAATCATTGATCATGCCCTCGGTCTGAATGGCAATCCTGTAGCTTTCCTGTAGTGACACACCAATTAAGGAACCACATAGACATGAATAATCTTAAATAAATTACATCATGTATGTACCAGCACAACATATATTATTTTTATATCAAATCACCTTATCATAGTGTAAAGGAGGTATAGAATCAGACTTGCAGGCTTTATTTCACAGGCCACTATCTTGATAACTTGCATCACAAAAAGTACAATCATGTGACCCCTCTCACCTCTGAGGCACACTCCTGCAGGGTGCCTACCACAGGGATAAGCATGTTCTCATGTGGCGACTTGAGCAATCGTCCCAGCAGCGGGATTCCCCCAGCCTTACGGATGGCCTCCTTGTTCTTGGTACTTTTGCTGCAGCTCCACAGTGCTAAAGCTCCACAGCGGGCCACCTCCACATCCTTCTCCTGGTTTGCAGTCAGGCTGGCTAAATTAGGGACACAGTCCAGCAGCTTTACCTGAGCAGAGAGACAAAGTATACAAACGTACACAAACGTGGAAAAACACAAACATAAAAAAGTGTGCAGACAAGCAGGCAGACCACACATGTTTAAGCAGAAAACCTCCATACACACATTTACACAAACTTGATGACCTTGACATAAATTCTAGGACTCTGAAAAGTTTGCTTGCAGGATTGGGGTGATAATGGATGGTGCCAGATGGGAATAGCAAGTTGTTGGCTGTGATTAAAGGTGTAATTAAAATTCTATTACCACTGGGTCTGCAAGGATGAAAAAGCCAGAGATGTTAGGAGTGGAAAACTGTCAAGATAGATGTTGATGTTAAGCCTGAAAAGCCCAGTGTGACGGTTTATGGCCATCATTCAGTGTTCTAATCCATCGTTCCTGGCCAGTGAAACAGAGCAGGCAAAGCTATTACACACAGCAAAGTTCAAAGGTGGTCTCCTAGCATAGCGTGAAATTAATCTGCCTACGTGAGTGACTTGCACATGAGAACATCCGATTTGGGGCTGAGGAAAATATACAAGGCATGCAGGCTTTAATCACAGGTCCCTCTGTCAACAAACATGGATGCAGGTCAGAGGATGTAAGGGACATTCTATCTGTTTTACTACAGCACCCATTCTGGGTTTTTTTTTTTTTTTAAATGGATGGGCCACTATCTGGCATCTGCTGTACAGAGAGAAAAAGGCATGGGTGGTTGATTTGCTATGCATCATAACAGTTCAGCAAAATTTGGATATGTGTTTAAAACTCTAAATCAAAAGCAAATAGCAATCATTATATACGGACATCATCAGAATAAGACACCATCCTGTTCTTCCAAAGTTTCCAAGGTGTCTGGGGTTTAGTAAAAAATGTTTGTATTAAATCACAAACTAGCTGACACAGACATAAACAGTGTTTTAATGGAAAATCTGCCACTGTGGGACATAACACTTTTTCAATAATGCCAATGCAGAAAGATCAAGCTCTGGACTGCAGTTTTCTCTGCTGCACTCCACGCTGGCAGTACAGAGATCATGTTACACTAGCCTGAATTTACATTTTTATGTCTTAATACTCACCAGTTTCTTGATACCGCCATATTGTCTCACAGTTCTCCTTGCCCTGCGGAACCTGGCCACGTTGGCAATAGTCTCAGCCGCCAAGGCCTTGAGGTCCTTGACCGGTGAGTCCAGAATCTTCACAATGCTCTGCAGACCTCCCATGTCAACAATGTTGCGACGGATTTGCACATTGTGACTAATCTTTCTCAGGATTTTCAGAGATCCGATCTAGTAACAAATACACACACACATACACAACTAACATTAAACAAGTACAATAATTAAAAAATCATAGTTTAGTTTGATGGAAACTAAACCATGCCAACATGAGGCCTTCATTTAATAATAAATAATAATAATAAAAGCAGGTTAAAAAGCACCCACACGTCATTAGGCATACTGGAGAATAATTGCTACCCTGTGTCTTTAAAGGCATGCTCTCTACCCAGTACCACTGTTTCTGTAACTAAAACACAGGCGGGCACACACGGACGGCTCTGCTCATGCCTGCAGGCCATCCAGGTCCAGCTTTGGCACAGTTACTCACTTTGCATTTGACTTCATCTGTATCCAGCAAGTTAATGAGGACTTCAAGGCCACCTACGTCCCGGATGGCCAGTTGGCATGTCTCCTGCATCAAATTAAAGTCCATCATGGCGCACAGAGTGAGCACAGTGGCTGTCTGGTCGCCTCCCTGAAAAATAATGCCAAACATGAATGAATGAAAATGAGAGACAAAAAGGAAGAAGAGAAAATTAAACATTAAACAGACATTTGGAAAAGGTAGAAGGATACAGGCCTCCCTCTCCCCCATAATACTACTCCTGCCGGGGTTGTTTTGTTTATACCACAGCCTGGTAAGTGTTTAGCTTTGTGGTGGTAAACACTGATGGAGAGAAACTATTTGCTAACAAAGCACTGAGCTCTGAAAACAGTGTCAAGCACAGAAACCATTAGACATTGCCCTTAAGATAATAAAAACACTATTTGTGCTGAAACCTTGATTCTAATGGTGAGTTAGCAGTTCAAAAGCAGAATATATTTTGACAGTTGCTATATACACTCACATATTATTTTAGACCTGCATCCCAGTGCTTAGCAACTTAGCAACTATGGCACTACTAACTAAACCAGTGGTTTAAGTGGGTGGATGGTCTGGTGTAAACTTAAAAAAAAAAAAAAAAAAAAACTTACTTCCCCTACACACATGGGGCAGGAAATTGAAATGAATCCGTTTCAGTGCCACTTAACTGTGATGATGACTCAATAAAGAAACAACACAGAGATTTAAAATAGGGCATGTGTGGTCAAATCCTGACTTGTGCAGCTGTGGCAGAAAACCTGAATTTATAATACTGTTTTCTTCTAACTTTAGTATCTAAGTACTTGTTGTCTCTTTTCAAATTCTACTCAAATCCCCATAAAGTCCTAGCTGTGGATGGATGTTGACAGCATTATGACACTTAAAATTCCAGTCTTAGAGTTGGTGCTTTGAGATGGTTCAAGTCCTGTCCAGTCAGGCAGCAATGGTGTTTTTATATTACCATATTTAGTCTGTATCATATGCAGTTGCATAACAAACTTTGTTGACATGCAATGGTTTTGATCATGCGAGAGGGAAAAAATCAGTAGTCAGATAAAACAGAAGTTCATGGCATGAAAATGCAGGAGTTAGCTGCTGTAATACTAGACCTGCAACATGGCTTTGATATGTGACACTGTAACGTCCAGTCCAAAATCTCCTGGCAAGTGAACAATCAAATATTATTTCTTTTTTGCAGTGGTTTAAATGTGCCACAGAAAGAATTCTCATTTAGTGGATTCAAGGACGCCTCCACCATTCCAAGCTTTATACGCATTTATTAGTTGCACACTTCGCAAACAATTTGAGACTTCAGGGCCATCCTAAATAGATTATTTCAACCAAAGATACGAATGTAACATGTCCTTCTATCAGCTACCCACATAAGTAGAAAATAGCCCATCACTATAGAGAAAGCTGGGGCTGTAATCTGTTTCATGCAGCCGTTGGACAGGGTGGTTCATCAGTGCAGGCCTATACCAAAGTTTCAAGTGGTGTTTGATCATATCTCCCTCACAAAGCAGTACTCTGACACAGCAGGATAATGGCCACATGTGTTCTCCATATCATGACGCTAGCCTAAATGTGAACCATTTGCCCATTAACAGCAGTGGATCTACTGCTTCCTTTGTCTCCTCCATTCTCACTCTTCAAAGGATTCGGCAGGCGAGGTTCCTACCTTGTAAAAACAGCGAAAAAAGCTATGTTTAGGAGTGATAGCTGGGAGAGCAGAAAACAGATCATATGCTTTCATTTTTGTTAGCTTTGGTCTTGAAGTATTGTCGACATTCTTTAAAACATTGACAACATCTGACAATCTTTTATGGTGAAAGATCTTTGACTCTCTCTGAGCATGATATGGGCAGATGCTCAAAGTGGAATGAATTCAACCACTGTTCGACCTCTGAACAAGAAATTCAAAAAGTAGTTTAATATCTGTTCAGTATTATGGCAGATAATGGATGCCATGAGCTGCTGGCTTGGCATTTCAATCATCAATAAGTAATAACAATACAAAGTTAATTTTCTTTTTATGTACAGGGTGTTGGGAAACCTAACCTAACCTGTGATGTGTTTTATTTAGTCCTTTTAAAAACCAAATTAAATCTTTATAGGTCTGCTTAATAAACCTGAGTGAGCTTCTACTAGTCAAGACATTTGCAATAGCAGCCTAATGGAAAACAAGATTAAGAGTGTCCAGCTATGCTAGCAGCTCTTTTAGGTGGTGCCTTGACACATAAATGCTAACATCAGGATGAAAATATGCTCACAATGCAATTTCTAACTTGATAGTGTTTATCATAGTTTAGCAGGTAATATTTACCAGGTTAACCACAATAGTTTAGCATGTTAGCATGCTAACATATGCCACTTAATACTAAACACAAAGTACAGGCTGGTACAAGTTGCAAGTATTTGGTCAAAAACCAAAGCACTCAATAGGTATCACGACATTTCACTCTGACATTTCAAAAATGTGACCCACATTGTCGCGCTAAGAAAAGTGAAGGGATCATCAAAGTCAGTAGGATATACCATCTGGAAACCATGACAATCTGCACAAGATTTTGTGCCAGTCCATTTATATATGCTATGTGCTATATGCTGTATATAAATATGCTAGAGGAAAAGTCAGATACTCACCAAAGAATTAATCCTCTAGGGACCTTGAATACCTGTAGCAAATTTCCAATAGCTGTCAAGATATTTCAATCAGAACCACAAATGTAAACCTCATGGTGGTGTTAAATGAAAAGTCAGGGAATCTGCAAAGACAGTTGGGTTCATCCTCTAGAGACCATGAATGCGTGTGCAATATCTTATAACAATCTATCATTTCAGTTTTTTTCTAGATCAAGTGGTGGACCAACTGAACAACCATGCCATACACAGAGCCACATCGCTAGTATGGCTGCAAAGTAAATATAAATGATATTACAAGTCAGCGAGTTAAAATGCAGTGACAGAAAATCTGTAAGACATCTCGAGGCTCGGTAAATGTGGTCTCCAGGGTATATGATGAAAATATCCCTAACTAGGAATGCAATCCTCTCCACATCAACACACCACATATATAGAATTTAAAGGAGTATCACTCTGGCATTTGCACCATGCTGTTCAAGTAGATAATACTCATTAATCAGCAGTTTAATTGCAGCACATCTAGTAATGATTAAAGATAGTTGTATGAATACTTTATTCCCTTGTCTGATGGAATTAAATGATCAAAAATGGGTTTAGAGGAGATTAAGCAGTATGAATGATTTAATTTCACTCACTGAGTGAACTCGATATGAGCCACTTAAAGATGCTTTACACATTTTGTCTCTTCCTTTACTGCAGGTGTCTCGGCCTGAGCTACTAAATAGCTGAAGCCTGCACTCTACTGAAAGGAGGTCTTATTCTAGTCTGGTTCCTCTGCAGCAGCAGACTGGATTCTTCAGATACAGACTGCCCTGCGTGAGCCACTCCAGGCCTATAAATCACAGCACTAAGCATGTGAGAGCAGGGATAGGGTTAATAGGGCTGTAAATGATACCCTGTTGACCTCAGAGCCTTTTCTTGATGGAGTTTTGTTGAGTATACTTTGTATGTGTGTGTGTGTGTATGTGGCTTGGACTTCATGACAACAGTGGGTATGCATATTGAGTTTAAGTGCTCAGGTGCCTAAGTGTGTGTCAGGTAGACTCGGGCCACTGCCAGTGCTTCATAGAGCTTAGTGTAAGAGAGAAGCACTGGGTCTTGGCAAGCATCGACCCATAGAGGATGCATGAGGTTTCATACATCTCTGCAGTCTCCAACAGACTTAGAGAGAAGGCTAATGACAAGAACAAACCCAATCTCTTGCTCTATTATGGGGAATGATTACTGGTTGTTTCTTACTTCATATTTGACATAAGATCTCCTTTAACATAAAACTTGATCACTTAATTGGCCTTGCTGTCATAAAATAAGTGCAGTGCACACTGAGAAAATGTCTGGTCAGGTCTTTGAGTTGAAAAGTTGCTTAACTCATGACAATGAAATGATGTAATTATTCTTTTAGGTAAATGATCCAGATTAGACAGGTAGTAAATGTTTTAATTGAGTGCTATAGTTATTTAAAAAAGCATAAAAATGTGTAACTATTTATGCATAATTAGCTACAAATTAAATTCTTTTGAGAGAATTAACTGATACTGGCTGCCACTCAGCGGAGACAGGATTAGTTTTAGTCTTGCAATCAAGAGAATGGTTCTCATGAGAGAAGAGCGGGGCAGTAGTACTATGACTGCCCAGCAGAGGGGGAGCAACCTTAATGAGGCCTGAACACAAAAACATGTGTCAGGACCAAGGTCAGCTTGTTAATATATAATACTTTTACACTTAAGGTAAATGTACAGTAATAGAGGAGAATTTTAAAGCTATGGAGACAGGTTACACTTGTAATGCCACTTTTTGAAAGCTGTTTCAGAAATCTTCCTTTTGTTGTGACTATTCAGAGACAATGAGAAAAAGCCATCTGCTCTGAAAAAAATAAATTATGAAAACTGAAAAAGGTCAATTATGAAAATGTTTACAGCACACAATATTGAATGTTTACCTGTTAACTAGTAACATATTGTATATCAGACACAATATTTATATCTGTGAGAATATGAAAATTGTTTTGTGTTTGAAAAGCTACAGGCCAACCTAACTGATAGCAGCTGGTGATTTTTTTAAACACAGACAAAATACTCAAATGACATCTTTTGGCTTAGCATGTGATGTTTTTCAGTCTTTACTAGTAAAACAATCCTTTAACCCTTTAACCCATCTCTTCACAAAGTTGTTACTTAGCTTTTCTTGTTTCCATAATCTATCTAAGACATACATGCTGTATATATAGCTATATATGTACAGCATACAAGCTGTAAATATAAATTCTTACATATAAAGTATGATTAAATGTTTGCTTATACTGTGGCACTGGTGCATTACAGACTGGAAGGGAAGGTGAAATATGTTTTACATTCATTTCCCGTGTCAGTGTGTTACAGACATCCCCTACAGTACATACAGTACACCCACACAATCACACAAACATAAACCCATGTGTGCTAGATATAGACTTTAAATCTGCATGCTGGATTTTGTGAGAGACCATGTAACCATTTTACAGGCGCAGCTCTCCAGTCATACAGGTATAAAAACAAACACATCAGAAGCCTAGGCAAATATACCTGCATAAATATCATTAAAACACAAAACAGAACATCCATGTGTCGCTTTATGAAAGTGTTAAACTTCCTAGAGTACAAACGGCTGTCTATAGTGCAAAGGAGAAGGGGAAAAAAAGATCCCCTCCTAAAATAAAACAGATATTTAACTTGGCTCACGGTAAGTTTCAGCGTCTGATGGTAATGATATTATAAAATGACTACTGGACAAACCCCATAAATAACTGTGCTGTGTGGTTTCCAGAGAGATAGAAGGCTGGGACATGTTGGTTACTGCAGTGCTGCATCTTGTTGAAGCAGGAACACACACACAACCCTAAAACTCACAATCCTGCTGAAAAGGATAAAATATACAAACCAGTGAGGTTTTTTTAAAATCAGAATTTGCCTTTTTCATATCGTTTACATCTTCTTTTTTCCTTTCTGGAAAGGAGTAGCAGCCTGCTTTTAGAGTGGGAATTTCCTTCCATTATATTCTATTTTGCTAAGCTAAAAATATCTACCTAGAATTGAACTTTACAGCGGCATTTTCTATAAAAGATTTACTGTGGGCTGTGAACAATCTTATTTAGCACCGAGCCACGGAACTCAAAACACAAATCTGTCAGTAATGTCAAGAAATCGTACACTGTATAAAAAAATATGTGATGTACACTATTACTTCACTTGAAATACCATTAACTCATTTAATTTTCCTTCAATTGAGGTAGCATTTAAGGTATTTTCACTGCTGAACAGAAAGGGACGGATTTGCAACTTGCAACAAAACAGATTCCTGTCAAAATAAAGTAAATGCAGTCTGTTTTAATATAATCTGTCTAAATGATATTGTCCAGATAAAGAGATAATAGGGACCACTGAGTGAGGCAGGATAATCTCAGAAGTCAAGTGGTCGGAGGTATTCCCAGCCAGTCTGGGTCATTGGCGTTTCTGTCCTCTTTTCTTTTCCTTCCATGTTTTGACACATTAATATTCACCATATGCCCTGTCAGACCTATCACAGGCGTGCTTCATTTTTATGCTTCTGCGGTGTGGGCAAACAGTGCATACAGCTGCTGCCGTCAGACAGCTCTTTCCCCTGTGCCTTGGCTCACATGTGCAACCAAACAGGCCTGTGTCAGAAACCAGGAATCCACGAGCCCAGCCAACCACTTCAATAGGCATCTTCCTACAAAGCACCGCTTTAAATGGGAGCAACCTACACTATTTCATCTGACATCCTCTTTTTTTGTCACCTTGATATGACTGAAGTAAAACAGAGAGGTGGGATTATGTGATTGGAACATTATCTTTTGTGATACCACCTATCCTAGGTTCTTAAACAAATCCATGACTAAATATTATTTTCCACACACTGCTGTTCAGACATGGGTTTTGAAATTTGAATACTGATTCAGGTTAGCATCAAAATTCTTGTACAGATGACAGGAAAGGAGCATGCACTTGACTGTTTCCTGTCAGTTGTGGCCTGTTATTGAATGCAATACTACAGCTCTTTGTATAAATCTGTATTTTGTCTTGAAATCCATTAAAATCCAGGAAATAGTGGTGTGCAGGGTGACATTCCCATACCTTGAGGTACTTGACCAGTTTCTGGATCTGCCAGTATTCAGAGGGCAGGTCTGTGTTACTCTCTGGACGGCGCTCAGACTGCTCTTCTTCCTCCTCACTCTCAGATGAACTCTCACTGGAAAGTTCTACTGGCACGGCTCCTGCTGGGGTCTTACTGAACAAAAAAAGAGCAGATAACAGTGCAATTTTGACTGCAGATAACAATCTACTACTAAGGTGTGGGACAGTGTAATGACTGGACAACACATAGCCAGACGAAAGGATGGAATATAATATGATGAAATCTCTTTTCCGGTGTTTTAAATGGAAAAACAGCTTGGTCATCCCACACAAGGAGACCGATTAAGGATTTTGAAATTCAAGTGTCAAGTCTGAACTTCCTCAGAATCTAAGCAGCAGGAAAATAAAGCCTGGAATAATGTCATGGGAGGACTGGAGTCGTCATCATATACAGAGCATATGCTAATCTTGCTAGGCTATTGATACAAACAGAAAATGCAGATGGCTTTTTAAAGTTGCTTGGGCCACTTGGATAACAGTATCATGAAAATTGGGCACTGTGGAGTAATGAAATTTGGTACACATTCATATGGGGCCATTGAGAGACAGTTCCCATGTACATACAAATAGCATTTCCAGGGGAGCGTATTATCAGAAGGAGCCAGCCGATATGAGGGAGTGTTTTCCAGGAAGCAACAAGATAAACACTGAACAAGGCCTTCATAAAGCTGCCAGGCCAACACGCTGTCCTGGGTGGTGTGTAGTGAAAACTGTGATTGAGTGAATGCACCCTGAGGTCTTTTTTGCATGCACACCAAATGATGAGCTAAAAAAAATGAACAGTCACTAGAATCAGCTGCATCGATTTATGATGCTAGCACTCTGTATACATTGGCAGAAGCAACTATGGGGACAGCTGAGAGGTTGTAGCTGCAAAGAGCCAGAGAAGGATAAAAGCTTTTACATAAGTTCTTCTCCAGGACGTAGGCTGACATATTTGCAGGTTACACTTTCCACTACAGATTTCACTACTGATACAACAAAATTTAGTTCTTCATATTAGTACCAAAATCCTATTTAAGTTATACCATCTGCAGAAATAAAAAAGAGACCTTATAGATTCTGACAAAGGAGAACTGACTTAGGACACTTACATTTTCTGGGAGGACAGGCGTCCAGGTAAAGAGGACGCTGAGAATTCTGCTTTCATCTTGCTCTTGGCTCCTGGTCCCAGCTTTTTCTTCTGTATTTCACCAGACCTCTCCTCTCCAGAGCTCTTACTAGATTTCTTTTCCTCTGCTTTACTGTAATGATGTGAAATAGGAGTCATTATGCCTGCTTCTATTTTGAAAATGGTTATTTTTCTAAGATAATCATTATTTAACAACTTGAGACTAGAGTTCTGTTGGGGTTTTTTTTTTGTTTTAGCAACTGAGATACTTTTATCTCGAGCCAGTTTCTCCTCAAATGGGTACAGATATCACAAGGTACAGCTGCAACAGCTCAGCCCTTGCTCGATCTATTTATCAATCAAAGACCATATGTGATAGATTTTTTGGGGATTTTTTTCTAAGGCTTTTTCCCAAGTTTTCTGTCTGTAATTGGGCAGAAAGGGTTTCCACACTGTGAACACATTTATTAACTCAGATCATTGTGTAATCTTGAATATTTGCACTTGCCCTCAAATTTATAAACCATATAACCATCTCTTTATAATGTGTGACTGCTGGCAGACACAGTGAACACATGTGGCGAAAGCTTGGCATCACTGTCATTTAAAGCTCCTCTGTTCAGCAAGAGGGATCCCCACCATGCACAGTACGTGGTAGGCTGAAGATATTTCAGGACACATCTTACAAGGAATTATCACATACCCACATGGAGACATGAGACCAAGATTCTTCCATCGTGGACATGGTTCATATTTCTTCTCGCCGCCTGCCTTGTTCAGCGTATGCTGTTGTCTCGCCTTGTCATGCACATTCTTTTCCTGTTGCTCGTAAGACCTCTGGGGTTGGCCTTGTTCCTCCATATCAACCGATTCCACATGCTGGATCCTTTGTGTTGATGGAAGTTCTTGAACTCCAAAATCCTGTTGGTAAGGGAAAAAAGACAGAGGCTGAAGAGTAAAGAAAAAGACTTTTTTTGATATGCACTGCACCACTAGCAAATGCTAGTGGTGAAATATTGTGTACTATATGTGTACTATTTGTTTTTAAAACTGTATGTACTTGGGTTGTAAATTTCTCTGAATGTTACTTATTATAACAAAAGTCATTCTGATGGTCACTTGTACTTCTGGTGAAGCAGTGCTCCACACTTAACAAGTGTTGGCCATTTCACTCCAAGAAGAAGCATATTAAAACAATACAACAGTATCAGTGACACATGAAAAACATAAAATTCACATAAAAGCTCTTACTCAACAATATGCAGACCTGCATAACAATTCAGTCTTTACTGAGGTATTGGAATTAAATAACACTTTCCCAGTGCTTTGCACAGAATAGGTCCCCCTCTGTTAATTGGCTGAACAATATCAAAAAGTTTATTGTTTCTGTACATTCCTCCACCTAAACCTTGCAGCTTGGCACAGACAGAGTCATGCCTTTGTGTCACTGTTATTCAGTTATGCTTTTTTTTTAAAGTTCTGAAAGTCTTTATACCAAACTTTACAACCCATATATACGAATGCCAATAAGACACATATGAATGGTTAGCAGGCAGGAGAGTTTTTAATCACAGACACCTGCTCTGCAGAAATAGCTCAGACTGTCATTGGTTGTTAGGGGCTCAGCATTTTTAAGGGAAGGGAAAAAGAATTAAGATGTATTTCTATGGGTTGTGTTCACGCACAAGCTGGAGCCAAGCATGCCCAATCACTTTTCCAAAGACTTGTTTTTCATAAAACACAAAGTGACCTGCTATTGGAAACATACAAGTCAATTCACCCAACCACAGACCCACAGTCTGACTTTATTAGGCTAACCAACTTTCTTTAATTCTATTATATGTGAAATGGACAAAGTCCATGTGCATACTCAGAAGGGAACACTCCAAACTCCCTGACATGCCACAGTGAAATGTCCTATTACAGGTGCCTTTCTGTGTCTGAAAACACACTGGAGACAAAGTCTGTGTTAAGCCAGACCAACGCCTGTATTTCTAAACTCAAAAAACATTTTTATAGCAGGTGACATTCAATTATTAACACTTTATTTGTCATGTTTCCAAGCATTTCACTACTAAAACCTAAACCCCAACTATTTACATATGTTTGAGGCAGGGTTGTATCTAATTACTTGATCCATACTGATGGAAAATCAGCAGGGAAGCAAATCTGAAGCCATTGGCCATAAAACATCTGTCAGTGGCAGGATTCAAGCAGTTTTTACTGACTGATTATGACAGTGAGGCAGTCTATATTAATTTCAGGATGTGAATAACAAAAACAAATCTACAACCCAGGGAGTTTTTGCTTTTCAGTGAGTGTCTTATGCATGCAAATACACAGTATGTCCAATTTCCAATCACGCTGTGATGTCAAAACAAATCCGCAGCACTGAACAGAGATGGCGAGTCTGCTTCCTCCCTGTGTTGCAGCCCTCGTCTCCTTTGGCTGCCTCTGCTCATTTGATTGAGGCTGTCTAATCTAATAGAACTGTTAAAAAAGACCTGCTTCCTCACATTGGAAACGAACAGATATGTTTGGAGATTAGATGTTGTTATCTTTGGCTATCGCCTTCCAACTTTGGGCTCTCTGTGTTGCAATCAGGGAACTGAGCCACAGCTATGTGAGATTGTGTTTCTGACAGATACCTCTGCTATTGCTCTCTCAAATTCAAACTGGAATGGATCTTGTCAACAAGAATGACAAGTTATACTTAATATGTATCTCAGACAAAGGATGCATTGGATTGCACCATGTAATTGCTGTTGTCAGCAATCAGTCAAATGTGGTGCATTTCAAAGTTGACACTGTCATATGAGGGTGATTAGCTTAAGCAGAGACAGACAGAAAATATTCAGCTATGAGAGGAGACAGCACCACTAGCACTGCAAGGTATATTTCAAAAAAAGTTTAAGAATTCAAAAGAAAAAGACCTTGACAATGATTTGCACCTCCACAAATTCGTTCACAGCAATTTTTACAGCGGCTGTCTGTCATTTTTAGATTGTTCAGACTCGAGGCATCACTCTTCACAAAGGACTCATAAAACATAAAGGCCTGGATGTCTTTTTTACACAGATCAGCTTGGCACTACTTATTGGTTTATTCAAGTCTTCACTAACCGCATTCCAGATTATTATGGCACCTTCAGATCTACCGCCTACTTTAAAGAATCACACAGACCAATCACAATTTCATAAATAAAGCACTATTCCACACTATAAAGATGCTAGTTAGTATACTACTGAAGCTGTTTGAAGCACTTAGCATTTACTCATTCACTACTCAGTTGCCCTATATAATAGACACTCAGTAGTTTACTCTATAAAGGGCAGTAAATTGAGATCTCGGACACTTTTAAATCATCACCATCATTTTGCATCATCACTAACAGGTGGAAAATCACACTTATATTTTTGCATCCATAAAATGAAGAGCAATGCTTTGCAGGAATGTCAGCAAAAACGTAGGCATCCTCATCATGGCACTATTTTTTCCCTTCCCTTGTGGTAATTTTTTTTTTCCTGAGCATTTCTGCTTTTATCAGATAGTGACAGTAGAGAAAGACAAGAAAGGCAGGGAAGAGAGGGGGATGCCATGCAGCAAAGGCCCTGGGCCAGATTCAATCCCAGGCTGCTATAGCGAGGACTCTGTCACGTGTTATGCTGACCAGGTAAACTACCACAGTGTTCCCAATGTGGGAATTATATGGAGCATAAATTTCACACTCAGAAATCAGACAATCAAACAAAATGGTGGAAGGTAAATATAGTGACTGCAGACACAGCCTGAGTCTACAGTCATGGGAAACCATCAAGTCCTTAGGATTCATCCCATGGGGACTCTGATGGCTGTTTTATGGTAATCCATCCAATAATTGTTGAAATATTTCTGTCTGGACCAAAGCGGTAGATCGATATTGTAACCAATAGTGGCTGACAAAGACAACTTACAGCTTATTGCAGTGACTGTTCGAATAAACCCTAGCATGGAAAATGTCTTACGACAATTCAAAAGGCATTTTTAAAATATTTCTGTTGCCTTTATCTTTTGTCCCAAACATACTTCACATGCAGAATTGTTCTGTCAAACAATTTGGCCCTTCAAAAGTCAAATAGTTTTGAAAAATTATTGGGAAAAAATACATTTGTATGTCAATCCTAGTAGACTATACTGTAAATCTTTATTCAAACACATGTACTATTGATTATTGCTTACAAAGTGAGATTTCCACAGTGGGTAAACAATACTGTTTTTCCTTCCATTTTTAAAAGGTTGTACTAGACTAGCCTAGACCATATTATTGACTTTCCCTTTTTTAATACACAAAACCAATTTCCATACAGAGCAGGCCGTGAGCAGTAAGTGGTCTTTAAAGGCTTTGATGAGCTTGTGATGGTACCACATTTTCCAAGAGAGCGTGAGTGAGAAAAAAAAGATCATATTTTGAAATGATTAACAGATTTTTGAAAGCAGCTGGAATATATTATTGAGGTGATTTGTGATGTCGTCAAATTACTAAAACAGGAAATAGCTCCATTTAATAAATCATGCATATTTCAATGTCTATAATGTGTAGTCTATACAGTATATGTGTGTGGAGGGGGTGGGTGGTATGGGGCTCAGTGTTTGTGATGTTGGAACACAGACGGGGTCGATTCAGAAATTTTTCAACACAGTGACAACCAGACACTAGCTCACTAGCGTGGAACAGCACAGACACTGATTACACAATCCTAACTCTGTTTATGAATATGAGTCACACAGCATCAGTGATCAAATCAGAGGTTTAGAGAGAAGGACCTTGTTCAAGGGACAAAGAGGCATTTCAACACCCACACATCTTTGCTTTGAGAACTAAAATTCAAGGCTGCAAAAAGGAGGTTTTAATGTGTTGATGATAATTGCATCTGCCTGTATTCCACTGTACCTGCTTGTTTATGTTCTTGGCAAAATATGGAGATTGGCTCTTCAGAAGTGTTAGCAGGTCTTCATACATATCACTTGTTCGCTCGTAACCATTTTCCTCCCCCTCCTGTTTTATGCCCTGTGAAAACAAAGTGAAAAACAGCCTCATTAATTCTAAAAACCACAATTATAATGTGACCCACATGTCAGCTGGAACAGCTGAGAGAGAAGGCTCAGAGTATCTCTAACCAGCCTCGAAGAGGAAGTGTAAAACCATGTAAACCACTAAATTAGGTTTAAGACACTACTGCTCTTTGAGGTTTTTTTTGCATCAATGTCACCCATTTGGTTTAAGGTTTTAGTTTTTTCACCTTGGCCGAACTATTTCCAGGTGAAGAAACAGAGACAGGAAACCTATGGTTTGTCAGCAAAGTCACTGAAAAAGTAAAAGGTGCTGCAGCACGCAAAATCCTTTCTTAGAAATGATTGCAAACACATTCAGAGAGATTCCTGACATTAGTATTTGGAGTATTTGGAAACCCTCTAAACAACAGCACTTACAGGGCAATTTTGAAGGGACATTTAAAGGCCAAATTTTTAGAAAGGTATATTTACAAGTGTAAAATTTTGATCAATTTTAATGTTTTACTGCTGGTATGAATATTAGTTGCAGCATTTTAACAATATCTAAAAACATTAATAACTTAAATTTTGTTCTTTGTCAAATGAAATTTCACATATTCTGAACTGGCACTGGCAACCTTTTTTCTACCTTAGATTACGTAGAGCTACTCTTTCGTAAGGCATACCTGCATTCCTACCTTAATTCAAGACTTATGATTGAAGAACAGATCAGAATCACTGGATCACAATGACATAGACACGTGAATTCACTGACACTTAACTGTGCAATAATGAGCTGGTCTATTAGAAATTATGCTCCAGATAGTTGGTTTATTTCTTGATAAGTTACCTCCCTTAACATTTTCTCACACAGAAAAAAGAAAAACATTACATTGACTGTTGCAGCTAATGTAGTCCACAGTGTTTTATCTTCTTAGTCTCACCCCATTGAGAAAAACTCCAGCGGTGCTGCAGGTGATGTAGAGGTTGTCAGTGTCACAAGGCTCAATTACAAGGTAACAAATCTCACCATGCACCTGTCTCCACAAAGGGGCACGGCAGCCATTTGAAAATTCATAATCTAAAAAAACAAGGAAAAGGGGGAAAAAAAAGAAAAAAGTTTAAACCTATAAATCCTGCAGCAAACTTCTTAATATGTATTGCAGCATGGTGTCAAGTCACAACATAGGGACTAGCAGTAGAGCAAAAAGAGAAATCATCACAAATGCTTGGGCTGCTAAAGAGGATGACATAGCACTCCAAGCACCACAGGTCTGAGGCATTAGCCCAGGATAGAGCCATAGTTTCATTTGCAATATAAATCATCAACAAAAAAACGGAGCCACATTGGGACCATTATATTTTAAATGTGGTTTGGAGAGTATTTTCGTAGAAGGTGTCAATTCAACATGAGAAAAAGGGGACATACAGTCGACTGCATTTATCACTTGGTGTGCACATGCTGCTGAATGCTTTGTAAGAGAATGATAAATACATTGCAATTAGGTAAAAAACATGCACTGACTAATGACTTAGAAAACTGGAATCTGACAGATATAATGACTTCCATGTCTTTTGTGGCAGCAGAACACAGGCTTTTTATTCTTTGGAATATCCAGCATTAGTGTTAATAGCAATTGCTTTCCTTGCAACCCAGTGAAATGTGGAGATAATTCAAACCTGATGTGTATCGAACCGACTTCAACACCCTCTTTTCCTCTCCACTGCACAACTGTTTCAACAACTCCATGTCATTCTTTACTGTGGTGGGGTCGAGCCTGACTTGTCTGTAATGAAAATGCAAAAAAACAAATCAAAACAAACATCCAGTTCATCTTGTTCATTCATGGTGACTTTTACAAACACCCTGCCTGTTCCAATCAGAAACAACCACGTGTCGGAGTAAATCTGAGTGGATCTAATTGAAAGAGGATAGCCGTGAACGATGGATGGGAAATTTGATTGAATGCTGTGAGAGTAGGAGATAAAAGAGAAGCACCCACTCTGATATTTCTTCAAGAAGCTTGCTGAGGAACAGTTTGTCCGTAGTTTGGAGCAAGTGAAAAAGCTTGACTTTGACCTCTGAATCCTTTGTTTGGTCTTTGTCTGCCAGACCCAGCACATCAGTATCGGTGTCCTCTCTCTCCAAGACGTTAGCAAAGCAGGGACCAAGAATCTTAACCACAGGATCTCTATTTTCTGAACAAAAAGAGAGGTTAGCTTTATCAAATCTTCAGTGTTTCTGAAAATATGAGCTGAGTTAATTTTGAAGTAACTATAAAGCAGGCATAATATATACTGTATTTTCTTTCCACACACATTTCTTTTCACAAACTATGCCAACATTCTCTCTCTATAAAACATCTACCAGCAATGAAAATGAGTTATACCACATTCATCATGTATTCCTCTAGCAGACAATATATTTTACCTTATCTCTTTTTGGCAGTGACCCTAAAATAAATACATATCTGTAAAGAATTACCAATGGCAGCATAATTGGATGGTTGTAAAGAATAACAAGGAGGACAAACAAATTAAGTCTGTGGGTTATGGAGGTATGCTTGTGGCTTGACTATTTAGGATGCAAATGAGATTCAAATCGCATCTTGTGGTCATTGTGCTTACCTTCTAGACATGCTCGAACCTCTTCCAGCTTCTTATCGTCTGCCAGATGAACAAGTTTAGAGAGCTGGCTGAAGCTGCGTACGTAAACAGTGGGAGGGGAAAGCCGCAACAGTGGATGCCCTTCACTGTCTTTCTCATGGGACTGTACATCTGAGTCACTTAGGAGAAAAGACAACAACAAAAAAATGTTTACTTTTTAAGTTTTATCTCTATTAATATGTGTTTTGTATTAGATTAGAAATACCAACATAATCATAAGGAGGATCAGTCTGTATTTTTGTTTTTGTACTTATCATCTCCCCAGCTACAAGATACAAAGCTAACCACACATAGAAAGTAGACCAGAATTTCTGATGAAATAAAATGGAATGTTCTCAGTCTTGCTGAAGCTGAAAAACAATTTAATTATGGCCCACTGCTTTGAGTATAGCAAAGGTAAAATACATTTGGACACGATGGTGACAGTATATCCTGCACAGACACGTAATACTGAAAGCACTGGCCAACCAGCTGCCTGCCCCGTGATTAGACTAACCTGATGTCATAGTCTGTTTTGAAATCAGATGCCACTAAAGTGGTACTCCACTGGAGCGGCTCCTCAAACACATGCTCTGCCTCCTGTGGGTGTTGGGAGCTGAACTGCTCCACAAAGCTCATGATTTCTTTCAACAAGGACTCATTCATTGGCATGAACTCCAGTTTGCCGGAGCTGGTCCACAGAGCAGCCTTGGTCAGTGATACCCCCATTTTCACCAACTGGAATATTCTGAAACTAAACATGAACAACAACACTATCTTTAACAGTGTGTGGCTAATAAAAGCTCAGTATGATACTTCACTTTCCTCTAATTCACACTTAAACTACTCTGTAGTTGGGGAAATTAAGAGAAGACTGTGAAATTTTCAGAACTGAATGGTTTTGGACAGTTTCTCTAACAAAACAAGCAATCTGAAAATGTCCCCTTGGACTTTAGGGAATTATGATGTGCATTTGTCACTGCTTTCAGACATAACTCAAGAAAATAATTGGTAGATCAGTCATATTGAAAATGATTGCTAGTTGAAGCCCAAACCATTTTCAGTTGAAATTAATTCAATTACGCTTAATGTGCGTTAATAAACCAAGAGTTTACTCCAAGCCTTTGAAGATATAATCAAGTGTACATTACTCATATTCATAGACAAATCAAGAACTCTCTAAATGCTGCTGAAGTCATGAGACATTAGGGATCTTAAAAATGGGTCACAGGGCCATCAAAGGGTTTAGAGACTATAAAATGCATTGTCCTAAATCCTCAGGGCACTAACCTGAGCAAACTCTTATATAACTAATATGCTCACGTGTTTAGCTTTGAGGAAGTTTGGTCAGCTAACAGACAAGACCTGAGATCAAAATTTCCAAAACTAATCCTTCACATCTGTTGATGGACATCTGAATATATTGCACCCTGAATTTAACAAATATACAATAAAAAAAACTACAGGGCATGCACTTTCTGTAACTTTGTTTAGTCATTTTTTAACGAAGTATTAAGATTCACACACTACCTTATTTGTAAGGTTTTCTTCAGATGAAATGCGTTTGTGAAAAGCGTTGATGGAACATTGTCAGGGTCACTAACTAGCTAACTATGTTAGCTAGTATGAAGTTTACGCTCACTAACGTTAGACACGTTAGCAAAGCTGACACTTAGCTAACAGCAGTCCAACTACAATCATGTTCAGCTTATCCTCATTAATGTAACATAAAGTATGTTTCTACTATAATATGTTACATCCATATATGAACTTAAACACAAACTTACCGTGAATTTAAAGTCTCTTTACTATTTCAAAACTTTTACCGACAGTTTGCTACCAACGGTGTCCATGGAAACTACAGACTTCCTCTCTCTGCCGTTCCCGCCCCCTTTGGTTGCTGTGATACAGCCAAACAAAACGGACAGCGAGTTGGGTCAAAAATCACTAAACCCAAACATTGAAATGTAAAAATAAAATCCGTACGCTTCACAGAGCGGAGGGAATTCTGTGATTCACGGGGAGTGGATGAGCCACAGTAAAATATAATACAATCCTACGCAGAAGTGTTGCCATTACTATCTTGTTCAGTATTTTACATCTTTGGAAATTAGCCGATAGATTCAAATATTCAATAATTTTATACAGTGAAAATGCAGTGAAATGCAAGGTGGCATTTTCTTCAGGCTGAGCTAAAACGAGTACAGGGCAATAAAGAATAATTATTAGATATGCACTGTCAGCAATTGCAATCTACCTGTATGAAGTCTAACTTTGGATATGGTGGTGTGACTTTCATGGTTAGAGACTCTAAAATGCAAAGTCAAATGTTGTCATAATAATAAAAATCCCTGTATGCCTTCCTTTTAGAGTGTCCACATGACCGCATATTTGAGAGCCTATTTCCTCTCTCACTGCTGGTTTGGCACTGTCCTGCAGACAAACATTGGGTAGTGAAAACAGTCTATTTGGGTGGATACTCTCTGTTTAGCAAATGAGTTCACTCAGTTCAAAGTTAATAAACCTAACATCAATCAATACAGGTATGCTATGTTAAACCTCATTCTTGACATGTAGAAGCAAAGGGGTTTAACAATCTTTTTGAGTGGAAAAGCCAGTGATACATAATTTTATTTTTAAATGTGAAAATAGGCAATAACCCTCGTCTCTCTGTCACGTTATAACAAATCTTTTCTTTCCATGACAAAAGCAATGCTCAAGAAAATCCTACACTGGAATCTTTTTATTGTGCACACTGAAACCACGCTCATTCAAGAGTGATATGAGACAGAAACACAAAGATAATATCAGGCCCCACAGTGGGTGGCATGTATGAGTTTAAGTGTACTCCTAGATATAGGAGCCAGATGTATTTTCATCCAATGTGATAAAACTCCCTCCCTCTTAAAGAACAAATGTGTGTCCTTATTGTATGGCAGCTGCCCACCTATGATGTCCTAAGGCTGACTGAGAGGAGAAGTATCTCATGGCCAGTGAAACCACTGATTTCCTCTGATACTTGCTTGGCACACGCTTTGTCAAGAGCGCCAATGGTGCAGAGACCTATCCCTTTCAGCCTGGCGTGCATGGCGGCACAGCAGGTGGAACTACTTTATCTCCTAAACCGTTTGGGTAAGTTGGACTGAGCTTGCATGTAAATCAATCACCAGAGATCCCCAGAGGAGAGCAGTAGTAGCTCATCTCTTGTATCAAGAGAGATCATTCTGGATGTTGTTGTTGTTAGAGGACTGGATTTATGAGTTTGCCTCCCCCTCCAGGTATTTTATTTGGAACAAGGGGAAAGCTGTCTAAATTAAGAAGCACTGAGAATCTGCAACAGGGTGCTGGAGCTGGTGGGGCTGAAGGCAAAGGAGCTCAGACGCACCAGTGAGCAGACGGAGCTGACGTAAAGCATGTGCATCTGTGTGTGTCTGAGGTTGCCTGTCTGAGGCACTGAGGAGAAAAAAGGAAGTGAAGAAGGATTGAAGACTAAAAGAAAAAAGGGAAGAAAAGCAGGATAAACGATGGTCTTAATATATCTAACCCAGGGTCTCATTAGCGAGTCTAATTGCTGTTTGTTAAAAGGGATTAAATGAAACCCTCTACCCAGCCTGGGTCTTTTACAAAGTAAAACAAATATGCTCTGAGCTCAGAAGCACCTGCTCACTAGATGTTCTTTGAATAAAACTTAATACAGCATAATAAACACAACCTCTCTCCATGTTATTTCTCCAGTGCATGAGTTCAGCCACTGATTGAACTGCATGGAAAGAGTCTGATGACACACGCAGAGAGGCACTGCGGCCAAGCCTCTTTACACATGGACATTGTGATTGCATCCGTTCACAGTGTGTCCAACCTGCACAACACTCCATTAACACTCAGATTAAACATACACAAAGGTCGTGCGTGAGTAACAAGAGTGATGATGAGGAGGTGCACAGACTACTGTTCCTGCTCCTGGTTTGGAGAGAACTGGAGAGCGTGTCTCCTGTATTTTTTTTTTTTTTTTTTCAGGCACGGGTCGTCGTCCAAAGAGCTCTGATGTTTTTACAGGCTTCGTGTCAAATCCAGTTCAGTGCGGTTAAAGCAGGAAAGGAAAGGGGGTGACACTGGTCATTGTAATGAGCACCTGCGAGATGTGTCGCACTAATCCATGTGAGGTTCTAAAATAGAAAACAGTAAAAGTGAGTCTAACAAGAGGCTGTGACCACATCCCCTGGTTGTAAAAAGCTACAGGATCCTGTCTGTCCTTTCCCATAATCCTCTGTGTTTTTAGGCACAGAGCAGAACGGGCAAGTGCTTTTAAACAGGATTCAGCATGGGTGACTTATGATGGACAAGAAGCTTGAAGATCTGTCATATAACTTTGTTCCAAGGAGCAGTTTATGAAACACATATGGTACTCTGCAGTGTGCTGTGGGTCACTATCAGTAAGATTATCTTAGTTTTTCCTTTTTTTAATCTGACAGACAATGATGACATCATTGAGTTGTTATGAGTAATTGCCCCTTGTTTATTGACTGTTTAAACAGGCACCAGTACAAGAAGCCATTGGAAAAATGTGTTGGGTCCTGTTCACACTGAAAAAGAGCAATAATGGAAGCAAAAACAGCAGTGTCAAAGAAAACTGAGTATAATTATTCCTCAAACACACAAGGCCTGAAGATCAGCTCTGCATTACCCATCAACATAATAGTGATTTCACACATGATAATCAAATAAAGAAACTGACTGCCATGTTTTGCCAGTAGCGTGTGTCAAACGTTTGGTGCACAATGTTCACTAGATGAAAATTAATCAAAATCAGTTCTAAATGAGTCTCAGCAAACAAAACCTGATACTGCTGAGAATAATTTTTTGCAACAATATCATTGCTTGAGCTTCTTATGGACATAAACCTGCAATTGTGGTTTTCAAATACTGTGTACAGTATGTATTTCAAGTGGTGATCGCTTAGTGCCAGTGCTTTCTTTGGAGTGGATGGACGCTTGTCAAATATAGAAGTAACACAAGATTTATGGCCATAGGGCTTCTGGGGGAAACCAATGACAAAGTCACATCTACATGACTTAAAACACTTCTTGTTTATTTTGGTTGCAATTCTGCAAGGCAACACTTGGCTCTTCTTGCAAAATCACCGAGGCACTTTACAAGAGCTTTTATGTATTTCCAGAAAGCTGAAATGTAACCACAAAACATATCTTTGAGAAAGTCATATCGCCATAAAACTTGAATATTCCCAGCCCCTGAAACTGTGCTGATGTGCTTACAGCGCTTTCTTAAATTTTGCAGGTTGTCATTTAAATCAAAAATAGAAAAACAAATATGTTAACAACATGGATGTCATGGGCAGATTAAAATGGGGAGAAATGTCTGTGTGCTGCTGCAGTACAGATTATTACAGGATTTTATTTTCATATTGGATATAATATTATTAATATGAACATTCATCAGTGAATTTGTGTGCAAGCACCATGTAATGCTTCAGTTACCTTACTGTACACTTGATATCATATGTTTTACATAAAGTCAGACAGGCCAGTGAGCTCAGTTCACAGTGCTAACATTTCCATGGCTGTGGATTTGACCCCTGCATTGGCCAATGTCAGACCTTTTTGTGGCAGAGTTCTCTAGTGAGAGGGGAGACTTTCCACCAACTGGCCAAATATGAAATATTTCATGCCAAGTAGCTGGTTAAAGCTCCATGTCTTCAAGTACATACCCTGTGCCAAAGTTCTTAAGTAATTCACTGAATCTCTATCAGCACCTGGGCAGCTACTGCTGTTCTTATTCTGTTTAGCTTTTTGAAGTGGGAGAAACAGAGCAGAGAACTTACTAGTGGGGTTTCTCAGAAGGTGATTTTGTCTTTGACATTCCCAGTTCAAGTTCTGTCAGGGACCTTTGCTGCATGTCACCCGTCTCTCCCTCATTTCCTGTCAACCCTCTACTGTCTGTTATCAAGTGGAAGAAAAAACTTCCCCCAAAATTACTTTAAAAAGTAAATGTGAAAGCTGTCTTTGCCTGGTTCATGTGAGGATATGATGCCCCCACCTTGACCTGTTTACCAGATAAAGGCCTCTAAAGACCCTTGAGCTGGCAAAATCCGTTCTGGTAGACTGATTGCCTTGCCTCCGCTCCCCCTTCTCCTTGCCCGGAGATAGCAGCTGGTTCTACTCTCTCAAGATTTTCAGCACACTTAAATAAAAACACAGATCTTCCCTCTCTTTCTCTCCTCCTCCCTTCACCTCCTTGCTCCTCTGTCTCCCTCGCTCCATCTCTTACAGTGTAATTATTATTTTGAAAGCGCGGTCTGAGAAGCCGTCCACGCGTTTGGCACTGCCTCACTCACTAACGCTCCGGGAGCTCTAATACAATTTGACTTTTGCTTTATAACCTCTCCAGGAAGACATCAGGGGCCCTTTGTTCCCTCCCTCCCCTGTGTCAGGATGAAGGGAGAGCTGAGGTAGCAGCTGAGAACAGGAGAGAGGAGAGTGGGTAAGGCAAGAGGTTATAAAAAGCAAGGAGGGAGGGGAGAGGAGGTGGTATGCCTGTTTTTAGAAAGGGGGTGAGGAACACGTGATGAAAAGAGGATGAGAATATTTATAGATATTGAGTGGAAGATGTTCATGGTGAGGGAAGAGAGAGTGAGAAACAGACAAAGAGGCGCAGTTGTTATGTAGTGAGAGGTGTGATGAGAGGCCAATCTCTATCCTCCCATCATTAGAGGTGCTGCTTGAGACCTTTAGTGCTGGTGCAGGTCCAGCGCTTGCGCAGGCGCTAATCAGAAAGAGAACCAGAGAAGAATATTGTTTCTGGAAATAATGAGACACTGCTAGGAGAGGCATGAAGAAAAGAGTTCCTGTGAAACTGACAACAGTAATTTTAGAGAGACTTGCTCAGGACAACTCAAGGTCCATCACATCATTTATTCTCAGCACAGAACAGTACCTCTGCCACTTCTCTGTATAGTCTAGGTTGTTATTACGGTTGTCTATAAGCAATCCAGTTGAAGTGGAGTTTAAACTTCTATTTTCCCTTTTGTATTGTAATTGGGTGCGGTGGTTTGGGATAATAGTAGTGCTGGTATTACACTGCAGCTTGTTGTTGTTTGTTAGAGTCAGAGCAAAGAACCACCGCTTTATATGACATGTTATTCAGTTTGAGTGTGGACAGCGATATATCTAGGTTCTGATTTTACAAGGTGATAAATCATCACTGTGATAATTCATTTTGAGTAGGAGGGTGGTTTGTTATCTTTGAATAGACTATTGCACCATGTTGAATTCAACATACCCGGACTGTCAATGACCTTTCTTATGTACTGTTAATCTATACTCAGTTTAACAGGCAGCAGCAGAGACAGGTATAAAATACCCATCACAGACTGCTAATATATTTTATTACACATGAATGATGGCTGTCATTAGTTCGTTGTTTTCGAGAGGTATTTCACAGAGACTTTGGCCATGACACAAAATATTGTCATTTTATTTCTGTGGAGCACGTTGTCGCAATACATAAGTGTGTGATAAGTATATGAAAAACAAACAAACAAAAACCAAAATAAATAATATGCATTCAACTTAAAATAGCGTGTGCAATGCTCAAGTGTTAATAGGCCAACATAGATATATATGCAAGTCCACATGCTCCACCTGAGCCCTTGCCAGTAATACTGAGTTTTTAAGAGGTCATTAAAAGCTTTGTAAACTCAACATTTTGGCTGACACAGCCCTTTTCTAAACCTGCAGCAACAGCCTCAAGGAGTCACTGCAGAGGAAGGAACAACTATAACCAAACAGGAATAGCTTGAGCATCAGGTACTTATCACTTGCCTATTGTTCCCAAACAGTAGCCTTCAAAGAAAAGGCAAGGGCAGCTGCACTAGGAATATCACACTAACCACTTTAAAGTTAAAGAATTTTGAAATACAATATGTTCCTCTACAAGTTTTCTAATAAGCCAAGAAAAGGCAGTCAATGCCTGCTCTGTTCCAATGCTACACGAGTCCAATCACAAAGTCTGGTGGACTAATCTCAATGGGCTCATGTGAGCTCCACTGCCTGCACACTGGGTTGGTTCAGCTCATGGGCGCCGAGCCTCTGGGAGGGCTGCGGATGTGTCAGAGTGCCAGGCAGCTGACTTTGGACCGTAAGTATTTTCAGAGGGCCTGTTGGGTGTCTTCCACTTCAACCTCTGGCTGACAAACCATTCTGTAGAGCATCACTCAATAGGGCCTGTCGTCCAAAGCCAAAATCTCAACTGCTCCCCGCCAAGGCAAACAGCACTCCCCGCTACCAACACTCCGCATACGACAGGTTCAACAGACTGCTGGGAAGGACTCTTCAGCTTCTAATTTTGACCAATAACAGGCCCACATCTCTTCTTTTCCTGACGCCTTGCTTAATGACGCCTTTCAGCTGCTATTTCTTTGACCTCAGGCTGCATTTCCTCAAAACGCCTCTATTCCGAAAGTCACCATTGGTGTAAAACTAACTGTTATTAGTTGGCAAAGGTGAACTGCTTATGGTTTGTTTAGGCCCTGCCACATGGTTTCTTCTATGTGACTCACCACTGCTTTGATAGTTTAACTTGTTATGTGGAACAGACCTTTCACAGATCTGTCCTCTGTCCACCAGGTCTGGTCTGACGAGACCAGTAGCTCAGTCTCCGTCTGCCTACATAATATACTCATCCCCACTGGATCTACGGCCTTTTATTTTGAAATTACATCACCCCCGTAGGCGCGGACACACCCATTAAAATCACACTGCTTCTTGTTATTCTTCCTTTACAAAGAAGAGAGTCTCACTCCCATCATCTAGTCTCTTTCACTTCCTCGCCTTTGATTCCAGTTTGTTTTTTATCCGGCTCTTAGATCACGTGGAGCCCAATACACCTTCCGAGGTGGCCAGGCAGGTCACTGGGGACAAGTAGTTGATTAGAAAACACAAACAGTACCTAATGTGTGTTTTGCAGGCACCCCATGCCTTCCTCATTCCTCAGTCATCCTATAGAGGATGACAATATGTCAAACATGATGTGTGGAGCATGTAGGCTGAGGGCCAGGCCTTGGCTTTAGGTCTGGGAACGTTGAGAATACATCTGTGATTGTCATGATCAGGGCTGAGCCCCTGCCTTCAGACCTCACAGTGTTGATACAGAGATGCCAAGAGCCCTAACATGTCACCGCGGTTTCCCAGCACATGGCAATAACAACGTGAAATCTGCATGTCTGTTACAAGGTCTTCGCGAAGTGAGCTCTGTATTGGCAAAAGAGATACATTCTATCAACCTCTAGGTTACATGAGCTTGTTACACAGCTTGTTAAGTGTACTGCCTTGTAAAGCAGAGATTCATAATGTGACATGTGTCCTTGTGGAACCAAGCAGGAACCAAACTCTATGTCTTTAAGGATTTCATAGGGAATCCAACATTTTCTTCCTATTAGCCTACATATGTTCTCTAAAACCGTCAAGACCACATGATTTCATGTTATATTTACAACCAAGGCCAGTAAAAGTCATAAAAGGCTACACACCTGCACAAAAAGACTAGATATTAGATAGAATTAAAAATGAATAAACAAGAAACAACAGATTTATATCATCAATGTGCAGCCATCAGTGTAGAGATAAAGTAGAGGTGATAAGATCTGATGTAGATGCAGACACCAGTAGAACGTAATACATTAAGTCTTCTTGATACACTGGCTGGGCTGCAGGTTCTTTGGCTTTTATTTGTCCTGGCTTGAGGTTTGTGGTTCAGTATGTTCTGTTGATTATCCAGAGTAAAGGGTCAATTAGAAAGTGGGTACAGCCAAGTTCATCTGCACAAGTCTCGAAAAACGGGGATGGGGAAACTTAGTCTGTGTCTAGTTGGTGAATTGCCAGAAGTTGGTAGTTAACATGTTAGCCAGCCGAACAGATTTTAACACTGGCCGGACACAGCTATCCTGTTTAAACGAGAGCCCCTGTACAGCGGGCCACGCGGTATAGACGGTCTATGCGCACGCTTGTGGTGCCACTAATCCTAGCATGTATACCAAAAATGACCAGGGAAACTCAATAACAGCCTCTACCAAGCATTGCCATCCAACGAAACACAATTCAAAACCTCAAGCAATTATGTGGGCATGTAAAAACACTAAAACAGCACATGTCCACGCCTGCTGAATTTCACCACTTTAAGCCAACTACACAAACAAGGTGTCATGGAAAGCAGAGATCGATTACTGATTACAAAGATGTCTGGTTCCATCAATGTGCTAGGTATGTTTTAACAGCCAAAGAATACAAAAAAAAACAACTAAACAAACTATAAAGTATGTCTTTACCTTTGCTGTTTTGTGGTCAAAGTTTCATTCCAGCTCGAAAAAGACGCTAAGCAGCACGTTCCTGGTCCGTGTTAGTTTGAAATCAATCATGTTTGTTTACACAACGTATTTAAGGGTTTTTAGGGAGGAAGTATAAAATTTCCCACACGATAAACTATCTCTGGGTTTACCTTCTGGATCCAGGAATTACCCACACAGTAATACATATCTAATTCTGACACGTGCCCAGTAATCTCACATGTCTTAGCTTTTGAGACCATTACTATACATACAGCCCTTGTAGGTATGAAGACACTCCATTTATTATGGGTAAGCTATTTCGGACAGGAGGCAGAAATGGGCCTTGTGATAAAGAGTTTTGTACAATCAACTTCTGTTAATAAAACTGTTCTCTTTGTAAAATAGTTTATAATTCATTAACGAGGATGAAATCCAGTAAGCTACATTAGCTTCCTCTGTTCCCTCAGAGATCAGTGCTGTCATGACGAAGCCATAATGATTCGCCCGTGTAAATTCAAGGTAAGAAACAGTACAATCAACTTGATACAAAGTTCCTTGTGGTAAATGAAGGTTGCCAGAGTGAACCCACTGATCGCACGATCTGCTCTGACTACAGTGAAGTATCGTTTGAAAAGCTGGTTTCACCAAGGACGTTTCTGAAAAAGATGCTACTTTTTATAAATAATATTTTAATCAGTATTGTGAGTACCACATACAAATATCAAGGTTTATTAAAATGAAATAGCAGATTGCTGGTTTGCTTTTAATGCAGTTTTAATTCACATCATCTACAATCATTACTAACTGTAAAAAATAAAAAATAAAAAAAAATAAAAAGTAGATATCTACATTGAGCATGTTTTTAGTATAATGCTATACCAGTAAAGCATTTTGAAATGCTACTAATCTAATAAAAATCTGAAGCTTACAGTGGGAGATTTTTTGGTCTCACAGGTAGGGCTGTATTCAGCAATCAACCATCTGTAGCCAAAAAACATAAATTGTCCTCACTCATGCCTCTTGATCTGTCTGGGGCCCTTTCAGTGTCAGAGGGCTGCTGGCCTATCTGAGGCCCTGCACAGAGCAATGAGTTTAGTATCTTTGGAGGTCCTGGGTCAGTCCTTGTGCTATGCTACATGAGGTAACTCTAGTGGACTTAATATTAATGACCAGTGACCAGGGCCTCCTTGTAATCCACTTACTGTCATTACACTAATAAGTATATTACTGTTGCTGGGCTCATACCCCAGCTGGAGTTCTACTACATTCCATTTGAGTGTATGGTTGGAAGATGGAGAAGACTGTTTTGCTAATATATTTGCATGTATTGGATTTGCTAAAGTTGCACCTAACTCGTTTAACTGACAGTAGCTGCTGGAAACCTATCAGGATAGCATAGACTATTAAAAGAATGCTTCATTGCAATGAAAAACAGACATTTGGAATGCAGGTGATATTTTTGCTTTTCTCTGGCATTCACTGCCTGTCTAGGGAAATCGTGTGGGCAGTTTTGAGACTAATTCTCCAGGTGCACACATGAGGAAGGTCCTGACCTCAGGAGTGCTCTAGCCGAAAGATGACAGTTCAGAGTCTGTGTAATTAAAACTGCTCCGATAGAGGCCAACGAGGCTCAGGGAAGGCTGCAGCCAAAGCTTAAGAAAATACAGGTGGACAGCTCCATACCTCTCTAACATAGTCACGCCTTTGTGCAACCTCGCCTTGCAATTCTTCTGCTTTAGGCCCACATGTGTCAGAGGAATTTTCAGTGTCGAGGACCCTCCCAGATGAGGAACTTTTACCCTTGGACCCATTTACAAATGTACACACAGAGTTGAGTTAACCTGGCGAGCCCCGGCAGGCAGTGTATAAATACGCCAATTCTGCATTAATGACCAAATCAAAGTACGGCTATTGGGGACCTAACGTGTTGTTAAGGATTTCTACACATTCTCATCAGGGTGAAAAGGTGTTCTCAGGCCGGGAGGAATGAAGGCATCCTGTTCACTTTCACTCCCTGCCCTCCCAGCTCCTCGTCCTGTAATTGAGAATATAGCCCAAGTGGTAACATGCCCTGAAGACCTTTGCTTACAGACATGAGGTAATGGTGAGGCTAATTAGGTTGAGGAGACAGGCGGGCGGAAGCTCCTGGGCTCAGCCCCATTATCCAAAGTGTCTCCTATGGTCGGGCGGGGTGGGCATTTACCCCAGGATGAGGAAAATGAGCGGCATCGGGCTGGCTGGTCTTTACCGTAAAGCCATGGTGATGGACTGAGTCACCACATGAAAAGGCTGGGCAAAGGCAGATAGCGAACGCTGAGAAAGAGAAGCGAGAGACCCGAAAAGAAAGGCTCTATTCAAGAAAGAGATGAGGAAACTCAGCAGGAGTCTAGGGTCTCCTCCTCTTACCCTGCCTACCCACTTCTGATGGTCATGATAACGGTCATGTTACAAAGGCAAGACTTATCACATTGAGCCCCGCTCAGGATATTGGCCCTGACGCTGTAATTTTTAACGTAGTAAATCAAAATGATTGCAGCGAGCATTGTAACGCCGAGACAGAGACATTTAGCTTTAATGGTTTCCTAAATGCGCTAGGGACGCTAGAACCCACTATGACATGTCGCTGGGCCCGCAGACGTGGCCGACTTTTCCACAGCTTAATTCTTCTTCTGCCCCTGCATGTCTGGCTCTGGCCCTCATCTCCTAAAACAATGGGGTTCAGTTAATGCATGATTTATGGACATTAAAATAAATACTTCACAAGGGCAAGAAAGAGAGCTATCTATGAGACCACATTGCAGTGCAACAGGTTATTAACTTCCGTGACCTGAGATAAAAAAGCTGAACTTTACTCACTATAAATCCTCAGATTCCGTCATGTTCTTGTTAAACTATTATAGCCAGACCAAGAGGGACTAGACGGAGAACAGGTCTTTCATTTGCGAACGCCTAGCAACCAGTCTGAGCTGGAAGCCATCGGCCTTCACTCACACGGGCAGCTCACCCATCAAGGGATGATGGAGAAAGATGAATAAAGAGGAAGAGGAGATTTGTTATCTTAAATCAAATAGCTGCAGCCAGACTTTTATTGAACTATAAGGAAGATTTATGAAAGCCGCTTTTCTTTTGCTACTACTCACTGTAGGGCAAATGCCATTTACCGGCTGTTTCTTCATCATATACACTGACCAAAATGTACACAGATAGGGATTTTTCAGTATGACATCAGCACTCCACCCAAAGTACCTTGCATATGTGGTTGATCCCTGGCCCTTCGCTATCCACGCCAGGGGGAAATTTAATCTGTGAACACATGTTTGTCCCCTCCCAGCTGAAAGCAACAAAGAGCAAATTTGGGCTAATGTAACACTCATTACTCTAATAATGCTGATCCTCCTGAAGACGCTTGATGACACGTCAAAACCCAAGAAGCAAAACAGTATCGTCCGCCACTAGCTTCAGTGACACTGCATCAGGGGCTGGTCATTTGTCACAGAAAGATCCCGAGTCCAGGAGCCATGCACTTGCAAGGCAAATGGAGTGCTATCAAACAAAGCTCAACACCTTCACACCTCAAGCCAGGCAGAACTAAACACATGGAAAAAACGCCCACAGTGGATGAGATAGTAGGTTAACAAAGACATGACCTGAGTATAATGGATAGAACTGTGGAGGAAACAGAATCCACACAGGAAAGACGTGAAACCAAAACTGAAGATGAAAAGGTGGCAGCAGCTGCTGGCCTTCAAGTCTGAGGTCATCCATCTACCCATGAGAACATTGCAAAAAGGGCCTGAGTGCTACCTTTTCTATTACAATGTGAGAGGAAATGGGGTCCATTCACACTCACTTAGGAACTCTAGAGTATGTCATCGTCCAAACACTGGGCAGTGCAGGGTGCCGCTGTCTTGTGTTAAAACATGGACCATTGAGCTTGATGGCTGTTGGAAGGAAAACCTTGCTCACTCACTCAGCCTGCCTTAGCTCAGAGGGCACACGGCCGGTGCCTGCTCCTGTAAAGCTAGCAGCCTTGAATCTTCCCCATTTCTCTGTTATCCTAATAAGGAAGAATGACGGAGGGACAAGGACACAGGGCATGGAATAGATGGTGCCTCCTTCGCCCTGAGAGTGCCACCTCCTCCTGACCTTTCTCTGCCACCTCCTCCTCCACCACTGCCCGGCCTTGGCTAACCCCCCCCGCCCACACAGCCATCAAAGTGAGCACTGTAGAAAAAGAGGAACTAGTTTAGGTGACCTTGACGGATCGTGATTTTTGAACCTCACTGGCCGGAGGGCCTGCTGAATCTCAGTGGGGTTGCTGTCGAGGCTGACTTCAAGAGCCCACTTTACTACCACCCCTCAGACCACCTGTTCACAGAACCACTGTTTCAAAGGTCCAGTGACATCTGAGTTTGTAATTTGGGTACACAGCTGTAGCAGGACACTGGGTTTAATTGGCTGCACCGCCTAAGGGTTTCCAGTGTCACTGCATTTGGGGCCTTGCTTCAGTATTACTAGATACATCTTTAATGTCTATTTTAGAGCCATCCCACCTAAATGTCCAGGTAACAACTAAAACTGCTTTTAAACTCCTTCTTAGTTAGCATTTTCTTTTACCAGTTTTCAAGAAGTTTATTTAAAATTTATGGTAAATGTTGTTTGAAAATCTGTTTTGACAGACTAAGAGTTATTTTTTTCATGAATACAGTTCTTAAGGATGTTTTTCGGACTTTCCATCTTTATTTAACGGGTCAGATTGTAGAGGCACAGGCCAACTGGGCCACACGGAACCAAATAACAATTTGTCATTCATTAATTCATGGGGCAAAATACTATGATACAGTCAAAACCAAATTCAGCTGTAATGGTCCATAGGTGAGAAAAACAGAGAGCAACACTCCCAAGTGCTGTCATTTACAAGATGAAAGATGTCAGCTCTATTTATACAACTGGACACTTTGGAGTGAACTTCTGTGGAGCAGCTGAAACATGTTGCTGGAAAATTTTTCTCTAAACTGAACAAAGATAGATGTGAATGGCACTTGGGGGCACAAGTCCCAGAAAAACGGGGTACATATTCCTCTCATGCCATTCCATCTCACACATCACCGGTGACTGCTCTTTGCCCTGTTAAAGCCATAAATGAAATAAATTTTACGCCTTGGAAATACACGTTTAGTTGGATTTCCTTTAATATAAAATGTAGCAGTTATCAAGAATAATGTAAATTCATACGCCTTGCCTCATAAACAGCATTTCATTTACAGCAAGAAATTACAAATATTTTCTGGAGACTGTACAAATCTGATTTGAATCAATAAGACGGATGGGGCGTCAGATATGAGGAGATCAACAAGTAAAAAAAAAAAACATGTAAAAAGGGAACTTAATTATGTATGATAACAAAACCAAGGAGCTAAATAAAGGGGTGAGGGGTGTTAAAGTCCCTTTGAAAAGTGTGTTATCATTACTGAACAGCATAAACTCTCATAACCCTTTTTAAAAAGGGGACAGAAATCAAATTTATAAATATAATAGTCTGTGGTAAAAGATAACATAAATGCACATGATGATGAATTTGGGCAAAGTAACTTGAGCTGGACATATAACTAGTGTACAGCCAGTAAAGTAGTCAATTTTCCAAAGTGAAAAGAAGAATGTTTACTCTCATATCTCTATGTTACGTATGGAGCTAGAGCCGGGAGGTAATTAGCTTAGCTAGGCATAAAGATTGGAAGGAGTGGGAAGGTTTAAAAAATATTTCTACAAGTATCTCTAAAGCTCCCAAATGAACATGTTCATAAAATCACAACTTTAGATGTACTTTTGAAGAGCCAGACTATCTGTTTCCCCCTGTTTCCAGTCATGCAAAGCTAAGCTAGTCACCACATGGCTCTACAGCTCCATACTTAATGTATGTATAGATATGTACTTCCCAAAATGTTGCATTTTAAATCTGTAAAATAACTCTCTTCAACAGGCTTTCACTACATTAGCAGCAAAGAACCACTGATCTACAAGGGCTGTAATAATGTTAATGACAATGATAGAGCCATGATTAATAACTCGCTGCTTTTAAAATCAGTCTCCCAGAATTTAGAGTTAAATAATGCTATGATAGGAGCTTAAAAAGGAAAAGTACAGAGTAAAAAACGAGTAAGTTAGACTGGGAATGGGAGACTCAAATTAGCAATAAACTTCTAATGCTCATAAAGTCAGGAGCGGCTACTTAGCATTTCTCTAAATTAAAATCCTGGAAGTGTGCTATAGACCCACTATTAGCAGCCTTGCTGAAGCCATTTTTATGTGAATAAAAATAGAGCCTCCACCCTAATAAAACAGAATTGTGAACATTTTCTTCTAGCAGACGGCCAAGAGTGTCCAGTTCTGGGACTTTAAATGGCAAAGCTGTTATGCTGGGCACCTTCATATGAAGGGTGGCTTTTCAAAATGCTCCTAAATGGAATATATAACACCTAAATAAAATAGCTCTTTATGTGCTTTGTAGGGGGAAAACTAGACTAGGGTGATGAAATCAAAACACTTGACTGAAAGAGGAGATGTCTCTGGCGTAAAAAGCTGTCAGAGAGGAGGCTACAGTTAAGAGTGGGTTTCTCTAAGAGTCAAGATATGTATATAAAAGATATGCCAAAAAACAAAAAAACCCCAAAATGGAACATTTTAGAAAATATATTAATTTCTCTTAAATAAAATTACACTTATTGCCCTTTCTTGAGAGTGTACCTGACAATGTTTTGTTTGGGGTAACAGTCATGGAAGCATTTTAGAAGCACAGAAGAAGTAAGACAGAAGGCAAGTATGTTTTTCCTTTCTCCCATTTCCCCCCTCAGAGGTTCTGTTCTCTTACAGAAGTTGGTGGACAACTTATACATGTAAGTTGCCCACCAAGAAGAAATATATCAATCCCTTTGGTTTCTAATGGTCTAATGTTATAAACACACTAAAGAAGGAGTCCTGGTTGGCGGGGTTGCTGACGTGCTGGCAGGACTGCTGGTGCTGTGATGGTCCAGGCTTGTTCCACATTCTGGTTTGGACTAAAGAGCTCCAACTCGTGGCCATGGTTGTGTGACCCAGACTGAGATCCGGTTCAGTGTCCAAGGCCCATATTCTGGACGGACGCCCTTAGCCTCAACCCTGTCAGATCTGGTCAGACCTGGAGATTCACATCCAGACCGCAGCTGAGGTCTAAATCCGACCTGATCCCAGGCAAAAGCTTATTTTTAGCTCTGTGCACCTCAGGTATGGCGACACAGCAGTCTGGCGCTGTCTTGTTTTATTCCCGTTATCCCCCCAACACCAGCCGCAGCAGATATAAAAAAGATAAAAACCTGCATATTTTTGTCAAAGCCCTTCCCTTTTCTCCTTTTACAGTAAGTGTGGGTCTCAGGAGTGAGTCCAGCTGACTGGAACCCATTGAGTCTCAGACTCCACTTTCTTTAGTGCCAACCGCAGCTCGCTGAAGGCCGCCGAGAGGTCATCGTTCATGATGACCTTCTCAAACAGATGACCGTACTGAGTCTCCATCGACTGGGCAGTTTTTACCATCTCCTGAAAGTCGTCCTCCTGCATGCGAGAACAGAGAGGAGAGAAAACGATGGAGGTGAAAAAGAGACAAAAACCATGAAAAGCAGTTCACTTCAGGCTGCCCTTCTGCTGCGAAGAGAAAACACCAGCCACAGTAAACAAGAGGAGAGATAATTCACATATTGTAAACACAAATTACACGGCCTTGAACACGCAAATAAACATAAAGTGGCCCGTACGGAGCCCATTATAACCTCCCAGAGACATGGTACCCACACATGAACCCTGGCACTGACCACGCACTAAAACCTCTCTATACAACAATCTGACCTCAAGGAATTTTCATCATTTCCCTCACGGAGTACACACAGTTATCCAATTCACAAAGAAAATAAAATATCCTCAAAATAAGCAGAGGACAAAACATAACCATAATTTACAGAAGACAGACATGTAAAACATACATTATTGCTAGTCTGGATTTTATGTGTATGATGGGGGAAATGACAGCCCTGTCCACCCAAACTGAGCTTTAGGTGTGCAAAGATTTCTCTAAGCTAAATATGCTCTGACTGACTTGAGATTCTCCAAGAGGTAAAGGATGAAAAATCATATTTCCTCACAATGAATATACATTACTTTGAAGCCTGACATCAGCCAATGATATAGCACTAGCAGGGGGGAAAGGTGTGTTTGATAGTGCAGACCAGCCGACAGACAAAAGGTAAGCTGTTCCATTCAGATGTTAAAAACATGGATCAGAAATGATCAGCAATCATAATTTGTGTTTATTTTAAAACGCAGATATTATTTCTGGTTAATTCATTTACAAGGTAAACTTTAAACTGGCACTTGGTGAATGGCCCATAATGGCTAGTGTGGGACTTGATACATAAAACTCAGGACTCGGATTTGGGACTCGGCTTGGAACATTACAGCCAAGACATAAGACCACATCTATAATTACAGTACAATGTCGTCCGACGAATCTATGCTACATCTTCCACTCACTTCTAGTGAGGCTACTATAACGGACAAATTCAAGCCTGTGTTTCCTGTCCTGTGCACAGTTGCCAATAGCAACAGTGCAGTACTGTGTTTTGAAATGAAGAAGTTGTTATTCTAACAAACTACAGCATCTCTTTCATACAGTGTTTACAGTCTGTGATTACTTTGCTTAATATTTATTTATTTCACACATCAGGACTGTGAAATGACATCCTTTTTTGGGACAGAGTGAGGGACAGTTTTATTGACCGGAAAGGTTTCGTAACCTTACCTTTATTTGTGTCTCGCCAAACAATGGCTACACAGTATGGATACAAAGATAGCTAGTAGGAGTCAACAAGGCTATCACAACTACAGTGTATGGTTAGATTTGTTTTTTTCAGTTGACCTTCAAAGTATCAGCAACATCTGCTCAGGCTAAGAACGCATTAGACAACTTTTAAAGTCGGAGAAATCAGAAAATACTTGATTTTTAATATTATACAGGTTGTTGTGTTATCAACTTGGTTTAACAGGTTATCCTGCTCGCTAATGATATGTCATATGTAGATATATCATGGTAACTTAAAGAATCTTTGGGTTTGTGTATAGGCAAATTTCAAGACAGATCATTATTCCAGTGGGTTAATCCATGAGCTAAAAGAGCATGAGGACAAGAGCTGAATAAGATCTTTGCATGCTGACATGGAGGCTTAAACAGGGGTCCTCCAGGGGGTGGAGAGTTTTCCAACTCAATATGCAAATCAGATGTCCAGTGTAAAGAATAAAACCACGTGCTAACTGTGAGGGATAGCCAAATAACATATTTTTATCAGGTTGGGAGTAAACATTGCCTATCTGGGGCTCCTGTATTCATAGATAGAGTATTCTGAAAGAGCCCAGGTATCTCTCTGTGGTGGTCCCTCTGAGGCTTTCTGGTTTCAGCTGTGTGGGCCCTGGCCGATCCTGCCCTCAGTGCAGCAGCACGGCTAAAGTGGCTGCACTGATTTAGCCTTATGCTTTTACTGGGAACACTCAACTTTAGATTTCTGGACCGATATGGTTTTATATGAATCCCTCTGCCAAACACACAATTATAAATACACACAGATGCACATTCATGCACAGAAACTCAAACACACACATACACACATGCTCCCGCACCCACAAACATGCAGGACGGAGCTGAGTGTGTGCGCATGATGTGTACGCACATAAACACACCCTGTTAAAGCTGAAAACTCCTAAACGGCTCAGTTTTTAGAGACGCTCCTTCCAGCCAGGAGTTACTTCACAATGTTTCTGGTGGTTTTCCGCTTCATAATGGATTAGCTGCGCAGCTAAATATAAAAACTCATTCCCTGTGACACTTAGCAAAAGCCCTGTCTGCTTTTTTTGCCCGGCTGTCTAGCGTGTATCTACCTAGCAGAAACCAACCATGCCATCTCACGCTCGGTTGTCTTTTGTGAGCAACGTGAGATGGTTTTATCAGCCTGTGTCTTGGAGGATGACAGGAAGAGAACAGACTGAGACTCAAAGACGGCTCAGGGAGGGCAGAAGGTTTGTTGGCTTGTGGAGGAAACTGTTCCACTGTGGGACTATATTCTCTGTCATCTGGACCAAAGCCCCTGCAGGACTTCCACTGTTGGACCAGGACTTACAGATGACCACTGTGTCCAGCGCCAGCAAGACAACCCCTCTGACCTGTCCTGGCAACTAAATAAACCTGGAAGACTGTGCACTGCTTTGTGTGTGTGATGTTTCCATGTCCACCAGCGAGTCTCTGAGTCTGTCTCTAGTTAGGCCATTCCAGGTAAAAGAACATTAATCACAGCAGGAAGCTGCTTAGGGGACAGCGAGCTGGGTAGAGAGATGGAAAGAGAATCAGAAAACTAAGTGAAAAAAAAGAATAACAAGATAGATGTAGGATGAAATAAAAAGGGCAGAAAGATGAATATAATGAAGGTAAAAGAGGCAAATGGAAAGCTGGGCAAGTAGGAGTGAGTGGATATTCTTTGGCATCCAATGATCCGTGCTGGATCGCTCTCCTCAGAGGGCAGTTTGAGCTGATGCCACTTCTGGAGGGCCAAACTCGAGAAGAAAAGCACCGGGGACTCATTTATCCCCACTGCCATTAGATTGCTTAATTTCCACATGAAATGATGTAGTGTCTTGTGCCTGTTTAAGTACTTTGTTCTAGCACAGATAAATGGCTGTTTTCATTGCACAATATGAGGCTATTGACTCTCAGTTTGGTTTTACCACTGATGTTTCTTCTTGCTACACGCTTTAATCGATGTAATGTTTTTATGGCTTGTATTTTTTACTGTTCCTTATTGTATTTATTAGATTTGTGATTTTACTGAGACTGTTTTTGTGTAAATTCTGTCTAAAAAGGAAAAATCCCCTTATGGGACTATAAACCTTTTCAACACTTCAGTGGCACAAAGCAGCATCAGGTATCATCTTTTAAAACACCACACACACACACACACCATGTCCTCAGCGTGAAATCTGATTTATTGATGCCAATAAAACACACCTGTATTCTCTATTTAAATAAGTGTCGAAATCCAAACAGGTCTTTACAAATACGTTTTAAACAATTGTGGTAATTTTCCATAATGTGACATTTTCAGCCCATTACTTACCTAATATATGAATTTCATCAGCCTGTTTTTGCTTGTTTCTACATCACTTTTTTTGAAAACCTCCTCTGAATGGTCTCCAGCTCAAACAATGGGGCTAAAGTCAGCCTGCTCTGCTGAAACAATGAGACGACTGTTCCTCAGCCTTTATCATTAAAGCAGACCTGTCTCTCTGACAGAAATACAGCTGGCGGTGGATAGACTATGTCTGAGACGACTCACCCAACAACAGCTTCTTTTGCAGAGCCTTTAATAGCAAATCTGTTGTGGCTTAGGCCCTGTCAGTGTACATGAACCTTTACACAGAACCTGGTCTGTTACCTGGCTGAAATATGCCTCCCTGTCATACAGTTTTATAGAGGTGTATTTGTATTACTTGAGAGAGCAGCAGAAGCTAATAAAGGGACAGTCGGTAATAAAAGCAACTGCAACGAATTGTTAGCAATCACCCTGTTTCTGACAACTAAAGCTCATTGTTCTCTGGAACCCTGCTGTGAAATGAGGAGCAGACGGAGGCAAAATAATATTTCACCACGAGAATAATGCAAGCTGACTTTGTGTCTGTCTCAAGGTTTTAAAAGTTTGACAGCCAGGTAAAATATCTACGGGATGCTCGGAGTCTCAGCTGACCTTCAGCTGTGACCTAGCTGCACGTTGTACTGTACTTTATATGTGACAGCACCTTGGTGTGTCTGAGAATCAGCAGAGCTGTGTCATACTGACTCACCAATATAAGTTTAGATAATTTACTATCTGTAATAATAAGATAGTGATATAACAGCGATCTAAATTATCTAAATCCAGTTTTACAGTCAGTCTAGAGTGTGAACTGTGAAGGTTAAGAAAAATGACATATTGACATGTTGTTGCTCTCATCAACTGCTGCAGCTTGTTAAGTGACGGTATATCATGCTGCTGCTGGTCTTTCTGCTGCTCTCTCTCCATCTAGGTCTCTCCAAGACGACACCATTATGGACCAGGTAAAATTTGAATCAATTCTGACTGTCAATCCAAATACAGTTTCCTGTTGCTATCACTGTTCTTGCACAGAGCTCTGTGCCAGAGCTGCATCTTATTGTTATTCCAGGAGTAAACAAACTGCACTGTAAACTGGTCTCAGGTGTGACTACTTATCTGCCAATTTTTTCAATCTCTTCCTAGTTGGAGTACATTTATTTGAACTTTGCCTTGCTCACTGCCTTTCTGTCTTTCATGACAGGGCATCCTATCATGCCCCTTGTGAGGGATTTACTGCTTATCATAGAAAAAGTCTCCAGTGGCTACCCCCAGCTCGAAGCACAGTGTGAAAAGAAAGTTCAAAAATTTGTGGTGACTTTAATAGCTGAGACTTTTTGTGCAGCATGAGGTCACTGAAGATGTAAAGCTTTTCAAGAGGTTTTTTGGGGGGTCTTTAAGATGCTTACCATCCTGACAGTGAAGAAAAATTTGTTAAACAGTAAAATTTAAAAAGTTTAAATGCTTTTGTTATTTCTGTTGTGGCAACCTATTATATCATATTTTCCAATATTTCCTGTTAACTGGAGTTTTTTTTTTGCCCACTTAGGGTTTGTAATTCAAATTGACTAAGACACTGAACTAATCACTATGGATGTGGAAACATTTGACTAACTGAGCTTTGCTTAGGGGTGAAGCGGGTGAAGGACAAGGAAGAGCAAGTGAGTTGGAGGTGGGGATTATTGTTAAGAATTATGATAAATGTCAAATGTTTTACACTTTGCCCATCCTGCTGCGCCTGCAAATCACAGTCTGCACCCCATCGCCTCATCCACTGTTCCCTTACTTCACTCCTCTGAACTTCAGCACAGGCCTGTGGTCAGTCAGTCTCCATCTCTTTGACAGCTATGTCTTTCTTTCTCAGCTTCCCTCTCTCCTCATGTTTCTCACCCCTTGGCATCACATCAGGCCATCCCCGGTGTGTCGCTGACCAGGATCTCAGCCTTAATGTTGCCCGTAGTGATCCAGACACGCGAGCAAGCGAGTGAGCAAGCAAGCGCTGGGCCCGATGGGTCTGGTAAAACCATCATCCACCTTTAGTCCCCCCCCCCCCCCCCACTCCTCTTCCCTACCCATCAGCTTCACAGCAACACAGAGCACTGGCTAATTGGTTTCATCTGCGTCCCCACTGGGCTAGGATAAAGGTGTGTAAAGGATGACCTCATCACTCACACACACACACACACACACACACACACATAATGTACGCACAGGGTCCAGATAGTGTTTCTGTTATTTCTTGTGCTGCTAATCTGTTAGGTGTAAAGCCATGTGTTTCTACAGTATAACACCATCTCATCCAAATGTGTTCACCAGCTACATCCTGAGAGTCATTACCTTCTTGCAATGTAGAAAGATTATGGCATGTTTACAGTTTGTGATAGTAGACACTTAATAAATAAACTGTATTTCATTATGTGTGGAAGCCCTTTGTCTTTGGCTATATGTTTAATAATCCTTTTTATCCTTACTTAATATACCCCTTATTCACTGTATCCTGTTATTTTCTGCCGTAATTTCCTCAAAGGGTTCATTAAACATTCATCTAACTTAATCTAATCTGAATAGCATAGCAAAGCAAACCTGACCCATCTGGTGCTTCAAGCACTTTAAATCACTGTAAACAACATATTATGTTGATCAATGTGATTCTGTGCGAGAAGTAAACGTTCCCCTCTCTAGACATTATCTTACCGTGAATGACTTGGCGGATCCCTTGTCGTCTTTGCCTGATATGATCTTGGCGTTCTTCCTGGTCTCTCTCAATCTCTCAACTGTCGGAGGCTTCACAAACACTACAAAGGGTTTAAACTCTGCCGTCCGCAGGTGCTTTATCGTCTAAACAGAGACAAGAGAGAACAAATGTGAATGTAAAAGCTGAGGAAGAGTGTGAGGCGTTATTATCTAGCAACAAGGGGGGAGGACAGTGATAAAAAAAAGAATGTAAAAGTTATTCAATGTACATTTATCAATTTCATAATCATGAGGTGTATAAAATGAGATGGTGTGGTGTACTTAATGCAGGGATTCCCAGCTAGATGGACTGGGGACTCCTCAGGTGTCACAAATGTCAGGGGTTGTGAGGTCATTAAATGAAGGAACCAAAGATTATAGTCGATCATGTGATCGATTCAAAATTAAGTGACAACTTTTAGATAATTTGCTGGTTCCAGTATCTCAAATGTGAACACTTGCTGTTTTTCCTCTATTTTATCTTATTGTAAATTGAATATACTTTTATTTTGGACTGTTGGTCGAAAAAATAAGAAATAAATTGAACCTAGGAGCAAAAACTATTCTAACTGGTCATATCTCGTGACAATGGGTTGCTGTATTTTAACTGGTCACAACCCAAAAAGGTTGGGAGCCCCTGGTATAATGTATGGGTGGATGGAACAAATAACAGGCCTGTGCCTGTATAGTGTATGTGACAGTTTTAGAAGATAGTGGAGGATACATTTCTGTCCACATCTGTCTGCCCCTCTTGTCTCTTTCTGGTGACAATTGCATGAAAAAACACCATGAATCTGGTCCTTCAGAGGTAGGAGAGGTCAGATTTGGTTAGTGGTGGCGTCAAGCTTTAGGCCCCCTTCTGGCTCTGGCACCACGATCAGGGCTTCTCACTGTGCTAATTGGCAGTGGATCAAAACCCACAACTGATAGGAAGGTAGATAAAAACCTAAGGGAGGGACAGGAGAGGAACCACTGGGAGGTGTTCATCGTAGCCTCTGTCATCAGTTGCTCTGTAAGTTAAGATGGGAGCAATAAGCAATGACATGCTTTGACACTACCACTGATGTGATCCATGAGTCAGTTTGGAGAATGGGCTCATGGTAAAGGTAGGGGGAACAACTACTGGCTTATCCCACCACACCACAAAAGCATGCCAAAAAACAAAAAAGCACATAAGTAAATGTACATACACCCACATAAGCTTCCATAGACGTTTTCTCACACTCTTTAGCTGAGGGCTCTGGGCTGACTTTCATTGCAGCTCAGGCCAGGGAGGTTTGAGAACATGCCAGGCTAATCTATATAATGGTGTATTTGTGCCTGTGTGTCATTATCCACTGAGCAAAAACAAACAGAGAGGAGCTGGTAGGGCAGGAGCTGGACGATACGGGCCTGGCCCTGAATTGATGGGAATTGTGCTCAGGGGTTTGCTGGGGCTCAGCGACAGGCTGGCCATTTGTGTAGGGTCTGATCACCACCACCCACGACACATAAGCCAAAGAGGAAATCTTCAAATAGAGGAAATTAGTGGTAATTGCTCCCTCAAAATGCCCCCTTTAAAAACCTGCTTTTGGTAACCCGGTAAGCAGCCAAGGCCTCGGGAAAAAGCCAGAGAAGAGAGATCTGCTTCTGAGATAGGTGGGGGCAGAGGTGCCAAAGGGCTAAAAATACAGGGAAGTGAGGGATGGTGGAATAATGAGATGCAAAGTGAGGGATCCAGAGGAAGGGTTTGTGTCACTCACATGAGGCTGGACATCCAATAGGCACACTTTGTTCTTGGAGAGGACGGAGCGTATCGAGTCTAAGCTTGTCCCGTAGTAATTCCCTTTGTACTCGCCGTATTCGATGAACCTGAGAGGTGAGATGGAAAGAGATTGGTAAGAGAGAAGTGTTGTTGAGCAAGAAAACACATTTTTTCATCATTTTTGTGCAGTGCTTAGTGTCTAATGCACACTAATGTCCCTTGGGAGTAACATTAGAATCCTGTCCTAATCTGGTCGACAGTGTCAGCACACTCCTGAGATTTATTTTAGAAACAATGATATATAAAAACCTACAAATCCACAGAGACAGGAGGATTACTCTTTCAACCGCTGACAGATCAGAAGATAGCATTCTCTAGCAGAACTTAAAAACCAGACACTTTGGCTCAGCATGTTTTTATATAATCTCCTATGCTAACCTTTCAATCACTAACACCTGTTTGTTCCAGAAAGACCACAAAGCTCCTTCAATCCACCAGGATTTCAGTCCAGTAAGCAACTGCATGGGTACAAGCAAGCAAACTCTTTTCCACCAGATAATCTTCCCCCTTTCACACCAATCAGATGTCACGAAAGAAAAAAAAACCCACCAGTGTATTTTTAGCTGAAAACAAGGAGGAAAAAAGGCAGCGAGCAGAGTAACGACGTGGAAAGAATTTGAAGCTAATAGGACGGCGTGGTATGCTTGCAGTCTGCTCATGACGAGTGTCGGACAGAATGACTGCCTCAGTGTGACCAATGCCATGTAAAAAGAAAGTTTTATGGTAATTGCTCATGTAAGAAAGTTTTGCTCAGCTTCATCTACTTAAATCTCAACAAACCTCATGTTCCGTTATGGGAAATTCATTTAAGAGCTTACAGTAGCCTGTGTTTAAAAACTCACACCTTGCAGTATTCTGTGCTGTTTGTCCTCAGAGGAGAAGGTATATAGATTACAGTAAAGCATGCCAGTGGAGGTTTGGCTATACTGAGAGTATGGATTGTTGCCATTTTGACACAGAACAGGGCTTCCCTTGGGAAAGTTGTTCAGGCTAAACACACGTTGTTGTGGCCCCAATTCAGAGACCTTTTATTTACGCACACAGTGCATTGTTTCTGCAGCATGCAATGAGGCATAACGCAAACAAGTTCATCTCACCCCTCGTCTACTCTGCTGCCTTGTAATTTCAGTGTGGAGTGTCCCACGCATCCACCCCACATCACAGCCCTGTCACTCACCCCTCCGACTCCCTGAAAAACATTGCATGCCTCGACCTACACCGCAACATGGCCTAAATATACAGCCCCCCTTTCCCTTCTCCTCTCTGCATGCTCTGACACTCAGTATGCACCCACCAGCACAGACTTCCTTTGACAGTATGTCATATGCAGTGTATGTGTGTGTTTGCGTGCATAAATGTTGTGCATATGCACCCTACAGTATATCTTTTTTCCCCCTTTAGCTCGTGTGAGACCGGCAGAAAGGCATCAATCATTCTTGTGACTATTACAAGTTGCATTTCAATTTGTTGGCCACAAATGTCAAGGCGGGCCGTGGTGTGGCTGGAGTCAGAGAGAGCGCCTGAGGAGAGGAGGAAGCAGAGACAGGAGACCTTGGGGCCAGCGTCTGGAGATCTGTTACCAACACAGGGCCGGGCCCTGTCAACACCAGCTCACACTCGGTTACAGAGACACACAGATGACAGCAGGGAGGCTGTGTCTGAACAGTGGCAGCAAGTACTGGACCAGTCAGACTGCTGTCCTCACTGCTGCACCGCCTCTTGTGGTTCAGAGCACAGATAGAGAGGGATTCTGTTGTTTTCATTAGGGTGAGGGGTCTCAGATATCACACATTCTAAACAGGGTTTTTCATTAGACTTTGAAATGCCAAAAGACTATATTCCTCAGTTGTAATATTATGGGATGTCTCCTCCATTGTCGTTAACAGGTGAGAGAGGTGGGGGGGGGTGGAATGTGGGTAACCTCACGTTATAGATTTCAACAACAGGCAACTTATTATCATAGATTTTAAGACACTGAAAATGAAATGGACCCAGTTACATAGTGTATGAGTCCATAAACAGACGGATTTGCTGGAACACCTGTTGGAGGTTTGTTGGGCGACAGCTGAGCCAAAGAGTGAAGAGATCAGAACACATTCATGGCATCAGGAAAAGATTAATGTACAACACTTTATTCTTGAGAAATAAACCCCTCTTTTTTCATCCTACATCATTCATCATGTCTTTATTCTTATAATATCTTTTTTTTCTTGTAAAAACTTTAGTCTTAAAATATTTTGACTTTTTAACCCCATTGTGTGAAATAGTAAAAGTCCCACTATTGATAAATTATCAGTAATTAAGATTAACTGGGATCAAGGAGGTCATGAGGTCACCTTGCCAAGTAATTTCCGTCTTTTATCAACTTCTAAAGGTCTTGCTTTCTTAAAACATATATATATATTCAGTGTAGTATTTTGCATGATTACCAACCTGTGACAATTCACATTACATTTTAGAATAGAAAAATCTTGAAATAAGATCATTTGTTTTGGAAAGAGACAGAAGATACTTGGTGAAATGGACATATTTGCAGAGTGGAGGAATAACCACAGCACATGGAAGAGGAGTTGTGTGACCTTCTTTTGACTTGTTTAAACTTTGCTGTGTGCCCCCAGTCTACAATGGAAATTTATTGTTCACAAAGTGCAACACATGCAGTTTTCAGGCTTTTAAAGTTGTAAGTATTGTTATCATTACTGTCTATAGTCTGTCTGCTGTATCTTTGTACAGTGTGTTGGTTCTGTTCGCTTCTCTACTTATACCCGTCACAGTTGTGCCTACTTGTTGTTGTGGATGTCCGTCTCAAAAAGATTTTTGGAGATGAAGTGGTACTCCACGCCGTCACTTTCCTGGTTCCTCTTGGCCCGAGTGGTGTCTGAGAGAGGAGAGGAGAAAGAGTGATTACCTCAAACCCAGACTGTCTGACTCACTGTTGAGGCAGAAACCATCTGAACTGAGCCCCTTATTAACATCGCTGGAAGTCTGAAACATAGCGCGCTGGGCCATGCCAACCCTTGTATATATTATTGTGTAATAGCGCTATAAAATACACAACCTGTAGTGCTGCAGCACTAAACTCAGACACTTAACTGACATTCAGCAGAGGTTTACTGTGTCTTATTAAATTTGTCTCTTGTAATGTGGCTGCAGTGCCTGTAGGAACAGAAGCTGTGGCGTTAGCCGCCAGTGTTAGCCGCTGTAAGGTAATTGAGTTTGGGAGCTCTCATTAACATCAAGTCTCTACATTTACTTGGCCATAAACCATAAAGCCTTGCTGTAAAATGGGTGGTGGGGGCGGCACGTGGAGAGAACGTGAGCAGGCAGTGCCGGTGGATTTGTAAGGGTCAAGAGGTCGACTCACACTCTGGCTCGTTTCAGGAGCGCTTCAAAGGTCAGAGGGGAGAGGTGTACACCCGTCAGACACTCTGAGCTGCTCCAAAACAAACTATTAAACTTTTATCACCTGCAACCAAAACTGCCAAGTTCTGCTTTACTCTCCTCTGAATCTTTCTTTTCGTCAGCATGTGTTGAGGCTGTGCCCTTGTAGTGGACCAGTGCCTTTATTTTATAAGGTCCAGACTGATCTACAGGGTTCATGGAAAACCAATGGTGTGATTTATACAATATGTCACTCGCTTGAAAGGAAAGACAGCCATAAATCCAGCCGTGGTGGGGAAGACACTGACGAAGATCAATGACTTTCTGTCATCAACCCCAGACAACAGTAGGAAAAACACAAGGAGAAGGCCAGAACAGTCTTGTTATAAGATAACATATACTTATACCTTCTCATTGAGAAACGTGTAAGACACAGTGCCAAACAACCTCTCCATAGTTAGACCAACACCATCCACCATGCGTTATTTTGGCATCTGCTTTGTGGCACAGAAAATAATTACAGTGCAACAAAAGAATGTGCATCCGTTCATTCTCAAATCATGGAAAATATCAGTAAGCTTGGACTGGAATCAAAATGTTTAACCCCCTACTCTAATGGCTTATTGCAATGCTCCTTGTGTTTCTTAGACGGCTGGTTTACATTTTACAGCGACAAGCAGAGAGAGAGAGAGAGAGAAAACCCAAAGCTTAACCGGGGCCACAAGCCGGTGGTCTCCCCAGCTCCGGTTTTCAAATTAACAAAAAGGGGTAATGCTTTCGGGCTTAATCCGAAACAACAGCAAGTGTTAAACACATCCATGTGTCCATTGGCAGGAATCAAACATTAAAAAAGAGTGAGATGAGATACTTTCCGAGTCTCTTTCCTCTGAATGAGAGCCAGGACTTGTGCCATACATCTTCTATATGGGTCAGAATCAGACTGTCTGGGCTCTATTAAACTCAGCATCACAGGTCACATTTGAGAACAATTAACAGGCCTTGTGGAAAAAAAAGGAACCACGATGGGATTTTAATACCAGGGACATTTCAAGTGTCAGACTTCTACGGGGACACATCCATTATGTAGCACAGCATGTAACAAACACAGCAATTAATATCAGCGGACCTCATATTTCCTCAAACTCATGTTGCAGTTTCCCTCCAAGCCCCAGATGGTAACTACACAATTACTAATGCCACTGCCCCACTTAAATGTATAAATCAAAAAGATTTATTTGTCCCAACATGCTGGCTTGGGGACATCTCAGAGCTGCAAAAACCTAAAAAATGCTGGCAAAGTGTGGAGAGCCGGTCGTTTGCAGAAGGGCTGGATGGTGTTCAGAATTATGGCAGGCTGTCGTTAGGTCCGTAAAAGGAGAAAGAGGGAGGAGGCAGAGGGGGAAAGAGACAGAAAAAGACAGAAAGAAAGTGAGAAATAAACTGAGAAAGAAAGGAGAAAGAGTAGCTTGGTGCCAATTTGTGAAGCAGTGGAATGGCATGTCTTCAGAGGTAGAAAAACACAATTTCCTCCATTATTTGGAGCTTCTCAGCCAGACTATGAAAAGCTGACAATTACACAGGAGAACCACCCGCTCAGGCCTTGACAGTACCAGCCTGCTGCCTGAGATCTGCTCCCTCAATGTGTCTTAGACAGAACCTTCATTGCTCAAACAACACAAGCACTGTCACATACTGTGAAAACTTAACTGGAACAAGTAAGCTAAACATCCTTCACCTAAAGTGGTTATTTTGATTTGTTGCTAAAAACTCACAGGGTGCACTGGGGCGCTGTGTTGTCGGAATTTGATCTGGCATCTTGTGCGCTTATATTTCTCTGTGAATGTGTTTCCAATGTGTTTGTCTCCGTGGACAGATGTACAAGAGACTTCTTGGGTGCAAATGGATTCAGACGATCTGAGAGGGAGGTGTGTTATCCACATGACAGCACAGCTGTAGTGCCAATTACTAAATGTTTAAGGGGGGTAGCTCACCAATCCTGAAAAGGATGGATGCTGAAAATACTGTAAAACCTTTAAAGTCAATTTCTGTCTTTTCTTTTGCTTATTTAATTGTTGTGAGCACCTTAATGTTTACAACATGAGGTGCTGCTGCTACATCATTCATACAGAGGACTCACTTAACAGCCAGGAGGGTTTGTTTTCATCTAGAGAATAAAGGCTGGTTCTACTCACAAAATATAGAAATAGAGTTTGGGTATAAAAAGTTTTTGCTTCAATATTTTACCTTTTTTTTTTGCCGTAAAAAGAAACAGTATCTTATATAGTTCTGTCCTCTTCCTTCTAATGTTTCCTCTTCCATTTCAGATCAAGTATAGGGGAAAAAAAGAAGAATAGAAAATCACAATGTGAAGTTTGGTTTGGGTGGGATAATTTGATTCCCTGACTGACTTTTTATAGGATAGTAGAATTTTAATGCTGTATATTTTATGCAAAATGTGCCCTATAAAACATCTTGAGGGAAAGTTAAGTTTTGTAAGGATAATCACATAATGTAATTTAAAACCTTTTTTATTGAACGTGCACTTGCACACACAGTGATTTTGCCTCCACATTTGTTTTCTTTGGGCATTTAGATTTTTTTGGCATACTTCACCGCTCACAGTTGTTTTCTGATGTCTCACGGTCCATCTGGCTCACCTATAAACTGCTGTGCGCCATGTGGAGAAGGCCAAACGGTGTCTTCATTCACGTTAAAATCTATTTGCCAATAAATAGCAGATCTAAAACTGTGGTCTGGTAAAAAGCTTATGATGGAAACAATGTATAAAACACACACACATTCACACATAAGACAAACACATACACACAGATAAGAAAGAAGAAATAAGCAGAGAGGAAAGATTGGAAGAAGACGAATGGAATCTACTGGAAGATGCTCAGCTAATTCTGGATTTGACCACAGGCACATATGCACACACAGGGTTTGACTCAACCTCAGTGAGATGAGCAAACTTACGTGGGATAGTCACACTGAAGTGTTGAGGGTCACAGATCAACAACTTCCTCTTAAGCTCGTTCAAGCCGACACCTGTGGGTCCTACACAAACACAGAAACACATGAAAATGACACAAAGTTACAGAATCCATCAACACCTCTCTCCAAAAAGAGAGTGTGAAAAATAACATGAAAAAAACATTTATCCAAATATTGGATTTTCAAATGATGTTTTTATGCAACTATAATCCGATAAAATACATTCAACTCTATGATCAACATTTTAACAGCTTTAAAGAGGCATCAAAATTTACACATTGCTAAATTATATAAGATTCAGAAGTGACAAAGGGAGAGTCAACCAATTAAAACACTTCCTGCATTGCAAACACCCTCATCTTTCAAACTCCATGACCCAAGTTTATAACACAGATTTTCAGTTAGAAATGTGTTAGTTTCAAATCAAGTACAAGTCTTTAGACTTTAGAAAAAGCTGAGCAGATTTACAGAAGACATAAAATTATACATAACAGGTTGAATAGTACTCATGATGGGGGAAATGTACTTATGTAAAATTGGTGGAGTGTCCCTTTAAACAAAAGTGGATAAGACATTTCATACATACTGCACTTTGCAACAATACACCTTGTCTGAGATTCTATATTACCAGTATTGTTATTACTCCAATGAGAGTTGTAGCATAAGAAGTTCTTATATATTTAACACTATTTGATTTTGCACGTGCAGCTGTAACTTGAATACCCCCTCTAATATCAATAAAGTTGATCTTATTTTAAACTTTCTTTACATTTCAGTTACTTTGCTTCTATATCAGTGTCACAGTTTTTCCCTCTAAAAGACTGACTCTTTCAGTATTTTTGTTATGTAATATTAAATCAATTTACCACAGTGTGAATTTGATTTCATATTAAATTAAAACACAATCAACTCAGTAAAAGCCTTTCCAGCAAGGATAATTGATTTAATATGACAAAGCTACAGGAATTCTACAGTTACAGTCAGTTTTTAACTAGTTCCTCTCTCACTGTCATTTGGCAGAACATTAAACTTCCAATAGGTTCACAGGGAAGGTAAGAAAGTCTGTCGCAAGTCAGCTGGATTTTCCATCACATTCCCTATGGGGAAACTGAGGCAATGAGTGGGAGAGGAGAAGGCAGGAGAAACTATTGGAGTATTGACAATTGATGCATCTGTGGCTCCAAAGGCTGAGCATCCCTCCAGCATTTAACAGAGGCCAACATGTGGAGATGGTAAAATTCAATCAAACTGAGGAAATAAATTCAATTTTGATATTAAGGAACACAGAAAATTTGGCAGCTTTGCAAAACTGTTTTGAACAAATATCTCATAAACCTATGAGGGTCCTAATTTCATGCAAAATGTAGTTAGTAGATACACAGATAAAGATGTTTTTTATTTTAATGTAAGAACCTTGTTTACACTGGTTTTGCTTTGGTGGAAGTCATTGAATCTGCTCTCTCTTCTCTTACTGTTTTTCCTCTGTCTCATTTTTGACTCTCTGTCTCTGACAGCCACTCTCCAGTGTTTTGGTGGTTGTTACCAGGCTACTACATCATCCTAATTTGAACCGACTGGCATCAGTGTCTTCAACGAACTGGACAAGAAATCAGTTTTGGAGTTACAAGTGCATGGCTCGGCGTTTCAGTGTTTCACCACAGCTTTGCAGTGTGTGGACAGTTAGAGACAGTGCTTGATCTGGGCTTGACATTCTTTGCATGCCTGACGTTCTGGGCAGGCACTACAATCGCATCAAACCCTATTGGAAATTTGTTTCTCCAGGCAAATGTGTTTAGCAGGCTGCTCCTCTAAAACAAATGGACAATGAGTTCACTCAGTGATGCGGATTAGGTGGAAAGAGAGGGAGAAAGAGGAGGGAGAGAAAAAAAGATTTAAAAAAAAAGACAAGTCTGTATTTTTTCAGAGAAAGAGTGCTCCTGTTTCCTCTTGTGCTATCTGCGCTATTTCTCTACATTTCATCAGGTGTGAAGGTTTTGGAGTGATCCACAACCTGATAAATAGGTGTGGACAACAAGGCTCTTTTAAGCATAATCTCTGAACACTGGCAGGCTTCACACATAGACAAATTCACACCCCATGCTTTCCCTCTCCTTCTGCACCCAGTAACACATGGTTTTGAGTCCTATTGTGCGACTGCTGTAAGTGATAAAAGCTGTTTCCTCAGTGCACTCACACACTCACACACACACTCTACTGTGAATCCAAAAGGAAAAAATACCCCAGCCCTCTCTGGAGCGACGGCACGAGGCATTCTGTGGTTACCGTCTCACATAAACAAGCACATGGCCAAGCGAAGACAGCAATCAATCTTAGCTGGGGAGAGGGACTTTTTCAGTAAGAAAAAAAAAAAGTCAGAGAACCTAGGGGGTGGAGAGCATGGGTGATTTATTAAGATGAGGAAATGAAGTTCATTTTGAATTTGTTTCGGGAGCTTGGGAGGAATGCAGCGGCGCTGTTTGAACAAGGCTGTGGACCAATGTTGTTGTAGGTGCTGAAGGTGGCAGAGCATGGTAATAGAGGCACTTTTATGAGCCCTATCACAGTGGTGCAGACAGTCCGCCCGGCAGGCCACAAACCTCTACACAGGCTTGTTTGCTTAAATCTGACCGTGGATATCAGGGCCCGAGCACAGGGGACCGACAGAGCCATTTGTGCTGCCCCTGGAATGACTAACGGCCCCACTTCTGCATGCTCGTAAAACCATTTTCACCTTGTACATCACTCCCTTGCTTGCCACTTGTGATATCAATGGTGCATGGCAGGCCTTCTTCAGAATACCTCAGACAACGATTAAAGCCTATTCCAGCTGTACCACCGCCTGCCAAGGGGGCCCAACAGGCCCACCACCGGGTATTTTACAAGCAGAAGCAGTGCCCTCTGGTCCTGTTCCATCGTCTGACCTTAAACACGCCACCTCTTTGTGCATTGTTTGTTTTTAACAATGCCCCAATACAACAGAAACATTATAAATCTGAACACCACAATAAAAAAGGCATAACTCCCAAGTTTTCTGGACTAAGCTGCTGTTTACATTGTGTTTATGCTTTTTTTTTTCTCCCTTCATCTGTCTCTCTTGCTGGCCCTCTCGCGGTACTTCTGGCCTTACAGATTGCTGTGCCAGTAAAAGTGTCAGACTTCGTTACTGCACTCATTAGAGAAGCTGCCTTTAATATTGCAAGCTTAATAACTTCCAGGCCAAATGTGGAGCGCATCGCATGCAGTTTGTGCAAAGACCGAGGCCAGGCCCAGCGAGGCCCAGCTCAGGGCCCCCGGAGCCTCGACCCGGCCTCAAACCTCACATCCAGCTTCACATCCAGGGCAGGCGATATTACAGTGCTTTGCCGCGACCACATTTAAAAGATGACAGTGGCGCAATGTGGTAACCCAGATCATTTACAATCCACTGCTACTACATTAGCCTTAATATAGAGTTCCAATTTTATATATTTGGATACTGCATAAACATTCACTTAGGTATTACTGTATTTGAAATATGCTAGGGCTAAACCCCAAACTACAAACTTTCAATTCATCAAAATCTTACTTTGAGTTCAATGGGTCAAGTTACACGGAAATGTGGAAATCAGCACACCATTTTGTCAGGTTAAATAATCAGATTTCTTTCAAAACCACCAGTGGTTGGGTCAAACTATTCGTGCAGTATCTAAAAATATGTTTTTACTGGCCGTCTGATTTAAAATGTATAAAAACTTAGATAAGCATCTTGATTTGCTTTTGAAACAGATCTCAGACTCCATTCAAGCGTGAGAGGTGGGCAGCCGGTCATTCATTAGGTGGTACTGTGGACCTGTGCGTCCACATTAATGAAAAACGCCTTTAGTCATATCCGAGAAAGCTTTAGGAGAGGGGGATGTTTGATATAAAAATAATGTTGGGGGAAATGGCTGGAGCAGAGCAGAAAATGCACAGGACTGACGCCAAGTCAGACATGCAGGGTTGTGTTCGGTCTGCAAGTCCTACAATAATGCAGACTTTACTTCCTCTTCTCTGATGTTTAGCTAATGGCTGGTATAGCTAACAAAATCTGCTGATGACATTTGTCCTTACAGCCAACAAAATTCAGTCTCCTATGTTTGTCTATTTCTCTCTGAAGTCAAGGATCCACTGTTGGAATTCTAAAGAATAGTATATCTGAGTACAGGTTGGACGTTTAATGTGTTAAATATTTTGGACTATACAACTTACTTTAATGGCTTAAATGAAGAGCAGATACTACTAGTGGAAAGTGATTTGAAAACGCTTGAGGAATAAAGTGTCCCTGAATAACAGAAAAAAGAAAGAGCAGTTAGAGAGGAAGGAGTTGGAAAGAAAACGTTTCTAATAAGAAAAATCAAGAGACTCTGGGGAGAGGAAGAAGGAGAGAGGGAAGCAGAGAAACATAAAGCAGATCTTTCCGTGGCCCTCCGCTTCGTTACGTGTGAAATTGTCCATAGGTTGTCCTCCAAATTATGGAAGTTAATTGAAAATATTTACATTAGCGTGACAGGTGGGAGAGGTTCAGCATCCTCTGTGTGAGGCTGTGACATACTGGCAGGGAAATGGGCTTGCTAATTAGCAACATGTCTGATGAAGTCCATGCTCTGTGGCGTATTTAACTGAACCAAGGCCTGGTTAATCAGGCTAGGAACACCACTCTGCAGAGAGCATGCGTGAGGAAAAAAAAAAGAGTGAGACCTTGTTACCAGTGGTATTCATTTCTAGATAAAACTCACAAATGTTTAAAAACTGCTGTTGGAGTATCTGAAATGAAAAGATGAAGACAGACTTCAACTCTTATTCCTTGAGTGCATCTCTTCCCGTGATGAATGGAAATAGATTGGAAGGAATCACACTGACAATTTAGGGAATGTTTTGTTCCATCTGTGTCCGGGACATTCTTGTCATTTTTTGTTACAAGTAACAAACCTAAAAAGGAAAATGTGGAAAAGCCTCGAACTCACTGATGGTACAGTTGGTCCAGAGAAATATTGAAATCTTTACTGTTGCACCTGGCCTAGAATATTGTTCCACCATTCACTGGCAACATTCGTCTTCCAGCCACAAATACAGAATGAGAAACCGCTAAATTCATTTCAAGACCTTGGCACATTATAAAGCTCTTTGGAGGGCTTTGTAACACCCGCTCCTCCAGGCAAGTGTTAACAATTCCATCAGCTCGAAAAATTGAAAGGACATTGAGAGTGAGGTGCCGTAAATGAAAGTATTAAATGTGACTGATTAATATGAGGTCTGCTCTGTCGATTCCATGGAGTACTAAAAGTCTCAACTAAGGAGGACTGTGAGTGAGTCGCTGCGTTGGGAAGCTCATTTCTGGGCTGGGGGTCCTGGGAGGGCAAGGCCAGGCCACCTGGGGCTTCTGGAGCTGCAAAACTCTGAGTCACATAGTCGTTTCTGTGATCTGTATCTGTCACCATGCTGGAAGGTGAAAATTTTTATTAAAATCTATGGTCTCTACAGTGCCAGGTTTCACAGAAACAGAGCAGCCCCAAACTCAAAAACAAAGTGTGAGGTAAGCAGTTAGAGCCCTGCTGTCTACTCACCTACTAGGACCACCAGCCTGTGTTTAGCTCCACTCTGCCTGCGGTATGGGGTGACCTCCTCATATGTGGGCACATCAGCCATGTCGTACATTTCACTCTTCTTACTCTCATACATGGACTTGTTGGTCTTCTTGTCTCTCCTGCTGAGACGGAAGCTTCTCCTGAACCCCGCTGGAGGTTGGGATGACATGACAGAGGAGACAGAAAGAAACACATTAATCTTCAAGATACAAAAAACCCCCAAAAGGTTTGTGTCAGCACGTGTGTCTATGAGGGTATATAAATTCCAACATAACTGTATATACACATACTGTAAGCCTGCAGCTGTGCAGTTCAATTTATGGTCATTTCAGTGTCTTGGCAAACACCTCAACGCAGCTCGATGTCCAATACCTCATATTGTATTGTGCAGCTCAGTTTTATGACCGTTATCTTTGCTGTAGGTGAAAGAAGTACCGTGCAACACTCAGCCAAACAGTTTCCCTGGATATCACACTCAAACACTTTATTCACATTTTCCCCCTGGTGACATGTAATGGAGTTTTTCTTCTTTTGTGTGTACACACATCTATGGGGGCCGTGGTGAGGTTTTAGGAATTTTACATTTGTGGAAAGCTATATAAAACATAATTAGATGTTTGCTCGTCACCTGCAGTTGACATTTTACAGTTGCTGTAATCAAAGTAGGGAATGACTCATCCTTGTTCTCTTGAGGTGTCTATAGCCAAATTTCTGCAAAGTTCATTGTGTGAAACAGAAGAAACTAGATGTTCTTATAGTGTGATTCACTGCTACAGTGTGTGAAATTACTGCTGGTTGGTTAATGGTTGTGCACGTAACTGTCAGGTTATGATTTGCAGTTCATTCACACTACAATTTCAAATAGTGGTGAGGTATGTGTGTGTGCCAGGCCTTTGTATGTGTGTGTCATTTAGTGTTTTTTGGCTGGCTGTGAGAGGTTTCCTCATGTGCACAGGACACTTTACGACAGTTGTCATCTCTGATTGGTTTATGGTGTGTGCTGTGTCCTCGGACTGCCCTCGCAAAGGCTTCTTAACATACCAATCGAAGAGTGCGCAGGCCTGGATCTGATGATCTACAACAGTATCAAAAGGAGGAATTTACCCCTAATTTGAGGACTACGGTTTCATACTTATGACAGATGTTGGTTGAAACTAAAAAGAGGTAAATCTCCAGAACCCAGGACGTCTAATATCCTATTTCGGCGTACGGTCATGGTTATTTTCAGCCATCTCTTTCATTATTTCACTTAATCAGTAATTAATGAACTCAAAAATATGATGTAAGATGCCCGAGTAAGATTAAGGCAGCATGAAAATTATGGACTGAGAGGAGAATCAGGAGTTGAAACGGCTCCTGATACCCGCCCCCTTAATACTTTCCACAACATTTTCAAACCACTGTGGGGCTGTGCAGACATGCAGCAAAGAGAAAGAGTCTGCATTCTTCTCAGCTTGTTCTTTTCCAAACAGTCCCTTAATAAGGGACGGAGCAACAGGCCTATGCTGAGTTACAAATGAAACACACTGTAAGTCATTGGAGAACAATAATAATGTTTTTGCATGAGCTTGTGTATATGTATGAGTGTACACACATGCCCGAGTACTGAATATAACGTTACATTGAACATTTAGGGCAGACTTTGTTCCACTGTGGGCACGTTGCGGCTTACGTTGTCTGTGCCATTTCTCCTGTGGTTAATCTACTCATTCAGCACCCTCACCCCCTCTACCCCCCACCCAGGGAGTATTACCCTCTGCCACATAGTGGAAATCTTACGCCGCTCATCTGCATTTCTCCAGTAAAGATATCAAACAGTAACCAATATGCACAAGGGCTGACATCATTACAATAAACATTAAGAGTATAATGTTAATAATATCCTACTGAAAGCGAGCCGTCAATTTTCTGAAAGTTCAAATCCCACAACCCACTTTGGTCAGTCATTTATCACAGTATAAACACACTACTGGCTAATTGGGCTCTAAGTAATACTATGATCGTCATTAATTCTATCTGTCTTGGAGTCTGACAAGCTGCCATCTCATTGGCTCAGGCCAGGGGCATTTTCTGCTACTTTCCACAGGGTAGGCAGGTGCAGTTTCATTTTGAGACTCAACAGTAAACATAAATCACCATCTCTGAGTATCCCCAAAAGTGTCCCTCAAATTCACTTAAACCCTCCTTGACAGCACCACCCAAATAACAGGGAGAATTCTCCTGCCCCTCATCCTAATGCTGCTCAACAGTAAATAAATAGAAGCCTTGTGCATCAGCGAGCAGCAACCCATACCTCACCGAAACCCCCCAATAGCCACTTCTTCTTCAGTACCGATGGAGACTGAATTTGACAGAAGGGATGGAAATTAATTTGATCCAGAATTAAGGAATGATTCATGTCTTGTTTAAATGAAGAAAGCCTGTCTGTTTGTCATGGAAAGCCTCAGCTATGTTGGAACACCAACATGTTTGTCACAGGATGATCCAAGCACAAGGGTTACAAGTAGGAAAGGAATGTATGATATGTGTGGCACCAAGATCCAATACCTCTTTTAATGGTTTGACAGGTCAAAATCAAATTTGTTGACAATAGTTCTGTTTTGAATTTCCCTGGAATGAGAGCTGAGTAGTGGCAGTGTCTTGGAGTGTTTTTCTGCAAAAGAGCCTTGTGTGTCTAGGGATCTGGAGTTAAAGTTTCCTTGCTTAAGTCTCACACACACACCTCATAATGGTGTGCACCAGGCCGTGACAGGTAGTACCAAACACAACTGAAAACTGGGTAATGGCACACACACACACACACACACTTTCTCTCTTGCACACACACATAGACACTTTGTGATTCAAGTCATCACAGTGAGACGAAACATAAGAAAAAAGGTTGAGGAAAAAAGATGAGCATATTTAACACAGTGTAAACACAAGCTGCGACTATGCACACACACGAACATACACACAATTGCTTGGAAATGCATGCTGTGATCCTGCAAGCCCATTTCCAGTGTGATAATATCTTACAACCACGTAGGAAATTCAGCATGTCGTAAAAGCGCCCGGAGGCCTCTGCAAACCATGAATACAAACTGCCCACTCGGACACTAACATCCTGTGGGCCCCTACGACCCGCATCTGTAAAGAAATGGCTAGCTAACCAAAAAGAAAAAAAAAAACAGAAAAGGTACAGTGCAGTAAGACAAATGTTCATAAAAATAACAGATGACTCAAAGACTCAAGTCATGCATTTGCCAATGGATGTCCTATGAAAAGATGAAAGCCTGAGAACAATACAAAGCATCAGGTCTTCCAGAGCGTCCATAGCGTGGCGATCAGCAAGATGACACAGAAGAATAAAGCGACTGCCATTTCTTTCCAATCGACTTCATTTTTGTGCGAAGCGAAGAAAGAGTGGTGAAGCAAACAGAAAAAGACTCATAATGAAACCACCTATTCACAGAGGCCCTGGTGGGGCGCCACTGTCTGAGGTCCGTGTCCTAGCTGGGAGACCATGCTGACAGCTGCAGTGCCATCACAAGCTCCAACGAGGCCCTAGCTCCTCAGGACAATGGAGCGACATCTATAGAATTAACCAGGCATGGCAGCTCGGGATGAGTGGTATTACACCTGGGCTCGATGCATGCGCTGCTGATTTTAACGCTGTAACACTAAGTCGATCGTGGAGGCACCAAATGTAGGAGGCAGTACGGCTCCCCTCATTATGTGTGCCCATTACTGGCTTAGTTGGAAGGGATGAGGAAGGCTCATGGTCCAGGAGTTAGGGGAGGTGGAGGGCCTTTCACACTGTCAGCATTATTGCCCCGACAGTGAATAAAGGAAGAGAAAGCGTTGCTGCTCATAATGACAAAATACAAAAGCCTGGGGTGAACGGAGGAACTGCTCTCAGCAATTTTATCACCAATTTGCTGCGCCTGTAATACAGGGAAGCATGCGCTAGACTATCAGGCCAAATCGTCTGGATTTCTGGTGCTTTGAGATCATTAATAAAGACAAGTTGTGTGATTCACAAAAGTAATGTCACGTTTCAACCTCAGAGGATTCAAAAAGGTCTCAAGGACAAAAATCAGGAGAGAGGAGGACTTAGGAAAAGACTGAGAGAGCAGAGGAGAAGAGACAGGTGAGGAATCAGGAGGGAGAGGAAAGGAATGAGAGAAAAAGAATGAGGAGAGGAACTGGAGAGAAGGACAAGAACCAGAGAATCAGAGAAGAGTAATCAGGAGAGGAGGAGAAACACAAGAGGAGAGGAAAGGAGGAATCTGTAGAGGTCCCTAAGGGAAAAGGAGAGAAGAGGATCAGGATAGGAGAGGAAACAGAGAGACAGGATGAGAGCGGAGAAGAATCTGGAGGAGAGGAGGATGCAAAGGACAGCAAGTGAATGAAGGAAGTGGACATAGCAGACAGACATGTGTCCCTCAAATGCCTACACACAACTGCTAAAGGCATCTGTGAAAATGATTATGCTACAGTATGAAGTGGACTCCATGGCTGATCTTGGGATATTTGATTGTCAAAGCATCTAAATGTTTCGGCAGCGGTGTGCATATAGGTAACTATTCTAACCTTTGGAAGGAGAGTTTCAGCTGGGTTTCCAGCCAGCTCTCTGGCTAATAAATGGAATCAAAGCGGAAAGCCGGGGCCTTGGTGTGACATTTGAAATATGTGCGTGTATGATCCGCAGTGGTGAACTCATAGTGTTATCTGGGAGAACACATTCTGAGGAGTAGTTTCACGGCCATCGCTCTGAGCGTTTGAGTGGCACCTAACCCAAGTGTTACAGGCTTGTCTACGGTGAAATAACGCTCTGAACCTTTGGCTGCAGAGGTCCATTTGTGTCGGCCTTGTTTTTCCCCTCCGTCTTATCCCCGCAGCTCTTTGGGCTCAAGATATCTCGTCTCAAACGATGCCTGATGCCTTATGTGTTGGCAAAAAACACTCACACGCACAAAGTGCCTCTGCTTCTACTAGAGTCATGAAGCTACTATCCAACATGCCAAGGGGCCGGCTAGTGCCAAAGTAATGAGGCTAAATACCTGCTTTCCTCATTTGTCTCCTTGGTCAGTGATGAGCGGAGAAGATGCTCTACAAGCAAAGCCACAGTCAAGGAATTCCACGTCTCTTTCCGACTCTTTAAACAACTAAATGGTTGGTTGCTAAAGCTGATAAAAGCACCTGTGTCAAGCCAGTGCTATATACCTGCTGATTGTATCGATATTCGATATTAAAGTATAACATTTCAAACTTATAAAATAAGATTCCTATCTGTTTGGATCTGGACTGGAAAAAGCTCACAAATCAAATGTATTGAAAACCTCCACATCACAACTAGCAGACCTAGAGCCTGATGAACTCATCTCATTTTTTGAAATGGGCGTTTTTCATTTCAGTTTATAACACTTCTCCATTTTTCCTGCTTGGACATAATTGGTTGTGAGAGAGGCCTGATGGATATCAGCCCTGTTAGTTCAGCTTTGTGATTTGGAGCTTCTTGCTTGCCCTTCATTCATCCATCGCTGTCTCTCTCACAGATATTTCCTGCAAGCTCTTATTATGATAGTGATGGTATGCTCCACCTATGCATTCATATCACAATGCAGGTATGGTTTTCTGGTGATAATTTGAGGCGCACTGCTGGATCACAGGAAAAACAAATCTCGTGGAGCATATTCAACACACAAATGTACCTAGATTGTCAAACTACTGTTCAATTCATTGGATGGAATGAAAATCTTTAAGCACGCTTTTTACCTTGCACCTGAAAGGTTTGATAGGGAGGCATCATGGACAGTTTTCCTCCTCTAAGTTGGGCTTCATTCTCTAGTCTGCTGGCCTGAAAATCCAAAAGCCTTATCTGAGCACAGGAATCTGCTCGCCCCCGAGTAGTTCTCGGATCGCTTTTGGCAATGAACCTTACAGACGTTGCATCACTGAGAGAGGCATGAAGAGAAAACAAACCAAAAACTGAGGACAACAACTGCCTACCCCCTCCCACCGCCTCCTCTATTTCCCCATGCAACCTCCTCAGTAGCATTGCAAAAGCATCTGTAAGTTCTAGGATTTCAAACTTTTAGGGACGGGCCAACTTTAAATCATACAACCACATCCAACAGGCAGAAAAACCATGCAGCAAGTACTCTCATAGAGAAGATGTTATTATGACTCACAATTTTTTCTCCTCCTCCTCCTGAGGTTCTCTCATTTCATTTAAACCTCGTTCTGGGCCAGGTTGAAAATGCTAACCCTTCAGAGTGCTGGATGTTGTTTGGGTACCGAGGAGGAAGAGGAGAGGCTGAGGTCATTGACCTGACGGAGGAGGCAGGGTGACAGTAAGGGCAAGCCTGAAGGGGACAGAAAGGAGTGGAAAAAATGGACTGGTGTTTGGCATAGCTCGGCCTTGGGAAGTGTTCCTGATTGAGCTTGGCAGACGTGGCTCAAACTTCATGTTATAAACTCGTGTGTGCACTGGATGTCCTGTGAAATCTGAGTCTAAATGGTGTAGTGTGTGGAGTTCAGAAGGCTAGTTCACCTCTTGACCTCAACATCTGAATATAGACTGAATAGGGAGAGAAGAGAGAAGAGAGAGCACAGAGAAAGATACAGAAGAGAGATGGACATACAGAGGATTTGTGTATGAGCCAGCTAAGATGACATAATGGTCCTACAGAGGACGATACCTTATGGTTGTCGGAAAATGACAGTGGTAGCAAAATATGATGAGACATTTTCTCTACAACACAAGGGTGGGAAGCAGCTCTCTGGAAGGACTGCCCGAATACAGACCCGCGGTAATTGTCAATAAGTCTGACTGAGGTTCCACATCATGAGAAGCTGGATCCTCGGCGGACCTCCAGAACAAAGCGTGGAAAACAAGCGATCCTTTTAACCCGTCCATCCAGAACCATTCTCAAAATGTCTTTGAACCCAAGCGGAGGCGAACAGAGATAACTACTACATTCTGCAGTCATGACAGGATCTTGGTACACTCATGCTGTCAGCAAGAGAGCAGAAATAGCCACACTGTGGCTAGTGCCGACCAAATTACTCTTTGTGTTTTACATGGGAGTCCAAAGTTGAATCAGTTGTACCAAAAAACACTCTGGGATTTAGAGGAATATGTCAAGTGCATTATGAAAAGCAGATAACTGTTTCTCTGTGTAACATGTGCAGACAATAAGGGTGATCTATGTGGGAGGAGGCAGAAAGTCAAGGAGACATTAATGGAAAGGACACATGAAATCTAACATAATCTTGGCCACTGTCTTGACTGTTAATATGCTGATGAAGCGGCAACATCGGAGGGCAGGGAAAAAGGGAAGAAGAGATAGCATCTCTACACAGTGGAATCCGCTACTATAGTCAGCGATCACTCTGGTGTTGAAAAGAAAAGAAAGAAGAAGCTGAAAGAGGCACAACATCATGTTATAGAAAAGGAGTCAGACATGACAGCAGGCACCTACCCCTCTAACCCCACTGGAAAGGTAAGTAAAGTCCATAGAGTACATGAAAAGACACACAGGTACATTTAAGCAGACGAAATTCGGTTGTTTGTGTAATTCATGTTGATGGACTTTCAGTTAATTATCGCTTGTCAGAGTAATAGCCATTGATGTAGTGGGGAAAAAAGAAGAGTTCAACTATGACCTACAGGAGATGGAGTCATCACGAGACTGCTACGAGGTTTAAAAAAGAGTTCTTTATTTTTTCCCCTAAAATAAAACAACAAATTTACTTTGACAAAAATGTGGATAAACTTTATTCTTTAAATAAAATCACATAGACTGAATTGAGCACCCACTACATCCCTAGCCCATTGCTTTGGATGTTTTTTGAAAATCTATGAATAATTCATTATTATGAGTAAGTTCAGCAGGTGCAGGATTACTGGAAATTAGCCATGGGAAGGCGGTCTCAAACCTAAGTCACTCTAATGAAAATGACATGTTAGCTGGTGAGAGATGAAAGCTCTGTGTACAATGCGAGTATGTACAAACTCTCCACACTTTTGAAGATGAAATTGAAAGTGACATCTGATGTTTCCCCTTAAGCGATTAGCTTTGACATGAAAAGACAAGCCAAGTAATGAAAACAGGAAGGATGGAGAGCAGAGGTGAGAGGTAGACCTTCATTCATACTACAAAATTATGGAGGGAACCAGTCACAAATGGTTTTACTGTTTGTTTATTACGCTATCAGCCAGAAATATCAGTATAAGCCTATCCAGTGGAGATGTAGTGGTATGATCTCCTCAGCTGTGAGGTGCAACAGAAGTAAGGAATGGAAATGAGTCACAGTTAAAGAAAATGTTGGATTACAAAAAGTAGGTTAGAGGGGCCGGATGAGAAAATAAGAAGAACCACCAAACTCTACTGCCACATCGTCTTGAAAAGCAAAACACAAGACAAAAGAAGAGTTAGATCCTAAATTTGCCTAGAATGAGGCATTCTCAGCTAAACTATTACTCTAAGTGCTTTGTACCTCGTGTTATGTGGTACACTAATAAACATAATGTGACACTTCATGGCCAAAACATTGTTATGAGCTGAGTACTTTGTGTACCATGGAAATAGCTTTTAATTCTATTTCATTTTGTAATGTTATGAAAATACTCCAACTTCACCACCACACAATGCATCAATTGCTCTATAGTCACCACTACTGTCACTACAAAATAAAAACACTATATTAGCAAAAGGACGACAAAAAAAATATCAAGGGCCAATTACTAGCTTTTCTGAGGGTTTTCAGCCACACACACACCTCACAGTCTTCATCACAAACAGGCAAACCAGTTGTATTGTGTAAAATGTAAACTTTGGAGGAGATTGTAATCTTGAATCAAACCAGGTGATGACAACTGATGATGGAAACCCATCTGCTGATAGAAGACCACAAAGGGCTGCTCTAAGCTTTTAAAAAGCTAGTAGAGGACATTAAGTTAAGTTTGTCTAACTATGCCAATGAACTTTCACACACTCTAGTAAATTAAAATTTCTACAGTTTCTATTTTGATATTTATATCATTGTTACCTAAGGAGACACAGTCTGTGGTACAGTATGTCTGTATGGTACATCTGGTGAGATTTAACAGAAACACATTTAGATACAAGCGCCAGCAGGCTACAAGATATTGATCACACTGCTCTACAATTCAGACCAAGATGTTAAAGTGGCATTATGACCCTGGCATTTTAAAGAGAATTCAAATTTAAGCAAGCTACTTATAGAAATGACTCCAGATGTTTCCCCAATTCAGTCTAAGCAGCTATAACATGATGGTTTCAAAATGGTAGCTGAGGTAGGATCTGTGTGTGTGTTCAAAGTGTATTTGGTTCAGATGCAGATTAACATTTGGAGGCACTTATAGATGCTTCCTCCATTCCGTGTTTACATTTTGGCCAAACAGGGTTAAATCAACATACCTGCTTACCATCTAACACAGTATGGGAGGCTGTATATCTTTTAAGGGCACACTGCAGCTCAAGAAATGTTGCATCATCAGAGTTAATGACTAGCCAAAACAGCAGTCAAGACAGTCGCAAAGGTTGTTTAGATACAAAGCGTCTGGCCTGAGAGCAATGACTGTTTTAAGTGTGAGACAAGCGTGTCTGCCTTTATCTGACATCTTGTTTCACATGTTAGTGTTCACTGCAATGTTCCTACTGATATTGCCCTCCTCCTGCTTGTAATGTGGCGTTTTAAATTGAACCAGCACTTAAATACGATTTGAATGGGATGAGAGATAATTAGTGGTGGGAGAGGAAACTTGAAAGAGGAAACAACAAGGATAATATAACAATGATAAAGCTGTCTAAAATCCTTCCAAGTGCTGCCCATATTATTATTACCTCTGGAGGGCTTTCATCTCAGTGCCTATCTGCCACAGGAATGGTTCACATTGCCTAATGGCCTTGTAGCCCGTGCACCAACATTCCCTACGCTAATGAAGTACTCTGTGATAAAAGCAAATGTAAATCGACAGGCGCACTGTCTATCTCCCACAGTGCTTAAATGGTGGATGTAAAACCTGCGTCCTTTGCTTTCTAAGAGTACGACTACCCGCTTGCCCGGTAAACGCGATTTGAGGCAGTGCGAATGAGCTGAAGTCAGATCTGATGTGAGTATATGTGAGCGGCCAGGCCTGCAGTGATGGTGGCAGCCAAACCTATCATTTACTGAGCTCCAGGGAGCCATGGCCGCCCAGACTCGGCCGCCAACTTTGCATGAACATTGTCAAAGTGCAGTCAACAGTCTACCACCAGCCAGCTAACCAACCTTACTAGATGTTTTTCATGGCAGACTCCCCTGGAAGAGCATGTAGGGGTATATCACATATTAGCCACATACCAAAGATTCACCACAGAGTTTGACAGAGGAGGTGAGATGAGGGGAGTGCTGGAAAGAGAAAGGATGGATGGCTAAGAGAGACGAGTGGATGTACTGTTTGTTAAAGGATAATCAAGGTTTATTACATTTGGGTCACTACATTTTTTGTAGTTTTGATGTTGTTTTAATGATTGTAATGATAAATTTATGCGTATCATGTAACTGCTAGATCTGGAAATGTAGCGACATTGCAACTGAGGGGAGTCTGAGGGGAAAAGAAAGCATGGCGGTTAAATGATCAGACAGGTTGAAAAATGTAGGTTAAAATGTAGGTCTTAATCCCTTATCATAAACAAAACCCGCAATGACGTGCAAACCTATGACAGAATGGTGAGCCCACATTGAACAAGAAGTCAGTCTGTAAACTGTGATGGGTTTAGAATAAATGTACTGTTCACACCTTCAATTTCTCTTCCAAATAAATTTGTTAGTGACACTAACTAGTTGGATTATACAGTTATGGAGTAAAGTGATCTCAGGCAAATGTTGAATGGTTGACCATCATCAAACCCATCTTTGTTGTACTTATCATCATTACCACAAGGTGTAAATGATCATCTAATTTGGCAACCTGAAGGCAGCCAAGTCCGCCCACCATCCATTAGATTCACATCAATTGTACATACCTTTACTTTTACTGGACGCTATTGGAATATCTTGGCTTTTTAGCTCTATGGTTATACCTGCTTTGATCAACCATCCAGTAATTGTGTCAGTGCTGCTGAAAATCTTTCAGCTATCTCTTGACATGAGAGGGAAGAGACAAAAGGACCCCTAGTCAGCACCCTGTAATAAATGGCCTTGAGTTATGAGCTGATGTCATCCCTCCTTTTCCAGCCAGCATACAGATGGCCTTCTCATGAACAAGCTGGTTACTGTCACTTTCTCTTTTTGCTCACCATATCTCTCTTTTTTAAACAACAACATGAGACCAGTGAATTTTTCCAGATGACAAAGAAAGAGATGGGTTGTCATTCATCTTTTGACCTTTAAATGGGGCTGATTATTCTAAGTCGAGATAAAGAGAGCAAATGAAAGGCAAACATAACTAGTCTGCATTAAAAGGAAAGCTGACATATATCCTAAAATGTGACGAGCAACTCAGCACTGGATACTGACAATGAATCCATATGCAGGCAGTTTGTGTGGAGAAAACATAACAACTTGATCTATAAAACTTTCAAGGTGGTCTCTATGGGGTTTATCTGGCCCTAACCTTTCAGAATAAAATGGAACGCTTTCTCCTGCACCCATTGTGCTTCCTAAATCTACTCTTGTGTCTGTAAGTGTTTAAGTTGAAAAAATGAAATGGAGGATAAATTGAACACAGGGCCGTTCAGAACCATAAGACCAATCTTGGCGCCATTTGAAATGGTTCAGTAAGCTCACTGGGGAGGCGAGCAAAAATGGAGGGATTGTGCTATAATGCATGGAGAAGTGTAGAAGACCCCAAGGTGAGCGATAAATTGTCACGTGTTTGGCAGACTAAATGAGCAAACAATCAGACAGTGGAGGGTTTGCATGTCAGACAGAGGAACAGACATGCGTAAGAAAGCCAGAGGCCGTCAGGATGTTCCAGAGAAGGCAGATAGAGCTGGAGCGGTGCCAGGTATCAATGTTGAGATTGGGGTAGGTAAAGGAGCGAGGCAGGTGTGCCAGGTTGACCTGTATGGAGGTAAAATAGTTTATCTAACATAGCCGATTAATAATTGGCTTTAGAGTGAAACTAATGGCACTTTAAACATTAGTTTCATAACCAAGGAATGCATCCATGAAAGCTTGGCGAGAGCAACAGTCAGGAAAGGGATTATTTATATCTTGCAAATGTTAGGCGTAAATGGACACGGTTGAAGCAATGCTTGCATAGCCTCGCCGACCAATATTGTTCAGTCGGCAAGACTCCCGGGCTGGAAAAGAGAGAGAGAAGAGAAAGGACCCCCTCCTCAATCACCACCTCTTTTCTCTGCTCAGTAACAGTGGGGTCTCCACGGTGTCCTTCAGTGGGATGTAGGATTTGTAGCCGGGGGCCCTTGAATATTCAGCCTGTGCAGGAGCCAGGATCAAGCTTTGTCTCCTTCATCTCTCTCTTGACCCAGCCACCACCGCTCCACAGGACCACATCTGCTACTGAATCGACCCCTCAACTGCTTCTCTCTCCATCTATTCCTCCCTCAGTCCATCAAAATCTTTTTTTTTTCTTATTCCATCCCTTCTTTTCAGTTTGGACTTTTCTTTTACCCTTCATTTTATTCACTCAACTTGTACAGCAACTGGATCAACATTTTTTTCTAAGGGTTTGAATTCATTCTGAACTCTGAAATGAATGTGTGTTAAACTCTGCAAGAACATAGAGAACTGTTATCATTCCCCAATTAATCATAAGGTTCTGAGAGAACCGTGTCGAGGACTTCCTACTACTGCTACACAAATTTAATCCTAACAGTATGTATGACATTAGGAGAAAAGTATTGCTGCAGCTCAAAAAGACTTATATTCCTTTGGTAGGGGCTGCAGCGGACTCTACTACATTTTACACCTGCCCACTGTGCATAGAGAAGGTGGAAGTTTTAAATCCCTTAACTCATAGAGGAACTGTGCCATTAAAATGAAATAGTAAAAGGAACAGTACAGCACTATCTGTCTAAAACTATTTAGCGACTATTTTTAGCTATCACCTGCCATGTATGCCAGTATGCGGTTGAACAACCGAAATGACAACATCCGCATAATTCAACTGAGGCTTGAATCTCTGAGGTAAAAGGACTATTGCTAAGTTTAGAGGTGGTCAAGCGTAGCTCTGTTGGTGTTCAGGCTACATATTGAAAAGTCACATTACATTAAGGGCTCACACGCCATGTTGAGAAACAAGTAATCAAATGGACATGTCTGTCTCAAAGTGGTAATCTACAGTGAAAAATAAATAATAAGAACTAGGTTTGGTTCAATGGGGTCATTGTGAGACCAGAGCAGGCCTACAGAATGATACAAGTGTGGTGTATTTTTCTGAGGGTTCATATGCTTGAGAAATGAAGAAATGAAAGGAGGGAGGCAGGCTGTATGTTGCAGGGAGAGCCAGGAGGCCCTAAATATGTGGTTATGAATGTGAAGAAGATATGTTGACAGCTGGCAGAGAGAGATGAGAAGATAAAGTGAGTAAAGGATGCAAGGAGAGAGAGGAAAGGTGTGTGTTGGAGAAGGTTTTTGTAAACTGGGTTGCAGATGAGAAATTGCAGTGAGGAACATATAGGTAATACTTTTTAACCTTTGAGCGTAATAGCTATGACAGATGGATGATGTTATTACTTTGGTATTGAGCTGCAATGAACAAACTCTCATCCAGCAGTTTATGCTGCAAGTCTTTTGTTTTGTTTTTTTGTTTTTGGTTTCTTTTTAATTTTGAAGAACACGCAAAATCTGTGGGGACCAAATATCACAGAAATAGTAATAAAATGTATAGTTAATTAATACTAATCATAGAAGTAAAAGAAACAGGCATTAATACATATGTTTACAAATTACTGACCAGTTGCTAATTTTTCATTATTTTATTACAGCGGGAAGATGGAAATACAAATGGAAAAGGTAATTTCTCCTTTTAAAATGTCTGATTAAAAATATGTATTCTAAATTCAGTTTTGTAAATCCAGCTATTTATTTCTCATACCGGCTCATGACTATCAAATACATTTTGAATTCTATTATTATATTGAGGTAATTAATGTATTCTTAAATGATGTAAATAGTGACTATTTTATATAGATTTTTTTAAATCTCTTTTAATTTGAACTATTTATTGATGGAATAATATTTCATTGTAAATTATTTAAATAATTCCCGCTTTTTATTTCTTATTACAATATCAAATAATAAATTACTTATTTATCTAATAAATGAATTTGTTAACAAATGTATTCATGTCTGTTTTATTTAATTAGTTTTTAATTAATGAAATGCTTTATTACTATTTCCAGGACACTTATGGTCCTCTATAAAAACAAGTAAAGTGATGCAAAAGTGAACTGAAGAAGTCTGTGTGGGTGTGCTGCCCCAGACTGCAAGACCCACAGCGAATGCCAGCAACATGGCTTCCTCCTCCAGGCAGGCAGAAGCGATCGTACTGTAATGCTCAGTCTGATGCCAGCTGGATGGCCCTCCATTAAGTGCTGTGGCTCTATACAAACCAAATTGTTGTTGTGGCTGTTTGTAAATAACTAATGTCTGTCATTTTAAGGCTGCATGTCAAGGAATCTCTTACAGAGATTTTCAGTCAAATACAATAGAAGGGTATAATGACACGAGTATGGCAGAAACAGCAACGCAACAGTGGGTGCAGTCTTAAAAAGGTACAAATATTTGCCAATTTGGGCTTAGGGAAATATCATATTTTTCTGATGTAAGAAAATCAAATGTGACTATTTTGGACTCAGCAGCTGGACGAGAGAGAGATATTGCGGTCTTGAAAAACAACTGCAGGTCAGACCATAGAGCTGATGAGAGTGGCTGGTGAAGATGTTCAATCATTGCTGTTGAATCCAAAGAAATCAGCATTCCTGTCAATGGAGCAGTTGAAGGCTACTTTTTCTGAGAGACAGTTAACTGCATTTGATTTGACTAGTTTAGGTGCCCTGTATTAAGAAATCTGGATGGCTAATTCAAAGTTATGCTGCAAAACACTTAAATTGCCTGCGGTTTTCTACCTTATCATTGTAATGTAATGAGATTTTTGTAGTCTTAAGCCTAAAACCAGGATCTGTAGGCCATCCTAATTGTTTCTGCTGCTGTTTTTTTCTTGTGTAACATGGTTTATGTCTTCATCTTCATTGTAAACAATCAACTTAATCTTTGATTTATAAGGAGTAATTAGCTATAATCCTCCATTTCCTGATCTCCTGCATCACAGTTGTTATAGCACACTTCTGCTAAAGTACTCCAGCTGATGTGTTCTCTCCAACTTTATTCTACTGACTAGTCAGGTTAGGGCTAGGGTTACAGGTACAGGCTCACTCTCTAGCACATCTATGGGTCAAGTATCAGATCATTAAGCTGTCATTAGGCTCTCTGAAAGGATGTGAAAAGGTGGGATGGATAGGTAGGTTGGCTGGTGTTTTGGCTGGAAGGTGTAAAAAAGGCTCAGAAAGGTTTTCCAGAGTGCAAACCTCCTCTTCTTTGAAATTAGAGCTCCTGCATGACACACCACATCAACAAATGGAGGCAGGGGGACAGAGGAGGAGGAGTCTGGCAAGAGATTGAAGAGGGAGCTGAGGTGAAACATGGAGCAGACAGGAAGGTAGAAATCCAGACACAACACTTCCTCTGATGACAGGCGCGAAACGTGCAACTCTACAGCAAGCTTCAGCAGTGGCCTCAGAGTCTTGAGGATGAGCTCTGACTAACATCCTGACTTTCACACTTCATAAGTTACAATCCTTCCTCTGTATAGTCTTTCATAAGCCCACCCATTAGTTTGTCGCTATTGTTTTCTTGTGTGTGCTCTGGTTTTGTTAGGGCCTTGGCCAGATTTTTATTCCTTTGTGATCGTTTACTGAAATTCACTCTATGGAGAGTCACAACGAATTAGCCGCAGTGCAAATCTCTCCTGGAAGAAGAAGAGAGGAAGATAAAAGAAAAGAAAGAGGCAATAAAACCATCAGTTTTCATGACTGCACTGGGAATAATAAACACTCTGCTACACTAGAGGAACCCACTCTTCGGTATCCTCAGTTTCATTCTGTCAGCTGAAATGGGGTGAAAGAAAGGTGGGAGATGAAGGAGTAAGGAGTAAGGGAAAAACACACTTGCTGTTGACAAAAGTGTAGGGATAAATCTGAATGTTTGTGAAATGTTCTCTCTCTTCTTTGCTCTCCTCCTCCCTCTTTTTATGTGCATGTTTTTTCTCCTCGGGTGCTCTTGGATGGTGTGAGAAACTGCCCGGCCTCTGAGCTGTGTTGCACATCAAGTGCGGCCGTCCAGGCGCTTACACTGATGTCGCGATTTTCCATCCACTTGCCGTCAAAGTGGATCGGTATAGCCTATCATTTTCTGTCATTACTCATTCGGGCCAGACATTGTGCGAAATCAAACTATTTACAGCAGTGTGTAAACGAAAAAAATGGAGAAAGGGGAGAAAGGGTGAAACATGTGACTGTGACAGCAGTAAAGACAGTTGAGCCAGCCTTGTTAGTAGCAAGGAGGCAGAAAGAGGTTGGTCTAGTTAGGTTTTGTTTCTTACCTCTCCTGGAACTGTTTGGGACGGGATTAGCCAGCAGGGGTTAGCGTCACCCCTCGATTTTGGCCTGCAAGTTGCATCGTCTTGGCTCATGATCTGAAGGATGGGCCCTTCTTGAGAAAACAAGTCCAGCCTCCTTACAGGATGGCTTTGTAGGTCATAGAATTAAGTAGTCAAGAGTGCCTTCCACAAACACCTGGACATAGAAGAGGAGAAAAGAAAACAAAGAGCTGGATTGAGGGCACAACAGGAGAAAAAGCAATGGTTCTGTAATTACCTTTCCCTCCATTTCTTGGGTATGAACTCAAGTCATCACAACAAACACAGGAAGTCTTCACTAATGCTCAGGTTGATTTTTTCTAGAAAGGTCATAGCAATCAAACCCTCAACTGCTGGCCAAGTTAGTCTCTCCATGTGTTCCATCAACACTTATGGACTAAGCCCTGCCGTCTTCCAAGTGTGGTGAGACATCTGGAGTCAGAGACTCCAGTTGGAGGTGCTCTCTCTTCTGCCCACTGACTTTCTCTAATTCCTAAACACAAGCTAATATCAGTAATCTTTCCATCAGGGTACAAACCAATACAGAAAAAGGTTGTTTTTCTTTCTTTAAGAGTTAGTTTTATTTGCTTTGGCAGTGGTGGGACACACCTCATCAACACAAAAGGTGGAGCTTAAGTGAAAATCCTCTGACATCTTTTTCCTGTTGTGGTGGTGGCTGCAACCCTAAGCACTGCTTGTCTTCTGTCAAAACTGAGTTCTGTCATGATGAGTTATCACTCCTAAGACCTTAGTACATGTGGAAAGAAAAAAGAGAGGAAGAAAATGTGTATGTGTGACAGAAAAGAAAAAGTGGGAGGGAGGGTGTGATTAAATTTTCGATGTCCGTGATTTAAAGGGTGCTGTGCCCATATGGTAGAGTATGTTTCAGACAGAGAGATGTTTTGTTTTGGGTCATAACAGCTGGCTTTTGGCTGCTAAACCCTCAGCAGAATACACTCATACAATACACACTAAGATCTGCTACTTTTCCTCCTTAGCTCAGCTTTTTGGCCTGTAGTGTTGAGCCATTTGGCACCTACCCTTTGATGCATCTACACTACCTGATGTTAAGTGCATTTATTTTTTCATGAAGGAGTGGCTGAGTGTTGCAGCACTGGCGAATATTTTCAGATGGGTTCCTTGGCAGCCGAACCAGTTTCAACCATTACGCATGATGACCAAAGGATGTAAGTGGCCCACCCTGTCCTTAGTACCACTGTTATACACATGCAGGTGGGCTGCCCACTGTGAATAATGACCGCCTTCGACCCTGGAGCTGAAACCAAGGAATGGATCCAACTTCTGTCTGCTACTGATAGATGAGCATGAAAGTAAGCATATCAACTTTTGGCGGGTGAGAATGACGATAAGCTGGTTGGGTGACGGTTAAACCACCTCAAATGGATGGCTACAGGTACTATCTGGTGCAGCTTATTGTGATTTTCAGAGAAAAAAAAAAACGGTGAAAGTCTAGGATGTTGCCTTATACCCTGAAAGGACGGGTAATAGCATGTTCAGTCACAACAGTTTATTGTGTTGATTGGTTTACAGTGTTCGAGCAAATTTAAGTCCTTCACCGTCAGTACATCGCTGTCATGCTCTTTATGTCATCCAAAGACACTTTGGTTGCACAACTGAAATGCAAGCTGTTACTGCAAGCCGGTGTGCACATTAAAGCAGAATGTTAGTGGTCACAACAACCATAGAAGCACTGCCTTCAATTAGTGGATCGGGTTTGAATGCATTTGAATATGAAGAAAAATGTTTATTCCTAAATATGAGTATTGCAGAGTATATTCTCTGTTATTGGTGCAAATTCTACAAAGAACCTGGTTACTGTATTTTCCCTTCTCATTACCATTATAGGTCTCCTCTTTCCTTCTACCTTACATCATTTTTCCTCACTGTGGCTCCAAAAACAATGTTCTACATCAACAAAAAGTGTATCATGCTCAAACAGAGAGGTTCATTCTGTTTTTAAGTCTTGATGTAACACCAACTAACTTATGATTAAGCCAGGACAGAACCTACCTTTGGCTCCTTGGTTGGCGCCTCCTCCTTGGCCTTGAGGAACAACTTTAAAGGTAATGGCTCCTTGTGACTGAGCCTGAATATTGGGAAAAGATAGAATAGATACAACCAAGTTAATTGGAGATAAAGGCCAGAAACAGCAGTCATCTGTCCTTTCAAATATTTCACAAAGCACTAATCCAATGAAGACCTATAATATAAAGCAGTGTTTGATGTTTTAGCAAAGGAAGGGCTACTAGGATTGCATGACTCTGCTTGACAAGGATGGAAATTAATAATGGGGGTGTGGGAGTAAAAAGCAGTTGTTGAGAGCTATCAGCATCTACTTTACAGAGGCCTTTCTGTGTGAAAGGCCTCAGGCACCAAGCCTCTCTTTCCTCCAGTTGTCCCTCCTGGCAGAGTCCTAGCCATAATGAACTCATTTGGGGCCTGCGGTGAACCTGCTTGGGAAGACTACTAAGCATCAATCTCATCCAGGGGACGTGTGGCTCAATGCACATGTGGTCTAAAGGCCAGGAAAGACTTGTAGAAAGGACAGTGTTTGGTTTTCAGCACAGCGACAGGAGGCACAGGGTCCTGGATGAGTTAGGAGAGGTTTGCCATCACAAACAAGGAATGTTATTTTGCCAAGGGAGTGGGCTAAACACGGGAGGAAACCTTGGACAGCACACACACACACACGGGCTGAATGCAGTCATACACAAACAGATGAGGCTTCAGAATCTGAATGATTTCCTCTGGTTTCTTGTCATCACAGGGATTCCATTGACCTCCTTCAGTTCATCTAACATGGATGAGTCCTACCACACAGAATCACAAAGTCTGCCTTATCTATAATCACTCTGATATTCCATTATCCTAATGTCCTCACATAAGTGAGCTACTGTGTAAAATGGTGCTTACAAAGCCTGGGGATAATACAATACACCAGATTAATGTTTATACGTCATGGTGGCATTTGAGATGGGAAAAGTCAAAACATTATTATGCGACACATGTGGGTGCCTTTGGCTTCACTGTGCTTGAGCTGAAAACAGACTGGACACAATGAATACAAAATCAAACAGAAAACATGTGGACAACATAGCAAACACTCTCAGTATCACTTGTCATTCATGTTCATCTTTACAAGGAAGGTACAATTTACAGGATGGACCTGGTAAATTCAGAGTGTGTGGTTAATTACAGATACATCCTTGTTTGTTACTCACTGGACATGATCTAGAAGTATAAATAAATCACTTTCACACTTGATTGCAGACTGCACTCACATGGCTGAACCCACAAGAGAAAATGGGTTGGAACGGCCGCTTCATCGGCTGCCCCTCTCTCATGATCCCAGCCACCAAGGATGGCCCTGTGTTAATGCATATGTGTACTCCTACAATGGAATAAAAAGAGAATTAAATTACATGCCAAATGATTACAGCCAAAATGAAAGTAAAGGGGTATCTGGTTGAAATTCAAGAAGTTTGGAACTGTACACAGAGCTTATTGTTACCAAATGGCTGATTTAACTGATACTGAACTTTTTCTTTTAAATGACAAATAGAGAACAAATACATGGTGTCTGTACAGTCGGTCAGTCAGTTTGTTCACTCCTACCTATTCTTTGAAAATAATGATCTTTGCACCTTCCATTGTATGTCTGACATATGTTTGGAAAACAAAGGGCTTAATACTTGCTAAATATGGCTATTGATGCTTAACATAGACCTATGACATTAAACCTTTGGAATACACAATGGAATGGCATTTCCATTTTCTTGCTATAATATACAGTATATATATTCTAGAGGCAGGTTGTTGTGTGGTGGTACAGAACACAGTGAGGATCATTTAAACTGTAAGTAATGCCAATATCAGTAAAGGGGACAAAAAAAGATGAAAGATTGGGTTTCAATCATTTACACCTTACAACCATTTTGATTCAAAGGAAAAAAATGACAGATCAACAATAATATGAGCAAGTGAAATAATACAACAATTGCACACTGAATGATCTCAAGGATGGGTTGACTGTTGTAGTGTGAATCCTGTCACTGCAGTGATAGTGTGAAAGGATTTCAATCTTTACAAAAAAAGAGCAAGAAGGTCAGCGGTACAAAGTAGTAAACTCAAAACACACATATAAGCACAGACAGTTGCTCAAGCCGCTGTCCTCCTTTATGGAAGCTTGAGGTGCTCAGCCAAAAAGACACACAGACAGAGAATAGTGTTTTCAACTTCCTTATTTGAAATGGCGGTGTTCAGTGGTGATGCATTTACCAGTAAACCCAAATAGCCTTTTCTCTTTACTATAAAACAATAGGCAATAGGTGCCAACTGTCAGCTCCACAATACCATTTTAGGCACCAGCCTGTGGCGGGATTTAAGATGTAATAGGAGACAAACTGCAACTTAACACAAGTGTCATCTAAAGCGAGCCTGACGGGCCGAACCAGACAGATGCACCGTCTGATCGACCGTGGTTGATGGTGGATGAAACTCATCCTTCCACCCTTTCTAGCTGCGATTCCCATCATCCCTGAAGATTGTTTTGTTCTGTTGCAAAAAAAAGAGGACAGGGTGGGAGCCTCCCTCACCAGCTACCAACCCGTGCTTTATTTCAGCTGTCGAACCCGTACGCCCTAGGTCGGCTGGAGTGTAATCACGGCCCTCGGGTCTGTGATATTTTCCTGTTGCCTTCCTCTGACAGGTCAAGTAGTTCTGGCTACTACCATCAATGGGAGGCTTGGGAGGAAAATGTCAAAACAACAACCTCCTCAAAGACCAAAGGAGCCTGGTTTGTGCCACTTCACCAATCTATTAGCATGTCTCTTGATTGAAACTATTCACACCTAATGGTTTCCTCCTAGATAATGGTTTCCTCAAGGCCTTTGAGGTGCGTGTGAAGATGGAAACAGGAAAGACATCAGGATAAAGACAGTGTCTGCAGAGGTTGTGGATCTAATAGAATAATTGGGATAATTAAGGAGACGAGGTTGCAGTAGGAGAGAAATCAGTGAACAGGTCAGAGGAGGCACCGTCAGACCCATGTCCAGGGTCATATAACCCCAGCAGTGTGACTTAAAAGCAGCTGTCTGTGATGCAATAGCTAGACAGACATAGAGGCCTTTTTGTGTGTGTGTGTGTGTGTGTCTGAAAGAATAGGCGCTGCAGGAAAAGAGACAGACTGTGACAGACAACAGGGTGAGATGGGGGTTGTGAAATCTCCCAGGACTATTCAGACATGTGGTCATTAACTTTCTCTCTTTTACTTTTCTTTCTGTCCTCCTTCTTCCAACTGGCTGATAGCCAGTGGTATGATCAAGATGTTTATTATTGTAACCCTGCTTTGATTTTCAGGTGGCTGAGTGGCAGTCTAAAGGCTAACTAAACAGCAGAAGCAGCCTTGAACTCAAAGTCTGTAATGACAATGAGCTGCTAAACTCCACAGATGTACTCTACACCACATGTCTATGCCTATCTATGGAATCTGCTCACATGGTGTGTGAATATAAATCGTGTTTTGACACATGTGGCTTAAATCACATGTTGAAACCCTGATGCCGTTTAGAAACCCACTTTTACGACTTTTTATTGCAAGTGTAATGGTGATTGACATTTAGCATGCAAACGAAAAGGATGGGGTCATGAACCCACATCTCTGGGAAGTGAGTGGACCATTTATCCCCTATCAAACCACCATGCTTTATGTGTTAAAACACATAAAGTAGGGTGCTTACAATGAAAACAAACACAGGTATCAGTGGACAAATTTATAATATATTTCCCCTCTAACTCTCCTGCAGGATTTATTTGAAGCTGCAGTCATTTGGCATTTATACTTTGTGATTCTCATCGACCCTGCCCTCAAGCAGTGGGTCCGTAGGCCAGCCAAGAAGCCGGCAGCAAGGGAACGTAGGGATTTATGAAGGAGGGAACCTCCTTCATAATCTAACCAGCCCCAGCCTGAACTCAACACCGGTATTGTGATAAACTATCTGATAAAGAAGGCTAGCAGAGGGAGCCAAAAAACGCTCAGTGGCAACATAGGCGCGCCAAACTGGAGGGTAAGTGGAGGAGAGTCAGGGCTGACAAGTTGAGTGGGAGGGAGGTAAAAGAGGGAGGCCTCTTGAATTACATGGTGAAGATTTGGAGTTTAGTGAAGAACAGCTGTGGTGGTATTTGTATATTAACATATATTCTAATCATCAGAGAATGATAGACTGCAAAAAAAGAATCGAGAGAGGTAAGCAACAAGAAGAGATATATATATATATATATATATAGATTTAAAAAAACAACTTGGCATTTTTGGAAGAGAGATTTTCACTGCAGCTAATATCCAGCTCAGCGACTCTTTATCCTTGCATTACATACATTGGTTTTCAGTGCCAAAAATGAAAACAGTAATATCATACTTCAGATAATCATTTCACCTCACTGGTGAGATTATTGACTTAGAAAGATCTTAAGTCTCAATGCCTCATAACAATATTTTGTGGTTTGCAGTAACTCAGTTTCGAACAGTGTCTGCTTTCTCAAGCTGAAACATGCTTCTCTGCCTTGACATTTGCATGGCTGCTTCTTTTAAACATAAAACTCATAAAACAACACCTCACATACTGTTTCTTTGTCATTCCCAAGTACTGTATAACTCCATTTCCTGATCATGATTGCTTTCACTTCTCCTTCCACCTCATTACAATCTACAGTCCACCTTCAGTCTCTCAATCACTCCAAGTATAACAGTCTCTCCTGGAGCTGGCAGAATGCTGTGGAAGCACTGAGAGGCAGCTGGAGCAGAGGGGCAAATCCCAACCTCCTGAACTCATGCACTTCCTGTGCGCCCGTACCCTATGGGTGCTATCATCAAATTCAGCCTTGCATGACCACTAATGAGAGTCCCTGCTCTGTTAAACAAATACATAAACAGTCAGGCTAGAACCTAAATAAACTGCATAACGTGTGTGGGGGGCATACATAAGGAAGAAACAAAGTAGTAAGGGCCTCAAGCACCAGATGGGCTTCCTGCTGTAACAGCCTCGCGTGCAACACAAGGTTTACACACTGAGCCTTCAGCGCCTACTGGCACATGGAAGCCATTTCAGACTTTCCTTGTGCATAAGAGCAGTGCAGAAGTCGAAGGGGAATGTCTATGTCTGTCAAAGCACATACATATTGAGTGACAGCATGTGTAGGTGTGTTTGTGTGCATGCAGCGTGTCTCGCGTGTGTGTTTCTATGAGGCGTGGCCGTGACTCTACCACAAGTCGAATAGTGAACCTGAGAGAAACCTCAAAAGACTGGATGATTGATGCTGGTTGATCACTAAACCTGATGAATAGGCTATATATGTTAGCAGTGGGAACAAGGCAGCCACTTAACCGTCAAGTGACTCAACTACACTATTTGTGCGAGGAAAAAGATAGCATGGTGTGCACACAAGTTGGTAAAAAACTTTTTCAAATGTTGTTGGGGACTGATTTTCTCTTCCTGTTGACAACCATTGCTGCAGTTCGCCCTCTAGATGAGCACAAAGGCAAGTCTCCAGAATTATACACTGAAGGGCAGAAAGCACAGAAATACACAGTCAAAAAATAGAGGCGGGAGGGTCATCTTGGACTGAGGAGAGACCCATCTAGCTGTGGTCAATTAGTCATCAGTAAAGGCGATCCGAAGCCTCCACTCCTAACGTGATCAGCTCCATATGCAGCCACTGCTCCTAGCTCTATTCCTCAATTTCTAACACATAAATGCCTCTGATTGTTATTGTTGGGCTGGCCCAAACGCAACGGCTTAGTTTCTGCTGTGTGATGAGGAGAACTAGAGTGACGCTTGTCCGTATCAAGCCATCACCCCTCCCAGCACATGCACTGGAGCACACATGCTGACATGGCAGCCACATTAAGTATGTGATGACAAATGGCTCACACCTCATACAGTGCAGAAAAAAAAGAGAGAATAGGGACTGAAATTTGGATCCCCTCCTGTATGAGAGTGTGTGTTTATTAGAGAGAATGGAATGGAGGCAAGATTGTCCAGGGAACTGTCAGCGCACAGTAGTGCCATGAAACTTCAGCAGATAAGAGGAGTAAGACAAGCTGAATCTTGGATGTCTCATCATGTTAGCTTGGCTGGGATTGGACACAATGAGATTCTGGCAAGCTAAGTCTTTATGGGGCAATTAGAGTGCCCTTTGGCTGATGGAATGGATGGATGGCTGGATGACATGATGGAAGCTGGCTGGCTTGTACTATGGTTGTATGGATGACGAGAGGGCTGGCTAGTTGTCTTGGCTTGGCTCATCATAAGTCTCAGGGTCTAGGGCAGGCTATGTGTGGCCTGTCTAGTAAGCAACACAGTGGGACAAAAGGATCCTAGGATCTCTTTACCTTAGCCATGGCCACAACTAAAGCCAGTCCACTATTCCTAACACACCGGGGAAAAGAAGCACATTGCTCCATTTCAAACACACAGCCCTCGCTCCGTAACGACCACTCAAAACATCGCCCCATGAACCGAACCGAACGCCGTGGCATTTGACAAACATTATTTCTCCCTCCAAATTGAGAGCGACAAGGGAAAACAAACACAAGTGGCTTGGGCAGAGAGGCCGACGTGTTTTGACATGATGTCACTTAACAGCAAAAGTGTAACTGCGACAATAAACTCCTGCCGACTGCTGTGTTGACTGGTATGTTTAGAGGTATAAATACAAGTGTAGTGGAAACACATGCTGGCGTTCTTCACACCAGATGTCGACCATGGAAAAACCAAATACAAAGTGGGAATGGGCCTCCTGGACATTAAAATACAATTACCTCCAATCATATCTGGTGTTGGAGTGTGTCATTTCATCTTACCTCACTGAGATGGCATAGAGCCCCCCACACATAACACGCATGACCGTTCCACACACTGAGCCCAGCATATTTATGAGTTCTTACATACTTCCTCAATGCTACAGACTCTGGTGCCGCTCAGAAAGAGTAAAATCATGTAATATTATGTATTCGCTCATGATCAGAAAATCCATTTGGTGTTATGGTCACCTATAAAGATTAATACAGCACTGTAAAGAATTAGCAGGAGCCCAGATGAAAATCTACATTATTGTTGCAAAGAGGAAGAAAAAAAGAAAGAAGCCGGAGAGCAGTGAAAGGTACTTGAGGTTTTATGTCAAATGATTTTCTAGCTGATGCAACAGAGCTGCTGCTGCAGGCCAATCCCCTTTGGGTGACCTGTTGCATGCCTTTCCACCTGTTTTATTAAATCACTTGTGATTGCAACTAATAAAAGCTACTCCCCCCACCCTACCCATTCTCCCTTATTCCTATTCTCCCTCTCAGACTAAACCAGGCTCTGGTTTCCCTTTTTATTTCCTTAACCTCGGTCTTGACCTACCAGTCGTAATTAACAAGTATACTGAGAAAAAGGAAAATTGCGGGTCATTATTATGATAATTATGGCAAGCAGGAGGGATTCCAGGAGAAGCTGCCAGGTAGCGTAATGCAGAGGACCATCTGATGGCTTACCTTCATTTGTCTTCCTCCACCCTCTCTTTCCTTTTCCTCCCCTGCCTCTTTAAACCTTAATGTTAGAACAAGTCATTACCCTGTTGCTATGAAAACACACTTAGCAGCCCACCTCAGTACTTCAGACAGGTGCCGGTGAATTTGGGTGTGTGAATCTCTGTGTAAATGTGTGGCGATCTCTCCAAATGTGTGTATTTGTTTCCACCCTGTCCACGTGAATCACCATGTAGACTGAGTGGAATCGCCGTCTCTTCTCTGGACAGCTGGACAGTGCCAGATATTTAGTCATGATGTACTGTGTGTGTGTGTGTTTCTTGTCTGAGAGCCCTGCATGAGCTGTATGAGAGCATACAAAGAGACAGTTGTGTCACGGGGAGAGGTCTATCTCTGCTCTGGGATTGTTTAGCGTTTTCCCTGTCGTTATCCCGAGCAAAGAAAACAGCACTTTCACATGTCACTTTTCATTTCCAAAGTAGGCTGAGAAGCAGGGCCGCTGAGGAGCACCCGGCCCCACGGGCAACAATGCCCACATTCAGCCTCCAAGCTCTCTGGCTCTCGGAACGCAGAGCGGAAAAGAGCAGGAGCGTCGAGATGTGTGTCCACGTTTATGATTACACATGATGGGAAGAAGACGTTTTATTTAAGAGGGCCGTGAGATTAGGATCTGGGAATGCCTCAGATGTGGCTTTGGAAGCAGTGCGTGTTTTCACATTCACAACTCAACAGGCTGCAAGGGTGGTGTAACAGCCACTGGACTTGAGTTCTGTACAAGCACACATGCAAGAACAAACACAGAGGCTTTTCCATGTCTGCTTCATGCAATATTGTCTTTTTCAAATTCCTTTCTTTGTTACCTTTTTTTTATTATTGTGACGTGATTATCCATATCATCTATGGCCAAAACACACACACACACACACACCTCCTATACACGCGTACATACATAGGTGCAGCATATTAACCAAAAGATAAACCATGATAATCTGTGCTAGACTTGATAACCACAGAAATTCTATATAATATAAAAATTATACACTTCACATGTTCTTTCAGCCTATTTTTGAATATTGTCTCTGTTGGTAGCGACAGTAGAGGAGAGAGAGTCTTATGCAACAAACGTCCAAAGGTGGAATCAAAACTGTTCAGTTTTACTCTCATTTTACTCACTTAAGACAACCCTGCCCTTTCCTGCCAATCTGTTTTTTGCCTGCCTGTGTTTCAGTTGCTTGGTGGGTGGGGCAGGGATCGCCGGTGCCAACTGGGAGCACCTGGTCTGGGTGATCGCAGTCTACAAAGCTCTGGCAGCTGCTGGCGGTCTCCCTCTCTCTCCTTCACTGCAGGCAGCTTCTTAGATATGCTGTTTTAATTCTTTTCTTTTACTTTGTTTTCATGCACATCACCACACTCACACACTATCCGCTCTCTCATGCACATTCTACACTACTGACTCCTCAGATCCCCCACACTCCATGTGTTACTGAGCTTTTGTTATGCATTTCAGTAATCTCAGTTTATTTAATACATTACTTTGTTTAACTGCTGAAAATGGTGTGTTTCCCACTTTTGTCATGGCCTTACGAGCCAGACTGTGACACACTTGATATCTCAAATCCAATAAAAGGCATATAAAATTACATCATCCTTTCAGCAAGTATCTCTTGGCTGTAAGAAGTGCAGCCGAAGTGGTCTTTCTATTCCCTGCTTGAAGTTTTGAAGTAACTTTGGCTCTATAGCTAGCAATAATAGACATTTCTGAAATATTTCTATATATATATATATACAGTGAGCCTCTAATCCTTTAACTGAACAGTTGATCTATCCAATCAGGCCCAGGTGTCAATCACATTGCATTTACAGAACTTAAATCCTAATCTTTGAAGGTAAAATACATGCTCAATGTGTGGTAAGAAATAAAATTCCATCACTGGTTTTATAAATAACTAGCTATCATTAGTTATTTAGAGTTAGTATAAAAATACATCATACATACATACACCCTTACCATCTTTAATTTTTTATAAACTACAATGTACATGTGTAAATAGTTTACGGACTACTTTCTCTATATAAAAACAAACCACAAGCCTTAGATTACATAAACACTAAAGAGTGTGGCTGCACCACTACACACAGATAAAATACAAGTTATGCAAAAGAAATGAAATCAAACACAGAATCATATACACACATAATAACATACAGATGTAGGTGCACACACACTCTCCTACACCCACATAAAGCAGATAAAATCAGACATGCATTCAAGTCTTCACACATACTGGCATTTGAACCTACAGCTGGATACACACCACGACACGGTGAGCCGGTCAGCAACCAGCAGTGCCCTCCACTTGTCTGTATGTTTTCGAACGTGGTGCTTCATCTTCCTTTGCAGCACTCCCAAGACACTGCGGCCTAATCCATCAAGTGAAAGATGTATTGCTTTTAAAGCACATGGGTCTATCTGTAAAACACTAACATGTGTGCTGTCGGCTCTAATCTCATTAGCTGCTCCATTAATTTCCAGCCAGTGTCATTACTTTTCTCTTGCTTTCCACATTGTGATGTAAACAGACAATAGACAAGTCACTTTTTCTTAAAAAACACACACATCTATCTGGTCGTGTCTTTTGATAACTTTCTCAATTAAGGACTTCTTCCCAGGGTTTCCAGCAACACTCAAACTTTACTCTTCCTGTAAAACTGCATTTGTATACATTCACACCAGCAGACTTTTAACACATAATAACGTGGATGTTTTTTTGACTCAGCTGAGAAGGACAATGACTGCAACGATCTGAATGAATGTGTTTGTGAGGGCTTCCAGACAAATGGAATCAGAGCTGCCATGATCCGACCGTCCTAATTGTGTCAGAGAGAAGAGGAGGCCCGTCTGCTGCAGATGAGAAAAGCATGGCATGTAAAATTGCCAATAGCTCATTCCAGCCACTGCCATTCATGGAAAACTAAGTTCGTCACAAGCTGAATCGATCACAAGACTTTCCTGTCTCATTGCAATTATCAACTCCCTTATTAAGTAAAGAAAATCCACCGACATCAATCATGCAGTTGGAGCTTTTACAATAATAATGTTGGACATGTCATCTATATTCGTATGTGCAGTGACTACTATAGCTCTGAAGTTGAACCAGTGCTATTTGTGGGTCTATAATGAGAAGTCCAGCTGATCCACTGGTATCCAGTGGCTGGGGTGGCTGGGTGGCCGAGCCCAGTGGTGGCATAGTTGTATTGATTGGTGCTAACTGATGCCAGGCAGGACGCTATGTAGGCTGGCACTGCAAAATGGATGGCACGGACCCTGCAGTCTAGTGTTTCCATTTAGTTACACCCAGTGACACCCAGTCATGATTGGAAAACCAATCCTGTGCAACAACACAGAGCAGAGAGAAAAAGAGGAGGAGAGGAGGGAGAGCGATAGAGCCTGATATTGATCTTGTCACATTCCTGGCAGCAGAGGTTTTATGGCTGCTAATGACGCCTAACAACCTGGGATGGAACAATCAAGCAAGAAGAGGATGGATGGAGTGTCAATGTTGCACTAGTAGTGCTGCACAAAGGCACAACAGAAATGTGAAAGAAATGTGAATATAATATTATACTTCTGAACAACAGGTGTCCATATGGACATGGCAGAGAAGGTAGAAGGGATAACACTTTACTAGGAGGACAGCGAAAGGCATATATACATGAATTAAATTGTAACCTTTGAAAAGCACTTATGCCTTTACATCGCCTCAAATAAAATGTGTTACCAAAAATTTTAATGCACAAGAATGATCAGAGAAAGCTGCCCTGATAGCAAAACCAGATGAATGAAAGAGTGGGAGCAAGACAGACTCTGAGAGAGAGAGAGATGATGTGTTAGTAGGAGGACAACTAAAGATGAACTGAGTGGGAAAAGTGAATGAACAGTGCTCCGTCAGTCAGTGATGAGGTCCGGTACCGACTGAGTGGCATTGAGCGAGCCGACAAGTGATGTATAAAACGAACGTGAACACAGCGGGGCACACGCGGCGAGCATCTCCAAGTCTGCTATTTACATCTGCGTCACAGGGCTTCAAGAGCATCCAAATGAGAGGAACAGAGCCGACCACAGCAGGCTTGTCAGCCTCTAATGTTCTCACATCATAGCGATGGTCACCCCGAGCAGCTGCGGTGTACCCGCCTTGGGCGTTCGAAGTCATCTTTTGCTGCTTAACATATTTTTTGTGTGCGAGGACTTGGATTTTCCAGGATGCTTTGGGATGACGTAGTGGCTCCTCTATGGCAAGGAAATGTCAGTTAACACATTCTTTAGCCAGTAATTCACGCAATGAGAATTACAAATAGTCCGATATGACAACACTAGTGCAATCTGGCTTCCTCTAAATTTTGTCTACAGTTCTCCTATTAGTCAGTCTGCACTCAAGCCCTTTATCACTGGAGTAAACTTCACCAGTATTAGCAACACCGCCACGTACGCCAGTATATCAGCTACACCGCCACGTACTCAGCCCTCCTTAACACTCAAATTTAGCCCCTCACCAAAACTGTTCTGTAACCTTATCCAAAATAACACATTCTTTCAATAAAAGGACATGGCTGAGCGGATGTTTCTGTATGCGTCCACATGTTTATGCTGCTCTCCAAACCCAATTATTTAATTGTCCCGACACTTGAGCTAATAAATCAGCCGCTTTGGGGAGAGCAGCAGGAGAGCAGGGAGTACAACAGAAAAAGGGGGTAGACGAAGAAGAGGGAGGTTGTCCTAGAAGATACAGTTTTTACTGTTTCACTAAAATGTGGCATGAAGTCACGCTCTGAGAAATGATAGCAATTAATCAGAGCTACTGAATTCAAACCACTGAACTAATCACAATTAACTTGATGAGTCACAAGGAAAGGTGCCTGTGTGCTAACTACAGGCCAGTCCCCACATCATCCACAACTACAGAATGAGACAAAAGCAGACTGAGGGAAAGAATTAAATAGAAAAATAAAAGAGCAAAGTAAGGAGAGACGGAAAGGAAATTGGATATTGTACAGCCCCGTTGTTATGATGTCAAGTTTGAGAATTTCAGGCTGATTATATGAAATTGCAAGTTAAAGGGCACATCCAAATCAATTTAGTGCAGCGGTGAATGAGGACCCTGCACAATTAGTGGGTTTTTTATTGGTTAGTGGAATGGCTGTGACTTCACCATAAGCATCTGACCTGCTGGCTGTTTCCTTAATGTACAATCTAACTGTTCATTAGGGTCAGTTTCCTTTTAAAGATGTACAGGTCGACAAGGTAAATGCAGAACCTTAAAATTTACTCTCAAATTAGAGGGTCACAAAACCAGATGACAAGTACCATGAGTTTTTTTTTAGTAACTAGGACTATTAAGGCCATTTCACGGTAAGTGCAAAGTGTGTTGGAACTCAGAGCCAGTTTGATTACTATGTTAAACCTTGATGACCAATACAAATGTATTCAAGAAGATAATTGTGTGATTAGAGCTGTATGACAAGCATTCAAAAAGTGACCATACTGTATGGCAAAAGGTTGCAGTTTTGCTTCGTTTGTGTGTTTGTTTTGCAGTGATGGGAAGGTAAAAGACTATACATATACATCAGGAGAAAAGGAGCTACTTGATGCTAAATGTTGGTTGAGAGCAGCAAAGAAAACAAGATAACAAGAAATGAGATATATGAAGACTATAGAGTTCACAGAGTGAGGTATGTGCACAGGTGTCACTTCTTCCTGCAGCAAAGCTTATTTAAAACTATTTCCCACTGACAGGGTGCGAAAGGTTAATGTGCATAAAAATGACAAATTATGGGGCATAAATCTGGTGTGAAAAGGCCTTTAGCTACACAACAGTATGCTGTAGCCACTGTAGAAGCCCCTCTTTTTTCCTGTAGGTTTGTATTACTGCAACAATTTGTTCCATTCCCACTGTAACTGTTTGATAAATGCAAGTCTCACTCTCTTGGGACATATTAATTCTTCAGTGGTCACAAGACAAAGTGTGTGAACACAAATAGGTGATGGAAGATGCAAACACAGAGTCTGTCTCTCAGGTTCAAACACTCCTTAAAGAGGCCAGAGTAGAGATCTAATTGATAATAACTTTCCCTTCTCTGTGTGCCCTCAGTACAAATACAAAACCACCACACATGACATTTCTGAGATGGCTCACTGCCACAACAGCAGCCCTCTAGTACTCATTGTTTTTTATTTCATGCACACATAGAAAAACCATGCCATGCAACAGAATCCTACTGTTGTCTACACCATGGTCAGGCCTAAATTATAGCCACAGGAGATTATGGGCAGCAGTTGTGCCCTGTGGGTGTTTTGGGCAGTGAGAGGGCAGCTAAGACTGAAACCACTCCACAGCAATGCTATTGTATAGTTTGATTTTGGTTTTCTCACTGCTGTGAAATTAGTTGCAATGGCAGATTCAGTGGCTGTGGCTACCGCACTACCAAATGTGTTTTTTATCTAATGCAAGTTGGAAGTTACAATGATTGAATTTCCTGCTATACATTTAATTGGTAGACTGTTTTGCATCAAAGCCTGGTGGTGATACTGATGATATATTGATACTTCTTAACTTGGAGGAGTATTTATAAAACCTAGTGTTGACCCCTGAAGTCCCCTGAAAGAACAGTGGAGGCACAGCACCTTCTCTATTTAGATAGAGTCACAATGAGCAGTTTGCACCCTTAACCTATAAACTAAAACTGAGCCACTATATTACTGCAAGATACATTCTACATAATTAACACCTTCCATATTGTGCAATAATACACAACATCACACATCGTAAATGTGTGTTTCTTATGAACTCAGGAGCCAAATCACTTAGACAGAAAAGCATCAACTCACGTAATGGAATAACACCGGCTAGATGATTGAGCTGACCGGGACGGGTATAAATCACATTATGGTTTCAGGGAATGTGATCCAACATCAGCTCGGGAGAGGCCTTAGCAGGAAGCGCCCGCGACAATGTGTGTTGTGAGAGAGCGAGAATTCCTTGAAGCCACATTATTACGTTCAGCAGCTCCGCAGAACATGCAACAGGCAGGAACCCAAAAATGGCTTAGGTGTGTTCTGCTTTCCCCAGGGTGTGGTGAGAGGAGTGCGCCGGCCTGGAGCCAAGATGGTGGTCAGGGTGAAAACCACAAAGTGAAAATAGAGGCGGCCGGGGCCAGGACATGTCCGGCATAGATCAAAGGTGGGCAGGGCCTCAGCACACAACAAAGTGCTATAATGACAGACGGAGGTCTTTCACAGGCCATGGAGGACTTGAGCAATTTAGTTCTTATGTGTCACAGGACACTGAGGTCACTTAAGAGAATCGAAAAATCACAACAAAGGCGAAACAGGGATAATCATGCAAGAAAGAAAAAAAAACAGTATGTGGTGCAACTGAAACCAGCACCAATTTGGTTTGGTGGGGTTACAGAAGCCCACTCCTAAATGTGCCTCACTAGTGGACAAGGCCAGGGGAATGCATGCTATGGCAGTCATCTAACAACACAGACACCCAGGATGTCGAGGGGTGGAGTGAAAACGAGAATGCCAGCCAAGATGTCGCTATTGTACACTTGGGGCCCTAGGGTCTAGACAGTTGGGTGGTTTTTGACGTCTGGGACGATGTCTGAGGAGCACGGACATGAGAGGCATGTTACAATAAGAGAGCAACACTGACCAGGATAGAAAAAGAAGCCGTTCACAGACACCAAGCCTAGACTGGCTGAAAATACTCATGGCCAAGAGCAGGGTAATTGTGGTTGGTTTTGGTGTGCTTACAACTTCAAGGTTGTGGGTTGGATTCCCACAGACGAGTACCTCAAAAGCAAAAGCATGTATGGTATTGGCTTGACCTGTGGTGTGGATACTGCTTTGACACAAGAGGTTTTTGGAAATTCAGGGATTAGTGATAAGAGTCTTATAAGGTAAAGATGTTCACTATAAATAATAAAGGACAAATGATAAATTTGTGTTGGATACATTTTTGCTTAAAGTACTTTTATATCCATATTGAAAGCTGACAGTGGAAGAGAGATGGGGAGCAACATGCAACAAAACTTCATTTCCTGACTCAAACCAGGAATGCTGCGATCCATGGTCTGCATCTTTACACCACTTTAGGCAACTGACATACAGCAAAGACATCATTTTAACTTTTAACTTCCTAAAACCTATTGGGATCTGCTGAAAACCAATATGTACAAATCGGATATGTGATTTCTCAAGATGAACGGCAATGTTACTTACAAGAGGCTCCTTGTTTTTAACCAGTCTTATGATTTTCACTGAATCCTCATCGTCGTCGATGTCTTCAGGCAGCGGAGGTAGTTCGGGGTCATAACTCTTCCGGGCAACTGTGTCGTGGACCGTCAGAAGGCTCTAGAAGAGGTAGAAAATGGAGGGATTGATGGGAGGGAAGAAACAATAAGCAAGGGTTATCAGTCAAACCATAAGGGCCTTAGCTTTACCTCGGCATAATTAGCAAAATAGAGTAGAGCAATACACGCTATTAAGAGTTCAATCTATCATTTCTTTCTTTGAGCGGGACAGAGAAAATGCAGAGACTGTAAGGAGGATAGTTATGAATTGGGGTGTCTCCCTCAAGTGCTGGGTGATGGATTTGAAAGCATTCAGGGCCAGTAGTTGCAGCTATATGCGTTAATTGTCATTAGGCCCATGCTCTCCCTCCATACATCTCTCTGATTAAAGGCAACCAGCACCCGCCCTGGACCATTGCTCACCAGGGACTGCAAGTGGAAGGGTAGGGGGGACAAGTTTGGCCACAGTTTCCAGTATCGATGCTTTCCAGGGCAAGGTGGTGAACGCTCAGAGAAGCGATGTTCTGCACTGTTGGGCGGCAGGCTCAAAGTAATGAAGTTCTCAGCCACTTGAGATATTTTACACATTCACGAGCAGACATAAAAAAGAGACGGGACACAGACAAGAATGATGCCATTGAGACATTCATTTTTCAAACTATTTAACGACTCCATGTCCGTACCAAGATGCATCTGGACGCGTGCTGCTTTTTCCGTGGTTGAGGAGGGGAGAGAAAAGTGAGAAAAACATCTTCCACCTCATGTGCCAGACAAAAGTAGAGTGAGTGAGTGAGTGAGAGCGAGAGCAAGAGCGAGAGCGAGAGCAAGAGCGAGAGCGAGAGAGAGAGAGAGAGAGAGAAAGAGAAAGAGAGAGAGAGAGAGAGACAGAGAGAAGGATATGGTGAGAAGAGGAGCAGTGTGTTTTATGACATGGGAGCATGCTGCAGTACAGCGTTCAAGATGTTGCTAACTGGGAGCAGATGAGAGGAGGAGACATAACTGGGTCTCTGTGGCTGGGATCCACTGAAAGACAAGCTGACCAACACACACACACACAGTTTATCTTGTATACTTGTGAGAACTTGGTTCTATTTATTCCTTTAGTCCTGACTACAACCCTAAAGGATGATTCCGGTTTGTTACAACTTCGGTCTTACTCAAGACCTTTGATCCATGCCATTCCCCATCTCCCTCTCTCCTCTAATTCCCATCTCTCTGCTGTCCAGTCTTTAATAAAGGCACATTTACTCCCTAAATTTAGATCTGGGACTGTGGCAACATCATTAAAAAGAAGTCCACTGGGGCAAGAAACATGATCAGCCAGACAATCAGACAATTTCTAAACAAAGCTCCAGGTTGGTCAAACTTATTTAGAAAAGAAATTAAAGGCAAACAGTAAAATCATTACCTCCACTTCCCATTAATCAAGGGACAAACATTGTGGTTTCACTTTGAAATGAACTTCTAAGTGGTTGTGATAATCTAACTTAACTTTTGGCTTGTTAACTAGCTTTCTGATCATCTGACTGTTGTGTTTCTTGTCTGACTTTGCTGTAGAACATACTGCTGTGTTCCCAGATCTCAGCAATTACTTTGGTGGGTACAATGAAATCATAACCAATAAAAACTATGGCCAAGGCTAGAAAAAGTAATATCCAGGTTGTAATACACTATAATTCACCGAACCTAATACCTAATGTCAACTTTTACCCTAAATCTAATATCGATACTAACCCTAAACAGGTTTCTAACTTTAAACTAATCCACTAGAGCAGTGCAGACCAGACAAAACAAGGAAAAAACGGACTCAAAATCCCAGACGAACACAAATTTAATTCCACATTTTTCTCTTTCTTGTCTTTCCTCCCTGAATTTCTCTTGTTTTCTTGGTCCTCCTGCCCAAACTTCTCTCAAATGCCATTAATCCTCTCCCTTTTTCTTGTTTGCTCTTCTTCAGTTTTATCTTTCATGTAATTTTCCCAAAATCTTCCCAGCATCAGTTTGTGCGTTTCTCAGAACAGGCCTAACAGCGTGTTCCTGGCTTTCATCTGCACTGTACATAAACACACACTTTGTGTTGTATTGTATGTCTGGGGATGCTGTCATTATGGTATTGAAATATTCTCTTGGAACGTTAAAAAACCAAAACTGTTTGCAGATGAGGACAATAAAAGCAAACTGAATGGGAATGGGATCTCAAACCTGTGCTGGATATAACAAATAAATTATTTCCATAGCATCATGTCAAGGCATGGATGGAGTTTGCAGTTACAGTTTCCTCAGTATTGTTATGAGATCAGTAATGTTACACACACAGTTCAGAGGACTACATGTGAACATGTATGACTTTATAACAGAGTTACAGCCGATGAATGGAGGCAGAGGGCTAATATTTACAGAGGAAAGCTTCTGACTGTTTTCTTTACCTCCTTTACTCAGATTTTTCTCCCACAGGGGGCACAAGAAAACCTATTCTAATTTGCCGTCATATCAAATTCCCACAGTTTTCTGAAAACATCCTTTGGTGAAAGCTGGCCCGTGTAGTGACAACAAACCCAGAAAAAGAAGATTTTTTTGAGTCTGAGGTTGGATACATGTGGTGTTGTGGCTCTCTTTATGGTATTTGACTGTCAGTCACAGCACCTGATCTGTGTCGCAACAACCTGTGGGTCAGCCAGGCGTCCATCAGCCTCTCAGCAGGGTGGGACACCCATGCAGGCGTGGTGCCCAGGAAGCAGAACTACAGTGTTTTTCTTATGCTGTGCCGCATTAGTTCCTACACTGAGATGAAAATAGTGCTGACGTACTTTGTCAGTCATTCAGTGGACAGAGTTAATCAACAATGATGTCGATCTTTGATTTGACCCTTCCCATTGATATTTGTATGTCATTTGTCTGTTCAACTGTGCAAATAAGTAAAACACAAACTAAACTTGAACCCAGCTGTTCAAGTCATAAATCAAGCAAAAAAAAAAATGTCATTCAAATGTCAAACAATTGCTGGATCCAGCTTGTGAAATGTGAGGATTTGTTGCTTTTCTCTGTTTTATATGACAGTAACCTGATTATGAAGTGTTAGTTGACCAAATTTGAAATGTGAACATGTCAGCCTGGGCATTGGGAAATTAAAATGGTCATCTTTCAATATATTCTGACATTTTATAGACTTGATGTTTAATCAGTTAAGACATAGTTGAAAGGAAACCTGGTTGTTGCAGGTACAAAGCGGAATTAACATTACAAAGTTAGGAGAATTTTCATAGAAAAATTTCACCGAACTCTGTCTCCACTTACACCCCCAGCCCCCCTCATGCTCACATCAACCTTTCCTCCACTTTCCTCTGAACTATATCCATCAGGCCTAATATCCTGACCTTTCAGTGTCCCCTCATTGATAGCACTTCCTTAAATCTGGCATTGCTCCCCACTGCCACATTCTCTGCCATGGCTGTGCCTAACAACCCGTAACAGAGCCACAGCTAATTCCTTGTAAAAACTTTCTAGGAAGCAGCAATAACAGCTCTATGCTAATAGATAGCACATGGTACATGCCCTGGCTGGTGACCGCTGACATGGGGAACCACACAGGTACAAATGTTTTACACAACACACAGTATGTGTGGAAGCCTTTTTCCTGGACTGATATGAGTCAGAGTTGGTGGATTAGCTGCCTAATCAAATCTGGACTTATATCCTTGTATAGGCCCTGCAGCTGAGGCCTGAAGAGGAAAGGAGAACGAAGGAAAGTGAGAGACGGAAAGAGAGATGAAGGGAAGCGAAACCACCCTTGTTTTCCAGGCATCCTGTCCTTTCTCGGTTCGTGTGTTTGTGTTCATTAGGCATAATAGGGATCCTAGAAAAACAGATCACTGTGCTTGACTAAATAAACCTGCCCGTACATTCCTGGCATTGGCCTCTCATTAAAGCCCCCGGCCCTGTCACCGGCCTGCTCGTTTTTCAGCTGCCGGTGCGGGATCGGTGCTGGGTAACTGTTTTCCCCAGGCAAGTGGGACCCTGCTGTGAGCGCTCTGCCTTGGAGACACTGCTGTAGGCCAGCTGGGATATGACACGCCCACCCTCTCTAAGCCTTGAACTTCAGCACGCACCACCCCGAGTCAAACACATTCTGCAAGCATGCACACACACACACACACACACCCCTGCCTCTATGCTGGCGGAAACAGCCGGCCATCATAATTGGCACTTTCATCACTGTCAATATTAGTCTAGATGAGGGGGGCTAATATGGGTGAAAGTTGTTTTTTCATGTGCAAATCGTAAACGAGAGAGTTTGTGGCAGAGAGGGAAGGCAAGAGAGAGAAAGGAAGAGAGAGGGAGAGTGGAGTTTTAAAGAGTCTGATTTATATCCCCACCCTAGGAATGGATCATTTCAGCCATAATTAAGAGTGATACAGTTACTATCGCACAGAGACGCCATTCAAAGGCAGCAGCCATCTGCTTGTGTTTTACACCCCTGGCCCTGTGATTTACACTAGGGCTGGCTGGTATGGTATCAAGTGCCCTGGAGGACAGATGGAGACAGAACAAGAGCAACGTCTTAATACTGCATTCTTGAAGCCCACATGCTGCCTACAGTTTGAGACACAGTGTCAAGAAAATGGCACGAGCCTCCATACCTCAGCATGGTACAGTTAAAGCCCGCCCTCCAAACTAACATCCTGGTTCTAATCTATTGTTGCCCCATTGTTCCCGCTGAAGCCAGCAGGAGTGTTTAGCCCGGTGGTTTAAGGCCCACATGCTCAAAACCTGGTGATGGACTTAAACCGACAGGCAAGAGTAGAGGTCATGGAGTTGAGAAAATGTGCAAGTGTGTGAACACATGCAGATGTCAAACGCTCAACTTCCTAAAACCAGGTATTATGCCTTCCCTCAAAAACTGATACTGAAGCTCACAGAAGTCCATAAAGGTTTGTTATGTATAATAATTGTTACTTATTTTAAAGGACTTCAGAGAAATCATGTAGATGTAGAGATTTGTGTCAGAACACTACAAATAAAACACACAAAATTCTTTTTTTTTTGACACAAAGACTAGAATTTCAGGAGATCCAACAGAGGTGAGGCCTACTTTCCTGAACAGAGCGCTGACTGCAACTTATATTCTACTTGTAGTGCTGTATCGCAATGCTTCAATGAGCAGGTTCCTGTCTTGAGTTGTTTCTGTGCTTCTGACAGTGCTGTCTGCTGAGGTGCACCGGCCGGCAGAGGAAGCAGTAACCAAATATTTTCCATTGTTTCGTGTAGAACTGTTTGGCTGACCTCATTCTGCACTGGAGCTGAGGTCGGCTGAGTGGTGTGTGGAGGTGGTGGGAGAACAGAGCAGCAGCAGGGAATAGAGACAGCAAAATAAACAAAGAGTGAAAACAAGTAAATATTGGTGTGGCTCTCCCTGAGTAGACAAAACTGAAGTTAGAGAGAGGACTTGGTGTCAGTGTTTTCTCTGGGCTGAGGAGTCATATTTTCTGCCTTGTAACACAAATAGCCAACAATCTGATCTAATTAGGCTCAATACCAGTCTTTTACCATCATATCTAGCAGAAAGTTTACAGTGTGCTGCACCTGTAACCACACCTGGCAGTGATGCCACAGTGTACTACATCACAGCAGCACCGTCAACACACCCAGTTAAATAGTTATAAAATATGAATATATCCTATTATGTTTTGGCCTTTGGTAAACCTTCAGACTCAGAGTGAGGACTACTTTCAGGTGAATGGTCAGCTGGGGTCAGGGTGAATACTCTGAGATAAACTTTGGGGTTATAGAGTTGGCCGGGGGGGATGGCACAAGACATAGCATAAATGGTGAATGAACAAAAAATTAACTGAAAACTCCAAAACAATCTGTTTGTTCAGATCACAGTTCAATTGGAAAATACGTGATGCTTATTATATATATTTCTACATATGGATGTGACCAAAATACTGTAGATGTAAAAATATCAAATTCCACAGGTCACATAAGCTCAGAAGGGATTGGATGATTTTCTTTCTATAAAAAAGCACTTTTTATTTTAACTATAGACCCCTAATCCACAGTGTCTGTTGGAGTGTGTGTGTGCGTGTACACCTGGCCCTCAGTCCTGTCTCCTACCTTCACCTCTCCTCACCTCATCAGTTTGAAGTTGCTGAGCTTCCTGATCGATGACTTTCACAAGCTCAGTGTTTTGATGGATTGACCCTTGTCCCGCCAAATACCTCCACTGTAAGCGTAATTAAAATAATAAACGCAGCATTTCTGACACAGGCATGCTTCATGGCCGGTGCAGTGATCGTTTGCCGGTGCATTTCACTTCAGGCTTGACAAAGACAGAGGAGATCACAATGTCGCTGCGCAACAAAGTAGGAGAGCAAGGCTGTGATAGATTTCAACCATTTGTCTTCAGGATAGCGGCTGTGTGAGTGTGTGTTTGAGTCTGTATCCACCATTATATGTCTATGTGGGATTGTGTGTGTTGATTGCTGGTTAAGTGGGATGACCTCAATTATACTTGACCCTTCTTTGTGTATCTGTATAATTACCTCTCAATCTTCTTGTATATATGTGTGTGTGTGACTGTACTGCTTTTGTTTCTTTTATCAGAGCGATACAGTTATATTGGCAGAATTTAAGAAATCAGTCATTACATCACTAGTATAGACATTCAACAATCCACTCCTGAGCATAATCCTTTCCTGATGTTGCGAGGTATTGAATATTTGTATGCACCGTAGGAGTGTGTGTATTGTGGTGGTGGGGGCTTCATACTGAGCTGTTGTTTCTGGCAGAGCCCAAATAAGCATTACAGTGCATTAAAAATGAACCCGTCCAGCTCCCCTTCTATCCCGCCATCATGAAGGCAGCCCTGTCTGGCTGAGACACCTGGAGGGCCTGATGGATGGCCAGAGTTATGCATTTGAAAATAAAAATGTGTAAATTTATTTTGTAGCTGTCTGCGTCTGGATAATGAGGCCAGCGGCTGCAGCCAAAAGGACAAGAAAAAGCGCGGCCTGGATCTAACAGCTGTATTATTTTTGTGTACAGCATGATAATCACATCACTTAAATGCCAGCGCTGTATAAACAGCAAAGATCCATACCGTCTGTGAAATGATATCAGTAAGGATATAAGCCAAGGTTTGTGTTTGATTCACTTTGTGGAGGCCAGAGCAGCAGACAATACTGTTATCCTCCGTAAAAATGATATGTGACGTAGTTCTTTAACATTTGCTGAATGTAAAATGAATGACTGAACCAAACTCACCTTGACATGGGGTTTGGCCAGTAGTTTGAGAAGCTCTTTGACATCTCCATTGGCTGATTTCCCCTCCAGCTCCTCAGACAACTAGAAGAGGAGAAGACACAAATGCCTTTACAAAACAATATATCGGGAAATTTGTTTTCTGTAGATGCAAGATAAAATATAAATATGAAAATTGCCTTATTTCATTCAGGTATGTTTCCTGTCTTTTTCAAGAATGCCCCAATAACATTTACAAAGTTACATTTTTACCTAATGTAGTGGTTCAACAGCAGCTCTGCCATAAATGCCAACAGAGTAGGTTTTGATTTATAAGCATCTATAGTTCATCTGTTATACTATACTACTAATACTGGGATTCAATTATATGTTCACATTCTTCCATTTATTTTGTGAGGTGGGAAGGTTTGTCTTGTCCTCATTACTGAATAAGAAACTATTGCAGTGCAACTGCCATGTTTACAGTCTTTCATTCACTGTGATAAAGAGAGTGGTGAGCAGAAGGTTTGCAAGGCAGAGATACTGTAGTACTGAAAAGAAGAAGAAAACTCTCCTTTATTTAGCTTCATTCAGTTAGATTCAATTCAATTTGTATAGTGCCAAATCACAAAATACAGTATCTCTTGGCACTTAATAGAGTAAGGTCAAGACCGACAGTTCCCACCACAAACAAACACTTGGCGACAATGGAGAGGAAAAACTCTCTTTTTACAGGAAGAAACCTCTGACAGAACTGGACTCAGGGTGGGGTGAGAGGAGAGATTCATGTATATTATCAAAACACAAGCTGACCAATCAGACCTCTTACATTTTTGAGGAGGTGCATGTCAGCCATGTGCGTAAGCTCCATACCTTGATGCAAAGCTATAAATCCACCTTTACACACACTCACACCTGGTGCTGCTCAGCACAACCACATCAGCTGGGTGTTAAGGGCCCTGATCAAGGGCACCTGCATGCTATCAGGGAAAGTGCTGCTCTTTAACTTTTCCCACTCACATTAATGCTGTGGGTCCGGGGATCAAACTGCCACCAGAAAATCTTGTTCAATTTCGAAATTTTCAATTTAAAAAGTCGTAATCTAAATCTAGTTGTACATCTGTTATAGTCAAACAAGTGGAGGGAATTTGCTGGTAACTGAGATCATTTCAGACTATTTTTCTATGCCTTTGCAGAACTATTGACTTGAGTTTTAAAAAAACTGATTCTATTACTTTGTGAATATCAACAAAAGTATTATACCCAGTAAGGGATTGTGTAACAGTAAAGTCACCCCTCACAAGCTAATGCAAAAAGAACAGTTGTATGCTCGGGGGTACTGACTGTGCTTGTACTTTCAGGTGACCCGGAGCAACAGGGGACCATCAGACAGGAAAGATAATACTGTGCTAAATCAGGTTCATCCAAGTGGGAGGCAAGGTCTCACCTCGTCATGGGCCCTAGAATTCTCACTTGTTGCCACCTTTCTTTTGATTCAGTGGGATCATTTTTCAATGAAAATTTCAGGAACCAAAGAATTCGGTCCATTCCTCTTGGAAACAATGTGAGCTGTGAGAGCATCTCTGAGCAGTGGGACGGAGCTGGACTACATTCATGATAAATGTCTGGTAGCTCTGAGACGAGTGACTCTGCTTCTAAAGCCCAGGCCACGCTCCTCCGTCTGCACTCTGATTTATGGACGGTCCTGCTGGATGCTGCTGGATGCGGAGTGAGTGTGGAGAGGAGCAGCGAGCCATCCCACACAAAGACCTGCTTGTACTTGACTGGGATCAGGAGCTAATGTCGACTACACAAAGAGGGCCAGTGGAAATCACAGACTGAGGCATCTGCATGTGTGTGTAGGCAGAAGGAAGAGCTATACACATTCCCAGTCATGCTTCTTCTCTTGTTTGTGAGATGTATGAGCACGTGTGTACAGATGGTCATACTGTACATGGGTTTATGTGTATTTTGTATCACATGTATGTGAACTGTTCCACAGGTGGACTAGTTCAGCCTTTAAGCATACTTCAAAGTATGCAGTAAAGAACACAGTTACAGTTAAGAATACAGTTAATCATAAATAATGTCAAATGAAGTCAAAATAATGAATTATTTGGAACCACCAGGGTCAGTTTTCACGGCTCACAAGGTGAAGGTGATAGTTGAGACTGTTTCTCTTTAAGAAAAACAGAATCATAAGTGACAGTAGAAATCCAAAGAGAAAACATTTAAGAAACAAGAGACAGAGAATTATTAATAATTTTCATGCGTGAATTAACTATGAAAAATGAGGTAACATCTGGTGCACTGGCAGAAGTTGCTTGATTCCTGCATTGATTCACAGTCTTCACTCTGAAAACTTTAACACTTTGCCTGAAACTCTTCACCTTATTACAATTAATATTTACTTGGCCGACCAATACTTACATACTTACTTTGTTTTTGTTTTTTCCTGTTGTAATCAAGGTACGTACTTGGTAGGACATTTTGTAGCTAAAAAATAAAAAAATACCACTAACATATGTTTGAAATTTCTGTACTGACACATGTACACTGATATATCAGAAAATGCATATCATATTTTGAAATTTTATTTTATTTATTTGTCATTTTTCCTTATCTGACAAATTAAGGTTCTAAAGATAGAGGGTGTTGTATGTTGAAATGTTTGAAATGTGTAATTTGGGGCGTGTAAATAAAAATGACTCTAACTTTATTAGCACTTCAGTTGTTAAAAGTCTCAGCATAAAGCAGTGTTGCAAATATGCGTGAAAGACACATACATTATTTTGGTCTGTTGTCATCACATAACAGATAAGCTGAACAGGGAAATCTGCTCAGAACACAGTGTACTCCTTTAAGTGTGATGCTGAGGCAGATGATGACAGAGGTTGGAAAAACCTAGTTTGTTTGAGTAATGACCCCTGTGGTGCGGGAATAAGGCAACAGAGGTGAGGCAGTGGTAAAGGCAGGGGGCCGAGGGTCAGACAGGGGTTAGGGAGGACACTATGTCACTGGAACATGTGCTTGTGGCTGGGGGGGGGGGGGGGGGTCTTTTGAATATTTCCATTAGTTCTCCCTTGGGGGAGGGGGCTCAAAGGGCTAATGAATAGTCACAGTGGTCAAGGTTACTCTAGCTGAACCTCATTCAACCCTGCATTACTTCACTTTATCAAATATACACACAAAAACCCCTGAATGTGAAAGCGTGAGGTCAGAGTGACACAGAAAGGAAGACAGACCACATGTGTAAAGGGAGTATAGGAGAAGAAAAGATAAAGATGAAAGCAAAGATAAACACAGGAAGGTAGACATGGAGGTGATTCAGGGTCAGGGTCTTTAGTGAGGGAACATCTCTTGCTCTGATACAGCATCATCCATCATCTCATCGCCAAGCTGTTTACAGCAAGGGTGGGAGGCAAAGAAGGGTTAGGGAGAACTTTACATTTCCACTCCCTCATACTGTCCTATTAAAGCACCTTGTCCCATAACTCAGCGTGGAGGACAGATGGGACATATTTGACTACACTCTCTGCTCTCTACCTTCATGCTTCCCTGTTGGAATCACATTTTCCATCTTCAGACCATCACAGAAAGTGAGGGAGGGGGCAAAAGAAATGATGCTGGTCTCCTTTGAGACTGTGTGTATTTCATTTGTTAAATGTCATGGCAGGCGCTGCAGTGTTTAGATAAGTTTGATCCCAGCATGTCAGTTTATAGCTCTCCCTTGACCCTGAACGGCTAAGGGCTCAGTACTTTTATATACAGCTGCCAATATATCAACCTGACCTTTTTTAATAGCTTTTATTAAAACCATTAAAACATGTTAACCTTTTATTTAGAAAATCTGATCTAAGCCAGTCAGCGTCATCCATTTCATATGATGGATAAAATGCTTTTTGGCTCGATTTGTTGTGTAACTGATCAACAATACACTGGTTGACTACAGTAAGCTTTTCATATGAATTTATTCTCATGCATTTGATACACAGTTATGCACGAAGATGTTTTCCTATTATTATATTTTACAGGTTTCAATAAAAGTTTTAAAGTCTCACGGTCTAAATACTGGCTTTCACACTCTTCGAAAAATAAAATTAAAAAGGAAATAATGAATACATGGATTTTTCTCATGCAAATAATCAAATTTAAAGAGACTGAATGTCAGAAGAAACTAGTTTCTAAAAGTGACTTCAATCCAAATTCATTTTAATGGGGTCATTCCTGAAATACATAAAGTATATCAGTGGAAGATTTAAGATGCAATAGTATTTCAACCAGCGATAATGACTTACAGGCATCTTTATTTACAGTTTGAGCTTTCTCAAACATTAATTCAAAGATTATATGTATACAAGCATATGATTGACAGTGCATACTGTATATGAGCCCTATGGGAATCAAACCCTCTCTGTTAAATTAGATAAAAATGCGACAGACAAGAATAAAATGAAGTTAATAAGAAACAAAAGCTGCAAAGGCAGTCCAAAGCTTTGAGCAATAAGGTAAAAATGTCTGCATGCTTTTATGAGTGTATCATGAGCCTGTGTCTCGGATAGTTGACCTTAATACTAAAGACACATGATAAATCAGTAACTGACATATTATCCTTCAACAAAGGAGAAAATTATATTATTATTATTCTGATAAAGGGGTTTCAGCTGATAATTACATCCAGTAATCTGGAGCCTTTTCAGGCCACCGCAAGTATAATGAGATAATTAAATTTTTATTAGTTACACTGCCCTTTGTTAGCGCTTTAATGAAGAACAAGATATCTAATCAACATAATTGAGAAAGTAAGCTGGTGTAAAAAGGCTGCCTTCATTGTGCACTTCACCATTTTTCAACTGCAAGAGAAATGTTACCAGTTATTGCATCAGTATCTGCCAAAACAAAAAAGATAATCGTCATTATTGACCCTGAAATTCAAAACTGGAGCACAACTATTTTTTACCTCTTAAATTCTTAGATTAAATCTCTATTCAACAGTAACTGTGTCATATTCTGATGGTCTGAGTTTCACTTACATTTTTAAACTGTTGGACCAGCCAAAGGCTTGTGGAGCCATAATTTACTGTACAGTAAAAACTAACATTGAAGAGCCACCTGACACTGATGAAGCCCTATCTCTCTCTCTCTCTCTCTCTCTCTCTCTCTCTCTCTCTCTCTCTCTTTCCCATTACTAGTTATAGGTATGGATTGCAGACTAGTGCTCTTTGATGGCACCCAGTGGTCTTCCCAAGTAACAGCAGGTCTTTGGGTGAATATAAAGATGTTGGGAAGCTTGCCAGAGGAGGGAAAGAGTGTTTTGACGGGAGTGAGCCACCAAGACAGACAGTTTTGGTTCAAGCGATGGACACTGATCTGGAACAAGGGGCTGGCATTCAGCTCACTGCTGGTCTGGCATGTTTAGCTTTTGACAGGACTGACAGAGACAGATCAGATCGACAGCCTGGAACTTACACAGAGCTGGCACATGTGTGAGGCTGATTTGCCCCTTTTGATTAATGTAATGTGGTATTTTACATTCCACAATGAGGCAAGAGTGCTTCTATTTCAGTCTTAATGAGCACTGGAAGGAGACTGTGTGTGTAGTAATGAACGTCTATGTACATCCATAAACGTGTGTGTACAGTCACCCACTGACATGTCTTTATATGTATGTAATACAGCACCTATTCCCTGGGCCCAGTATCGATCGTGTTTCAGGCGGCGTTGGCGGTGCTAGGTTGCTTGAGCAGTGGCAGTCACCTGCTGTGAGCGCTAGACAGTGCAGCCGGGGGCAGGCGAGGGTTGAAGTGTCATTTTATGTTAGGCAATAAATTAAGCCTCCATTACCCGAAACCCAAGCCCGAAATGAATTTCATCTAACTGTAGATCTCTCCCGTTGCACTTCAGTCCTCAGCCACCACTTCAATAGTGTTCATTTGGAGCGGTGACATGGGTGAAAAACAATCCGTTTTAAAAATACACTGCAACGCTCCGGGTTGGGAGTTTTTCTTTTTTTGACTAGCCAAGGAAGGGGGACTCAGGATTGCGGTGTGCTTTGAGACGCTTTGATACACCATCTCTGGGCTTTATCCCGATACCTGATAATCCCAGGGAGACGCTTTGCGGGGCATTTACCAGGAAGCATAAATTTGAAAGTCTGTAATTTGACAAAAAGAAGGAGAAAGAAAATCTGTAAGGGGGAGGGAAGATGGAGGCTGATTGTTGGGGGTCTCTTCAACAGACTATGGACTCCTGCCACTACCTGGCGAGGCAGAGCAGAGACTTTGGAAAGAGAAACAGAAGCAAGCCGTCACACTGTTGTCTGCTTGAGTCTAGTGGAATTCTTGTTCTGGTGTTATCTGGTTAGCAGTGTCCTTTGCCAGTACTAACAGCAGGGTAGAACAAACACACAGAGAGAAAAAGAGCTATAAAATGTATTTTTGAGAATATTGTCCCTACATATTCAGACTCAGCCATCCTGGTTTGGTTAAGGGTCCTGAGTGGTTTGGGAAACCTGTCATCTGTATTGGTGTGTGTGAACCCTCCAGGATGGAACGCTCTGGCTCATGCACTGACACTTGTGGCCTGCAGGGTCAGGAAAACCACTCTAGACCACAAGACGGCCTTTCTATCGTGACAGTCTCAGGACACTCTGGACTCTCTCCTCCTCTGTCTTTACCCCAACCGACTGTAAGAACTTCAGCCCCTCTCTCTCTCGTCTTTCCCTTGACTCGGTACTAATTAGGATGATGTATGGCTGTGGGCTCTTTAGAAGGGGTGGAATAGTCGGAGGCACTTTGATTACAATAAACAGAGCTGGGGATTTCAAACAAAACCACACACCAATAAAAGGGCTTTTCCTCCTCTCCATTCACCATGCCAGGCTGGTTCTTGGGTTTACACAGGTGTGTGTGTGTGTGTGTGTGGGTGGGTGTGGGTGTGTGTGAGAGAGAGTGGGGCACTGCATGCTTATGTGCACACGTGGCTTTCAATAAATATTGCTGATGAACAATACTGAAACAAATGTCAGGATACTGGACATTTACGCAATAAATCGTATCTTTCTGGCTTGAGGAGGCGGCTGGGCAGTGGAGAAAATCCTCATCAATGTGGTCTGTTGGTACTAATATTATCTGTGTGATGACTTCTCATTGTAGGTTAACCAATGAGAGGACTGCGTCATAGGTGATTTCCGTCTCTAAATCTGAATATTGTCGTTCGCTGCCTCCGTGACTTCGATAAAATGATATTCTAAATCATCTGGTTTGCCGCTGCTGTAAAGTGTCATCCATCTTAAAGCTTTACTCTGAAGTGTGTGGCCCTTCTATCCGGTTTCTGCCCTAGGAAAATGATCAGTTTGGTGTATGGCTAGACGTTTGGGCTGGGAGCATGTGGCAGGGTAGGCGGTGGGTGTAGAGTAGGGACCGTGCAGTGTTATTGTAACAGAGACCAAACTGAGAACCAAACTGAGAAGGGGACAGTGAAAGGTTCACTCCAATTAAAAGTGAAGAGGATGAAATATAATTAAGGCTACTGCATACTGGATGGCTGTTGGTGTATGTACTGTATGTGTAACACTGTGACTGTAAGCGATTACAGATGCGATAAAGGCACTTGGCATTTGTGATCTGAGTTTCTGCATTCAATCACCAAAACAAGCTGTTGTACAGCGGATAAACTACCTACCTGCTTATACTAAGTCTCTATGGATTTGAGTACTGGCCTTAGTATCCATCTGGTTGGTTTTCAAACACAAACACTGAACCAGAGCAAGAAGAAAAGACATGTGTGAGTGAGCAGAGACAAATTAAAGAAAAACCTGATAAATGGGTGGAGAAACATAACAAATGCAGAAGTCTCATACCCAGGACAAGAGGCCATTAAATAGTTTGATGGTATGAGCATGATATGAATCATATGCTATGGCCTATAGTCACTGATCTAACTTAACCAGAACCTTCAGACAAATCTGACTTACAAGGTGGTATAGAAATTACTGTAGCTGTACCTCAATTCTCAACTTAACTTTTACTTGAATTCAGTTTTATGAATGAATGTTTTCATCTTTTTCTATTCTATTGTGTAGCTTATCCATTAACAAAACTTTGGAAGCTTGGAAGATGGGAACTTTAAAATAAGTAGGAATTCACAATCCTCTCTGCTCCATGAAATCAATTTACTTACTATAATCTCCATTATTGTAAATCCTCATGTTTCATTATGAGATTGACCCGTTGAGGAACTGCTACTAACTGGGTGATCTCGTTACACGTGGCGATGGTGAGCTGCCACCTGAATATCTTTGCCAGCTTTGTAACACTGTGTTTCTGGCTGAAATGTTTCAGTTTTATTAAAGGTTGCACTGCCTCTGGTTACAAAGCACCAAGTCATAAATTTGATGGTTGAATCTTAAACTAGCAATGAAATTTCCTGCTGGGGTTTCAGTCTTTTGAGCAGCACTTTCCAGATGTGGAGGCCAGACAGAAGCCGGTGCATTCATGTTCTTTTCCCAAACCTTGTGCCATAATAAGTTTCAGACTAGTCTTTCAGACAGAATAACTTCCACATACACAAGACCAACCTTCATCTGTCAAAGGGCCAACCGGGGTTACCAAAATGTTTCTTCTTCTACTGTGGTGAAAAGTGTTTTCAGTTCTGCTCTTCCACCTGTAGTGGCAGTGGTGCTTATCGGTGCGACACATAAACTAGCCACAGAGGTAATTATAGGTTTCTTTTCATGTTGGACAGGCGCTCTCGAGCATCATCATCATCAAACATGAAATGAAGAAATATCTTTTTGGGTGATGATCATCCTTCCACACAGACTGTTGTTTTCCTTTTAATTTGTTACCCGGCAGTAGTTGCAACCAAATAAATAGCAGCTTTCGCCCCAAAAGAGAGAACTTACTTCATGGGCTGAGGCTGCGCTGTATCCACAGGACAGGGACAGTTCCTTCATAGTGCTGCAGCCGTTCAGCGGATCTGAAAGGACAGATTGTGTTCATCAGTAAGGAGAGAAAGAGATGAAGGAGTTCAGCACTGGGTTGCAGAGCCTAGCGATGCCTCCTGATCAAACACACACGTGTGAGCACGGAGTACTCACTAAAACCCATGTGCACACCAACAAGCACACATATGTAGAAAACATATGGCCTCCATCCACACACTATGCTCAGACTCACATGAGATCAAAACAACTGTAATCTTTTCCAGACACCAGCACACACACAGACTTTTCACACAAGACTCCCTCAACTGAGCACAACAGAGTATTCTAAGTATTTCAGCTTCTTAATACTGTACAACAATCAGTTTCCACCATGAAATTGATATGCCCCAGTGATGACACAGTGAGGATTCAAATCATTTCAACAGTCTGGTTAATTGGCTAAACATTTCCTTATCAACCTCAACACCCTGTTACTGATGTTGAGAGACAAGCCTATTATCTCTGGAGAGTTGCTAAAATGGAAAAGTAGACCCACGACTCGTGTATTAGCGTTTGCTCATTTACACACACAAAAACACTTCATCCTCAAAACTGATATACAGAAACAGGATGGAATAATTTATATACACACAACTGCATGGCCACGCTGCGCCAGTCAGGCACACAGTGTACACCGGTCACCGGCCTCACGGACGCTCAAAAACACTACAACCATCCCATATGTAGTTTGGGAGCCAACTGTGGGGAATCGTTGACAGCCTACAGGCTGCTGTCAGGTCCCATCAGAACAGACAGGGACAACTACTCCTCCAACAGCCACTCCGGAGTCTCCTCAGCCCAGCATGGTGAAGGGAGCTAGGCCATGGGTCTGACTGATAGCTGGGCCCTGGGCTGGGGTCCAACTGGATGTCCCAGAAAGCATTCCAGCACGATGGTGGAACAGAGGCCCTCTGGCTGGGAAGTGACGAAGCCCCAGGGCCAGCTCGGTGTCTGCAGGAATGATCACATGGGAGCTACACACACATGTACACACTGATGGAGCAGTGACAATTTGCCACAGAGATCATTCAGTGGGACGAAAGTGACAAGAAAAGCAGTTTGTTTGCTGTCACACTGCCCGAAGTAGCTTCAGATGCTGTGTACAGTAAGCTATCTGTTTTAGACTATTTCAACAATTTCCTCCTCACTACACAAAATATGTTTTTAGATAGACAGCATTCTGCAGTAGCAGCACTGTGGATACTAGGGAATGCTAGATAGATGGTGAATGCTGTGAGATTACACAATCACAAGATGGGATCTGTCGCTATTGACATTCCACTTGAAATCTTTTCCAATTGCCTGGCCCACAGGCTAAGGTGAGGAAGCTCTGATTAGCGAAAAAATACAACATGTATGGTGGTTCATTTCAGTCACTGGTTATGTCTGTGCTGATAACCTGGAAAATAAATCCTGAAACCCAAAACATGAGTATCTGTTCACAGCACAATGCAAATACAGCTAATGCGAACCTATCAAGGCACTTTTATGATTCTCTGGTAAGAAAATCTGTGAAGTATGTGTTAAATCTCTCTACATGTATCCTCCCTGGCCATCAAGAACCAGTTCAACTCTTGGCCTTACAGTTGCCATTTCAGCTCAACTTATCCACAGTCTTCAGTGATAAATCACGGCCTGTTAGGAGCTGTGTTTGTAACTCGACAGCCATGTTTCGAATAAAGCTTAGAGGTTCAAATCCTGTAAAGCGTTTGTTACTCAGCTGCAAAAAACATCAGTGCATTAAGTGTCGTGGGTAATCTGTTGAAGGCCTGAGTAGAGGCTGATGGTTGCTCAGCTCAGCTGTAGGCATAAAGAGCTGTGACTAGAGGACCTAGAACAAGACAGCTGGGATGTGAAGTTAAACACATGAGTGGCAGAAAGAGCAAAAGCAATACAAGGTCTGCAATGTCTGGGAGAGGTGCAGGAACTTTAAGAAGGTAGTGATAAGGCTGGGACAGCTGATAAAAATTGGAATAACGGGTTATTAACACAAGCATGATAGTCACCAACATTTAAGTAGTTGCTGAGTTTAACTGTTGTCCAGTATATTACATGTTTTATGGCATCAAATGTAAGACTGCCACTCTGGGGCAATTCCTGGAAATTTTTCATCCCTCCTATTTAACTACATAGCCACGTCATATTTGAACGGTTTCTCTCTAGTGTTCATGAAGTCCCAACAACTCCACCCTGTCTGAGTCCTCTGTCTGTTCCTCTACAGTAGAAGGCCGTAAAGGGGCAGGCAGGCAGCTCCAGTTACTTCATCTGTCCTGAGTCATCTTTTGGCAAGAAGCAGATGGGAAATAATGAGAGGTTGCCAGTGTCTTCAGCGCTCAACATACCACAGTCCTAGTGACATCTGCTTAGTGGTGTTGCTCCACCACCTCAACACTTGGTTACTGTGGAGATTTCTCCTCTGCTCCGTGAGCAAATCTGAGATTGAAATGCTTTTGTTACAGTTCAGGACACTTTCCAGTGCCTGTCCATATTTATGATGTATTTTAAAGTCATTACCCGCGTTTTGCATAAGCGCGTTCTCTGTCCCCTTGGTGAGGCAGCAGTGCTCCTGGCAAACGGCAAGTGGCCTGGTGAATTTAAAACGGTGAGAGGCAGTGTACTACAGCCAGGGCGAAACAGCTCAAACCGAGCGCAACTGCAGGACCTGGCGAATCAAGACACAAGTTCTGAAGCTTCTCGATGAAATGTAGTACTACTTCTATGTAAAATAAAGGCAGAAAGTCATGATCAAAATGTAAAACTAAAGGAACTCCCTGAAGCTTTGGATGAGTAGGAAGTGAATGAATGCTACTGAGCTTAAAAAAAAAAACAAAAAACACAATAAGACAGTGTGTCCTGTCTTTACAGAGGCCTCAGACTAAGTTATGTTTGCTTCCAGAAATACCCTGCGGTAACAAAATACACACAGCAACATGAGAAAAATGAGGAGAAACACTAACCTGGGTAAGAACTGATGAAAAAATTCCAATGAGAATGGACTGGAACAAAACATAACATCCATCCATCTTCATCTTCTTTGAACATAGCTTCAACCACTGCGAAGGATCACTGTATTAGAGTTGGTCAGACATGAAGACCTTACAAGAAACTTTCAGTAATCCAAACTGTATTTATATTCTCTTCGCTATTGATCCAAAGCGTGTGCAACAGAGAAAGAACAATGACCGTCTCAAGCCTTGACTGTCCCAGCGTGGAGGTATAGCTAAGGAAAAATCTTCAAACCTAATCCGGACACACTGCAGCAAGTACAGTCTGGCACAGAAAGAGGAGAAGGCGTGCAAGGGAAGCGAAAGCTTGATAGGCGGAGAGGTTTGCTGATGGAAGGAGAAGAAGGTCTGGAGATCAGAGGCTGGATAGTGTTTCTGTTTCTAAGGTACACAAGGGGCTGAGCCTGGTTAGTAATCACTGGCCAGAGAAAACTTCACATCGGACCGGTTAGGGTTGTGATCTTTCTCCCTCCTATTTCTGTATCTACCCACGGGCCGGATCCAGTATCTGGCCTCCTTTAATCCACCCGGGTTGATCTCTTGGTCTGATCCAGAACACCTTGTCAACTCACTACAGCCCGGTGGGCTAGACCAGAAAAAAAAAAGCTAGGGGAGGCGGGGAAGGGGGATTACAGACAGGCGTGCAGGAGTTACAACTGAAATAGTTGTATGAGATGATATATTTTACTCAAAGAGGAATAAGGGAGAAAAGTATGGAATTTAGCACGTGTCCTGTACATTAGGTCAGTTTACAAAGTCTTTGGCTTTTGGCACTGGCAGAATGGCATCAGGTCCTGGACATTGTGCTGCGGTTTGTGAACAATCACTGCAAATGACAGTACCATTCACCATCAGTCTGTTGGGGTACAATCCTGCTAAGTGTTGAAGACCAAAACTGATTCAGCCCAGTGTCATCGAGGTAGCTATTAGAATATGACAGCATCGAGTCAATACTGACATTGAGTGTTTACAAAGCTTACACAAAGGCAGCTAATTTAACAGTCTTTCCTCTTGGATCTAAGGCTCAAATACCTCTCAGATGGTTTTCTGTGGCAGCTGATCAACAAAAATGTGCAATTTTAATTAGAAATAGGAAACCTAGCATGTAATACTATAAAGGGAAGGTCTGCCAGACTTTCCAGCCAATTCTATCACTGACTTGAGTTTCTCAGGGCAAACCTTTATATTTCTGTCGGTACTACTGAAAGAATCAAAATAAAACTCTCGTGTCCCTAGAATGGGTCACCAACCCACAATGATACATTGAAGGTGTTGATCTGGGTCATGAACTGGCAACAACTGGTCAATTAATGATAACTATTTTCATCAATGTTTTCAATCCAAAGGCAACCGTGCGATGGGTCTGACTTCTTTACAATGTATAGTTTGTTGTCTTACCAGTCTTACCTTGAAAAATTGAGTATCCTTGGGTTTTGACTGTTGATTGGAACAAACAAAGCAATCAAGACATCAGTTTGGCCTGTGTAATTATGATGTTCATTTTTACTATTTTCAGATATTCTACAGACAAACAACTGGTGAGAAGAAAGGCTAGGAGAATGTGACAGCTGATTAGGCACAGAGTAGGTCCAGAAAATGAGAGAAAGAGAGTGGGGCCGAGAAAGGAAGACCTGCTAGGGCAGCTGGCTAACAATCATGGCAACCATATCATTTAGATGAGGATACGTTTCCTTCAGGCTCTTAGGAGTAGTGAGGCTGGCTACCTCACAGACATCACATGTATTCTGTAAAAGCCAAGGACAGTGGGGACATAGTCACATGATACACACTTGTGCTCTGAGGGCCATCTTGAATCACAGCTAAAGTTTTCCGTCTGTGTTTTGGCCACTAAATGTACACAGGATAAAATGTTACCCATCAAAAAACAGAGGAAGTGGCATTTATTAATCCGCTCATTCCAGTGATATACTTAGCTGCTATTGGACAGGCTGATATGCCGAATGACTCGTGAGGGCATAATGTGGAGACTTAATCAATCACACTGATTTTTTTTTTTTGGTACTTTTCAGGCAGTCAATTAAACATATAAATTTGTTCAGACCATCTTTAAAAGCTCCAAGGTGAGCCTATGATGTCTTCAGGCAGTTCTAGTGCATCAGGAGCCATAAATACACTATATGGCATCTAGACCCTAATTTTCCATATTTTTGTGTGTTAACTCCTATGCTCCATGTCCCTGTAAGATTGGCTTTGTATCATTATGAACCTTCTGGTTTCACTTTGGTGATTTTTTCTAAAGAATACAAATCGGGGTCAACCAAAAGTGACCCTGGAATAATGGTTGGGGATGCTCCAGAATTTTCATGATTACCAGCGATATTTGATAGAGGCTGAGGACTGGTGGATCGGTAGGCCTCTCCTCATTTTACTATCCCCCTCAGTGCTCTGAACCGTGGTTCAAGTCAATGAGTTTAAGGTTATTCAATTCAGTATTCAGTAGTCAACAGGCCATGCCAGCCGGTCCTCTTCTACTGATTTCCCTCACCTTTCCCTATTCCTGCAACCTTTGGCTTCATCTACATCTAACTTCATCTAACTTTATTGGCTCAATTCAGGAGCTTGTTTGTGGACACTAGGCATGCTCTTTTAACTATGCTGTAGTCAACCATTAAACTCCCTGTAGAAAACATTTGGAAGGTAGCCTAAGCACGGTTAACATTGCAGGAAAGTTTATAATATTTTACGTAGCGTTTTCAAATACCAAATAACCAACGGCTTTGTCAAAAACAATATTTCTAGCACGCACAAATGGCAACAATCACTGTAACCAAAGTCTGCAACGAGGTTCTAATTTACAATCACTGCCATATCAAAGCCCCAATCTTTTCAATAAAATGAAATTTACAAGGTTGTCAAGACCACCAGCAAACTCATTTTCTATCAGGATGCTAGATGAATATGGCGGGATCTCTTTTTAAGGATAGAGCTCCCTTCCACAAAGCAACTGATATTCGTATCTCCCATGAGAACTCCTGTTCCCCTGAAATAATAAATACAGACCCCAAGAAGGTGACCACAGGACATACTGACCACAGGCGGTACAAATGATTCTCTGAGGTGGTATAGGTTTACAGGGTGAGTCCTGAACCGAACCGATTAGGTAGGTTTTTGTGCTGCATACAGGGTGTGGGGCTTAAATGACTCTGAAGAAACAATTGCAGCAGGGTGAGAGGTTTAGAACAATTTCCTTTTGTGATAATGGGGACCAGGAGCAAGTATGTTACAAAGTGTGGAAGGATAAGATAAGTGCCCAAGGGCATGTCTAGGGTTAGTGTTATGTGGAGTAGGTTGTTGGACATTACAGGGTGAGTCATAAAACTTGGAGGGGTTAGCTAGAGCTCGATCCAGGTATTCATAGGATGCAAGTCACAGGCCTCCAAGAATACAGTCAGTTTGTCTAGAAAATGAGCTCGTTCATCAAAAATAGCTCTGAAACTTTCCATTTTGGGTACAAGCGTCAGCTGCAACACCTTCACATGTCATTAAATACCTTAGCCTAGTAAACTGGCAAATCATTAATATTGCTGTGTGCAACAACAATGCAGAATTATAAGCCTATTAACCCAGCTAACAAGAGCAGATTTAAGGAAAACTGACTGACCACAAAATGAGGGATCTCAGAGTCTGGCTAAGGCCTGCTGACAGAAACTTGGTCTTAAAGAGAGCCCACCTGAGGCAGGTGGAAATTGAATAATGTATTATATTTCCTGTGGCACAGGTGGGAATTTTGGCAGTGGAACAGTGAATGTGGTGGGTTATAAACACATGAGTAAGTCCCTTTAATTGAAAAAGAGGCAAACTGTCTGCGTCGTTTTAGCTGCTAGCTATACATGCCAGCACTCTCACATTTCATATGTCAGCTCGATGCTGTACGATGAAAGTCTGCAAATAAAGCAAACCTGTGAGCCCCTGGGCCTGCTGAAAGATGATAGAAGTCTTTTTTCATCTCTGACATAATCGGATTATGTGTGGGACATGAAGGCTGTCAACCATCTGATGAGGAGCAGGTGAAGAGAGACAGAAAGGAGCGAAGTCTGGATTAGAGAATCCTTGTGTGGGTCTGAATTCTCTTTTTCTTTTCTTGTCTCCTTTTTCCATCTCTGACACCTCCTCCTCTGGTCTGTCTTTCTCTCTAGACAGACTGACCAGTAACGATACTCCATAATTACCCAGGTGAGGCCTGAGTGTTTCCATGAGAGACCTGAGTTCGCAGCCTGTCAGATTAACATGATGTGTGTGTTTTCTCTCTGCTGTTTAGCCTTTCCCAAAGTATCCTTCACAGCCTTGTGGAATAAAGGTGGAGATCTGGAGATTTGGTGAGGTGAGGTTTTAGAGAAAGGACAATTACAGTTTTATTAATGGTGTACTTACTGATATTGTATATTCACCTGAATATTTGCGTCTTGTGTGCTGGTTTCTGCTGTAAGGCGAGATGGATTTCTGTACTTCTGTGATTCAAAGTCTAAATGTCTGTTCATTTGGCTCACTGGATGACAGGCTGGCTCACGTCTCAGTACCAAGTAGAAAGCAGAGGAAACATATAGATTTGCTTGTCTGGAGGCCAGGGCAGTTTCCGCCCAACCTGCCTCCGTTAACGATAAGAGGCGTAAAAGCAGCTCAGTTTCTCTTCATTGAAAAAAAGAATAAGAGAAAATAGGTAGAGGTTCATTCTGGTGAAGAAACAATATGGTTCTTTGATGTTATATTGATGTTAATCATTTCATATTGTGCTATCTGTATTGTATTAGGTGTATTTATTCTGCTACAGTACCAATAATGAATAGGGTCACATTAAGCAGACCTTGACTGATACTGTAATTACTGAAATGCGCAGCACTTGGGCTCAAAAGTGAGAGCCACTCGTATCTAGCTGGCAATTGAAAAAGGTATTCAAATTTCATGATGGCATTTAGGGAGTTGATTTTACTATTCAATCTTTCTTTAATGTATATTCCACAAACCTAGTGATTATCAGCTGTGTTGTAGTAAGAATGAATTAGGTTGGAGAAAAAACTACGTCAAAAGGTCTGCATAGCTTTTTTGCCATTGGTATGGTTGGTACTGAGGAGGTATCTTATTCTTGTATCCATCCATCACAGCAACTTACCTGGTAGGAGCTCAGCAATATAACGCAGCACTCTCTCTTCCCTGCCTACTTTCCACCTCCACCTGCCAACAGGATAACAGGGCAGTCATAGGTCAGGGGATTTCTACTCCTTTGTGTTTAGGTCTACCTAGGATCTCCTCCCAGCTGGAGCGTTGCCCGGAATACCCCTAGGGTGGCATCCAGGCACAATGACAATCATCTGAACAACATCAGCTGGTTCCTCACCATGTCGAGACATGAGCCTGGATACATTGCAAGATAACAGATTTTTGGTTGCTAATTCTCTCAGTCACCACACAAGCTCAAAGACTGATGCATAGATTTAGCTTCCCCTTCATGTGTAGCCTCCTCTGTGTTCTCGCAGGTCCATCTGATGGAAAACTTTAGCAGCCAAGTAATGACAATTCAAAAGGGAAGTTTTTCTAGCAATTTGTTTTTATGCTCAGGTAAAGGCTATGAGTTATGACTCTCCTATCTGAACAGTACTTGCTCTCTCCCCTTTATGCTCCTCTTGAAGATTAGCGAGGGTGTAATCAGGGGTGGTTAGAGGACTAGGTGAAGTCTGGGAGATCCACCCTTCTGTCTGGTAAATATCACAGAAATATAATGCCACCTTCGTAGCATCGACAATCACCCCCACACTATGCAGTGTTTCTTTGGGGCCAGCAAGAATGAGAAATGAACATCTTGCATGAGCCCTGCCCACATCATTATCCATGTTCAAGATGCCTTGTTCTTTGGCCCATCCGCAACGAAATCCAGACATCAAATAGAGCCAGTTCCTCAGGTCCAGACATCAGGGTTTGCGCTGGCGTCTGAGGTATGCCATAGTTCGGGCGCTTTATGCTCACATTGGTGATGTTACAGCCCTGGATCCTGAACAAACTGCGTTTGAAAGATTTCTTCTTTGGGGGAGGGGATGAAAATTATGTCGATTTTCTCTCTCAGTGGTCTCTGCGACATAATTACTCTGGCCGGAGAGAAACAGAGACCACCAAAGGGGAAAATATATCATGCCAGCACATGAAAACCATGTCGGCATTCTTTCAAAATGAAGACCATATAGAAAGGACACTGTCAAATGTACCCCTAACAATTACAGAAGATTTTTTTGACTGATAAAATAAACTACATGAGGTGGAGAAAGCGCGGAGGCAGTTATTACATATCTTAACTGGTTGAATAGTGACAAGCTGATTTACAGTACAAAAACCCTATGTAGCAAAAACCCTCATGTTCGCTTTCCAAGAGATTAAGAAGGAGATTGGCTGCAGATTGCAGAGAATCCCAAGTGAAGATGAGGTTAGGGCAGACAGACAGAATGTGTTACATTCATTACCCTTGTCTGTCTGCTAGCGTATAAAGATATCAAGTGTGCTCATCTTCTCCCCAAACTCTGCAGCGATCTAGTTTAACAGGCAGTAACTGGACCGCAGGCCCATTCACGCTGGCAGAGGGGGAGTCAGAAGATCTGGGTGGGTAGGCTGTTGGAATGACAATAAACTTAGTATTGTATGAATGAGACTGGAGAGAAGGAGTTTGAATAAGCCGTGTTGAACAAAGGTGCAAGTGTGTTTTTTATTTGAACTGCAGAGGTTGGCTCAGGGGTGGGGGTCAGGTTAGAGAGGGCTCAGATTCTGTCCTGTCCCACGAGAGGAAGGATGTGACTGTGAAGGTGGGTAAGGCAGACAGTATTCAAGAGAGATTCCAGATCCAAGGGGACGAGGAGATTAGTAGTAGAGGAATATATAATAACTACATGTTGATTAGAAAACATACAATTTGCAAAAGATGACTCGGTAGAAAAATGAATACAAATTTTCTACACTTCTAGAGATAAAAATAGCTTGTTTGACAGTATGCATTTACAAAGAACTGAGGTGCTTCAACCCTGACTGGTATGAATTTGGTCTTTGTCAACTGCTGTGACATGACAATACCAACATGGGTATAAAAATCTGAACAACCCCCCACCCCCAAAACAGACTACATAAAACTAGTATCATACTCTAAAACAAAGAGGCGCTTTTTTTGTTTTACCTTGACCAGCGACTGGAGGCTCCTCTCCCCAAACATGTCCTGGAGGAAGGCGTTGTCCTCTGGGCAGCTGACATGGGGCTGCAGCTGGGAGGGCAAAGCCGCCAGCAGCTCATATAGGCCTGGAGAAGGGGAAGAGGAAACAGAGGGTCGGCATGACAGTGGGAGGTATAAATGCATGCATGCACAGTCACACACACAAAAAAAAACATGCATAGAAACAGATGCGCATACATCTGTAGTTTACTGATACATAAAAGAACTGAAATGCTGTACGTGTGCAGGAATATTTATACTGTGACCTCAGACATACACGAAAGACAGACACATAAATAAATTCCAATACTAGGTCTTAGTTACACACACACACACACACACACACACCCTTTCATTGTTATCTGTGGGTGCCCACGCTGTTTCTTTAGGACTTCTTCAGATGCTCTCATTTAAACACACAGCAAAGTAAACACTTGAAAGTACTACAAGATACTTTCAGCAGAAAACACACACAATTTTGCTTGTCACTGGAAGCAAAAGGAAACATAGAGGTAATAAAGTATTTCCTTCAGTCTCTACGTCCCACCATTGTCCCAGCCTTTCCTGTTTTTTGAGGAACACTGCTGTCCCCAATCAGAGACAACTCCAACATGTAAGACCACTACAAATTCCACTTTTTGATCAGTTGAAAAGTTTAATATGAGCCTTCTTTTTTTTAACTAAACAGATGGCACTCATGCCTCAGGAGGCTTTCCATCCACACATCTTCCTTGCCTGTAAACAATCAGTTCTTTGGAGTAAAGTACACGTGTGTTTGCTAATCAGAAGTTTTGGAAGAAGTACTCAGGATAAATTGCCTATGTGGCTGCTGTACTGTGTATGTCAGTAGCTTTTTTATGTATATATATAGAAAGCCTAAAATGGAACTGAATTGTTCTGAAATAACCTTATGCACTGAAAAGAACTGAATTTGAGGTTAGAGTGAAGTGAACAGGCTTGGCTTTATACCAACTGATGTCATGAGCTTGCAAGGACAGAGACTTTTATCCAGGCCTATGTGGCCTATATATAGGTCATCACCATAGCATGAGCAACGTTTGTTAGTGACAGTGAGAGAAACAGGGTGCATGGATCAGCAGGCCCATTGCTGAATCTCAATCCCCTCAGAAGAGTTCATGCTGAAATCTGCTAGGCCTTTTGGGGTTTACTAACCCGGCTTATAAAAGGTATGAATATTTCAAATTCAATTTAAAGAGAAACAGACTGTGGAGCTGATGGTTTCAAGATTAGGCAGAGGGGAGGTGAAACACTCAGAGGGAGAGAGCACAAAACCAGTGAGTGAGCAGGGTTCCTTCCAAACACAACAGAGTCCTGGAGCGAAACTGATGGAGAGTAGTAGCAGATACTTGTTTGCTGTTCTGTTCTGGTCTTCAGCGTGGCCATGATCCACTAAACCAGGAGATATATTAAAGGTCAGGCCTATACAGAGTGCAGTGAAGCTGGGTTATATGCATCAAAGACCTCTTTACTAATGCCAGGCCCCCCGATTCAAACTCCTCAAACACAACCACACAGCGCTTGAAACCCTTTGAACTAACACTGATCATGTGAAGAAACTCTAAACACATTCACGGCGGAGCCATCGAAACATCAAAACAAACTTGAGCGGCTTGGCTACCTCTCTGAGAGTGTCTTTCATCAGAGGACAGAGCGAAAGAGGGGAAGGAGAGAGAAAAAACCATCACAGACACAACTGAAGTAATTCATAGCTGAGAATGATTGATTGAAAACAATGGTTGACGTCGTTGGCTGAATGAATGACCGACTGACTGAACTGGCGGGCCAGCCACGACTCGGTTAGAGCAAGTGTGTGCTGGCAGCTCAGGATGTTTGGCAGGAGGGCTATGGCTGACTAAGTTAGCTCATGTCATGCGCTGCTGCTGCTGCTGCTGCTGGGCAGTGAGATGGATGGAGTGTCATCTGCCACTTTCAACCCTCTGCTATCCATTTGCAGGTGATTTGAGGTTTGACTCTGTGATCTTTGAGCAGACACACAGGATGTATCACGATATCCTGCCCTGTTCTTCAATTTGCAACACAGATTCTGTGTAGTGTTGGTGCCTCACACCATACTGCTACAGACGTTCTGTGGTAGAGAAAGAAATATAACAAAGGAGACAAAAAGCCACTGAACAAGAGAGAGATTTTACACACAACACATGTGCACCAGTCTTACTACAGCAACCCCTGTGGTTTTACTCAAGCTTGGAGTGTGATATTGTCCCTGGTATATAATCATCTGATTTCTGGTTCTGTGGTCCTCATTGCCAATAACTTGCTTTCTAGCTAACACAAGCCTGTCTGAGGGCAGCTGGCCCCCTCAATCATTTACAACTTGGAACTCCCAGCAGGACATCTCACATAATATATTAAAAAAAAGATTTAAAGAGACAGAAGAGAGGATGAGGTGAGGGGTGTAGGAAGGGCGGTGAGAGTGGGGGGAAGAGATATGGTGATGTCATTACTATTGGCAATGCTGAGATGCAGGTAGGAGGGGATGAAGGGAACGAGGGAGGGATGGAGAGAGTGAGAGTCCCAAAGCATTATTCTCCCCAGGTTCAAAGTCTCCCCTCCTGTCTACACTCTCAATGATTCAACACTTTATTCCTTCTGACAACAATTCCACTCTGTCTATGCTGGGAAGACCTAAACAGGCTGTGTGATGTGTGCCAATGGCACATTATGGGAGACACATCATCTCCATTAGGTGGTCAGAAATAATAACATAATGGGAAAAATGATAAAAGACAAGCTGCTATTAGCCACTACAGGGTCAATGTGTCCAGGCTGAACCTGTGACCCCAGAAAACCCAGTTCAAACAACAACAGACAGAGTTGTGAAGGCAAAAGCTAAACAAAGGTCTCTGCAAAGCTGAAATTCAAATACTATATTATTGTGGGTGGACAACAAGGCGTCGACAGAAAGAGAGAGAGAGGAACTTAGCAGAAAACAGCCACGAGTGGTGCGTACAAAATCACTGCGATGTAGACACTATAAAAGTGGAGAATAAATACAAGGCCAAATGTATGGACTCATATAGATCTGTAACATCAGAAACCATAACACAGACAGTGAGAGACAAAATGAGAGGGGAAAGAAAAAGAGGCAGTTATTTAATTACCACTAAAGGGTGGACTGACTTGTTTCTTGCCTGGCTGGTCCTGGATTCCATTTGATTTGTTTGGCCAGACTAGCTGGACCACTCTCATCTTGACCGATTGTGTGTAGCGGACCTAGCAGTGTCTTGTAGTGGACCCACTCACGTTTCTGTTGTGGCTAGTGCTGGACCAGCCCAGAGGTCTTGAAGACCAGCATGATGTTGAAACAGGATGGCCGAAAAGGTCTTCGATCGGAGGTTAGGGCCTCTGGAAGCTTCCATTGAGAGTAATACTTTAACTGTAATAACCTTCCCTCACGCCCACACCTCCACAGTGGTTAAAGAAAATAACAGTGTTTCACAGCTCCTTTTGTATAAAACACAAAAATCCCAGACAATGATACATTAAACATGATCATCAAATTGCCAGTCACAAGGTCAGCAACCTCAGGGCAGTGCAAGATTGCGAGGACTAATCTAACAACACAGAGTTTTCATGGCTGTAAATATGACCCCTCATCATGACATTATACTTCTAGCTGTTTGCCCACACACCACTGAAAATTATACACTGCTGGGAGACAATTTATCAGTCCTGTCCATAACTTAACATGTTGGGCAGTACAGCACGGATGCTGGGGGCCTCACTTCTATCTGTATATGGGCTACATGGAAAGACAAACTGTTTGTCTCTCTGGTGAAAATGAACAATGTTCGAGATGCAGGAAATGAATACTTGGTTTCCTCCTCCTGCACTCTCTCCCAGGTGCTGAATGGGTTATTGACCTCCTCATATACTGAGACATATAGAAACTGTGTGAGACTTGCCAGACTGCTGGGGAAGAGGTTGTGGCAACCTTGGGAACTTTCTTCGCAGTTCAGTACTGAAAACACTGTTTTGTGATCGTGGGGACCATCTGTGAAGAAGAAAAAGGTGGCAGACAGGGGGTGGCATCAAGAAACTGACTGCAGACTGTGTCTAATCACTCAAGGTTTCATTTATGTCCACTTATTCTACATTTGAGAGAGGAGGACAGGCTGCTTAAAAGCATAACAGAACTAGACAAGACAGAGGAAGAAAAACAGCACATCTAAGGATACATTGGCATAAATAACATCTGATCAAAGCGTGTGTTCCAGACAGAGACAAATGATGACACACTAAGCACAAAGATGAGAAGGGCACCATGAAAGGCCAGGGGAGTCATGGCTCTCTGCTGACAAAATAACAGTACAGTGATGGTCTGCACTTATGCAAACACGCTTTCGTCTGAAGGAGAAACTCTAGACAGACAGTGGTGGGAAGACAGATTTAACCTCGTCAGGTGCCAAACAAAAGGAGAAGTGTTTAGAGCCCCTTGTTCACGGCCAACACTGGACATGACAGAATATGTCATCAGTCTACTGCCCCATGCAGCTTTTGTTCTGTCCTGGAACTACCTGTGCCTGACCACTTTTAAAACTTTCCTTCCACTAAAAAAGTAGCAGGCAGGGCAGCATGAAATAGCAGGACTGCTTGTTGGTTGTCTGGATTAAATGACCATTTGGCTTGTATGGCATCAATACTAGACATAAAATTATATAGTAACCTGGATGTATTAGCTGAGCGGATGCTGGCAGTCTTTAAACATAATTACAATAAGGTCAACAGCATTCTGCTTGAGTTATAACAATGAGGGAGACTGTGGAAGAAGCGTGGAGAGGTAATATATAAGACTGGCCCAGGAACGCAACAGCGAGATCTGTGCTCCCATTCAAGCCACAAGCCTCCCATTACCAGCTCAAAGACCAAACCACTTCTCCATTAAAAAAGGTCAGGGATGGAGCCCTCAATATCATCTTATTGATATTTTCAATGTCCTGATCTCTAGATAACTCCATCGTTTGAAGAAAAAAAAAAAAGTGAGTAGCTTTTTGCAAGATGTTGAATTGGAGCTCCACAGCATGGAAAAATGACTTCCAAGTACCGTATGCCGGTCAAATTGCAATCAACCGTCACTCCAATCATATATGACGTTTCACTACACATGGGCTGAACTCTGGTCTTATGTCTTTTCAAGAGACCTACAAAGAATCAGCTGCAAGATCATGGCATGTGTCACTCAGGAAGTAAAAAGAATCCAGGTTGCAGGACCTTATCACAGTTGAATTTCAGAGCCAGGACAAAGCCAAGCTTTCAAAAGTTACTTTATTTCATCATATTTCAACATGCCCATTGAATATAACGTATTAAGTGCCTCATCATCCTCTGCTCATGCTTCGTCACACCTTCATACTTCAAGGCTGTCAACACATTGAAAACAGAGCTCAGGACAAAAGGACAAGTCTAATCAACATAATTGAATGCATATATCCTGCAGAGTCCATCACCACCTGAGGCCAGTAGCATTTTCAGCTACAACGTTTGTAATCCTGCTGCAGACAAGTGAGACTGAGTGGAAGCACCTGCAACAAGGTTGGAATGAAGTAACTTAAAAAGAGACTTGGTATCTAGTCAAGTCTGAGTAGTTAAACCCTCCTACCCCACTTCGAAAACTCACATATGATATATAATGTAAGGAAAGAAAAGGAGGAGAGAAACTAACATGAACATGAAAAAGATGAAAGGTTATGAATATCTGGGCAGGCAAAGATGATGACGAGGCAGTATCATGGATAAGAAGACAGATATATGAGATGTGGAGGATGGAGAATAGAACATAGTGCCAGTCTGGTGTTCATCCAGGAACTACCACAGATGGAGATGAAGGTCTGCTGTTTGATCGAAGTCAGATCTAAGCTTAGATTCTCTAGCATAGTAGACAAAACACAGCAGCCACAACAAACCAGCGGGTCAAATGACCTGCCACCTCAGCTTACTGTGGCAGTGGAACCAGCAGCAGACTTTCTGGAACAGGCCTGCATGTTCTGTCCAAAGTTGTGGCCAACTACTTACTTCAACAAGTCTTCCAGGGATATCAGGGCAGGCAGTACCAATCCCACTGAAAAGGCTTCATTTAATCATACATTAATAGCAGCACTTATGAAAATTTATTAGCACAAATTTACCTCTAAATCTTTTCTGTCTCTGTCTCAAAGTTGCAGAATATTACTCAATATCCCATTGCCTGGTTGTCAAACAGAGCACATGGTCTGTAAAGCTGTTTTCAGGTTCTTCCTAATGCAAGTGAACATGTCTCCATATTGACCGATTTAGTACCCTGTGTGCTTTGGAAGGAAACGGCAAAGGATGTCATCCTACCTCAACAAAAAAGAGAAAGAATTCTTAGTATTCAAACAAATAAAGTCATCATTCCTCTTAGTCACACTCACTCGATTTCTCTCTCTTTTACATCTACTTTGTGACAGTATTTTTATTTTTGGTTAATGATGGAAATTTTAGTTCTGATGTAACTGAAACAGGAGCTCTTGAGTAGCAACAAATCCTTGTGTTTCGGTACTGTGTCACGCTGCACAGGCGGCTACTGGCGGGGACCCACGACAAATGGCTGGAAGCTCCCAGAGGAACCGCCACCCCCAACCCCGGCACAGACAAAGTCTCCAGACCCTCCCCAATGTCTCCCACAAGTTGAAACCAGCCAAGGCCGGATGCTCAAGTTCTTGACATCAGGGTGGAAAATTTATTATTAACCTTGACAGAGAAAAACAATATGGCCATATTCTTATCATATCCTCATATTATTCAGAGATTTGTGTTTCTCTGTATGCATTTGTCAACACAAAATGTGTAGGGCAATAATGCAATGAAGTCACAGAGTGCTTCACCATAGCAGTATCTGCATCTCTCATTACCCAGCATCATTATATAGCCATCACCCAGCTACTCCAACAGGGGTGTTCAGCAGTGGAAGAATAAGATGGCTGGAATCACTCATCTATAAACTCCCCACAAACATGCACAGATGCAGCCAGTAAGTTATTAAGCGTATCTGGTAAAGAGTTGTCCCATCGAATTTCCATGTGTAGTCTTTCATGCGAGTGGCCCACCTCCTCCACAGCTGTGCATGGCTGAACCACCCTTATCTTTAAATGCTATGCGGGGACTGTAAACCTTGATAGAGGTGTGCAAGTGCGGCTTGGAATAACACAGTTAACTAATAAGGTTAATAAAAGGCATCAGGGTCTTTAGACAGGCCTGTTGAGTGTGTGTGCAAGGTTTTGAGGTTTAAGGGGCACCACATAGTGGCGGTAATGGCACATGAGGATGGCGTGTCAACAAACTGTTGTGGTTTGTAACACTAGCCACTTGATTTATCATACCAATGATGTCTTTTCATTGAATCAATCAGATGGAGTTATGACCATAAATGACATCTAATTTAAGCTAAATCCTTTTTTATACCCAGTTTCTTTGATAAAATACCCTTCAAATACGTTCATAGAGTTAAGATAGGTTCGGTGGGCTCCAGCCCCCCATCCCACCACCCTCATTGATGAGCAGCTATAGTTATGATGGATGGAATGAATGATAACTATGTGATACAACCTAAACAAATATCACAAAATTGTGACCGAAATATGCACTAACAGAGCTGGACGGTTGGAAAATAAAATTGCAACCTACAGAAGAATCACTGTACTTAAAGGTTATTTGTGTATCACATGTATAGTATACTGATACAGCTGCAATAAGCTAAAATTGGCCAATAAATCAGCCAAGCTCTACAGGAAATATCATTGTTGTGTGCAGACAGAACCGTATAAGTAAATCTTGTATTAGACTCATCAAGCACACAAAACTGGAGCTAGCAGATATACGCACTACTATCTCAGAGATTTAAGTCTAGTCCTTGTCTTAATCTCCTCGGCTCTAAATACGTCACTGTCACCTATTCTACCTCTCCCTAGCTGAACCACTCTACCCAAGGGTGCAATCACGTAACTCCAGAAGAAGGATGAAATGGAACTACAAGAAGCAAGCACCCACTCTCACTCCAGGAGGCCACTGACCTCTCAGTGGCATAAACCAGATGCTGTACATCTGAGGTCTCTGATGAGAGAGCAGAGGCATTAGGAGCAATTTAGAAACTCCTCATCTGCAGACAGTGACTGCCATTACTGCAGCCCTCATCAAATGATGGTGCAGCTTATCTGACAGATTAACTCCAAGTCAAACACAACACTGCATACAGAGAAGATTTTACAGACACATATGGTAGTGTATGCAGTAGCAGTAATCTCAACATATACTACTGAAAGCGAGCCGTCAATTTTCTGAAGTTCAAATCCCACAACCCACTTTGGTCGGTCATTTATCACAGTATAAACACACTACTGACTGAATTGGGCTCTAAGTAATACTATGATCGTCATTAATTCTATCTGTCTTGGAGGTCGACAAGCTGCCATCTGTTGAAGAAAACCAGGCCAGGGGGCATTTTCTGCTACTTTCCACAGAGGTAGGCAGGTGCAGTTTCATTTGAGACTCAGCCAGTAAACATAAATCTCATCTCTGAGCCATCCCCAAAGTGTCCCTCAAATTCACTTAAACCCTCCTTGACCTTTCACCCAAATAACAGGAGAATTCTCCTGCCCCTCATCCTAATGCTGCTCCAACAGTAAATAAATAGAAGCCTTGGCCATCAGCGAGCAACAACCATACCTCTGAAACCCCCAGCAGCCACTTCTTCTTCCAGTACCGATGGAGACTGAATTTGACAGAAGGGATGAAATTAATTTGATCCAGAATTAAGGAATGATTCATGTCTTGTTTAAATGAAAGCCTGTCTGTTTGTCATGGAAAACCTCAACTATTGGAACACCAACATGTTTGTCTGGGATGATCAAGCACAAAAGGGTTACAAGTAGAGAAGGAATGTATGATATGTGTGGCACCAGATCAATACCTCTTTTTAATGGTTTGACAGGTCAAATCGTTGTTGACAATAATTCTGTTTGAATTTCCCTGGAATGAGAGCTGAGTAGTGGCAGTGTCTTGGAGTGTTTTTCTGCAAAAGAGCCTTGTGTGTCTAGGGATCTGGAGTTAAAGTTTCCTTGCTTAAGTCTCACACACACACGCACCTCATAATGGTGTGCACCAGGCCGTGACTGGGTAATTGCCAGAACTGCAACTGAAAACTTGCGTGTGCGCACACACACACACACACACACTTTCTCTCTTGCACACACACACATAGACACTTTGATTCAAAGTCATCACAGAAACAGAAACATGAAAAAAGGTTGAGGAAAAAGTGAGCATATTTAACGAACATAAACACAAGCTGCGACTATGCACACACAGACATACACACAATTGCTTGGAAGTCGCATCAGCAGTCCTGCAAGCCCATTTTCAGTGTGATAATATCTTACATGCGTAGGAAATTCAGCATGTGCGTGGCGCCGGAGGCCTCTGCAAACCATGAATACAAACTGCCCACTAGGACACTAACATCTAATAGTTGCTACGACCCCGCATCTGTAAAAATAGCTACAACTGTAAAGAAAAAAAACAGAAAGGTACAGTGCAGTAAGACAAATGTTCATAAAAAAATAACAGATGACTCAAAAAGACTCGAAGTCATGCATTTGCCAATGGATGTCTGAAGATGAAGCCGAGAACAATATGAAGCATCAGGTCTTCCAGGCGTCACCAGCGTGGCGATGTAGGAATGACAACACGAAAAGAATAAAAAGCGACGCCATTTTCTTTCAATCAAACTTCATTTTGTACAGGCGAAAGAAAGAGTGGTGAAACAAACAGAAAAAGGCTCATAATGAAACCACCGCAATACGAGGCCTGGTGCGAGGGGCGCCACTGTCTAGGGTCCGTGTCTAGCTACAGGAGACCATGCTGACAGCTGCAGTGCCATCCTGGCTCTCCAAGCTTGGGGGCCCAGCTCCTCAGGACTAATGGAGACGACATCTATAAATTAACCAGGCATGGCAGCTCGGGATTAAGTGAGTATTACACCTCGCTCGATGCACGCCGCAGCTGCGGTTTAACGCTGTAACTAAGTCCCGATGCGTGGGCACCAAATGTGGAAGCATTACCGGCTCTCTCCCTCATTGTGTGCCATTACTGGCTTGGTTGGAAGGATGAGGAAGGCTCATGGTGGGAGTTAGGGGGTGGAGGCGCTTTCACACTGTCAGCCATTATTACCCGACAGTGAATAAAAGGAAGAAGAAGCGTTGCTGCTCATAATGACAACAAAATACAAAAGCCTGGGGTGAACGGAGAGATTGCTCTTAACGAATTTATCGCAATTTGCTGCGCCTGCATAATACAGAGGCATGCCTGACTATCAAGGCCAAATACGTCTGGATTTCTGGTGCTTTGAGATCATTGTAAAGACAGAAGTTGTGTGATTCAAAAATGATATACGTTTAAACACCTCCAGAGAGTTCAAAGGTCTCAAGGACAAAAATCCAGAGAGAGGAGGACTTAGGAACTGAGGAAGGCAGAGGAGAAGAGACAGGTGAGAATCAGGAGGGGAGAGGAAAGGAATAGAGAGAATGAGGGAGAGAGGAACTGGAAGAGGAAAGGACAAGAACCAGAGGAATCAGGAGAGAAGAGTAATCAGGAGAGGAGGAAACACAAGAGGAGAGAAAAGGAGAAGATCTGTAGAGGAATCTAAAGAGGAAAGGAGAAGAGGATCCAGGATAGGAGAGGAAACAGGAGAGACAAGGATAGGAAGCGGGAGAAAGGATCACAGAGGGAGAGGGAGGATGCAAGGACAGCAAGTGAATAGAGAAGTGGACATAACCAGACGAACATGGCCAACAGCCCTCAAATGCTCACACAGCTGCTAAAAAGGCATCTGTGAAAATGATTGCTTCTACAGTAGTAAGTGGACTCATAGCTGATCTTGGGATATTTGATTGTATAAAGCATCTAAAATGTTTCCAGCAGCGGTGTGCATATAGAGTAACTATTCTAACCTTTGGAAGAGGAAGTTTCAGCTGGGTTCAGCCAGCTCTCTGGTAATAAATGAATCAAAGCAGAAGGCAGGGATTGTTGGTGTGACATTTTGAAATATGTGTACGTGTAGCAGTCCGCAGTGTGGTGAACTCATTAGTGTTATCTGGGAGAACACATTCTGGGAGTAGTTTCCACAGCCATCGCTCTGAGCGTTTTGGAAAGTGGCACCTAACCCAAGTGTTACAGGCTTAATACGGTGAAACTCTTGCTCTAGACCTTTGGCTGCAAAGAGAGGTCCATTTGTGTCGAGCGCTATTTGTTTTCCCTCCGTCTTATCCACAGCTCTTTGGGCTCAGGAATGTCTCGTCTCAAAACGATGCCTGATGCCTTATGTTAGCAAAAAAAAAACACTCACACGCACACACAAGTGCCTCTGCTTCTACTAGGTCCTTGAAACACTATCAACATGCAAAAAGGGGGCCGCTGAGTGCCAAAAGTAATGAGGCTAAATGCCTGCTTTCTGTTTGTCTCATCAGTCTGATGTTCAGACGGAAGATGCTCTACAACAAAGCCACAGTCAAGGAAATTCCACGTCTCTTTTCCGACTCTTTAAACAACTGAAATGGTTAGTTTGTAAAAAAGCTGATAAAACACACCTGTCAAGCCAGTGCATATACCTGCTTTGAGTTGTATCCAAATGTTGATATCATTAAAATGCATAACATTTCAAACTTATAAAATAAGATTCTATATTGGATCTGGACTGGGGGAAAAACTCACAAATCCAAATACGTGGCTCCTCCACATCACAACTATTGAACCTAGAGCCTGATGAACTCATCTCATTTTTTGGAAATGGAGCGTTTTCATTTCAGTTTATAACACTTCTCCATTTTTCCGCCTTGTGGACATAATAATTGGATTGTGAGAGGCCAGTGGATATCTAGCCTGTTAGTTCAGCACCCAACTGATTTGGAGCTTCTTGCTTGCCTTCATTCATCCTCACTGTCTCTCTCTCAGATGTTCACCATAGCTCTTATTGGTAGTGATGTGAAGTGTCCCACTCCCACCTATCCATTATATCACAATGCAGGTGTATGGATTTTCTGGTGATAATTTGGTACTGCTGGATCACAGGAAAAACAAATCTCATTAGACATATTCAACACACAAAAATGTACCCTGGTGTCAAAACTACTGTTCAATTCATTGGATGGAATGAAAATCTTTAAGCACTGCTTTCTAGAAGGTTTGATAGGAAGGCATCATGGGACTGATTTCCTCCTCCTAAGTTGAACTTCATTCTCTAGTCTGCTGGCCTGAAATCAAGCATCTGAGCACAGGAATCACTGCCCAGTGGTGCTGAGATGAAAGCTTTCAGCAGCCAGACACACAGGCGTTGCATCACTGAGAGAGGCGCATGAGAGAAAACAAACCAAAAACTGAGGACAACAACTGCCTACCCCCTCCGCCTCCTCTGGCTACCCCCACATGCAACCTCAGTAGCATTGCAAAGCATCTGTAGTTCTAGGATTTCAAACTTTTAGGGACGGGCCAACTTTAAATCATACATCCACATCCAACAGGCAGAAAAACCATGCAGCAAGTACTCTCATAGAGAAGATGTTATTATAACTCACAATTTTTTCTCCTCCTCCTCCTGAGGTTCTCTCATTTCATTTAAACCTCGTTCTGGGCTGCTGGAGTCCAAAAATGCTGCTAACCCGCTAGAGTGCTGGATGTTGTTTGGGTACCGAGGAGGAAGAGGAGAGGCTGAGGTGATTGACCTAACGGAGGAGGCAGGGTGACAGTGAGAAGGGCAAGCCTGAAGGGGACAGAAAGGAGTGGAAAAAATGGACTGGTGTTTGGCATAGCTCGGCCTTGGGAAGTGACCCTGATTGAGCTTGGCAGACATGGCTCAAACTTCGTATTTATAAACTCATGTGTGCACTGGATATCCTGTGAAATCTGGAGTCTAAATGGTGTAGTGTGCATGGAGAGTTCTGAGGCTAGTTCACCTCTTGACCTCAACATCTGAATATAGACTGAATAGGGGGGAGAGAAAGAGAGAGAAAGAGAGACACAGAGAAAGATACAGAAAGAGAGATGGACATACAGAGGATTTGTGTATGAGCCAGCTAAGATGGCCTGTGGTCCTACAGAGGGACGATACCTTATGATTTGTCGGGAAAATGACAGTGGTAATAAAAACATGATGGGGAACATTTTCTCTACAACACAGAGAATTGGAAGCAGCTCTCTGGAAGGGACTGCCGAACCAAAGCGGGCCACGGTAATTGTCATTAAGTCTGACTGGGACCACATCAACGAAGCCGGTCCTCGGCCGGACCTCCAGAACAAAGCGTGGAAAACAAGCCGTCCTTTTAACCCAAATCCATCCAGAACCATTCTCAAAGATGTCTTCAGACCCACAGCGGAGGCAGAACAGGATAACTACTACATTCTGCAAATCCATGACAGGATCTGCCAGTGCACTCATGCTGTCAGCAAGAGAGCAGAAATAGCACACTGTAGGCTAGTGCACCACGACAGAATTACTCTTTGTGTTTTTACATGGGAGTCCAAGTTGAATCAGTTGTACCAAAAACACTCTGGGATTTAGAGGAATATGTCAAGTGCATTATGAAAAGCAGATAACTGTTTCTCTGTGTAACATGGCACAGACAATAAAGGGTGATCTATGTAGGAGAGGGCAGAAAAGTCAAGGAGACATTAATGGAAAGGACACATGGAAATCTAACATAATCTTGGCCACTGTCTTGACTGTTAATATGCTGATGAAACGGCAACATCGGGAGGGCAGGGGAAAAAGGGAAGAGAAGAAGATAACATCTCTCACCTAGGTGGAATCCGCTACTATAGTCAGCGTCCTCTGGTGTTGAGAAAAGAAAGAAAAGAAGAAGCCAGAAGAGAGGCACAACATCATGTTATAGAGAAAGAGTCAGACATGACAGCAACAGGCACCTACCCCTCTAACCCCACACTGGAAAGGTAAATGGAGAAGTCCATAGAAGTACATGAGAAAGACACACAGGTACATTTAATAAGACAGAGTCGGATTTGTTTGTGTAATTCATGTTGGTGGACTTTCAGTTAATTATGTCCAGCTTGTCCAGAGTGACAGCCATTGATGTAGTGGGAAAAAAAAGAAGAGGATTCAACTATGACCTACAGGAGATGATCATCACGAGACTGCTACGAGGTTTAAAAAAGAGTTCTTTATTTTTTTCCCCCTAAAAATAAAACAACAAATTTACTTTGACAAAAATGTGGATAAACTTTATTCTTTAAATAAAAATCCACATAGACTGAATTTAGGCTTACACCCCACTACATCCCTGGCCATTGCTTTGGATGTTTTTTGAAAGTCTATGAATAATTCATTATTATTATGAGTGAGTTCAGCAGGTGCAGGATTACTGGAGGTGTACATGGGAAGGCATGATTCTCCAAACTACGTCCACTCTAATGAAAATGACATGTTAGCTGGTGAGAGATGAAAGCTCTGTACAATGCGAGAGCCAATAACCTGCAAACTCTCCACACTTTTGAGAGATGAAATTGAAAGTGACATCTGATGTTTCCCCTTAAAAGCGATTAGCTTTGACATGAAAAGACAAGCCAAATGAAAACAGGAAGGATGGAGAGCAGAGGTGAGAGGTAGACCTTTCATTACGCACACAAAATTATGGAGGGGAACCAGTCACAAATGGTTTTACTGTTTGTTTATTGCAGCGCTATCAGCCAGTATCAGTATAAGCCCTATCCAGTGGGAGATGTGAGTAGTACCTTCGATCTCCTCAGCTGTGAGTGCAACAGAAGCAAGGAATGGAAATGAGTCACAGTTAAAGAAAATGTTGGATTACAAAAAGTAAGTTGAGGGACGGGATGAGAAAATAAGAAAAGACAACCTACCAAACTCTACTGCCACATCGTCTTAGAAAAGCAAAACACAAGACAAAAAGAAGAGTTAAGATCCTAATTGCCTAAGTGAAACATTCTCAGCTAAACTATTACTCTAAGTTGCTTTGTGTCTGCGTGTTATGTGGTACACTAGTAAACATAATGTGACAACTTCATATTAAAACATTGATGTGAGCTGAGTACTTTATTGTACAAAACTGAAATAGCTTTTAATTCTATTTCATTTTGTAATGTTTATGAAAATACTCAACTTCACCACCACACAAATGCATCAGTTGCTCTATGGTCACCACTGCTGTCACTACAAATAAAAACACTATATTAGCAAAAAGGACAAGCAAAAAATAACTCAAGGGCCAATTACTAGCTTTTCTGAGGGTTTCAGCCACACCTCACAGTCTTCATCACAGAACAGTGAGCTCAGTTGTGATTGTGTGAAGTATGAAACTTTGGAGGGAGATTGTAATCTTGAATCAAACCAGGTGATGACAACTGATGATGGAAACCCCATCTGCTGATGAAGACCACAAAGGGCTGCTCTAAGCTTTTAAAAAAGCTAGTAAGAGGACATTAAGTTAGGATTTGTCTAACTATGCCAATGAACTTTCACACTCTAGTAAATTAAAATTTCTACAGTTTCTATTTTGATATTTATATCCATTGTTACCTAAGGAGACACAGTCTGTGGTACAGTATGTCTGTGGTACATCTAGTGAGATTTAACAGAGAGAGAAACACATTTAGATACAAAAGCGCCAACGGGCTACAAGATATTGATACGCTGCTCTACAATTCAGACCAAGATGTTAAAGTGGCCATTATGACCTGGCATTTTTAAAGAGAAATTCAAATTTAAGCAAGCTTCAGAAATGACTCCAGATGTTTCACAATTCAGTCTAAGCAGCTATAACATGATGGTTTCAAAATGGTAGCTGAGGTAGGATCTGTGTGTGTGTTGAAGTGTGTTTGGTTCAAGATGCCGTTAACATTTGGAGGCACTTATAGATGCTTCCTCCCATTCACGTGTTCCCATTTTGGCCAAACAGGGTTAAATCAAAACATACATAACACCATCTAACACAGTATGGGGCTCGCCTTATGGCACTGTATTCATTTCCCAGGGCACACTGCAGCTCAGGGAAATGTTGCATCACAGTCAGAGTTAATGACTAGCCAAAACAGCAGTCAGAACCGATCACCGCAAAGGTTGTTTCGTGCTAGAAACGTCTGGCCTGAGAGCAATGACTGTTTTGAAGTGTGGAGACAAACGTGTCTGCCTTTATCTGACATCTTGTTTCACATGTTAGTGTTCACTGCAATGTTCCTACTGATGTTGCCCTCCTCCTGTTGTAATGTGACGTTTTAAATTGAACCAGCACTTAAACCACGATTTGAATGGGATGAGAGATAATTAGTGGTGGGAGGAGAGGGAAACTTGAAAGAGGAAACAACAAGGATAATATAACAATGATAAAGCTATCTAAAATCCTTCCAAGTGCTGCCCTTATTACACTCTGGAAGGCTTTCATCTGGTGCCTATCTGCCACAGGAATGGTTCACATTGCCTAATGGCCTTGTAGCCCCGTACACCAACATTCCTACGCTAATGAAACACTCTGTGATAAAACTGCAGAATGTAAATCGACAGCGCACTGTCTATCTCACAGTGCTTAAATGGTGGATGTAAAACCTCGTCCTTTGCCTTTCTAAGAGTACATTTCACCCGCTTGCCCAATGAAACGATTTGAGAGCAGTGCGAATGAGCTGAAGTCAAGATCTGATGTGAGTATATGTGAACGGCCAGGCCTGCAGTGATGGTGGCAGCCAAGCCTATCATTTACTGAGCTCAGGGAGCCATGGCCGCCCAGACTGCGGCCGCCAACTTTCGCAGACATTGTCAAAGTGCAGTCAACCAGTCTACCACCAGCCAGCTAACCAACCTTACTAGATGTTTCATGGCAGACTCCCCCCCCCCCTGGAAAGGGGCGCATGCTTAGGGGTATATCACATGTCGCCCACATACCAAAGATTCACCACAGAGTTTGACAGAGGAGGTGAGATGAGGGGAGTGCTGGAAAGAGGGAAAAGGATGGATGGCTAAGAGAGAAGGACGAGTGGATGTACTGTTTGTTAAAGGATAATCAAGGTTTATTACATTTGGGTCACTACATTTTTTGTAGTTTTTGATGTTGTTTTAATGAATTATGATAAATTTGTACGTATCATGTAACTGCTAAGATCTGGAAATATGACGACATTGCAACTGAGGGGGAGTCTGAGGGGGAAAGAAGCATGAGCGGTTAAATGATCAGACAGGTTGAAAAAATGTAGGTTAAAATGTAGGTCTTAATCCCTTATCGCAAACAAAACCCTGTGTGTGTGCAAACCTATGGTAAGAATGGTGAGCCCACATTGAACAAGAAGTCAGTCTGTAAACTGTGATGGAGGTTTGGGGAATAAATGTACTGTTCACCTTCAATTTCTCTTCCAAATAAATTTGTTAGTGACACTAACTAGTTGGATTATACAGTTATGGAGTAAAGTGATCTCAGGCAAATGTTGAATGGTTGACCATCATCAAACCCATCTTTGTTATTGTACTTATCATCATTACCACAAGGGTGTAAATGATCATCTAATTTGGCAACCTGAGGCAGCCAAGTCATACCATCCATTAGATTCACATCAATTGTACATACCTTTACTTTACTGGACGCTATTGGAATATACTTGGCTTTGCAGCTCTATGGATTATACCTGGCACAGTCAACCATCCAGTAGTGTGTCAGTGCTGCACAGAAAATCTTTCAGCTATCTCTTGACATGGGAGGAAGAGACAAAGGACTGACCCCTAGTCAGCACCCTGTAAATGGCCTTGAGTTATGAGCTGATGTCATCCTCAACACCAGCCAGCATACAGATGGCCTTCTCCTTGAACAAACTGGACACTGTCACTTTCTCTTTTGCTCACCATATCTCTCTCTTTTTTAAACAACCAACATGAGACCAGTGGAATTTTCCAGATGACAAAGAAAGAGATCGTTGTCATTCATCTTTTGGCCTTTAAATGCAGGGCTGATTATTCTAAGTCGGGATAAGGAAGCAAATGAAAGGCAGAGCATAGCTGGTCTGCATTAAAAGGCTGACTTTATATATCACAAAATGTAATGAGCAACTCAGCACTGGGATACTGACAATGAATCCATATGCAGGCAGTTTTAATGTGGAGGGAAAACATAACAACTTGATCTATAAAACTTTAAGGGTGGTCTCTATGGGGTTATCTGGCCCTAACCTTTCAGAATAAAATGGAACCTTTCTCCTGCACCCATTGTGCTTCTAAATCTACTCTTGTGTCTGTAAGTGTTTAAGTTGAAAAATGAAATGGACGGATAAATTGAACACAGGGCCAGGTTCAGGGCCACTTAAGACCAATCTTGGGCGCCATTTCGAAATGGTTCAGTCGCTCACTGGGGAGAGCGCGAGCAAGAGTAAGAGGGATTGTGCTATAATGCATGGAGAGAGATGTAGAAAGACCCCAAGGTGAGCGATAAGTGTGTCCACGTGTTTGGCAGACTGCAAACCAAACCAAACAATCAGACAGTGGAGAGGTTTGCATGTCAGACAGAGGAACAGACATGCTGTAAGAAAGCCCAGAGAGCCGTCAGGATGTTCAGAGAGAGCAGATGGGGAAGCTGGAGCAGTGCCAGGTATCAATGTTAGGGGGGTGGGGGGTAGGTAAAGGAACGAGGCAGGTATGCCAGGTTGACCTGTATGGAGGTAAAATAGTTTATCTAACCCGCAGCCGATTAATAATTGGCTTTAAGAGTGAAACTAATGGCACTTTAAACATTAGTTTCATAACCAAGGAATGCATCCATGAAAGCAGCGAGAGCAACAGTCAGGAAAGGGATTATTTATATCTTGCAAATGTTAGGCGTAAATGGACACGGTTAGGCAATGCTTGCCGCAGCCCCTCGCCAAGACCAATATTGTTCCAGTCGACGGAGCTCCCGGGCTGGAAAGAGAGAGAGAGAGAGAGAAAGGGACCCCCTCCTCAATCACCACCTCTTTTCTCTGCTCAGTAACAGTGGGGTCTCCACGGTATCCTTCAATTAGGTTGTAGTTTATGGCCCCGGGGCCCAGCCGGGCCAGCCTGTGCAGGGCCAGGATCCAAGCTTTGTCTCCTTCCATCTCTCTTGACCCAGCCACCACCGCTCCACAGGACCACATCTGCTACTGAATGCGACCCCTCAACTGCTTCTCTCTCCATCTATTCCTCCCTCAGTCCATCAAAAATCTTTTTTTTTTTCATATTTCTGCATCCCTTCTTTTCAGTTTGGACTTTCTTTTACACCCTTCATTTTTATTCACTCAACTTGTTGCTTACACTTCAACTGGATCCAACATTTTTTCTAAGAGGTTTTTAAATTCATTCTGAACTCTGGGAAATGAATGTGTGTTCGACTCTGCAAGAACATAGAGAACTGTTATCATTCCCCAGTTAATCCTCAAGTTCTGAGAGAACCGTGTCAAGGGACTTCCTACTACTGCTGCACACAGAACTAATCCTAACAGTATGTATGACATTAGGAGAAAAGTATTGCTGCAGCTCAAAAAGAGACTTATATTCCTTTGGTAGGGGCTGCAGCGGACTCTACTACATTTTACACCTGCCCACTGTGCATAGAGAAGGTGGGGGGGGGGTTTACAAATCCCATAACTCATAAGAGGAACTGTGCCATTAAAATGAAATAGTAAGGGAACAGTACAGCACTGTCTGTCTAAAACTATTTAGCAGGCTATTTTTGGCTATCCTGCACCATGTATGCCAGTATGCGGTTGAACATAACCAGGAAATGACAACATCCATAATTCAACTGAGGGCTTGAATCTGAGGTAAAAGAGACTAATGCTAAGTTTAGAGGTGGTCAGCGTAGCTCTGTTGGTTATTTCAGAGCTACATATTGAAAGAGTCACATTACATTAAGGGCTCACCGCCATGTTGAGGGAAACAAGTAGTCAAATGGACATGTCTGTCTCAAAGTGGTAATCTACAGTGAAAAATACGGCCAATAAGAACTAGGTTTTGGTTCAATGGGGTCATTGTGAGACCAGAGCAGGCCTACAGAGCCAAGTACAAGTGTAGTGTATTTTTCTGAGGGTTCATATGCTTGAGAAATGAAGAATGAAAGGAGGGAGGCAGGCTGTATATTGCAGGGGAGAGCCAGGGAGAGCCTAAATATGTGGTTATGAATATGAAGATATATGTTGACAGCTGGCAGAGAGATGAAGATAAAGTGAGTAAAGGATGCAAGGAGGAGGAGAGGAAAGGTGTGTTGGAGGAAGGTTTTTGTAAACTGGGTTGCAGATGAGAAATTGCAGTGAGGAACATATAGGTAATACTTTAACCTTTGAGGCGTAATAAAAACTATGACAGATGGATGATGTTATTACTTTGGTATTGAAGCTGCAATAGACAAACTCTCACATCAGCAGTTTATACTGCAAGTCTTTTTTTGTTTTGTTTTTTTTGTTTTTTTGGTTTCTTTTAATTTTGAAGAACACGCAAAAATCTGTGGGGGACCAAATATCACAGAAATAGTAATAAAATGTATAGTTAATTAATACCTAATCATAGAGTAAAAACAGGCATTAATACATATGTTTACAAATTACTGACCAGTTGCTAATTTTCATTATTTTAATGCAGCGGGAAGATGGAAATGCAAATGGAAAAGGTAATTCTCTTTTAAAATGTCTGATTAAAATATGTATTCTAAATTCAGTTTGTAAATCCAGCTATTTATTTCTCCTTTTAAACAAAACTGTCAAATACATTTTGAATTCTATTATTTATATTTGAGGTAATTAATGTATTCTTAAATGATGTAAATAGTGACTATTTTATATAGATTTTTTAAATCTCTTTTTAATTTGAACTATTTATTGATGGAATAATATTTCATTTGTAAATTATTTAAATAATTCCCGCTTTTTATTTCTTATTACAATATCAAATAATAAATTACTTATTTATCTAATAAATGAATTTGTTAACAAATGTATTCATGTCTGTTTTTATTTTACAATTAGTTTTTAATTAATGAAATGCTTTATTACTATTTCCAGGACACTTATGGTCCTCTATAAAAAACAAGTAAAGTGATGCAAGTGAACTGAAGAAGTCTGTGTGGAGTGTGCTGCCCCAGACTGCAAGACCCACAGCAGATACTGGCAACATGGCTTCCTCCTCCAGGCAGGCAGAAGCAGTCGTACTGTAATGCTCAGTCACAATGCCAGCTGGATGGCCCTCCATTCGTGCACTGTAGCTCACCATATACAAACCAAATTGTTATTTGGCAGCTGTTTGTAAATAATAACTAATGTCTCTGTCATTTTAAGGCTGCATGTCAAGGAATCTCTTACAGAGATTTTCAGTCAAATGCAACAGAAAGTCCTGTGAACGAGTATGGCAGAAACAGCAGCCGCAACAGGTGGGTGCAGTCTTAAAAAGTACAAATGTTGCCAATTTGGGCTTGAAATATCATATTTTTTCTGATGTAAGAAAATCAAAATGTGACTGTTTTGGACTCAGCAGCTGGACGAGAGAGATATTGCAGTCTTGAAAAACAACTGCAGGTCAGACCATAAGGCTGATGAGAGTGACGCTGGTGAAGATGTTCAATCATTGCTGTTGAATCAAAAATCAACATTCCTGTCAATGGAGCAGTTGAAGGCTTCTTTTTCTGAGACAGTTATGCATTTTGATTTGACTAGTTTGGAATTGCCCTGTATTAAGAAATCAGGATGGCTAATTCAAAGTTATGCTGCAAAACACTTCGTGCCTGCAGTTTTTCTACATATCATTGTAATGTAGTGATTTTTGTAGTCTTAAGCCTAAAACCAGGATCTGTAGGCCATCCCTAATTGTTTCTGCTGCTGTTTTTTCTTGTGTAACATGGTTTATGTCTTCTGTCTTCATTATGAAGCAATCAACAATCTTTGATTTATAAGGGTAATTTAGCTATAATCCCTCCATTTCCTGATCTCCTGCATCCACAGTTGTTATAGCACACTTCTGCTAAGTACTCCAGCTGATGTGTTCTCTCCAACTTTATTCTACTGACTAGTCAGGGTTAGGGCTAGGGTTACAGTACAGGCTCACTCTCTAGCACATCTGTAGGTCAAGTATCAGATCATTAAGCTGTCATTAGGCTCTCTGAGATGTGAAAAGGTGAGATGGATAGGTAGGTTGGCTGGTGTTTTGGCTGGAAGGTGTAAAGGCTCAGAAAGGTTTTCCAGAGTGCAAACCTCCTCCTTCTTTGCATTAGAGCTCCTGCATGACTTACACCACATCAACAAATGGAGAGGCAGAGGGGGACAGAGGAAGGAGAGTCTGGCAAGAGATTGAAAGAGAGACTGAGAGTGAAACATGGAGCAGACAGGAAGGTAAATCCAGACACAACACTTCCTCTGATGACAGGCGCAGAGCAGTGCAACTCTACAGCAAGCTTCAGCAGTGGCCTCAGAGTGCAGGGATGAGCTCTGACTAACATCCCTGACTTTCACACTTCATAAGTTACAATCCCTTCCTCTGTATAGTCTTTCATAAGCCCACCCATTGGTTGCAATCGCTATTGTTTTCTTGTGTTGTGCTCTGGTTTGTTAGGGCCTTACAGCAGATTTTATATGCTTACATGATCGTTTGCTAGAGGTCCTCTGTAACGGGAGAGTCACAACAGGTCGCCGCAGTGCAAATCTCCTGGAAGAAGAGAGAGGAAGATAAAGAAAAAGAGAAAGAGAGGCAATAAAACCATCAGTTTTCATGACTGCACTGGGAATAATAAACACTCCTGCTACACTACAGAGAACCCACTCTTCAGTATCCACCAGTTTCATTCTGTCAGCTGAAATGGGTGAAAGAAAAGGTGGGAGATGAAGGAGTAAGGAGGTAAGGGAAAAACACACTTGCTGTTGACAAAAGTGTAGGGATAAATCTGAATGTTTGTGAAATGTTCTCTCTCTTCTTTTGCTCTCCTCCCTCCCTCTTTTTATGTGCATGTTTTTTTTTTCTCCTCGGGTGCTCTTGGATGGTGCCAAGAAACTGCCCCGGCCTCCTGAGCTCTGTGTTGCACATCAAGTGCGGCCGTCCGAGCGCACACTGATGTGCGATTTTCCATCCACTTGCCGTCCAAAGTGGATCGGTACCAGCGCTATCATTTTCTGTCATTACTCATTTCGGGCCAGACATTGTGCGGAAATCCAGACTATTTTGGCAGTGTGAAGCAAGAGAAAAAAATGGAGAAAGGGGGGAGAGAAAGAGGGTGAAACTTATGTGACTGTGACAGCAGTAAAGACAGTTGGGCCAGCCTTGTTAAGTAGCAAGGGAGGGCAGAAGAGGTTGGTCTAGTTGGGTTTGTTTCTTACCTCTCCTGGAACTGTTTGGACGGGATTAAGCCAGCACGGGGGTTAGCGTCACCCTCGATTTTGGCCTGCCACCAAGTTGCATCATCTTGGCTCATGATCTGAAGGATGGAGCCCTTCTTGAAAGCAAGTCCAGCCTCCTTACATGGGATGGCTTTGTCGTCCTTAGGGTCGTAGTCAAAGAGTGCCTTCACAAACACCTGGACATAGAGAAGAAGAGGGGGAGAAAAGAAAACAAAGAGCTGGATTGAGGGCACAACAGGAAAAAGCAATGGTTCACTGTAAATTACCTTTCCCTCCATTTCATGGAGTGTGAACTCCAAGTCATCACAGCAAACACAGGAGGTGCTTCACTAATGCTCAGGTTGATTTTTCTAGAAAGGTCATAGCAATCAAACCCTCAACTGCTGGCCAAGTTAGTCTCTCCATGTCGTTCCATCAACACTTAGCATGGACTAAGCCCTGCCACCGTCTTCCAAGTGTGGTGAGACTTAACATATCCTGAGTCAGAGACTCCAGTTGGAAGTGCTCTCTTCTACCCACTGACTTTCTCTAATTCTAAACACAAGCTAATATCAGTAATCTTTCCACATCAAGGTACAAACCAATACAGAAAAAAGGTTGTTTTCTTTCTTTAAGGAGTTAGTTTTATTTGCTTTGGCAGTGAGGGTGGGACACACCTCATCAACACAAAGGAAGTTGGAGCTTATAGTGGAAAAATCTCTGACATCTTTTCCTGTTGTGGGCGGTGAGCTGCAACCTAAAGCACCTTGCTTTGTCTTCTGTCCAAACTGAGTTCTGTCATGATGAGTTATCACTCCTAAGACACCTTAGTACATGTGGAAAGAAAAAAGAGAGGGAAGGAAAATGTGTATGTGTGACAGAAAGAAAAAGTGGGAGAGGGAGGGTGAGATTAAATTTTTCGATGTCCTATTGATTTAAAGGGTGCTTTGTGCCATGTAGTGAAATTATGTTTCAGACAGAGATGTTTTGTTTGGGTCATAACAGCCGCTTTGGCTGCTAAACCCTCCAGCAGAATACACTCATACATCTACACACTAAGATCTGCTACTTTTCCTCCCTTGGCTCAGCTTTTTTGGCCTGTAAGTGTTGAGCCATTTAGCTGCCCTTTGATGCATCTACACTACCTGATGTTAAGTGCACAGGCTATTTTCATGAAGGAGTGGCTGAGTGTTTGGCACTGGCAGACTATTTTTCAGATGGGTTCCTTAAGCAGCCAGACAGTTTCAACCATTACATGATGACAAAGGATGTAAGTGGCCCACCCTGTCCTTAGTACCGCTGTTATACATGCAGGGTGGGCTGCCCTGTGAATAATGATAAACCGCCTTCGACCCTGGAGCTGAAACCAAGGAATGGATCCAACTTCTGTCTGCTACTGATAGATGAGCACATGAGAAATGGCATATCAACACCCCAGCGGGTGAGAATGACGGTAAGCTGGTTGGAGTGACAGTTAAACCACCCTCAAAATGGATGGCTACAAGGTACTATCTACTGGTGCAGCTTATTGTAGCAGTTTTCCCAGAGAAAAAAAAACGGTGAAAAGTCTAGGATGTTGCCTTATACCCCTGAAGGACAGGGTAATAGCATGTTCAGTCTACAACAGTTTATTGTGTTGATTGGTTTTACAGTGTTCAAGGCAAATTTAAGTCCTTCACACCAATCATTCACATCACTGTCATGCTCTTTATGTCATCCAAAGACACTTTGGTTGCACAACTGAAATGCAAGCTGTTACTGCAAGCCAGTGTGCACATTAAAACGGGAGTGTTAGTGGTCACAAGCAACCATAGAAGCACTGCCTTCAATTAGTGGATCCGGGTTTGAATGCATTTGAATATGAAGAAAAATGTTTATATTCCTAAATGTAAGGTATTGCAGAGTATATTCTCTGTTATTGGTACCAAAATTCTACAAAGAACCTGGTTACTGTATTTTCCCTTCTCATTACCATTATACAGGTCTCCTCTTTCCTTCTACATACATCATTTCCTCACTGTGGCTCAAAAACAATGTTCTACATCCAACAAAAAGGTATCATGCTCAAGCAGAGAGGTTCATTCTGTTTTTTAAGTCAACGAGTGTAACACAACTAACTTAACGATTAAGCCAGGACAGAACCTACCTTTGGCTCCTTGGTTGGCGCCTCCTCCTTGACGCCGGGAACAACTTTAAAGGTAATGGCTCCTTGTGACTGGGCCTGAATATTGGGAAAGACAAGATAGATACAGCAAGTTAGGTGGAGATAAAGGGCCAGAAACAGCAGTCATCTGTCCTTTCAAATATTTCACAAAGCACCTAATCCAATGAAAGACCTATAATATAAAGCAGTGTTTGATGTTTTTTAGCAAAGGAAGGGCTACTAGGATTGCATGACTCTGCTTGACAAGGATAGAGTGTGGGGGGTGTGGGAGTAAAAGGCGGATTGTTGAGAGCTATCATCTGCTTTGGAGGCCTTTCTGTGTGAGAAGGCCTCCAGAGTTTAAGAGGCTCTCTCTTTCCTCTCCAGTTGTCCCTCCTGGCAGAGTCCTAGCCCATGACGGAGCTCATTTGAGGCCTGCGGCGGAGCCTGCTTGGAGGAACTACTAAGCATCAATCTCATCCAGGGGGACCGTGTGGCTCAATGCATGTGGTCTAAAGGCCAGGAAAGACTTGTAGAGAAAGGCCAGTGTTTGGTTTTCAGCACAGCGACAGGAGGCACGGGGTCCTGGATGAGTTAGGGGAGGTTTTTGCCATCACAAACAAGGAATGTTATTTTTGCCAAGGGAGTGGAGCTGAAACACGGGAGAAACCCTTGGACAGCACACACACACACACGGGGCTGAATGCAGTCATACACACAAACAGATGAGGCTTACCAGAATACGAATGATTTCCTCTGGTTTCTTGTCATCCACAGGGATTCCATTGACCTCCTTCAGTTCATCCCCAACATGAATCAGTCCTACCACACAGAATCACAAAGTCTGCATATCTATAATCACTCTGATATTCCATTATCCTAATGTCCTCACATAAGTGAGCTACTGTGTAAAAGTCCAGTGCTTACAAAGCCTGGGGATGTGTACAGTACACCAGATTAATGTTTATCGTCATGGTGGCATTTGAGATGGGAAAAGAGTCAAAACATTATTGTCGACACATGTGGAAATTTGCCTTTGGCTTCACTGTGGCAGAGCTGAAAAACAGACTGGACACAATGAATACAAAATCAAACAGAAAACATGTGGACAACATAGCAGAGCCTCTCAGTATACTTGTCATTCATGTTCATCTTTACAAAGTGGAAAGGTACAATTTACAGGATGGACCTGGTAAATTCAAGTGTGTGGTTAATTACTGAATACATCCCTTGTTTGTTACTCACTGGACATGATCTAGAAGTATAGTAAATCACTTTCACACTTGATTGCAGACTGCACACTCACATGGCTGAACCCACATAAGAGAGAAAATGGGTTGGAACTGACCGCTTCTGTCGGCTGCCCCTCCTCTCATGATCCTGGCCACAAGGATGGCCCCTGTGTGTTCGTCACGCCTTATTGTTGCTCCCTACAATGGAATAAAAGAGGAGAATTAAAATTGCATGCCAAATGATTACAGCCCAAAATGAAAGTAAGGGGTATCTGGTTGAAATTCAAGGACTTGGAACTGTACACAGGAAGCTTATTGTTACCAAAATGGCTGATTTAAACTGATACTGAACTTTTTCTTTTAAATGACAAATAGAACAAATACATGGTGTCTTATTTACAGTCAGTCAGTCAGTTTTGTTCACTCACTACCCTATTCTTTGAAAATAATGATCTTTGCACCTTCCATTGTATGTCTGACATATGTTTGGAAAACAAGGGCTTAATACTTGCTAAATATGGCTGGCCAGTACTTAACATAGACCACCACTGACATTAAACCTTTGGAATACACAATGGAATGGCATTTCCATTTTCTTGCTATAATATACAGTATATATTCTGAGGCAGGTTGTTGTGGTGGTACAGAACACAGTGAGGGATCATTTTAAACTGTAAACCAATGCAATATCAGTAAAGGGGACAAAAGATGAAAGGTGGGTTTCATCTCATTACACCTTTACAACAACATTTTTGATTCAAAGGAAAAAATGACAGATCAACAATAATATGAGCAAGTGAAATAATACAACAATTGCACACTGAATGATCTCAAAGGATGGGTTGACTGTTGTAGTGTGAATCACTGTCACTGCAGTGATAGTGGCAGAGGATTTCAATCTTTACAAAAAGAGCAAGAAGGGTCAAGCGGGTACAAAGTAGTAAACTCAAAACACACATATAAACACAGACAGTTGCTCAAGCCTTCGCTGTCCTCCTTTATGGGCTTGGTGCTCAGCCAAAAAGACACACAGACAAGAGAATAGTGTTTCAACTTCCTTATTTGAAATGACGGTGTTCAGTGGTGATGCATTTACCAGTAAACCCAAATAGCCTTTTCTCTTTACTATAAAACAATAGGCTTAATGGGTGCCAACCTGTCACAGCCCTCCCACAAACACCATTTAGGCACCAGCCTGGCTGGGATTTAAGATGTAATAGGAGAACAAACTGCAACTTAACACAAGTGTCATCCTCGCTTGAGCCTGACGACCCGAACCAGACAGATGCACCGTCTAGTCGACACGTAGTTAGTCGTGGATGAAACTCATCCTTCCACCCTTTCCTAGCTGCGATTCCCATCATCCCTGAAGATTGTTTTTATTTCTGTTGCAAAAAAAAAGAGGACAGGGTGGGAGCCTCCCTCACCCCGCTCACCAGCCGTGCTTTATTTCAGCTGTCCGAACCCATTGCCGCCTAGGTCGACTGCTGGAGTGCAACAATACGGCCCTCGGGTCTGTGATATTTTCCTGTTTGCCTTCCTCTGACAGGTCTGAAGTAGTTCTGGCTACTACCATCAATGGGAAGCACAGGAGGAGATATCAAAACAACCTCCTCAAAGACCAAAGGAGCCTGGTTTGTGCCACTTCACCAATCTATTAGCATGTCATCTTGGTTATTTACACGACCTATTCACACCTAATGGTTTTCCTCCTAGATAATGGTTTCCTCAAGGCCTTTGAGGTGGGTGTAGAGATGGAAACAAGGAAAGACATCAGGATAAGACAGTGTCTGCAGAGAGTTGTGGATCTAATAGAATAATTGGGATAATTAAGGAGACCCGAGAGGTTGCAGTAGGAGAGAAATCAGTGGAGCAGGTCAGCAAGAGGGGAAGGCACCGTCAGACCCCCGTGTCAGGGTCACATATAACCCCAGCAGTGTGACTTAAAGCAGCTGTCTGTGATGCAATAGCCCCCAGACAGACATAGAGGCCTTTTTGTGTGTGTGTGTGTGTGTCTGAAAGAATAGAGCGCTGCAGGGAAAGAGACAGACTGTGACAGACAACAGGGTGAGATGGGGAGTTTGTAGGAAATCTCCCAGGACTATTCAGACATGTGGTCATTAACTTTCTCTCTTTACTTTTTCTTTCTGTCCCTCCTTCTTCCAACTGGCTGATAGCCAGTGGTATGATGGATGTTTTTATTGTGTCCCCTGGGGTCCCTGGTGGCTGGTGGCAGTCTAAAGGCTAACTAAACAGCAGAGAAGCAGCCTTGGACTCAAAGTCTGTAATGACAATGGGCTGCACAAACTCCACAGATGTACTCTACACCACATGTCTATGCCTATCTATGGAATCTGCTCACATATGGTGTGTAGATATAAATCGTGTTTTGACACATGTGGCTTAAATCACATGTTGAAACCCTGATGCCATTTAGAAACCCCACTTTTACGACTTTTATTGCAAGTGGCAATGGTGATTATAGAGCAGCACATTTAGCATGCAAACACGAAAAGGATGGGGTCATGAACCCACATCTCTGGGAAGTGAGTGGACCATTTTATCCCCTATCAAACCACCATGCTTTATGTGTTAAAACACATAAAGTAGGGTGCTTTTTAGTAGAGAAACAAACACAGGTATCAGTGGACAAATTTGCTCATGCTCATTTTCCCTTTACACCTCACTAACTCTCTGCAGGATTTATTTGAAGCTGCAGTCATTTTAAAGCATTTATACTTTGTGATTCTCATCTGACCCACTGCCCTCAAACGTGATGGGTCCACGTAGGCCAGCCAAGCCGGCAGCAAGGGAGCATGGGGATTTATGAAGGGAGGGGGAACCTCCCTTCATAATCTGGCCAGCCCCAGCCTGAACTCAACACCGGTACGGTAGCCAAATGAGCTCTGTCTGATAAGAAAGGCTGAGGGAGGCCAAAACGCTCCAGTGGCAACATGAGCGCGCCAAACTGGAGGGTAAGTGGAGGAGAGTCAGGGCTGACAAGTTGAGTGGGAGGGAGGTAAAAGAGGGAGACTGCGGGTACATGAGTGAAGATTTGGGTTGAAAGTGAGAGCAGCTGTGGGTGAGTGACATATATTAACATATATTCTAATCATCAGAGAATGATAGACTGCAAAAAAAAGAATGCGAGAGAGAGTGAAAGCAACAAAGAAAGAGAATATATATATATATATATATATATATATAGATTTAAAAAAAAACAACTTGGCATTTTTTGGAGAGAGATTTTCACTGCAGCTAATATCCAGCTCAGCGACTCCTTTATCCTTGCATTACATACATTGGTTTTTCAGTGCCAAAAATGAAAACAGTAATATCATACTTCAGATAATCATTTCACCTCACTGGTGAGATTATTGACTTAGAGAAAGATCTTAAGTCTATCAAATACCTCATAACAATATTTTTGTGGTTTTGCAGTAACTCAGTTTCAGACAGTGTCTTAGCTTTCTCAAGGCTGAAACATGCTTCTCTGCCTTGACATTTGCATGGCTGCTTCTTTTAAACATACATAAAACTCACATAAAACAACACCTCACATACTGACATTTTTCTTTTGTCATTCCCAAGTACTGTATAACTCCATTTCCCTGATCCTTGATTATTTCACACTTCTCCTTCCACCTCATTACAATCTACAGTCCACCTTCAGTCTCTCAATCCTCCAGAGGTATAACAGTCTCTCCTGGAGGCCTGACGAATGCCTTGGAAGCACTGAGAGGCAGCTGGAACGAAGGGGGCAAATCCAACCTCCTGAACTCAGCATCACCTTCCCCTGTGCCTTGATACCCTATGGGTGCTATCATCAGAATTCAGCCTTGCATGACCACTAATGAGGAGTCCCTGCTCTGTTAAACAAATACATAAACAGTCAGGCTAGAACCTAAATAAGCTGCATAACGTGTGTGGGGGGCATACATAAGGAAGAAACAAAGTAAAGTAAGACCCTCAAGCACCAAGATGGGCTTCCTGCTGTAGCAGCTACGCATTAGCACAAGGTTTACACTGAGCCTTCAACGCCTACTGGCACATGGAAGCCATTTCAGACTTTTCCTTGTGCATGGAAACAGTGCAGGAAGTCAGAAGGGGAATGTCTATGTCTGTCAAAGCACATACACGCATGAGTGACAGCATGTGTAGGTGTGTTTTTGTGTGCATGCAAGCGTGTCTGCGTGTGTGTTTCTATGAGAGCGTAGCCGTGGGCTTCTACCTGAAGTCAGGCCAAACAGACCTGAGAGAAACCTCAAAAGACTGGATGATTGATGCTGGACAGTCACTAAACCTGATGAATGGGCTATGCTATGTTAGCAATTAGAGACAAGGCGCCACTTAACCATCAAGTGACTCAACTACACTATTTGTACGGAAAAAGATAGCATGGTGTGCACACAAGTTGGTAAAAAAAAACTTTTTTCAAATGTTGTTGGGGACTGATTTTCTCTTCCTGTTGACAACCATTGCTGCAGTTCGCCCTCTAGATGAGCACAAAAGAGCAAGTCTCTCCAGAAATTATACACTGAAGGGCAGAAAGCACAGAAATACACAGTCAAAAATAGAGACGGGAGGGGGGTCATCTTGGACTGAGGAGGGCCGTCTAGCTGTGGTCAATTAGTCATCAGTAAGGCGATCCGAAGCCTCCACTCCTAACGTGATCAGCTCCATATGCAGCCACTGCTCCTAGCTCTATTCCTCAATTTCTAACACATAAGTGCCTCTGATTGTTATTGTTGGGCTGGCCCAAACGCATCGGCTTAGTTTCTGCTGTGTGATGGGGAGAACTTCAGGTAATGACTTGTCAATATCAAGCCATCACCTCCATACATGCACTCGTTACATGCTGACATGGCAGCCATTAAGTATCTTGTTAATGAAATGGCTCCACTGTACAATTTGAAAAAAAGAGAATAGGGACCCAAATTTGGATCCTCCTGTATGGGGTGTGTGTGTTTATTAGAGAGAGAATGGAATGGGCAAGATTGTCGAGGAACTGTCAAGCGCACAGTAGTGCCATGAAACTTCAGCAGATAAGAGGTAAGACAAGCTGAATCTTGGTGTCTCATCATGTAGCTTGGCTGGGATGAATTCAATGATTCAGCAGCTAAGTCTTTATGGGGCAATTAGAGTGCCTTTGGCTGATGGAATGGATGGATGGCTGGACGCATGATGGAAGCTGGCTGGCTTGTACTATGGTTGTATGGATGACGAGAGGGCTAGCTAGTTGTCTTGGCTGGCTCATCATAAGTCTCAGAGATTAAGGGCAGGCTATGTGGCCTGTCTAATGCGCAACACAGTGGGACAAAAGGATCCTAGGATCTCTTTACATAGCCATGGCACAGCTAAAAAGCCGGTCACTATTCTAACACACGGGAAAAGAAGCACGCTGCTCCATTTCAAACACAGCCCTCGCTCCGTGTGACCCTCAAAACATATTTATAGACCCGAACCCGAAACGCCGTGGCATTTGACAAACATTATTTCTCCCTCAAATTGGGAAGCGACAAGGAAAACAAACACAAGTGGCTTGGGCAGAGAGGCAGAGCAATGTTTTGACATGATGTCATAACAGCAAAAGTGTAACTGCGACAATAAATAAAATGCTTGTGTTGACTGGTATGTTTAGAAATTATAAATACAGTGTAGTACGAAACACATGCAGGCGTTCTTCACTAGATGTGGGCCTTGGAAAAACCAGTACAAAGTGGGAATGGGCCTCCTGGACATTGAAATCAGTACACTCCAATCATATCTGGTGTTGGAGTGTGTCATTTTCATCTTTTATCACTGAGATGGCATAGAGCCCCCATAACACATGGCCCGTTTCACACACTGGGCCCAACATGTTTATGAGTTCTTACATACTTCCTCAATGCTACAGACTCTGGTGCCGCTCAGAAGAGTAAAATCATGTAATATGTATTCGCTCATGATCAGAAAATCCATTTGGTGTTATGGTCACCTATAAAGATTAATACAGCACTGTAAAGGAGTGTAAGGAGCCCAGATGAAATCTACATTATTGTTGCAAGAGGAAGAAAAAAAAAAGAAAGAAAAGAAGCCGGAGAGCAGTGAAAGGTACTTGAGGTTTATATAAATGATTTTAACAATTGTGGGCCTGCTGCAGGCTAATCCTTTGGGTGACCTGTTGCATGCCTTTCCACTATTTTGATAAATCACTTGTGATTGCAACTAATAAAAGCTACTCCCCCACCTACCCATTCTCCCTTATTCCTGTCTCCTCTCAGACTAAACTGGGCTCTGGTTTCCTTTTATTTCCTTAACCTCGGTCTTGACCTACCAGTCGTAATTAACAAGTATACTGAGAAAAGGAAAGGTGCGGGTCGTGTGCCAGTAATTATGGCAAGCAGGAGAGTTCAGGGCTGCCAGGTAGCGTAATGCAGGACCGTACAGGTAGCTTACCTTCATTTGTTCCTCCACCCCTCTCTTTCCTTTTCCTCCCTGCCTCTTTAAACCTTAATGTTAGAACAAGTCATTACCCTGTTGCTTATGAAACACCTTGGCAGCCCACCTCAGTACTTCAGACGGGTGCCGGTGATTTGGGTGTGTGAATCTCTGTCAGCAAATGTGTGGCGGTCTCTCCAAATGTGTTGTTTCCACCCTGTCCACGTGAATCACCATGTAGACTGGTGGAATCGCCAGTCTCTTCTCTGGACAGCTGGACGAGTGCCAGATATTTAATCATGATGTACTGTGTGTGTGTGTGTTTCTTGTCTGAGAGGCTATGTAGGCTGTATGAGGAGCATACAAAGAGACAGTTTGTGTCCGCAGGGAGGTCTATCTCTGCTCTGGATTGTTTAAGCGTTTTCCTGTCTGTCGAGCAAAGAAACAGCACTTTCATGTCACTTTCATTTCCAAAGTAGGCTGAAGCAGGGCCGCTGAGGAGCACCGGCCCCACGGGCAATGCCACATTCAGCCTCAAGCTCTCTGGCTCTTGGGCATGAGGCGGAAAGAGCAGGGCGTCGAGATGTGTCCGTTTATGATTACACATGATGGGAAGGCGTTTTTGTTGTTGAAGGGCCGTGAGATTAGGATCTGGGAATGCACCAGATGTGGCTTTGGAAGCAGTAGTGTTTTCACATTCACAACTCAACAGGCTGGGTGTAACAGCCACTGGACTTGAGTTCTGTACAACACACATGCAGAACAAACACAGAGGCTTTTCCATGTCTGCTTCATGCAATGTGTCTTTCAAATTCCTTTCTTTGTTACCTTTTTTTTTATTGTTAATGATTATCATATCATCTATGGCCAAAACACACACACACACACACACACCTCCTGTAGCGTGCATACATAGGTGCAACATATTAACCAAAAGATAAACCATGATAATCTGTGCTGGAACTTGATAACCACAGAAATTATATAATATAAAAAATTATACACTTCACATATTCTTTCAGCCTATTTTTGAATATTGTCTCTGTTGGTGGCAGTGAGGGAGAGGTCTTAATGACAAGCGTCCAAAATTGGAATCAAAACTGTTGATTTGCTCTCATTTTACTCATAAGACAACCCTGCGCACCATGTAATCTGTTTTTGCCTGCCTGTGTTTCAGTTGCTTGGTGGGTGGGGCAGGGGATCGCCGCCAGTGCCAACTGGGGCACATTCTGGGTGATCGCAGTCTAAGCTCTGGCAGCTGCTGGCGGTCTCCCTCTCTCTCCTTCACTGCAGGCAGCTTCTTAGATAATATGCTGTTTTAATTCTTTTCTTTTACGCTGTTTTCATGCATCACCACACTCACACTATCCAGCTCTCTCATGCACATTTCTATACTGACTCCTCAGATCCCCACACACTCCATGTGTTACTGAGCTTTGTTATGCATTTCAATCTCAGTTTATTTTAATACATTACTTTGTTTAACTGCTGAAAATGGTGTGTTCCCACTTTTGTCGCATACAGGCAGACTGAAAGCACACTTGATATCTCGATCCAATAAAGGCATATAAAATTATCATCCTTTCAGCAAGTATCTCTTGGCTGTAAGAATTACCGGCGAAGTGGTCTTTCTATTCCCTGCTTGAAGTTTTGAAGTAACTTTGTGGCTCTATATTGTAATAATAGACATTTCTGAAATATTTCTATATATATATACAGTGAGCCTCTAATCCTTTAACTGAACAGTTGATCTATCCAATCAGGCCCAGAACTCAATCACATTGCGTTACAGAACTTAAATCCCTAATCTTTGAAGGTAAAATACATGCTCAATGTGGTAAAGAAATAAAAATTCCATCACTGGTTTTATAAATAACTAGCTATCATTAGTTATTTAGAGTTAGTATAAACATCATACATACATACACCCACCCATCACATTTTTTATAAACTACAATGTACATGTAAATAGTTTACGGACTTCTTTCTCTATATAAAAAACTGACCACAAGCCTTAGATTATAAACACTAAAGTGTGGCTGCACCACTACACACAGATAAAATACAAGTTATGCAAAATGAAATCAAACACAAGATGCCTCACACACATAATACAGATGTGGGTGCACACACACTCTCCTACACCCACATAAAAGCAGATAAAATCAGACATGCATTCAAGTCTTCACATACTGGCATTTGAACCTACAGCTGGATACACACCACGACCACGGTGAGCAGGTCAGCAACCAACAGTGCCCTCCACTTGTCTGTATGTTTTCGAGACGTGGTGCTTCCATCTTCCTTTACAGCACTCCCCAAGACATAGGCTAAAATCCATCAGTAGATGTATTGCTTTTTTTAAAGCACATGGGTCTATCTATGCAAAACACTAACATGTGTGCTGTCGGCTCTAATCTCGTGCTTCTCCATTAATTTCCAGCCAGTGTCATTACTTTTCTCTTGCTTTCCACATTGTGATGTAAACAGACAATAGACAAGTCACTTTTCTTAAAAACACACACATCTATCTGGTCGTGTCTTTTGATAACTTTCTCAATTAAGGACTTCTTCCCAGGGTTTTCAGCAACACTCAACTTTACTCTTCCTGTAAAACTGCATTTGTATACATTCACACCAGCGTTTTAACACATAATAAAGTGGATGTTTTTGACTCAGCTGAGAAGGACAATGACTGCCATGATCAAAAAGATGATATATTTGTGAGAAGCTTCCAGACAAATGGAATCAGAGCTGCCATGATCCGACCGTCTGTGTCAGAGAAGAGGAGGCCCGTCTGCTGCAGATGAGAAAAGCATGGCATGTAAAAGGTACTTATTAGCTCATTCCAGCCACTGCCATTCTGAAGAAACCCCAAGTTAGTCACAAGCTGAATCGATCACAAAGAACTTTCCTGTCTCATTGCAATTATCAACTCCTTATTAAGTAAAGAAAATCCACGACATCAATCATGCAGTTGGAGCTTTTACAATAAATAATGTTGGTTATATCATCTATACATTGTGTGCAGTGACTACTATGACTCTGAAGTTGAACCAGTGCTATTTGTGGGTCTATATTAGAAGTCAGCTGATCACTGGTATCCCAGTGGCTGGGGTAGCTGGTGGCCGAGCCCAGTGGTGGCATAGTTGTATTGATTGGTGCTAACGCTGATGCCAGGCAGGGCGCTATGTGGCTGGCACTGCAAAATGGATAGCCTGGACCCTACCCGGTCTAGTGTTTCCATTTAGTTACACCCATTTGATCATGATTGAAGAAGCCAATCCTGTTGCAACAACACAGAGCAGAGAGAAAAAGAGGAGGAGAGGAGGGGAGGAAGCGATGAGAGCCTGATGTTGATCTTGTCATTCCTGGCAGCAGAAGGTTTGCAGCTTGCTAATGGCGCCCTAACAACCTGGGATGGAACAATCAAGCAAGAGGATGGATAGATGTCAATGTTACACTAGTAATGAGTGCTGCACAAGGCACAACAGAAATGTGAAAGAAATGAATATAATATATGCTGAACAACAGGTATCCCATATATGACATGGCAGAAGGTAGAGAGGATAACACTTTACTAGGAGGGACATGAAGGCATATATACATGGTTAAATTGTAACACTGAAAGCACTTATGCCTTTACGCCGCTCAAATGAAATGTGTTACAATTTTAATGCACAAGAATGATGAAGCTGCCCTGATAGCAAAACCAGATGAATGAAAAGAGTGAAACAGACAGACTCTGAAGATGATGTGTTAGTAGGAGGAGGAGACTAAAGATGAACTGAGTGGGAAAAGAGTGAATGAACAGTATCGTCAGTCAGTGAGGTCAAAGTGCAAACTGAAGTGGCATTAGGCGAGCGACAAGTGATGTATAAAGCGAGCATTGAACTGGCGGGGCACAGCGAGCATCTCAAGTCTGCTATTTACATCACCAATCACGACAAAACATCAAATGGGAGGAACAGAGCCGACCACAGCGACATCGGCCTCTAATGTTCTCACATCATAGCGATGGTCACCCGAGCAGCTGCGGTCAATACCGCGCCCAGGCGTTGAAGTCATCTTTGCTGCTTAACATATTTTTGTGTGCGAGGACTTGGATTTTCCAGGATGCTTTTGGGATGGCGGTGGCTCACTCTATGGCAAAAGAAATGTCAGTTAACACATTCTTTAGCCAATGTAATTCACGCAATGAGAATTACAAATGATCGATATGACAACACTAGTGCAATCTGACTTACTCTAAATTTTGTCTGGTTCTCCCTGTGAGTCAGTCTGCCTCAAGCCCCTTTATCACTGGAGTAAACTTCATGATATGCTGGCCCATACGTACGCCGGTATATCAGCTACACCGCCACGTGCTCAGCCTCCTTAACACTCAAATTTAGCCCCTCACCAAAACTGTTCTATGTATCAAAATAACACATTCTTTCAATAAGGACATGGCTGACGGATGTTTCTGCTGTCGTCCACATGTTTATGCCTCTCCAAACCCAATTGTTAATTGTCCCGGTAGCAGGCTAATAAATCAGCGCTTTGGGAGAGCAGCGGGAGAGCAGGGAGTACAACAGAAAAAGGGGTAGGCGAAGAGGAGGTTGACCCTAGAAGATACAGTTTTGCATTTCACTAAAATGTGGCATGAAGTCACGCTCTGAGAAATGATAGCAATTAATCAGACTGCTGAAGATTGAAACACTGAACTAATCACAATTAACTTGATGAGTCACAAGGAAGGTGCGCGTATTGTTGCTAACACAGGCCAGTCCCCATCATCCACAACTACAGAGATGAGACAAAAAGCAGACTGGGGGAAAGAATTAAATAGAAAAATAAAGAAACAACAAAGTAAGGAGGTGTGAGAAGGAAATTGGGTGTACAGCCCGTTGTTATGATGTCAAGTTGAGAATTTCAGGCTGATTATGCAGAAATTGCAAGTTAAAGGCACATCCGTCAATTTGGTGCAGCGGTGCAGATGAGGACCCTGCACAGGTGGTGGAGTTTTATTGGTTGGTGGAATGGCTGTGACTTCACCATAAGCATCTGACCTGCTGGCTGTTTCAGCAATGGCACAATCTAACTGTTCATTAGGGTCAGTTTCCTTTAAAGATGTACAGGTCGACAAGGTAAATGCAGAACCTTAAAATTTACTCTCAAATTAGAGGTCACAAAAACCAGACAAGTACCATAGGTTTTTAAGTAACTAGGACTATTAGGCCATTTCACGTGGTGCAAAGTGTGTTGGAACTCAGAGCCAGTTTGATTACTATGTTAAACTATGTTATTAATGCAAATATTCAAGAAAGATAGTATGTGATTAGAGGCTGTATGGCAAGCATTCAAAGTGACCATACTGTATGGCAAAAGGATTTGCAGTTTTGCTTCCGTTTGTGTGTTTGTTTGCAGTGATGGGAAGGTAAAAAAAGACTATACATATACATCAGGAGAAAAGGAGCTACTTGATGCTAAATATTGGTTGAGCAGCAAAGAAACAAGATAACGAAATGAGATATGAAGACTATAGAGTTCACAGAGTGAGGTATGTGCACAGGTGTCACTTCTTCTGCAGCAAACTTATTTAAAACTATTTCCACTGACAGGGGTGCGAGAAAAGTTTAATGTGCATAAAATGACAAATTATGGGGCATAAATCTGGTTGTGAAAAGGCCTTTGGCTACACAACAGTATGCTGTAGCCACTGTAAGAAGCCCCTCTTTTTTTCCTGTAGGTTTGTATTACTGCAACAATTTCCATTCCACTGTAACTGTTTGATAAATGCAAGTCACTCCTCTTGGGACATATTAATAATTCTTCAGTGGTCACAAGACAAAGTGTGTGGTTTCTAAATAGGTGATGGAGATGCAAACACAGAGTCTGTCTCTCAGGTTCAAACACTCCTTAAAGGGCAGGTAGAGATCTAATTGATATGCTTTCCCTTCTCTGTGTGCCCTCAGTACAAATACAAAATACACACACATGACATTTCTGAGATGGCTCACTGCCATGGCAACCCTCTAGTACTCATTGTTTTTTATTTCCGTACACACATAGAAAAACCATGCCGTACAACAGAATCCTACTGTTGTCTACACCATGGTCAGGCCTGAAATTATAGCCACAGGAGATTATGGGCAGCAGTTGTGCCCTGTGGGTGTTTGGGCAGTGAGAGGGCAGCTAAGACTGGAAACCACTCCACAGCAATGCTATTGTATGGATTTGATTTTGGTTTTCTCACTGCTGTGAAATTAGTTGCAATGCTTAGATTCAGTGGCTGTATGGCTACCGCACTACCAAATGTGTTTTTATCTAATACAAGTTGGAAGTTACAATGATTGAATTTCCCATATACATTTAATTGGTAGACTGTTTTTGCATCAAAGCCTGGTGGTGATACTGATGATATATTGATACTTCTTAACTTGGGAGGTATTTATAAAACCTAGTGTTGACCCTAGAAGTCCCTGAAGAAAACAGTGGAGGCACAGCACCTTCTCTATTTGAATGGGGGTCACAATGAGCAGTTTGCACCCTTAACCTATAAACTAAAACTGAGCCACTATATTACTGCAAGATACATTCTACATAATTAACACCTTCCATGTGCAATAATACACAACGCTCACATAAATAAATATGTATTTCTTATAAACTCAGAATAAATCCTTCCAGACAAGCATCAACTCACGTATTGGAATAACGCGGCTAGATGATTGAGCTGACGGACGGTATAAATCACGGTGGTTTCAGGAATGTGATCAACATCCCAGCTCGGGAGGCCTTGAGAGCGCCCATGACAATGTGTTGTGAGAGGAAGCGGTGTGACACATTATTACGTTCAGCAGCTCCATGGAAACATACATGGGCAGGAACCCAAAAATGGCTTAGGTGTGTTCCTGCTTTCCCCAGGGTGTGGTGAGAGGAGTGCTTGACCTGGGGCCAAGATGGTGGTCAGGGTGAAAACCACAAAGTGAAAATAAGCGGCCGGGGCCAGGACATATCCGGCATAGATCAAAGGTGGGCAGGGCCTCAGCACACACAACAAAGTGCTATAATGACAGGCGGAGGTCTTTCACAGGCCATGGAGGACTTGAGCAATTTAGGTCTGTGTCACAGGACACTGAGGTCACTTAAGAATCGAGAAAAAATCACAACAAAGGCGAAACAGGATAATCATGCAAGAAAGAAAAAAAACAATATGTGGTGCAACTGAAACCAGCACCAATTTGGTTTGGTAGGGTTACAAGCCACTCTAAATATGCCTCACTAGTGGACAAGGCCAGGGGGTGCATGCTGGCGGTCATCTAACAACACAGACACCCAGGATGTCGGGGGTGGAGTGAAAGCAGTGCACCAGCCAAGATGTCGCTGTGCACACTTAGGCCTAGGGTCCTGAACAGTTGGGTGGTTTTGGCGTCTAGGGACGTGTGTGGGGTGGTTGTGAGCATGTTACAATAAGGAAACAACACTGACCAGGATAGAAAAAGAAGCCGTTCACAGACACCAAGCCTAGACTGGCTGAAAATATATGGCCAAGAAACTACAGGGTATGGTTGGTTTTGGTGTGTACAACTTCAAGGTTGTGGGTTTGGATTCCCACAGACTGAGTACCTCAAAAGCAAAAAGCATGTATGGTGGCTTGACCCATGGTGTGGATACTGGCTGACACAAGAGGTTTTGGAAATTCAGGGATTAGTGATACAAGAGTCTTATAAGGTAAAGATGTTCACTATAAATAATAAGGACAAATGATAAATTTGTGTTGGATACATTTTGCTTAAAGTACTTTTATATGTAAGCTGACAGTGGAAGAGAGATGAGAACAGCTTACATACAACAAAACTGGCTTCCTGACTCAAACCAGGAATGCTGCGATCCATAGTCCATCTTTTACCACTTTAGGCAACTGACATACAGCAGACATCATTTAACACCTTCCCTAAAACCTATTGGAATCTGCTGAAAACCAATATGCTTACAAATCGGATATAACTGATTTCTCAAGATGAGCGGCAATGTACTTACAAGAGGCTCTGTTTTAACCAGTCTTATGATTTTCACTGAATCCTCTATACATTAAATCGATGTCTTCAGGCAACGGAGGTAGTTCGGGGGTCCTGCTCTTTCGGGCAGCAGTGGACCGTCAGAAGGCTCTAGAAGAGGTAGAAAATGGAGGGATTGATGGGAGGAAGAAACAATAAGCAAGGGTTATCAGTCAAACCATAAGGGCCTTAGCTTTACCTCGGCATAATTAGCAAATAGGTAGGCAATACACGCTATTAAGAGTTCAATCTATCATTTCTTTCTTTGGTAGGACAGAGAAAATGCAGAGACTGTAAGGAGGATAGTTTATGAATTAGGGTGTCTCCCTCAAGTGCTGGGTGATGGATTTGAAAGCATTCAGGGCCAGTAGTTGCAGCTATGTCGTTAATTGTCATTAATTATGCTCTCCCCTCATACATCTCTCTGATTAAGGCAACAGCACCCGCCCTGGACCATTGCTCACCAGGGACTGCAAGTGGAAGGGAGTAGAGAGAGACAGGGTTGGCCACAGTTTCCAGTATCGATGCTTTCCAGGAGCAGGTGGTGAGCAGCTCAGAGAAGCGATGTTCTGCACTGTTGGGCGGCAGACTCAAAGTAATGAAGTTCTCCAGCCACTTGAGATGTTTACACATTCACGAGCAGACATAAAAAGAGGCGGGACACAGACAAGAATGATGCCATTGAGACATTCATTTTCAAACTATTAACGACTCCATGTCCATTACTAAGATGCATCTGGGCCAGCGTGCTGCTTTTCCGTGGTTGAGGAGGGGAGAGAAAAGTGAGAAAAACATCTTCCACCTCATGTGCCAGACAAAAGTAGAGTGAGTGAGTGAGTGAGAGGCGAGAGCAAGCGAGAAAGCGAGCAAGCGAGCGAGAGAGAGAGAGAGAGAGAGAGAAAGAAAGAGAGAGAGAGAGACAGAGAGAAGGATATGGAGTGAGAGAGAGGAGCAGTGTGTTTTATGACATGGGAGCATGCTGCAGTACAGCGTTCAAGATGTTGCTAACTGGGAGCAGATGAGAGGAGGAGACATAACTGGGTCTCTGTGGCTGAGATCACTGAAAGACAAGCTGACCAACACACACACACACAGTTTATCTTGTATCTTGTGAGAACTTGGTTCTATTTATTCCTTTAGTCCTGACTACAACCCTAAAGGATGATTCGGTTTGTTAACGGTCTTACTCAAGACCTTTGATCCATACCATTCCCCCATCTCCCTCTCTCCTCTAATTCCCATCTCTCTGCTGTCAGTCTTTAATAAAGAGCACATTACTCCTAAATTTAGATCTGGAGGACTGTGGCAGCATCATTAAAAAGTCCACTGGGGCAGCAAGAAACATGATCAGCCAGACAATCAGACAATTTCTAAACAAAGCTCCAGGTTGGTCAACTTATTTAGAAAAGAAATTAAGGCAAACAGTAAAATCTGACCTCCACTTCCCATTAATCAAGGGACAAACATTGTGGTTTCACTTTGAAATGAACTTCTAAGTGGTTGTGATAATCTAACTTAACTTTTGGCTTGTTAACTAGCTTTCTGATCATCTGACTGTTGTGTTTCTTGTCTGACTTTTAACAGAACATACTGTGTTCCCAGATCAGGGCCAGTAGTTGCAGCTATGTCGTTGTAGTGTCATTAGGCCCATGCTCTCCTCCATACATCTCTCTGATTAAAGGCAACCAGCACCGCCTGGACCATTGCTCTGGGGACTGCAAGTGGAAGGGTACAGGGGGGGACAAGTTTGTACAGTTTCAGTAGCGATGCTTTCCAGGGCAGGTGGTGAGCGGCTCAGAAGCGATGTTCTGCTGTTGGGCATGGGCTCAAAGTAATGAAGTTCCAGCCACTTGAGATGTTTACATTCACGAGCAGACATAAAAGAGGCCAAGGGACACAGACAGGAAGATGATGCCATTGAGACATTCATTTTCAAACTATTCGCGACTCCATGTCATTGCCAAGATGCATCTGAATGGCGATGCTGCTTTTCCGTGGTTGAGGAGGGGAGAGAAAAGTGAAAACATCTTCCACCTCATGTGCCGAACAAAAGTAGAAGGTGGTGGGCGGGTGAGGAAGCGAGGCAAGAGCGGAAGGCGAGAAACCTGAAGCGAGCGAAGAGAGAGAGAGAGAAAGAAAGAGAGAGAGAGAGACAGAGAAGGATGGTGAGAGAAGAGGCAGTGTGTTTTATGACATGGGAGCATGCTGCAGTACAGCGTTCAAGATGTTGCTAACTGGGAGCAGATGAGAGGAGGAACTGCTGGGTCTCATGGCTGGGATCACTGAAAGACAAGCTGACCAACACACACACACACAGTTTATCTTGTATACTTGTGAGAACTTGGTTCTATTTATTCCTTTGATCTATTTCTGTAACCCTAAGGATGATTCCGGTTTGTTACAACGGTCTTACTCAAGACCTTTGATCCATGCCATTCCCATATCCTCTCTCCTCTAATTCCCATCTCTCTGCTGTCAGTCTTTTAATAAGGCACATTACCTAAATTTAGATCTGGGACTGTGGCAACATCATTAAAAGAGATCCACTGGGGCAAGAAACATGATCAGCCAGACAATCAGACAATTTTACAAACAAAAGCTCCAGGTTGGTCAAACTTATTTGAAAAGAAATTAAAGGCAAACAGTAAATCACATTTTTCCCTTCCGGCAATCAGGACAAACATTGTAGTTTCACTTTGAAATGAACTACAAGTGGTTTATGATAATCTGGCAACTTTTGACATTATTAACTTTCTGATCATCATTGTTGTGTTTCTTGTCTGACTGCTAACAGAACATACTGCTCGTTCCCAGATCTCAGCAATTACTGGTGGGTACAATGAAATCATAACCAATAAAAACTATGGCCAAGGCTAGAAAAAGTAATATCCAGGTTGTAATACACTATAATTCACCAGACCTAATACCTAATGTCAACTTTTGCCCTAAATCTAATATCGATACTAACCTAAACGGGTTTCTAACTTTAAACTAATGACCCACTAGAGCAGTGCAGACCAGACAAAACAAGGAAAAACGGACTCAAAATCCCAGGCGAACACAAATTTAATTCCACATTTTCCTGCTTTCTTGTCTTTCCTCCTAGTTTCTCTTGTTTTCTTGGTCCTCCTGCCAAACTTCTCTCAAATGCCATTAATCCTCTCCCTTTTTTCTTGTTTGCTCTTCTTCAGTTTTATCTCATGTAATTTCCCAAAATCTTCCCAGCACATCAGTTTGTCGTTTCTCAGAACAGAGCCTAACAGCGTGTTCCTGGCTTTCATCTGCTGTACATAAACACACACTTTGTATTTGTATTGTATGTCTGGGATGCTGTCATTATAGTATTGAAATATTCTCTTGGAGCGTTAAAAACCAAAAACTGTTTGCAGATGAGGACAATAAAGCAAACTGAATGAGATGGATCAACCTGTGCTGGATATAACAAATAAATTATTTCCTTAGCATCATGTCAAGGCATGGATGGGTTGCAGTTAGTTTCCTCAGTATTGTTGGGTGTTAATAACTTACACACACGGATTTCAGAGGACTACATATGAACATATGACTTTATAACAAGTTGCAACCGATGAATGGAGGCAGAGAACTGTATTTACAGAGGAAAGCTTCTGACTGTTTTCTTTACCTCCTTGCTCAGATTTTTCTCTCCCACAGAACTGAAAACCTATTCTAATTTACCCGTCATATCAAATTCCCGGTTTCGAAAACATCCTTTGGTAATGGCAATGAAACCTTAAGCCCAGAAAAGAAGGTTTTTGAGTCTGAGGTTGGATACATGTGGTGTTGTGGCTCTCTTTGCCTTGGTATTTGACTGTCAGTCACAGCACCTGATCTGTGCCAACAACCTGTGGGTCAGCCAGGCGTCCGTAGCCTCTCAGCAGGGTGGGACACCCATGCAGGCGTGGTGCCAGGAAGCAGAGCTACAGTGTTTTTCTTATGCTGTGCCGCATTAGTTCCCACTACACTAGAGATAGAAAATAGTCTTTGGCGTGCTTTGTCAGTCATTCAGTGGACTGAGTTAATCCCAATGATGTCGATCTTTGATTTGACCTTCCCATTGATATTTGTATGTCATTTGTCTGTTCAACTGTGCAAATAAGTAAAACACAAATAAACTTGAACCCAGCTGTTCAAGTCATAAATCAAGCAAAAAAAAAAAATGTCATTCAAATGTCAAACAATTGCTGGATCCAGCTTGTGGAAATGCTGGTTGTTGCTTTTCTCTGTTTATATGATAACCTGATTATGAAGTGTTAATTTGACCAAATTTGAAATGTGAACATGTCAGCCTGGGCATTGGGAAGTCAAAATGGTCATCTTTCAATATATTCTGACATTTATAGACTTGATGTTTAATCAGTTAAGACATAGTTGAAGAGCCTGGTTGTTGCGGGTACAAGCGGAATTAACATTACAAAGTGGAAAATTTTCTGTAGAAAATTTCACCGAACTCTGTCTCCATACACCCCTGACCCCCCTCATGCTCACATCCTTTTCCTCCACTTTCTCTGAACTATCCATCAGGCCTAATATCCTGACCTTTCAGTGTCCCCTCATTGATAGCACTTCCCTTATCTCTCCTTCTTCTATGTATGTGAAATACAACTAATTCCATAACAAAACTTCTAGACATCATAATAACAGCTCTATGCTAATAGATATTTTGTAATTTGCATGCCCTGGCTGGTGACCGCTGGCATGAGAACCACACAGGTACAAATGTTTTACACACTTTTTACGTGTGTGTGGGCCTTTTTCCTGGACTGATGTGGTCAGGTTGGTGGATTAGCTGCCTGTCAAATCTGGACTTATATCCTTGTATAGGCCCTGCGGCTGAGCCTGAAGGAAAGGAGAGCGAAGGAAAGTGAGAGGCAGAAAAGAGATGAAGGAAGCGAAACCACCCTTATTTTCAGGCATCCCTGTCGCTTTCGGTTCGTGTGTTTGTGTTCATTAGGCATAATAGGGATCCCTGAAAAACAGATCACTGTGCTTGACTAAATAAACCTGCCCCGTACATTCCTGGCATTGGCCTCTCATTAAAAGCCCGGCCCTGTCACACCAGCCTGCTGCTCGTTTTCAGCTGCCCAGTGCGGGATCGGTGCTGGGTAACTGTTTTCCCAGGCAAGTGGGACCCTGCTGTGGCGCTCTGCCTTGGGAGACACTGCTGTAGGCCAGCTGGGATGACCGCCCACCCTCTCTAAGCCTTGAACTGTACGCACCACCCAGGTCAAACACATTCTGCTGACATGCACACACACACACACACACACACCACCTGCCTCTGTGGCGGAAACAGCCCGGCCATCATAGTCAGCACTTTCATCCGTAGTCTAGATGGGGGGGCTAATATGGGTGAAAGTTGTTTTCATGTGCAAATCGTAAGCGAGAGAGTTTGTGGCAGAGAGGAGGCAAGAGAGAAGGAAGAGAGGGAGTGGAGTTTAAAAGAGTCAGTTTATATCCCACCCTAGGAATGGATCATTTCATGTAATTAAAATTGATACAGTTACTACTCGCACAGAGCGCCATTCAAAGGCAGCAGCCATCTGCTTGTGTTTACACCCTGGCCTATGATTTGCACTAGGGCTGGCTGGTATAATCTTAAGTGCCCTGGAGGACAGATGGAGACAGAACAAAACAACGTCTTAATACTGCATTCTTGAAGCCCCACATGCTGCCTACAGTTTGAGACACAGTGTCAAGAAAATGGCACGAGCCTCATACCTCAGCATGGTACAGTTAACCCGCCCTCAAACTAACATCCTGGTTACAATCTATTGTTGCCCCATTGTTCCCCGCTGAAGCCAGCAGGGTGTGTTTAGCCCGGTGGTTTAAGGCCACATGCTCAAAACCTGGTGGACTTGAAGCCGACGGAAGCGAAGTAGAGGTCATGGAGTTGAGAAAATGTGCAAGTGTGTGAACATGCAGATGTCAACATTTCAACTTCCTAAAACCAAGGTATTATGCCTTCCCTCAAAAACTGATACTGAAGCTCACAGAAGTCCATAAGGTTTGTTATGTATAATAATTGTTACTTATTTAAAGGACTGAAGAAATCATGTAGATGTGAGATTTGTGTCAGAACACTACAAATAAAACACACAAAATTCTTTTTGACACAAAGACTAGAATTTCGAGGAGATCAACAGAGGTGAGACCTACTACTTTCCTGAACAGGCGTGACTGCAACCTGTTCTACTTACGTGCTGTGTCACCAATCGCTAATAGGCAGGTTCCTAGCGGAAGAGTTGTTTCTGATAGCTTCTGACAGTGCTGTCTGCTGAGGTGCACCTGACCCGGCAGAGAAGCAGTAACCAAATATTTTCCATTGTTCGTGTAGAACTGTTTGGCTGACCTCATTCTGCACTGGAGCTGAGGTGGCTGAGTGGTGTGTAGGTGGTGGGGAGGAGAACAGAGCAGCAGCAGGGAATAGAACAGCAAAATAAATGAAGTGAAAACAAGTAAATGGTGTGGCTCTCTCCTAGTAGACAAAACTGAAGTTAGAGAGAGGACTTGGTGTCAGTATTTTCTCTGGGCTGAGGTCATATTTTCTGTAACCTTAACGCAAATAGCCAACAATCTCTGATCTAATTAGGCTCAATATAGCACACCGCATCATATCAGCAGAAAGTTTACAGTGTGCTGCACCTGTAACCACACCTGGCAGTGATGCCCACAGTGTACTACATCACAGCAGCACCGTCAACACACCCAGTTAAATAGTTGCCGATATGAATATATCCTATTATGTGTTTTGGCCTTTGGTAAACCTTCAGACTCAGGTGAGGACTACTTTTCAGGTGAATGGTCAGCTGGGGTCAGGAGTGAATACTCTGCGAGATAAACACTAAGGGTTATAGAGTTGGCAGGGGGATGGCACAAGACATAGCATAAATGGTGAATGAACAAAAAATTAACTGAAAACTCCCAAACAATCTGTTTCAGATCACAGTTCAATTGGAAAATACGGTCTTATATATTTCTACATATGGTGTGACCAAAATACTGTAGTGTAAAATATCAAATTCCACAGGTCCTGCGCTCAGAAGAGTTGGATGATTTTGCTATAAAAAACTTTCTATTTTAACTATAGACCTAATCACAGTGTCTGTTGGAGTGTGTGTGTGCGTGTACCTGGCCTCAGTCCTGTCTCCCTGCAACCTCTCCTCCTCTCAGCTTCGGGTTTGAGTTGCTGAGCTTCCTGATGCGATGTTTTCACAAGCTCAGTGTTTGATGGATTGACCCTTGTCGCCAAATACCTCACTGGCGTGGTAAAATAATAAGCAGCATTTCTGGCTGAGCGTAACTTCGCGGGTGATGCCGGTGCATTTTCACTTCAGGCTTGACAAAGACAGAGGATCACAATGTCGCTCGCGGCGAAGTGGAAACAAGAGCTGTGATGAATTTCAACCATTTGTCTTCAGGATAGCTGACTGTGTGAGTGTGTGTTTGAGTCTATGTCACCATTATACTGTCATGTGGGATTGTGTGTGTTGATTGCTGGTTAGAGTGGGATGACCTCAATTATACTTGACCCTTCTTTGTGTATCTGTATAATTACCTCTCAATCTTCTTGTATATATATGTGTGTGTGACTGTACTGCTTTGTTTTCTTTTATCTGACGATACAGTTAAATGGCAGAATTAGAAATCCAGTCATTACATCACTAGTATAGACATTCAACAATCCACTCTGAGCATAATCCTTTCCTGATGTTGCGAGGTATTGAAAGATATTGTACACCGTAGAATTAATGTGTGTGTGGTGGTGGGGGCTTCATACTGATGTTGTTTCTGTAGAGCTGGTAACGGTATTACAGTGCCGGCATTAAAAATGAACCCAGTCAACTCCACTTCTCCACGCCATCATGAAACATTTGTCAGCTGTGAGACACCTGGAGGGGCCTGATGGATGGCCAAGTTATGCATTTGAAAATAAAATGTGTAAATTTATTTTGTAGCTGTCTCGTCTCTGGATAATGAGGTAACCGTGAGACAACAAAAAGCGCGACTGATCAACAGCTGTGCTGTGTACAGCACTTATTAATCACATGCTTAAATGCCAATGGCTATATATTGTGAATCCATACCGTCTGTGTGAAATGATATTATCATGATAAGGATATAAGCCAAGGTTGTGTTTGATTCCACTTTGTAGAGGCCAAACAGCGAACAATGCACTGTTATCCTCAATAAAAATGATGACGTGGTTCTTGCTTGTTGCTGAATATAAATGAATGACTGAACCAGCTCACCTTGACGTGGGGTTTTGGCCAGTAGTTTGAAGCTCTTTGACATCTCTCCATTGGCTGATTTCCTCAGCTCCTCAGACAACTAGAAGGAGAAGACACAAATGCCTTTACAAAACAATATATCGGAAGTTGTTTTTCTGTAGATGCAAGATAAAATATATAAATATGAAAATTGCCTTATTTCATTCAGGTATGTTTCTGTCTTTTCAAATACTAATAACATTTACAAAGTTACATTTTTACCATCAGTGGTTCAACAGCAGCTCTTTATATTACCAACAAGTAGGTTTTGATTTATAAGCATCTATAGTTCATATTATACTATACTACTATGCTAGGATTCAATTATATGACTGCATTCTTCCATTTATTTTGTGAGGTGGAAGGTTTGTCTTGTCTCATTACTGATGAAAACTGTTGATGCAACTGCCATGTTACAGTCTTTCATTCACTGTGATAAAGAGTGGTGAGCAGAAGGTTTGCAAGGCAGAGATGCCTTAGTACTGAAAGAAAACTCTCCTTTATTTAGCTTCATTCAGTTGATTAATTCAATTTGTATAGTGTAATCTGAAATACAGTATCTTGGCATAATAATAAGTAGGTCCAAGACCGACCCAGTTCCCACCACAAACAAACACTTATGGCGACGTGGAGAAAACTCTCTTTGGGAAGAAACTACTGACAGAACTGGACTCGGGGTGGGGTGAGAGGAGAATTCATATATTATCAGCTTACAAGCTGATAATCAGACCTCTTACATTTTGAGGAGGTGCATGTCAGCCATGTGCGTGTCCATACTGTGATGCAAAGCTAAATCTGCACACACTCGCACCTGGTGCTGCTCAGCACAACCACATCAGCTGGGTGTTAAAGGGCCTGATCAGGGCACCTGCATGCCTATCAGGGAAAGTGCTGCTCTTCTTTTCCCACTCGTGTGCTGTGTCCGGGATCAAACTGCCAGAAAATCTTGTTCAATTGAAATTTTCAATTTAAAAAGTGCGTAATCTAAATCTGGTTGTGCATCTGTTATAGTCAAACAAATTGGAGAATTTGCTGGTAACTGAGATCATTTCAGACTATTTTTCTATGCCTTTGCAGGAACTATTAACTTGAGTTTCACTTCAGTTCTATTGCTTTGTGAATATCAACAAAGTATTATACCCAGTAAGGAAGTTGTGTAACAGTAAAGTCACCCTCACAGCTAATGCAAAACAGTTGTATAAAATTTGTGTGACTGTGCTGTACTTTCGAGCAGGTGACCCGGGCAGCAGGGGACCATCAGACAGGAAGATAATACTGTGCTAAATCAGGTTCATCATCAGTGGGTAGGTCTCACTAAGTCATGGGCTTCAGATTCTCACTTGTTGCCACCTTTCTTTTGATTCGGTGGGATCATTTTCAATGAAAATTTCAGGAACAAAATTGATCCCATTCCTCTTGGAAACAATGTGAGCTGTGAGAGCATCTCTGAGCAGTGGGGCGGGAGCTGGACTACATTCATAATGTCTGATGGCTACAGGGCAGTGACTCTGCTTCTAAAGCAGGCCCATCCTCGTCTGCACTCTGATTTATGGGTCCTGCGCTGGATGCTGCTGGATGCAGGTGGTGTGGAAGACAGCGAGCCATCACACAAAGACCTGCTTGACTGGATCAGGGAGCTAATGTCGACTGCAAAGAGGGGCCGATGGAAATCTGAACTGAGGCATCTGCATGTGTGTGTAGGCAGAAGAAGAGCTATACACATTCCCAGTCGTATCTTCTCTTGTTTGTGAGATGTATGAGCCGTGTGTACAGATGGTCATACTGTACATGGGTTTATGTGTATTTTTTGTATCACATGTATGTGAACTGTTACAGGTGGACTAGTTCAGCCTTTAAGCATCTTTCAAAGTATGCAGTAAGGTACCTGATTACAGTTAAGAATACAGTTAATCATAAATAATGTCAAATGAAGTCAAAATAATGAATTATTTGGAACCACCAGGAGGTCAGTTTCACGGCTCACAAAGGTGAAGGTGATAGTTACTGTTCTCTTTAGAAAAACAGAATCATAACAAGTGACAGTAGAAATCAAGAAAACATTTAGAAACGAGAGACGAAATTATTAATAATTTTCGCGTGAATTAACTGAAAAATGGTAACATCTGGTGCACTGGCGAAATTGCTTGATTCCTGCATTGATTCCACAGTCTTCACTCTGGCTTTAACACTTGCCTAGGCTCTGCCTTATTGCAATTAATATTTACTTGGCTTAGAGCCAATACTTACATGCTTACTTTGTTTTGTTTTTCTGTTGTAATCAAAGTACGTACTTGGTGGGACATTTGTAGCTAAAAAATAAAAATACCACTAACATATGTTTGAAATTTCTGTGCAACACATGTACACTGATATATCAGAAAATGCATATCATATTTAAATTTTATTTTATTTATTTGTCATTTTCCTTATCCTGACAAATTAAGGTTCTAAAGATAGAGGGTGTTGTATGTTGAAATGTTTGAAATGTGTAATTTGAGGCGTGTAAATAAAAAGTAGCTCTAACTTTATTAGCACTTCAGTTGTTAAAATAAAGCATAAAACGATTTGCAAATATCGTGAAAGACATACATTGTATTTGGTCTGTTGTCATCACACCAACGATAAGCTAATTGAAATCTGCTCGAAACAGTGTACTCCTTCAGGGGTGTGATGCTGAGGCAGATGATGACAGTTGGAAAAACCTAGTTTGTTTGGTAATGACCCCTGTGGTCAGAATAAGGCAACAGAGGTGAGGCAGTGAAGTAGCCAGGGGCGAGGGTCAGACAGGGGTTAGGGAGGACACTTATGTCACTGAGACATGCTTGTGGCTAGGGTGGGTGGGGGGTCTTTTGAATATTTCGTGGTTCTCCCTTGGGAGGGGGCTCAAAGACTAATGAATAGTCACAGTGGTCCAAGGTTACTCTGGCGAACCTCATTCAGCCTGCATTACTTCACTTTATCAAATATACACAAAAACCCTGAATGTGAAAGCGTGGTCAGAGTGACACAGAAAGGAAGACAGACCATATTAGCCAAGGGAGTATAGGAGAAAAGATAAGATGAAAGCAAAATAAACACAGGAAGGTAGACATGGGTAGTTCGGGGTCAGGGTCTTTAGTAGAGACATCTCTTGCTCTGATACAGCATCATCCATCATCTCATGTCATGGCTGTTTACAGCAAGGGTGGGAGGCAAGAAAAGGGTTGGGAGAACTTTTTCCACTCCCTCATACTGTCTATTAAAACTGCTGTCCCTGCTCATGTTGGAGGACAGATGGGACATGTTGACTACACTCTCTGCTCTACCTTCATGCTTCCCTGTTGGAATCACATTTTCCATCTTCAGACCATCTGAAAAGTGAGGAGGGCAAAAAGAAATGATATGGTCTCCTTGAGACTGTGTGTATTCATTTGTTAAATGTCTGTGGCGCTGCAGTGTTTGGAATAAGTTTGATCCCAGCATGTGTCAGTTTATAGCTCTCCCTTGACCCTGAGCGGCTGGGGCTCAGTACTTTTATATACAGCGCAATATATCAACCCTGACCTTTTTATGCATTTTGGCAAACCATTAAAACATGTTAACCTTTTGTTAGAAAATCTGATCTAAGCCAGTCATGAAATCATTTTCATATGATGGATAAAATACTTTTGGCTCAAATTTGTTTATTAACTGATCAACAATACACTGGTTGACTGATAAGCTTTTATAATTTAGCTTCTCATGCATTTGATACACAGTTATGCACGAAGATGTTTTCTATTATTATATTTTACAGGTTTCAATAAAAAGTTTTAAAGTCTCACGGTCTAAATACTGAAGCCTTTCACTCTTAAATAAAATTAAAAGGAAATAATGAATACATGGATTTTCTCGTACAAATAATCAAATTTAAAAGTTGAATGTCGGAAAAACTAGTTTCTAAAGTGACTTCAATCAATTCATTTAATGGGGTCATTCCTGAAATACCTCAGAGAGTATATCAGTGGAAGATTTAAGATGCAATAGTATTTCAACCAGCGATAATGACTTACAGCATCTTTATTTACAGTTTGAGCTTTCCTCAAACTTGATAATTCAAAATTATATGTATGCAAACATATGATTGACAGTGCATACTGTATATGAGCCCTATGGAATCAAACCCTCTCTGTTAAATTAGTAAAAATCGACAGACAAAGAATAAAATGAAGGTTAACCAAACAAAAGCACAAGGCAGTCAAAGCTTTGAGCAATAAGGTAAATGTCTGCATGCTTTTATGCGGGCATATCATGAGCCTGTCTCGGGATAGTTGACCTTAATATAAAGACACATGATAATCAGTAACGACATATTATCCTTCAACAAGGAGAAAAATTATTATTATTCAATAAAGGGTTTCTTTGATTACATCCGGTAATCTGGAATTTTCGAGGCCACACTTAAGTATAATGAGATAATTATAAATTTTATTAGTTACACCGCCCTTGTTAAGCGCTTTAATGAAGAACAAGATATCTAATCAACATAATTGAGAAAATGGCTAATTATTAAAGGCTGCCTTCATTGTGCACTTCACCATTTTCAACTGCAAGAGAAGTATTACCAGTTATTGCATCGAGTATCTTATGAAAACAAAAAGATAATCGTCATTATTGACCCTGAAATTCAAAACTGGGCACAACTAATACACCTCTTAAATTCTTAATTCAATCTCTATTCAACAGTAACTGTGTCATATTCTGATGGTCTGAGTTTCACTTGTTTAAACTGTTGGACCAAAGGCTTGTGGAGCCATATAATTTACTGTGCAATGCATTTAACATTGAAGAGCCACCTGACACTGATGAAGCCCTGTCTCTCTCTCTCTCTCTCTCTCTCTCTCTCTCTCTCTCTCTCTCTTTCCCATTACTAGTTATAGAGTATGGATTGCAGACTAAAATGCTCTTTGATAGCGCAGTGGTCTTCCCAAGTAACAGCAGGTCTTTGGGTGAATATAAAGATGTTGGGGAAGCTTGCCAGAGGAAGGGAAAAGAGTGTTTTGACAGGGTGAGCCACCAAGACAGACAGTTTTGGTTCAGCGATGGACACTGATCTGGAACAAGGGCTGGCATTCAGCTCACTGCACAGTGCAACATGTTTAGCTTTTGACAGGACTGACAGATCGAATCGACCTGGAACTTACACAGGCTAGCACGTAACGAGGCTGGTGCCTTGCAGTTAATGTAATGGTATTTACATTCCACAATGAGGCAAGGTGCTTCTGGCTGGTCTTAATGAGCACTGGAAGGAGACTGTGTGTGTGTAGTAATGAGCGATCTATGTACATCCATAGCGTGTGTGTGCAGTCACCCACTGACATCTTTATATGTATGTAATACAGCACCTATTCCCTAGGCCCAGTATCGGTGATGATCGTGTTTCAGGCGGTGATTGGCAGTGCTAAGTTGCCTTGAGCAGTGGCAGTCACCTGCTGGCAGGCGCTGAACAATTTCAACCCGGGGAGGCGAGCGAGGTTGAAGTGTCATTTATGTTGGAAAATAAATTAAGCCTCCATTGCAGAGCTTAAGCCAAATGAATTTCATCTATTGTAGTCTCTCCGTTGCACTTCGGTCCTCAGCCACCACTTGTAGTGTTCATTGGAGGCGGTGACATGGGTGAAAAACAATCCGTTTTAAAAATACACTGCAAGCAGCTCGGGTTGGGAGTTTTCTTTTTTGATAGCAAGGAAGGGGACTCAGGATTGCGGTGTGCTTTGAGGCGCTTTGATACACCATCTCTGGGCTTTATCCCGATCTGGTAATCCCAGGGGAGGCGCTTTACGAGGCAGCTACCAGGAAGCATAAATTTGAAAGTCTGTAATTTGACAAAAAGAAGGAGAAAAGAAAATCTGTAAGGGGGAGAGATGGGCGTGATTGTTGAGGTCTCTTCAACAGACTATGGACTCCTGCCACACCTGGCGAGGCAGGCAGAACTTTGGAAAGAAGAAACAGAAGCAAGCGAAGTCACTGTTGTCTGCTTGAGTCTGAGTAGATTCTTGTTCTGGTGTTATCTGGTTGTGATGTCCTTTGCCAGTACTAACAGCAAGGTAGAACAAACACACAGAGAAAAAGAGCTATAAAATGTTTTGAGAATATTATCCCTACATATTCAGACTCAGCCATCTGGTTTGAGTTGAGGTCCTGTAGTGTGGTTTTGGGGAAACCTGTCATCTGTATTGGTGTGTGAACCCTCGGGATGGGCAACTCTGGCTCATGCACTGACACTTGTGGCCTGCAGGGTCAGGAAAACCCTCTGAACCACAAGGCGGCCTTTCTATCGTGACAGTCTCAGGACACTCTGGACTCTCTCCTCCTCTGTCTACCCCCAACCGACTGCCAGAACTGGCCCCTCTCTCTCGTCTTTCCCTTGACTCGGTACTAATTAGGATGATGTATGGCTGTGGGCTCTTTAGAAGGGGTGCAGAATATTCGGAGAGCACTTTGATTACAATAAACAGAGCTGAAGTTTCAAATAAAAAACACACACCAATAAGGCTTTCCTCCTCATTCACCACTTCCAGGCTGGTTCTTAGGTTTACACAGGTGTGTGTGTGTGTGTGTGTGGGTGGGTGTGGGTGTGTGTGTGTGAGAGAGAGTGGGCACTGCATGCTTATGTGCACACGTGGCTTTCAATAAATATTGCTGATGAACAATACTGAAACAAATGTCAGGATACTGGACATTTACGCAATAAATCAGACTAAATATCTTTCACAGCTTGAGGAGAGCGGCTGGGCCAGTGGAAGAAAATCCTCATCAGTGGTCCTGTTGGTGCTATTATTGTCTGTGTGATGACTTCTCATTAACAGGTTAACCAATGAGGAAGGACTGCACGTCATAGGTGATTCCCGTCTCTAAATCTGAATATTTAATGCGTTCGCTGCCTCCGTGACTTCTGATAAAATGATAGAACTAAATCATCTGTAGTTTGCCCGCTGCTGTCGTCCATCATAGCATGCCCATCCATCTTAAGCTTTACTCTGAAGTGTGTGGCTCTTCTATCCGGTTTCTGCCCTAGGAAAATGATCAGTTTGGTGTATGGCTAGACGTTTGGGCTGGGAGCATGTGGCAGGGTAGGCGGTGGGTGTAGAGTAGGGACCGTGCAGTGTTATTGTAACAGAGACCAAACTGAGAACCAAACTGAGAAGGGGACAGTGAAAGGTTGACTCCAGGGTAAGAGGTGAAAGAGGATAAATATGGTCAAGGCTGCTGCACGCTACTGGGATGGCTGTTGAGTGTATGTACTGTATGTGTAACACTGTGACTGTAAGCGTTACAGATGCGATAAAGAGGCACTTGGCATTTGTGATCTGAAGTTTCTGCATTCAATCTGCAAAACCAAGCTGTTGTACAGCAAGACAAACTACCTACCTGCTTATACTAAGTCTCTATGGATTTGAGTATAAGCAAATCATGTCTGGTTGGTTTTCAAACACAAACACTAAGACAGAGCATGCAAGAAAGAAAAGACGTAATGTGAGTGTAGGCAAGAGACAAATTAAAGGAAAAACCTGATAAATGGGTGGAGAAACATAACAAATGCAGAGTCTTTCATACAGGACAAGAGAGGCCATTAAATAGTTTGATGAGTATGAGCATGATATGAATCATATGCTATGGCCTATAGTCACTAGATCCCAACCCAACCAGACAACTACAGACAAATCTGACTTACAGGTGGACATAGAAATTACTGTGGCTGTACCTCAGTCTCAACAACTTTTACTTAGTTCAGTTTTAACAGATAGATATTTTCATCTTTTCTGTTCTGTTATTAGCTTATCCGACAACAAAACTTTGGAAGCTTGGAAGATGGGAACTTTAAAATAGAAAGTGAAATTCACAATCCTCTGCTCCATGAAATCAATTTTACTTACTATAATCTCCATTATTATTAAATCCTCATGTTTCATTATGAGATTGACCGTTGAGGAACTGCTACTAACTGAGTGATCTCGTTACACGTGGCTGATGGTGAGCTGCCACCCTGAATATCTTTTGCCAGCTTTGTAACTTGCTGTGTTTCCTGGCTGAAATGTTTCCAGTTTTTATTAAAAGGTGCACTGCCTCTGATTACAAAGCACAGAATCATAGAATTTGATGATTTGAATCTTAAACTAGCAAGTAATTCCTGCTGGGTTTAATTAGCTGCAAGGCAGCACTTTCCAGATTGTGGAGGCCAGACAGAAGCGGTGCATTCATGTTATTTCTTTTCCCAAACCTTGTGCCATAATAAGTTTCAGACTAGTCTTTCAGACAGAATAACTTCCACATACACAAAGACAACCTTCATCTGTCAAAGGGGCCAACCGGGATTTACCAAAATATTTCTTCTTCTACTGTCAGTGAAAAGTGTTCAGTTCTACTCTTCCACCTGTAGTGGCAGTGGTGCTTGTCGGTGCGACACATAAACCAGCCACCAGAGTAGTCTATAGGTTTTTAACTTTCATGTTGGACAGCGCTCTCGAGCATCATCATCATCAAAACATGAAATGAAGAAATATCTTTTTGGAAGAATGATGATCATCCCTTCCACAGACTGTTGTTTTTTCCTTTCATTTGTTACCCGGCAGTAGTTGCAACCAAATAAATAGCAGCTTTCCTTCCAAAAAAAAGAGAACTTACTTCATGGGCCAGAGCTGCAGCGCTGTCCAGGACGGGGACGGGTTTGCTCTCTTCATAGTGCTGCAGCCGTTCATGGATCTGAAAGGACAGATTGTGTTCATCAGTAAGGGAGAAGAGAAAGAGATGAAGGAGTTCAGCACTGGGTTGCAGAGGCCACAGCGATGCCTCCCTGATCAAACACACACACGTGTGAGCACGGAGTACTCACTAAAAACCCATGTGCACACCAACAAGCACACATATATGAAAACATGTATGGCCTCCATCCACACCACCCTGTACTCGCTCAGACTCACATGAGATCAAAACAACTGGCAATCACACTTTCAGACACCAAAAGCACACACACAGACTTTTCACACAAGACTCCCTCAACTGAGCACAACAGAGTATTCTAAGTATTTCAGCTAGCTTAGCCACTGTACAAACAATCCAGTTTTCCACCATGCATTCGATATGCCCCAGTGGCCTGGTGAGGATTCCAAATCATTTCAACAGTCTGGTTAAATTGGCTAAACATTTCCTTATCAGCCTCAACACTGCAACTGCACAATGTTGAGAGACAAAGCTGTATCTCTGGAGAGTTGCTAAAATGGAAAAGTAGACCCGACTCGTGTGTTAACGTTTGCTCATTTACACACACAAAAACACTTCATCACTCAAAAACTGATATGTGAAACAGAGATGGAATAATTTATACACACAACTGCACGCTTGCGCCCACGCACACGCAGTCAAACACACAGTCGCACACCAGTGTTCCAGCCTACGCACACACGGACACTCAAAAAACACTACAACCATCCCATATGAGATTTAGGAGCAACTGTGCAGGAATGCGTTGACAGCCTACAGGCTGCTGTCAGGTCCCATCAGAGAACAGACAGGGACAACTATCCTCCCAACAGCCACTCCGGAGTCTCTCCTCAGCCCAGCATGGTGAAGGGGAGCTAGGCCATGGGTCTGACTGATAGCTGGGCCCTGGGCCTGGAGATCCAGCTGGATGTCCCAGAAAGCATTCCAGCACGATGGTGGAACAGAAGGCCCTCTGGCTGGGGAGAGAGTGACAGAGAAGCCCCAGGGCCAGCTCGGTGTCTGCAGGGCCAAATCCACACATGTGGGAGCTTACACACACATGTACACACACAGATGGAGCAGTGACAATTTGCCACAGAAGATCATTCAGTGGGACAGAAAGTGACAAGAAAAGCAGTTTGTTTGCTGTCACACTGTGAGTAGCTACAGATGCTGTGTGCAATTAAAACATCTGTTTTAAGACTGTTCAACATAATTTTTCCTCCTCACTACACAAAATATGTTTTTAGATAGACAGCATTCTGCAGTAGCAGCACTGTGGATACTGGGAATGCTAGATGGAGTGAGGTGAATGCTGTGAGATTACACAATCACAAGATGGGATCTGTCCCTTCTAATGACATTCCACTTGGAAATGTTTTCAGTACTTTTGGCCCACAGCTAAAAAATTGGGGAAGCTCTGATTAGCGAAAAAGAAATACAACATGTGTAGATGAGTTCATTTCAGTCTTTTCAAGTTGTCATCTGTCTTTGATAACCACCAGAGAAAACTAAATCCTGAAACCCAAAACATGATGTCATTCACAACACAATGCAAATAAGCTAATGCGAACCTATCAAAGGCACTTTTATGATTCTCTGGTAAGAAAAATACAACAGAAGTATGTGTTAAATCTCTCTACATATGTATGCTCCTCCCTGGCCATCAAAATTCCAGTTCAACTCTTGGCCTTACACAGGTTGCCATTTCAGCTCAACTTATCCACAGTCTTCAGTGATAAATCACGGCCTGTTAGGGCTGTGTTTTGGCCAACAGAGCAGCCATGTTTCAAGGTCAGCTTAGAGGTTCAAATCCCTATGTAAAGCCGACATTACTCGGCTATAAAACATGGTGCATTAGGCGTGTCGTGGAGGTAATCTGTTGAAGGCCTGAGTGAGGCTGATGGTTGCTCAGCTCAGCTGTAGAGCGCAAAGAGCTGTGACTGGAGGACCCTAGAACAAGACAGCTGGGATGTGAAGTTAAACACATGGTGGCAGAAAGAGCAAGCAATACAAGGTCTGCAATGTCTGGGAGAGGTGCAGGAACTTGCAAGAGTAGTGATAAGGCTGGGGACAGCGATAAAAATTGGAATAGCTTGGAGTTGTGCTAACACAAGCATGAGTAGATGCCAACATTTAAGTGGTTGAGTTTAACTGTTGTCAGTATGTTCCATGTTTTATGGCATCAAATGTAAGACTGCCACTCTGGGGCAATTCCTGGAAATTTTCATCCTCATCTGTTTAACTTCACATAGCCACGTCATATTTGAACAGTTTCTCTCTAGTGTTCATGAAGTCCCAACAACTCCACCCTGTGCTCTGAGTCCTCTGTCTGTTCCTCTACAGTAGAAGGCCGTAAAAGGGCAGGCAGGCAGCTCCAGTTACTTCATCTGTCCTGATCATCTTTGTAAGAAAACAGATGAAATAAATGAGAGAGGTTGCCAGTGTCTTCAGCGCTCCAACATACCACAGTCCTAGTGACATCTGCTTAGGTAGTTGTTGCTCCACCACCTCAACTTACTTAGTTACTGTGGAATTTCTCCTCTGCTCCGTGAGCAAATGCGAGATTGAAATGCTTTTATTTACAGTTCAGGACACTTTCCAAGTGCCTGTCCATGACGCAGTAATGTATTTTAAAGTCATTACCCCGCTTTTTGCATAGCGCGTTCTCTGTCCCCTTGGTGAGGCAGCAGTGCTCCTGGCAAACAGCAGAAGTGGCCTGGTGGAATTTAAAACAGTGAGAGGCAGTGTACTACAGCCAAGGACGGCTTAGCTCAAAACCGAGGCGCAACTGCAGGACACACAGCCGAATCAAAGACTGGGATTCTGAAGCTTCTCCGATGAGAAATGTAGTGCTACTTCTATGTAAAATAAGGCAGAAGAGTCATGATCAAAATGCTCAAAACTAAAGGAAGAAAGCTCCCTGAAGCACAGGCAGAGTAGAGATGAATGAATGTGCACCTTCACTGAGCTTAAAAAAAAACAAAAACACAATAGGAGCAGTGTGTGTCCTGTCTTCACAGAGGCCTCAGACTAAGTTGTGTTTGCTTCCAGAAATACCCTGCGTGCTTAAAATACACACAGCAACACATGAGGAGAAAAATGAGGAGAAACACTAACCTGGGTAAGAACTGATATGAAAAAATTCCAATGAGAATGGACTGGAACAAAAACATAACATCCATCCATCTTCATCTTCTTCAGACATGAGCTTCAACCACTGCGAAGGATCACTGTTAAGGTTAAGGGTCAGACACCTTGAAGACCTTACAAGAAACTTTCAGTAATCCAAACTGTATTTATGTTCTCTTCATGATCAAAGCGTATGCAACAGAAAGAAGAACAATGACCGTCTCAAGCCTTGACTGTCAACGTGGAGGTATAGCTAAGGAAAAAAATCATGCCTTACAAACACTAATCCAGACACACTGCAGCAAGTACAGTCTGGCACAGAAAGAGGGAGAGAGCGTGCAAGGGAGCGAAAGCTTGATAGACGGAGAGGTTTGCTGATGGAAGGAGAAGGAAAGGTCTGGAGATCAGAGGGCTGGATAGTGTTTCTGTTTCTGAGTCCTGCAAGGGGGCTGAAGGCCTCTGGTTAATGTCCACTGGCCAGAAAACTTCACATCGGACCGGTTAGGGTTGACGATCTTTCTCCCACTCCTATTTCTGTATCTACCCACCGGAGCGGATCCAGTATCTGGCCTCCTTTAATCCACCCGGGTCCGATCTCTTGGTCTGATCCAGAACACCTTGTCAACTCACTACAGCCGGGTAGACTAGACCAAGCTAGGGAGACGGGAAGGGGGGATTACAGACAGACGTGCAGGGTTACAACTGAAATAGTTGTGAGATGATATGTTTACTCAAGAGGAATAAGGAGAAAAGTGTAGATTTGCTTTTTGTCCTGTCACAGTAGGTCAGTTTACAAAGTCTTGGCTTTAGCCCTGGCAGGATGGCATCAGGTCCTGGACATTGTGCTGCGGTTTGTGAACAATCCTGCAAATGACAGTACCATTCACCATCAGTCTGTTGAGGGTACAATCCTGCTAAGTGTTGAAGACCAAAACTAGATTCAGCCCAGTGTCATCGAGGAGTAGCTATTAGAATATGACAGCATCGAGTCAATACTGACATTAGTGTTTACAAAGCTTACACAAGGGCAGCTAATTTAACAGTCTTTCCTCTTGGATCTAAAGGCTCAAATACCTCTCAGATGGTTTTCTGTGGCAGCTGATCAACAAAAATGTGCAGTTTTAATTAGAAATAGAAACACAACGCCAGCAATACTATAAGGAAGGTCTGCCAAGACTTTCAGCCAATTTCTGTCATGACCAGTTTCTCCAGGGCAAACCTTTATCATTCTGTCGGTATGCCTGCCTTTGAAGAAGTCAAATAAAACTCCTCGTGTCCTAGAATGGAGTCATAACCCACAATGATACATTGAAGGTGTTGATCTGGGTCATGAACTGGCAACAACTGGTCAATTAATGACCAACTATTTTCATCAATCATTTTCAATCAAAACTGACAAATATTTGATGGGTCTGACTTCTTTAATGTATAGTTTTGTTGTCTTACCAGTCTTACCTTGTAAAAAAATTGAGTATCTTGGGTTTTTGACTGTTGATGGAACAAACAAAGCAATCTGAAGACATCAGTTTGGCCTGTGTAATTATGATGTTCATTTTTTACTATTTTCAGATATTCTACAGACCAAACAACTAATTAAAGGAAAAGGCCTGGAGAATGTGACAGCTGATTAAGAGCTGGAAGTAGGTCCAAAGAAGAATGAGAGAAAGAGAGAGTGGGAGCGAGAGAGAGAAAGGAAAGACACCAGGGCAGCTGGCTAACAATCATGACAGCCATATCATTTAGATGGGGGATACATTTCCTCGCTGAGCTCTTAGGAGTAGTGAGGCCCCTGACACACCTCCACAGACATCATGTATTCTGTAAAGCCAGGACAGTGGGGGACATAGTCACATAGTCACACTTGTACATACGAAGACCATCTTGAATCACAGCTAAAAGTTTTCCGTCTGTGTTTTGGCCACTAAATGTACACAGGATAAAAATGTTACCATCAAAAAACAGAGGGAAGTGGCATTTATTAATCACGCAACTCATTCCAGTGATATGTAGCTGCTATTGGGTTAGGAAGCAGTATTATGAATGACTGCGTGAGGGCATAATGCCAGGAGACTTAATCAATCACACTGATTTGAGTACTTTTCAGGCAGTCAATTAAACATATAAATTTGTTCAGACCATCTTTAAAAGCTCCAGGTGAGCCTATGATGTCTTCAGGCAGTTCTGAGCCATCAGGGAGCCATAAATACACTATATGGCATCATGAACCTAATTTTCCATATTTTGTGTATTGCTCCTATGCTCCATGTCCTATTAAGATTGGCTTTGTATCGTGTAGACCTTCTGGTTTCACTTTGAGTCGTTTTTTTCCTAAAGAATACAAAATCGGGGTCAACCAAAGTGACCTGGAATAATGGTTGTGGGATCACTCCAGAGATTTTCCTTGATTACCAATACAGACATTTGACTGATAGAATGAGGACTGGTGGATCGGTAGGCCTCTCCTCATTTTTACTATCCCCCTCAGTGCTCTAGACACGGTTCAAGTCAATGAGTTTTAAGGTTATTCAGTAATTCAGTATTCAGTAGTCAACAGGCCATGCTGCAGCCGGTCCTCTTCTACTGAGGAGTTTCCCTCCTCCTTTCCCCTGTCCCTATCACAACCTTGCCTTTGGCTTCATCCTACATCTATTCATCTAGCTTTATTGGCTCAATTCAGAGGAGCTTGTTTGTGGACACTGAGCATGCTCTTTTAACTTTATGCTGTAGTCAACCATTAAACTCCTATGAAAACATTTGGAAGGTAGCCTAAGCACAGAGTTTAACATTGCAAGGAAGGGGATTTATATAATATTTTACGTGACGTTTTCAAACCATAAATAACCAACCGGCTTTTGTCAAAAACAATATTTTCTAGCACCAAATGGCAAGCTTAATCACTGTAACCAAAGTCTGCAACGAGTTCTTTAATTTACAATCACTGCCATATCAAAGCCCCAATCTTTTTCAATAAAAATACAAGAATTTACAAAGTTTGTCAAGACCTGACAAACTCATTTTCTCAGGATGCTAGATGAATATGGCGGGATCTCTTTTTAAGGATGGAAGCTCCCTTCCACAAAGCAACCTGAAGGTATTTACGTATCTCCCCATGAGGGCTCCTGTTCCCCTGAAATAATAAATACAGACCCCAGAGGTGACCACAGGACATGCTGACCACAGACGGTACAAATGATTCTCTGAGGTGGTATAGGTTTACAGGGTGAGTCCTGAACCAGACACGATTAGGTAGGTTTTTATTGCTGCATACAGGGTGTGGGGCTTAAATGACTCACAGAGAGCAATTGCAGCAGGGTGAGAGGTTTAGAACAATTTCCTTTTTGTGATAATGGGGACCAGGAGCAAGGTATGTTTTGAGGTGTGGAAAGGATAAGATAAGTGCCCAAAGGGCATGTCTAGGGTTGGTGTTATGGAGTAGAGTTGTTGGACATTACAGGGTGAGTCATAAAACTTGGAGGGTTAGCTAGAGCTCGATCCAGGTATTCATAGGATACCAAGTCTGGTACTCAAGGAATACAGTCCAGTTTGTCTGAAAATGAGCTCGTTCATCAAAAATAGCTGAAACTTTCCATTTGGGTACAAGCGTCAGCTGCAGCACCTTTACATGTCATTAAAAGCCTGTAGCCCTGAAGAACAAACTGGCAAATCCACATTAATATTGCTGTGTAACAACAATGCAAGTGCCAAGCCTATTAGCAACTAACAAGAGCAGATTTAAGGGAAAACTGACTGACCACAAAATGAGGGATCTCAGAGTCTGGCTAAAGGCCTGCTGACAGAAACTTGGTCTTAAAGGAGAGCCCCACCTGAGGCAGGTGGAAATTGAATATTGTATTATATTTCCTGTGGCTTTTTGTGGAGTGGGAATTTGGCAGTGGAACAGTGAATGTGGTGGAATTTATAGAAAGCACACTTGAGTAAGTCCCTTTAATTGAAAAGAGGCAAACTGTCTGCGTCGTTTTAGCTATGCTAGCTATACATGCCAGCACTCACATTTCATGTCAGCTCCGATGCTGTACCGATGAAAAGTCTGCAAAATAAAGCAAACCTGTGAGCCCCTGGGCCTGCTGAAAGATGATATTAGAGAATATTTTTTTCATCTCTGTGACATAATCGGATTATGTGTGGGACATGAGAGGCTGTCCCAACCATCTGATGAGGGCAGGTGAAGAGAGACAGAAAGGAACGAAGTCTGGATTAAGTCCTTGTGTAGGTCTGAATTCTCTTTTCTTTTTCTTGTCTCTTTTTCCATCTCTGACACCTCCTCCTCTGGTCTGTCTTTCTCTCTCTAGACAGACTGACCAGTAACTGATGCTCCATAATTACCCAGGTGAGGCCTGAGTGTTTCCATATGAGAGACCTGAGTTGCGCAGCCTGTCAGATTAACATGATGTGTGTGTTTTCTCTCTGCTGTTTAGCCTTTCCCAAAGTATCCCCTTCACAGCCTTGTGGAATAAAAGGTGGAATCTGTGGAGATTTGGTGGTGGGGTTTTAGAGGAAAGGGACAATTACAGTTTTATTAATGGTGTGCCACTGATGTTAGCCATGTTCACCTGAATGTTGCGTCTTGTGTGCTGGTTTCTGCTGTAAGGCGAGATGGTTGTTCTGTACTTCTGTGTGATTCAAAGTCTGCGTGTCTGTTCATTTGGCTCACTGGATGACAGGCTGGCTCACGTCTCAGTACCAAGTAGAAAGCAGAGGAAACATATAGTTTTGCTTGTCTGGAGCGGGGCAGTTTCCACTTATGCCTCCACGTTAACGATAAGAGACGCTAAAAGCAGCTCAGTTTCTCTTCATTGAAAAAAAGGAGAATAAGAAAATAGGTAAGGGGGTTCATTCTGGTGAAGAAACAATATGGTTCTTTGATGTTATATTGATGTATTTAATCATTTCATGGCTGTGCTATCTGTATTGTATTGGGTGTATTTATTCTGCTACAGTACCAATAATGAATAGGGTCACATTAGCTTAGACCTTGACTGATACTGTAATTACTGAAATGCACTGACATGGGCTCCAAAAAGTGAGAGCCACTCAGTATCTAGCTGGCAATTGAAAAAAGTGGTATTCAAATTTCATGATGGCATTTAGGGAGTTGATTTTACTATTCAATCTTTCTTTAATGTATATTCACAAACCTAGTGATTGTCAGCTGTTGACAGTAAGATCAATTAGGTTGGAGAAAAGAAAAACTACGTCCAAGGTCTGCATAGCTTTTTGCCATTGGTATGGTTGGTACTGAGGAGGTATCTTATTCTTGTATCCATCCATCACAACTTACCTGGTAGGAAGCTCAGCAATATAACGCAGCACTCTCTCTTCCTACCTACTTTTTCCACCTCCACCTGTAGGATAACAGGGCAGTCATAGGTCAGGGGGATTTCTACTCCTTTGTGTTTTGGGTCTGCCCTAGGATCTCCTCCCAGCTGGACGTGCCCGGAATACCCCTACAGGGTGGCATCCAGGCACAATGACAATGTCTGAACAACATCAGCTGGTTCCTCACCATGTCCCGAGACATGAGCCTGGATACATTGCAAAGATAACAGATTTTGATTGCTAATTCTCTCAGTCACCACACAAAGCTCAAAGACTGATGCATAAATTTACAGCTTCCCCTTCATGTGTAGCCTCCTCTGTGTTTCTCATGGTCCATCTGATGGAAAACTTTGCGCAGCCAAAGTAGCTGACAATTCAAAAGGAGATTTTTCTAGCAATTTGTTTTTTGTACTCCAGGTAAAAAGGCTATGAGGTTATGACTCTCCTATCTGAACAGTACTTACACTCTCTCCCCCTTTATGCTCCTCTTGAAAGATTAGCGAGGTGTAATCAGGGGTGGTTAGAGGACTAGGTGAAGTCTGGGAGATCCACCCTTCTGTCTGGCTAAATATCACAGAAATATAATGCCACCTTCATTAGCATCATTCAATCTGCCCCACACTATGCAGTGTTTTCTTTGGGGCCAGCAAGAATGAGAGCCTGAACATGCGCAGGCCCTGCCCATCATTATCCATGTTCAAGATGCCTTATTCTTTGGCCATCCATAACAATCCAGACATCAAATGAAACCCTTCTGGTTTCCTCAAGTCCCGACATCAGGGTTTTACTTCAGCGTCTGAGGTATGCCATAATTCGGGCACTTTTACATGCTCACATTGGCGTGTTACAACCCTGGATCCTGAACAAACACGTTTACACAGAAAAGATTTCTTTAGAGGGAGGGGATGAAAATTATGTCGATTTTTCTCTCTCAGTGGTCTCTGAAGATTAGAGACAAATGTGGAATATCAATGAACACTATTAACCCATGACAAAAAAGTCAATATGAAAGGTTAACAGCAGACAAATGGAAGAAGTAGCTCTTACATACTCTTGGTCTCAAATTGGGATTTTTGACAGCTCAAAAGACAGAATCAGCACTCTGCTGCGTGTGCTCATAAAGCATCAAAGTCTTTCCACATAAATACATCTGCTCATGTGTATGTACATGTGTTTGTTCACACACACACACACACACACACACAGATATAAATCTGTGTTTAGGTCAACCACTGTCCTTCCAGAGGCCCCTAAAAATAAGTCCTCTCCTTTTCAACACAAGTGGCTGGGTGTTTCACTGTAAAAAAAAAAAAAAAACACACACACACACACACACACACACACATTTAAAGGGTTGTCTAATTTACAAGAGGTGGAAAGATGTATTTCCAAGACTTAGGGCTCATGATATGGGAGAATGAGTCAGGCGATCCAAGATAATCAAGGTGATACACTATAAGTCTCTAATGTATAGATATTTTATTGCAGGGGTGTACAATGAATGCCTGTGGTTGTCACACTAGTTTGAGAACCCAACAACTGCTCTGTCTCACAGTTGTCACACCTCAGGTCAGCTGTGTAGTTTCACTTGAGAAAAGACTGTAATAAGGGTAATTATGATGTTATTTACAGTGTATGTGTGATGTTTTGGTCGTTAATCAGCCTAGAAGCTGGATGAGTACATAATGTAAACAATAGAAGTAAAAGCGGTTAATCACTTTGTCCATAAAACCTCTCTACTACTTGGAAATATTCCGTAACGCCAGTAAAAGAGTTTATCAGCTGAATCACAATCCAGGGTGACTGGAGTAGATCAGATCTGAACAAACAAATTAATAAAGAAGATTCATGAGCGGCAGCAACCGGGAAAAACACACAAAAGCTCTGGGGACTTACCCAGATCACTTTCTTCCTGCAACAGACACACAGTTTCATACACAGCTGGCAAGCACACCACTCAGTTATTATAGAGCACGCAAACTAAGTCCCCTCCCATACAGGAAGACACACACACACACCATGTGTATCAGCTCACCTGAACAGACCTGAAACTCAAGGTTCCTGTCCCTGCCTAAAGGTTCACTGTGCTCCCACCCTCTCTTACCTCCACTGCTTGATTGTAAACATGAAGAAAAACTGTAAACCAAGTGTCCCTGGAAATTGTTTTTTTTGCCTTTTAACTGCTTTCCAATCAACCCAGTATTTTTCTTTCCTGTGCATGTTGTGTTAAAATAAAGGAAAAAAACTTTTAAAGACTGTCAGTACTACTGTTTCACAACACAAATTGTAATGAACAAAATTCATTTAAGTAATAATTAATTACTTATTAACAGATATTTATGGACAACACACACATCAGATATGTTTCTCACTGAACATACAGTAGTGTGGTGACCTGTCAAATACCAAGTGACAACAAATGGCCACTAGATGGAGCAATCAGCTCACTAAAAATTTCAGTCTCAACATTGTGTGGGGAAAAAACTATTTTGGAAAGCAGCAAGAGAGAAGTCTGTGTTGTTTGTTTTGTGTGTGTATTTGTGCTCACGAATGTACTTTTTGTTCATCTCTGTCCTCATCATGACCTCAGATGTGCCTCAGGGTGTCAGTAAAGATGGGCACCAGTAATCTCATCCTCTGCCTGCCAGGGTCCCATTATTACTAAAACCATGGAGGGGCCACTGAAGGCTGGTAGCCTAGACTGTCACACACACACACACACACACACACACACACCCACAGAGTCAGTTTTGTTTTTGGTGGGTCACGTAGCTCTGTCTGCACACAGACACAGAACATCACAATATCTATAAAGAAATCATATCATGACACAGTTTAATGAATGAAACTATTTTTGCAGCATCTGTCTATCATATTGTTATACTGTTATACTGTTTGTGAAATGTTTTGATAAGCTTGAGTACACACTAACTGTTTAAGAAATAATTTAACATCATGTCCTGCTGTTCAGATAATTACTGTGTAATGAGAATAAATTAAATCACATACTCAAGCTACTATTTAATATATGAATTTTATAAATTAACGAGTGCTGTTATGTGACTGTGCTAACTATTTAACACTGCCATTTTCGCCAGGTCTCTCCTATAAAAGAAAAGTAATGTATCTCAAGAGTCGTCCTGGTTAAATTAAAGTGATATGAGCAAATAAATAAATTATGCACATTTTCATTTATAAAAACTGCTTGACATGGCTAGGGCAAAATATTTAAAAGAAACTGACATGTCACAGTAGGAAAACCACTCTATATAATACAATTTTTTAAAAGAAAAAAAGCAATCTGATGGCATTACTTTGGCCTCTGAAGTACTGCAATGCTTTTTATAGAAAACTCATAAAAATAATTGATCTATAATAACTATAAGACATTAGTTGCAGCCCTAGACTGTTCGCTCAACCACTTCCTTGTCTTAACACCTCTTCCACCTCTTTGTCCTCCTCCCATCTCTCCCCCCTGGTTCCCATGAAGACACAGCAGCTCTTTGTCTCTTTCTGACCCATTAACAGGGAGAGGCGGCCACAGTCACCGTCAGTCGCCACTCACACATTCCTCTCTCTCTCACACATTCACAGTGTACAGGGTCACATGTGGAATTGTTAATGACCAATTCAATTAACCCTTGACATGCAATGGCTGAATGGATTATCCTATAAACTCAACAGGAGGACAGAAAGATGAGAGGATGGGATGGGTGGATTGGTGGCAAGTAGCGGTGCGGGGAACAGAGGAGTAAAACACACTTTGCTTAATCAAAAAATATCATTGATGTGAGTGCTTCACTGCTGTACTAAAGCCCTGCAGAGCCCAATGTGCCTGAATTAAATTGTAGTTATTTATATGGAGGGAGAGGCCAATGCATTAATCCTCTGTACAAACAATACATACTCTGTAACTCCACCTTCCACTAACATTAATTACATGAGGACCAATTTTCAGATGACTGATTTGTGCAGCAAATAACAATGTACCTGCAATGAGAGGCACAGAGAGACAGAGAGAACAGCAGGTAGCCATAAGCCTCACTAATCTGGAAGTCCTTCTAAATGCCAGTGTTGCTGGGTAACCTACATCCTCACCAGATATTACTGGAGTGAATTACTCTACCTGAAGTGCTCAGGCAGGGCCCGGACAGACACATGGACAGAAACAGAGAGACAGCTGGTTAGACATATGGACAGATGGGATAAAACAGATAAGAAAGCAGTGATGCAACAGACAGAGAGGCTGACAGGGTAACGTCAGGTCTACACCCTGTTCTCTGCACACTTACACAGACACCTGCTGTGTGTGTTTACAGGAGGAGTTACCAGAGCTACAGTGGGAAGTGGAAGTGAGCCCATTAATAGATGCATAATTGATAGAGGCAGATGAGACATAAAGTGAGAAAGGAGGGCAAACAAGTTAAGAGGAAAGAAAGAATGGCAGAGAATGGGTAAAGATATTGAAAGAAAGAGCAAAAGAAGAAAAATGAAATCTAAAAATCACTAAGTCCCATCAGTCCATATGCAAGCAGCGTACCTAACCACACTCTAAAGCAGTTTGGCGCACTTTGGTACAAAAATAACTTCACTCATCACCACCGCTAAAAATAATCCTCATACCATCAACAAGCATTCGCATTAACAATCGTAGACTAGAGGCACAAAATTGGTCACATCAGGCCAACCTGCTGTAGCAATCCTGAGAAAAGCTGGGTACATTACCAGCAGATATTAGCTTACTACAGATATCTTGACAAGAAACTGCAGCACAGAAATGCCAAAGAAATGCTTGTAATTTTGAAACAGCATTACCACTGCAAAGTTTGTCCAAAATGTAACACTGAAAAGTATAACTGAGTGTAGTACATATCTTTATAATCATTTAAAAACAAATTCAAGACATCCTTATCAACAACAACACCGTCTACAGTCATACAAGCAGCTCTGTGAGGCTGTACTAAACACAAAGCAGAGCTAATGCTAGCAGGACTGGTTTGCAGAGGATCACAAACTTCAATAGATTTCATCCTCTGGGGATCATGAATTGTGCCAATCCAGGGTGTAGATGTTGAGATATTTCACTGGATAAGTTAACATTTCCCTAATTCTGAGGGGAACATGAAGGTCTGAACCAAATTTGGCTGGCATTTAACAAATGTTAAATGTTGTCTATTGCAAACAGGACTCTAAACTGACAAAAGGAACTATATGATTCAAGAGGAAGTCAAGTCAAAATGTCTTGCACTAACTTTATCAACCAAATTTTGTCCTCCTCTGTAAGAGCTCAGAACAAGGTATTTCGTTTTTAATTGGACAAATTCATTAGCCTTAATTTGTATGGGTTTTGCTTTTTAATTTTACGTCTTGACAGTCTTTGATACTCAGTTGTACAGACACATTGTGGCTGGTATCAAGAAAGTTTAGAGGTTCAATATCCAGCCCTTGTCCTGAGTCCTCTGAGTCATCAGCAGGGCTCTGCTCTGGGGTAAACAGGTAAAAGGGGGGCTGATGGGAGCTCAGATGGCAGAGCAACTGTAGCTCCTCACAGAGAGCCAGAGAGTAGATGAAGAGGGTCAAAGTCAGACATCCGGGTAGGTTACACTAATGAAGACCCAAATATACATGCCATCATGCTCAGCAGACAGAAAGATTAACACTTACGTGTTAGTAGACATGAGTTACTAACACAGCAACCCAACTACTCCCAGAGTCTTCAAGTGCAGAGTCAAAACCCTGGGTTCAGACCCAGTAACCCAGGAAAAACTAACAGGTAGACATTCATCTGCATCAGCTCCTGCATTACAAAACTACCATCTAACAGTGATAGAACAACCTAAAAATAGGGCTTTTATTTAGTTAATCCCCAGAGAGTTGGCTTTTTGGAAATGCTGTGTTTTCACACAGCAGTTCTGCTGCACTGTGATGCAAAAATATCCTGAGCTATTCCGGCTCAAATACAAGGGTAATGGGATCCATTTCGGGTTTCAGTAACTACAGTAAACTGAGTACGGTGTCATTTTCTTGATGCTACAGAAGAGTCTGCCACATTCTGTCTTATTGAAAAAAGACACAAAAAAAAATGAAGATTAATTGGAATTATTTTCATATTCAAATGATCCTTTGTCATAAATGATAACAAATAAAATTTTAAGTTATAATGGCAGTTTTTCACTATTTTTAGCATTTGATAGACTAAATGATTGATCATGAAAATAATAAGCAGATTACTCAATAACAAAAATAATCATTAGTTGTATCCCTAGATTCCACCTTCATGTTTTGGCTCTGCAAATAAGACGCATGCCATCCCTCCTGCTGTGACACAAAAACATTACTTGTAGCGACTGATAATCCTCCTGCTAAGCTGCTTATGATAGAAAACAAACAATTACTAGATGCCACCCAGCTGGTGGAGTTGCATCATTTTTGCAAGAGGCTGAACTCTAAAGCCATAAAAAGATGCCCTGCAGTGAGACTGTCCATTCAAAACAGGACAGATACTTGATTCCAGAGACATGATGAAAAGCATTTGCTTTAGTCTAAACACTCTGAATATTTGCATTATTTGTGCATGTAAGCAAAACCATTTATGAAAACACAAGATGCAACAGAGAGGAGAGGATGCAATCATGCAGCCACATCTGTGGCTTACAGTGGAAAGTGGTTTTCCTCACAACAAAAAAAAACAATTCACAGCCTCCTCAAAAACAGGATGAAAAGTGTTTTCAGCCAAAACAGAAACACAATAACAGCCATTTTTATACTACATTTATCATCCAGTAATCAAATCCTACAATCAACACAGACTTTTGTCTCTCTAGGCCACCACGTCACACACTGGAGCCACTTCTTCCTGAGAGCCACCACACACAGGGTACAATCCTCTCTGCCCCCTCCCTCCTGTACAAGACACAAACACAGGTTGTAAATCAGCCAGCGTGACGGCTTTCCCATCCCCACTGTTACTCACACTAGGAGGATTCCAAACCACTGAACATCCTCAATGCTCCCTCGTCCTCAATCACCCTCCCTCACCCTCCCACACAGTGCCCACAGACAGTGAAGGCCTCTTAAGAAGCAGTTATGGAAGGGGCAGGTTTAAATGATGTCTGTGCCTGTGAATAAGTTGTTATAAAAAAAACAGTGAGAAAGTTTTGGTGCAGGGAGATTCCAGAAAGTGCAAAATAGGCCAAGGGTGGACAAAGATACCCTGCTTAGAACAGATACACTGTCGTGAGGAGACACAAAGTGTGAACTGATTTTTAGTGTTACTGTTGCTATTTTAATCAGAAGTACAGTGGCTTTAAAAAGTCAAGGGTACCAATTTCCCACATACAGCAGTTTTAGAAACTATTCAGACCCCTTCACTTTTTGCACACTTTCTTTTGTTGGCCACTTAAGGACAAGTCTCTGACTGTCCTTAGTAACTCTGCATGAGGGACAAGTCTCTGACTGTCCTTAAGTGGCCCGGCCAAAGCCCAGACTTAAGACGGACTTAAGACCTGAACATGGCAGGCCACAGGCACTTCCATCCAATCTGACAGCGCTTGAGAGGATCTGCCAGGAAGAATGGAGTGCCCAAAATCCAGGTGTGCAAAGCTGATAGACAAATGCTGCCAAAGGGGCTTCTACAAAGTATTGACTTAAAGGTCTGAATGCTTTTGCAAATGAAATACTTCAGTTTCTGATTTTTTCATGTAGTCATTATGGGTTATTAAGTGTTGGATGATGGGCAAACAGGTCACACAAGCGTCCAGTGGAGTCTCTGCAATTAGTGGATTTGTTCACAGTGTAAAATTTGTTTGCATCGATTTCAACTCTGGTGAACTCTGACACATGACTTTGCGTCACTGAACAACAGCACAATGTCTTGAAATTGCTGACCACATCTTTCCTTTCTCCTCCACCCCCAGCAGATGCAGCCTCTACCACTCTGCCCCCTATTCTTCACTTGTAGATTTCCCTACTCTATGTGGACATATGATCCCCTTGAGAGTAATGAAGCAAGTCCATGAGATGACCCAGACCTGACCCTGACCAGAACACACAGACAGAAAGACAGATGGGCAGCAGCAACCAGCAGCTGAGCCCCACATTGACCCTAATGACACATGGGAAGCTCAAGTGTATGTGCATGCAACTTACACAACTCTGCATGAGGGTTAGTTGAGGAAACCTGAAAAACCTGACATCTCTTACAGGGTAGCTGCTGGCAGGAATGTAGTCTTGAGTTTTGAGTTTCAGTGAAGGTGTTACTGATTTCAAGGTCTTAAAGTGCCATGGTAGTAAATGTATTTTATAGTGAGTTAACAAAAAATTTAACAAGTTATATGAAAAAAAAGCCTGTTATGCCTGTTAGTAAACCACAAAAGCAAACACACATTATAGAGTCAGCCCATTTAATATTCTCAAAGTCCTGTGATACACACAATTATGTAACACCTAGCACAGCATGCTTTCTGTAAAACACAGTGGAGCTTGGGGCTGACATAGTGAAGACGACAATGATGCAAATTCTTGTAGGCATTTACATGAGCTGTAATATGATGACTGTTGGCATGAAAACCATTAGGTTAGCATGCATGGATAACCATTCCAGCTTTGCAGGCTAACCTAGGCTGTGTGTGTTATTGTTCGCTGTACAGTGACACACGAGAGGGTCTGTGTAGTGTGCATGTGTGTCTAACAACACCATTATCAATTTATACTGACAGCATGAGGAGAAACGGCTTGTGAAGATCAGTCTACTGAGAGATTGAGAGCATCTCTGACAAGCAAGAACAATGAAAGTATCTGTTAATACCATCACAGTGCTCCCCTTCAACTATTTCTTCCAGAATGAGGAAATACTGCAACAGGTTATGAAATTCCACATTTTTGACTGGGACACAAAAGTTCACTGCTGAGATAAAAAAGAAAAAGAAAAAAAAGGGAAGTGAGTCATCATTTTTCTGCTTACAGCAACTTCACACTTGTTGCAAAGCCCTCACATTAGCTATGTGTCAGGCAGCCATAATGATGTCACCATTTGATCAAAACTGCAATAACATGTTAATTTTATTTATAGATTTGGCTGCATTATACTGTGTGGTATCCTTTCTTGTGGCGATTATATTTTAACATGTCAAAGCAGGAAAAGCACAGTCATAAATAATAACCTGAATCAAAGGTGCATTCCGTGTTTCACTTCCAGTTCCACTTTCAGTTCCTGCATGCTGGACTTCTGTCATGGCTTACTGGGACACTTGAATAGAACAGAGCCATTGTTAAGGTTAATAGGAACACCTGTGCTCAGGTCAAAATGTCCTGTTATGTGATACAATAATGTTTACTTCTATCTTGTAAATTTCCATCCCTGGGTTCAATAAGGTTGCATCTCATGTTACACCACCAGGTGTAATTCATCTGTTTTTATTACTTCTGCCCTAATGAGGATTCTGTAAGGTCAAGACCAGCTGTTTAAAAGCATTATATACCTTTTCTCCTTGGTACCCAAGAGTACAGAGAGTTATTTATTTTATTTATCCTGCAAAATGAAGCTGAGGGCAAAGTATTTAATGCTTGAGCGATCAAACTGTGGTATTTATCTTGTACACTCTTCATATGCAGCAATATACAAATACAGAAACAACCCTGTCCATGATTACTCTGCCTTACTTCCAACCAGATGGAGAAAGTCTGATGGAGCAGACGGAGAAAGGTGGTGAGATAATGTGTGGGCAGCTTTGCTGGTAGCAGATGCTGCACTAAAGCTGCTCCTCTGGGTACAAAAAGGCAACTGTCAGCCTGGCTGCCACGGTCAGCACAGCACCAGAGAACATAGGCTAAGAGAGCAGAAACAGAGAGATGGACCACAATAATAGAGATGGGCAATAAAAATGCACTCACTTAAAACACTAAACCCTCTATTCTTTGCTTGACTGGCTGATGTGTAAAAACTAGAATCGTTGTGACATAAGTGGCTTAGTTTGACTTACTGACAACACTCTAATATATTTATAGCATATTGAACTTTGGGGATAGAGCATTTAAGTCCTAGACTTGCTTCTAGTGTGTGTGACATATGTGAGTGCTTCTAAACAATCCTGTCAGCACATCATGTTGTCAAGATTCTATTATCCCTGAGAGGTTGACATGGACACACACACGCCTGTGAACAGATGGGATTGATCTACAGAATCAATCATGACATTTCAGTGTCAGAACAACTTGACCTTGGAGACTGCAAATGCAGCATTTTCCACTGCAAAGCAGCGTCACACAAAGACATACAGAAGCCGTTAGAATGGAAGTATCATCATAGCTGTTCTCTGGCACCATGACAGCAGCCATAATGTCAGCGATCAGCACCTCCCAAATTACCAACACACACAAGTCAACCTGCAGCCAAGTACTGTAGAAGTGTGTTTGAGAGGATGTGTGTGTGCATGGGGGCGTTGAGCCTCCTGTCTTACTAAATCCCCTTTACTCTGATGGCCCGCCCTGATAGGGATCCTCACAGCAGCCATTACAAAGTCATTAAACTCTGTGATTTTCCCTACGATTACAGATGCATTGTGCTCACACACTCACGCACAACTTCTGTTTGAAGCAATGCCAACTGCAACAAGACCTCAATAATCACACTGTGACCCTTGTTTTTGCTCATGTTCTATTCTGCTGCCTCAAGTTCAAATTGAATTTTTTGGTTTGGAAACAGAAGGGAGAGGAAAATCTTAAATATGTCCTTCAGTACAGTGTAATGAGTCTTGTGTTATCCTCCAATTAAAGGGATTGACGAGGCGACAAGCGGGGCTCTGTGGTAAAACTCTGGTCTGTTTTTAGAGTCAGCGGGGCTTTAGAATCGGGTTGCAGGGTAAAGAGGGTAAGCTAAAATCATGATGGGGTTGATAGTGACTCAGTATGTGTGTGTCCCTCTCTAACCACAGAGACCTGCCCTCCTGGTTCTTGATTAGATAAGTGTTAAGCCGTAACTCTAGATGCTTGGGGGGGCTTGACAGAGCCTGTCAGAGCAAGAACAAATGATTACAACGTGATCTGAACATTGATTTGGCTCCACAGGATTTCATCCATTTTATTCATACTTGACTCAAGATCAGACAAGAAGCATGGCTGATGTTGCATCACATCGATACGTGTGTTTGTGCAGGTTTTGTGTGCTACATGAAAATTAATTACTAAAGCTTTTTTTGGAAGCAGAGAGACATAGTTCAGGTAATGGCTTATAAAACAGGTCCAGTAGGTTGCAATGGCCACAGAAATGTTTTCATAGTATTTTGAGGTGCCTGCTGTGATTGAAGCAAAGAGAAACATGCTTTAAGGTATAAGGGATAAAAGGCATGACATTAACTGTTTGAGTAGTGCTCCTCCTGCCTTGATAATATTGCAGCATTCCAGATGAAAATCCAAATGACTGAATAAATCCTCTAGCAGAGAGGGGAACTTTAAGGAGGGTGTTTGTTTAGTCATAATACTACCACTCTGGACCACCAACAGTCTTTGTTAATCTCTGAGACAAAACCAAAACATTACTGCATGTTTCATCATAAGTCTTTCTTTCCTGTGTTTGCAATGAATTGCTTGCTACTGGTAGTTTAACACTCTCAAGAACGAGAACAAAACCAACACCGGGGCGAGTTATTACATGCAATTAGCAGTTAGACACTGTGAAGTTCAGGGAGAAAGACAAACTGAAGTATTTACAGAGAGATCTGTGGAGGGTCATGTACAGGAAAGTAGTTCAACGGCTTTCTCCTGCTGGGAAAGCATGTGTTTTGAACTCACCTGACACAAGAGAACAGGATGATCCACCAACAAAAGGCAGGAAATTAATTATCTGTCTGCTGAATTTACTGTATCAGGGGGCCTACTATTTTAGCTCTCTACCAATTAACACATTCCTCCACCCTGCTATGCAGGATGCTAGACTCATAGCTGAAAACAAGGGTGTGTGTAACCCCAATTCCCAGTACCCCACATCATTCTGCATGGGCTATGGTTGCTAAGAAGAGCAAAGTAGGGATGAAGTGGGGCGGGGGAATCAAGAACAATGTCTCAATTGAGTATCACAGAGTGGCGCCCCAAACCGTAAATGTGACTCACCTCATTTAAATACCATAAGTCTTTAAGTGACTGAAGTCTAACAATGCAGTGAAAAGAGTCATCAAGAGACTTTACACAACAGTGGCTCAGTGTGTCACTAATGTGTGTGATTCTGCTTGAATTAAAGATTCAGACCTTCTTTTCACTGTTCCTGTAATTGAGGTAATTGCCTGCAGCTCCTTTCAGTTATGTGTGCCCTCCTCTGTCACATGCATCAGATGTTGGTGTGTTGGGAGCTGAAAGGCATTTTGTCCGGCCAATAATGATACCTATTGTCTACAGCAGGCTTTCTAAGTGGCTAAGCAGCACCTGTCAGCAGCCTGATAATCATATGTACACAGAGGAAGAGAATCCAACATACACCTCTCCATTAATTCACACTGTCTCCCCGGTTCTGAAGCACTCTCGTCTCCACTCTCCTCCACATTCCAAACAGACAATGACGGACAGCCAGCACTTCCTCCTCCACTCGAGCAGAATGGTATCACTTTCACCACAGCCTACCTCTCATCACCCTGCTGCTTTGTCAGTGAAAGCAGAGATACAGAGAGGCAGTTTGTTGAGCCTGGAATAAAAAAACAGTCTCTAAAAGATAAAAACAACAAAAGGAAAATATTTCTTATATAGTTCAATTTATATACAGGAGAAGCAACAAAAGAATTGTGTGACTGAATTAAAATTCCACCTTTCAGAGTGCTTGTACTGGTTAGGTTACAAGCTCAGTTGATAATGCTCTGAGGAAGTTAAAAAGTCAATAAATTTAAGGTGGAACTTCCATTACACATAATCCAATGTCATCTTTCTTTGTTTGTTAGAATAACAGAGGTTCTGCTGGTTTCTGGCACACAGCTGGTCAACTTTTGACCGAGTTGTTTTGACGCCAACATCAGCAAAATTAATTTTGTTGTTGATTTTCTTTGGTACAGAAGCTTTACATGACTGAAACCACTTTTAGGCCCAACCGGGAAACTAGTGACACAAATCAGGAGGGATCAACTTCGTTCATGAACTCTGTAGATGCTAAACAAACAACTAAAACACTTTCAGACTGAAACTGGTGTCAGCTCGCCAACACAGGACAGAGAACAAGACCAAGCCCTTGAGTTTTGCTACCCTATGTAAACTTCAGGAATAAAAACTAAACTCAAGCTCACTACAACCAAGAATTTGCAGTCAATATTTCCCACATTTCCAAGCGTAACTAGGGAGTAACCACCACTGGAACACATTGATTCTTCTTGAATGTTTCTAGATAAGATATTCTTGGAAATCCCCTCATCCCTTGGCTGAGAAACCCCAGATAACTCTTAATGAGTCAGTGGAGGAGTTCCAGGCTGCTAACATCAGTGTGAGTGAGGTAATGGAGTGCTGAGAAATGATGCCCAGGCAGTGAAAACATTGCAAAATCTCACTGTGAACAATGAGCACATGTACAATTCTACTAAAAAGTATTACTTTGAGGGTTAAAACTGTGCTTATCTGATAACACTGCAATGGCGATATAAACATAGAAATACTGTACTCATGCAAAGCATAAACACACATTCTCTCACACACAGGGCTGGTGTGACTGGGATGGATATCACTACCAGTGATAATCCTTATTTCTGTGAATGGTGCCCACACTGAAACGTTGTAATATCTCATTACGCAACAACTCATTCAGTTCTGCACTTCACGCTTGCAGCTGTCTAAATCACACAGACCAACTGAAGCATTTTCCAGGCCTTATTAGGCATCGCTGACCTTCAAACAACTGTTAGGGATGAATAATTATACCAATATGGAAAAAATGCAGCACAATGCCTCCAACTTGCAGTTAAGGGTCTTTTATTGATCCTTGAAGGGGAAACTCCTTTCTGCATATTTAGGTCAGATCAGAGACTTAGAAAAACAGTGCACTAATGTGACTGAGAGGAAAGAACTGATGAGTGACCTTTAGCAGAAATTCTATGCAAATATACTCAGGTGTACACAGTACACACAGAGATGTGCACAGACACATAAACAGCAAGCATTTCTCTCACAGTTGCTTAGATACATCCAATTGTTCAACTTCGTCCAACTTTGTGTTTGCTGACAATTCTGTTGCAGCCACGTTGCTGGGATAACTAAAATACTCAGTGTTGTGGTATCAGATGTGAATCATGAGTGATAATCAGACTTCTAAGTTCAATGATAGATCCAGTCAGTTCTATCTATATTCTTAAGGGTTTTTCCCCTTTAAAACATGCTTTTCGACACTTCAGCCTTTTTGAGAAAAAGGGAAAAAGACATCCTGCATAGAGTGTTCTAAATTTGATTCTGGATCACAACTAAATTTAAGAGTTTCACTTAATAACCTCTCAACAGTTTCTAAGAACAACTCCTGCTATTAACTGGCAATTCTTGCACAAAGCATCACTTTGTATCACATGACAAGATAAAGATGCTTCACATAATGACAAAAACACATATGTATCTTTGCAGGAATGTAAATGTTATCACAAGGGAATGCAAATTATGCTAGAAACATTAACATTTCCACGCAGTTCTCATCTGTCTCCCCAAGACTGCCAAACAAACCTACAGTGAGCTGCTGATGTGTCAAATGTCTAGTTGGGAGGATGCATATTACTAGACTGGATAACAAGGAAACCAATTCAGTACTAATTACTTTGTCATTGACTACAGCTGACTCCACACACCTGTGTGAGGCAGAACTGCACTTGATGACTGACATAGTGATATGAGAAGATCTCCCATTATGCCACAGGCCTTTTCTGTCATCATCTCCATCCACCTCTGCCCACCCTACGTAGGATCTGATCACCTCTGAAACACAAGCAGCTCTGTCACCACTGCTCTGAAGATGAGACATTAGCTGATATGACTCACTGCAAACGGACTTGGTCACAAGTTTTTGTGTCTGTGCCTCTATGTGGAAGTGTACACAATGTAACTTAAGGACTAGGATGGGTGTGGTACACTTCTACACCACAACTTCAGACCAGAAATAATGTTAACATTGCATCTCTGTATACATATTAACTTCAGGTGCTAGAGATGTTACTTTTACATCTCTCCTCTGCTCTAACAGTTGTTTTATCTTTACACACCGCAGGTATATTTTCCATCCACGGCTGTCAGGTGCCTATCCAAACCTATCCTTACATAAACCTATAAGTTTATTTAACACACCATAAGTAGATGCAAGTCAATCAGTTTTATTATATGAATAATTCATTCTTTGAATCACAATTCAGCAGCAGACAGAGAGTTGCAATAGGCCTATTCTAAGCAGTAATAAAGGCTTACTGAAGGGGAATATCATAGACAAATTAGAGAAGAGAAATGTCAGATTCACTCAGTCACTATGACTGGTGATACTCAATGACACTCAAAGCTACTGAGGCAGTTGTTATCTCATATTCTGCCATTTTAAATGAAATGACCATGTTTCCCATCAGTCAAATATTTTCATGACTTCAGAAGGATAGAAAAATTTGAAAAATGTTCCCATACCTGAAAATTTCACCATTTACAGAAGATGGACCATATGGTGTTACTGCATGGTAATGCAATACATGTACCAACCAGGTTTATTTAGACAAAAGCATAGTCATAACCTGCTACAGAAGAGGCTCAGTAGCCAGCTGCATCATTAACAGATTTTTTGCACCAGTGCAAGGAAAATACCTGGTTCATTTCAGGAAAGTTTGATTGTGTTTGCTAGTTTTACAGACACGTTTAGTGTTCAGGCTTGGTTGCTGCCTCCATGCCTGTGTACTTCACTCTACAACTATGTATCCACAGCTAACAAGCACTACTGAAACAGGACAGGTATTCAAACATATCTCGTTACAAAGTTTACCTGTGTATGTGTTGCACACAAACAAGGTTTTTCATCAGTGTGAGTATTAGACTCAGATCAGAGTGTTTACTAAAGACCAGATTAACACCAAGGCAACACTGGGACATTCCTCTCCACTATCTCTGTCTCAGAGTGGTTTCTCCATCCAAGCTGATGACCTGTTCTACCTGGCTGCTGGCATGTTGTGTCAGGTGGATTATATAACATATGGATTCATCTAGGAAAGAATAGGCAAGGCTGCTGGTTGTAAGGGAATTCATGTTCCAACATCCCAGACAGAGGACCTAACTTTTCAAGTTAAGCTGAACTTTTAAATAAACCTCTGACACATACCAACAAACAGAGGATGAATCTTATCAGGTTACAATGTAAAATGATATGTCAGTGGTACTTGACCATTTGCCTGAGACACTGTATATTTTTATTCCAAACACTACAGAAGCTGAGGTCACTGTTTATTAGCCTTCTGGCTCAAGTTGTGCTGCTCAGCAAAATCAGCTGCTGCAGTGTTTGTTTGGAATGCAATTTGTGCTGTGTAGGGCCATGACAGTTGAGAACCATCACTAAGTACACCATAAATTGGTTTGAAACCCAAGCCTAAGATAGCTAGCTGACCTCTTGGCTTTACCTCTGACCCCTCTGTCAGCTGATAAGGCAAAATGAGGTGTCCTGTGCTATGTAGCAGCTTTCAGACACGTGGAAGAACACCACTGGAGTTCAGCATATATACCTAAAACAGGGCTCCAGGCTACGACCAATTAGTCACATTTTGAGACTACATTTTACGAGTAGGAGCACCAGTGTGACTTGCAAATATGCCTCCTGCCTTGTAGGGTCGGGTCCAGTGTTTCATCTAAACTGCTTTATTTGTGGCGGCCCAAATCATTTATGTTCACTCTGCTTCTCTGACCACTCTGCCCGGGGCGGGGCTGCATCCTCACTGCGTGCGCCACACACACACACGCGTGCACACCGAAGTGAAGTGAACCGGGTGAATTTAGGCAACTCATGTTAACAACACCTACGCCCGTGACTCTAAGTGCATTAAAAAGTAAAAGCCACTGGCCTTTACCTTTTCTTTATCAAATCACCTGTTCAACAAGCCCTTAAAAAAAAGCAATATTTTTAACAGCTGTTTTGCAGTCTCCTGACATGTTTAACACAACCACAGCGCGCTGGTTAAGCTAATGGCAAATTGTTGTTAAGAAGCCAAAACGAAAGCTATCTGTATGTAATCTAACTGGTTAGTTTGCCACTAGTCTTAAAATTTGGCAAATTCCTGTAAACTTTACTTGGTAAGACAAACCAGCCCCTCGACATTTAGATTTCTGGTCAGTGAGATATTGAGTTTAGAGTGACTTTACTGTTGTGAACATTACTGTTGCTGCTCTAGAAACATTACTTAGTTGTATTTAAAATATGACTGTTTTGAATTTGTTTAAAAAATGAAAAATTAAAACTGTTCATATCACTTCACTATAAGTTTGGTTTAACCAATGATATTTTGTGATTATTATTCTTTATTGCGCATAGTGGGATCACTCTCAAAAATGTGAAGGATTACTTTATTTTCTCCCATATAAAAGGGCAACATAAATCATTCATGTAGATTTTAATAATACTTTTTCCTTTGAAATTAAACAATATATTGTTATTGTCAATGTGTTACCAAATAATTTATTAGTAATATAGTTAACATTAACAAAAATTCTGAATTTGTGGCCCTGCATGTTGATTTAAGCAGTGCTCCTAACTTTTTGGCTGGTGCTAAAACCAATAATTTTACCTAATCTGAAATACCTACATGTACATGTGTAACATGTACACTGTATGTAGCAATATTCCACTGACAAACTACCTTCCAGGGTGAAAAAAAGTTACATTCTTGATTTCAGTACAAATTGGTGCAAGGGCTCTTATCTTTACGCTTTCATGCTGCTCTAGGTTGGTTTTGACCACAATTTCTCACTAATTGGGTAAAGAGAGGACTTCCCTTTGCCACCACTGCTCTGAAGATGAGACATTAGCTGATGACTCAGTACAAACTGACGTGGTCACAGGCTTCTGTGTATTTGTGTGTAAGTGTTACACAATGTAACTTCAAGACTGGGATGGGTGTGATACTACACCACAGGCGCAGGCCAGAAAAAATGTTAACATTTCATCTGTGTAAACACAAATTATCTTCAGGTGCTAGATATTTCTCTTCTGCCAACAACCATTGTTTTCTCTTTACACACTTCCATCCAGAGCTATCAGGTGTTATATTAACCTATGAATTTCAGTTTATTAAACACACCCTTAGTATATGTACACAACCGCAAAAAACATAAAATACACAACCATAATCAACTGTTAAAAGGCAGTCCCTGAAAAGGCCAGGTAATTTTAGACTCAGCTTGATTAACAAAGCCACTTGGATCTACTCTGCTCTTGTTTAAAGCTTAGCATGCCCATTATTCTCTTCTCTTGTGGGTAGTAATAGCCTAAGCCTTCCAAGGACAGGAGGAGGAGTTTATAGAAACACATCTAAAGAGCTTAATTTCAAAATGCAATCTACTTATTTAGTGATTAAATTCTAGCTTGATATTTGCACATCAAGGCCTCAAAATGCACAACTGGAATGCAGTGTATCGGGCAAATTGTGTTAGCTTTCTCAAGTAAGAATCTTTTCTTCTTCACACAGTCATTTGAATCTTTAATCTTTGCTGTCCTTGTGACTAGTTGCTATATTAAGCCAGCTCACAGCATGATCCTGTGTCACTGACAATTGATGACACTTTACATGAGACGGTTTCCTGTCAGCACCCAAAGGTCTGTAGTAGCAAATCTTATATGGAGCCCAATGCTCCACTGTAGTACTTAAACGGTTAACATTGAAAACTTGGAACTGACCCCTAAATACTGTACATTCGTTAATATCCTGCAGCCTGCAGATCTGCATTACCAGTCCGCGGTGCTGAGCATTTTGTTCTCAGGTGTATAGGTTGGCAAATGTCTCACTGGAAGATCTCCCCCACAAGATTTTGGAACTTTAACACCAGTTTCATCCTGTAAAGAAGCGGTCTGTTCCACAGTGGCCCACTGGCACACAATACTCCTCTGTTCACCGGATGCCAAATGGTCCAGTCATCACCCTCCATGCCACCCCTCCCCACCCCTCCTTTGCTATCTATCTCAGCCTTTCTGTATCTGTCTTTCCCTGACCGTGACAGAAGCTGCTGATGGTCAGTCAGATTAGCATCCAGCCACTGAAGGGATGACTTCAAAACGGACAAAGAAAGAGCTGCTTTGTCTCTCTCTGGTGCCGATGACCCTGGAAGTAAGAGAGGAAACTGGGTGGACAGAAAAAGCATTGCAAGAGCCATTATAATGACCAACTGTGAGAGCCTGGGTTTGGAGAACTACAGTACAAAACTGGCAGCATCTTGGTAGTTATTATATCATACTTCACATCTAACCTCTTAAAATAGACATTTAAACTATTGCAGAGTTGAATTCTAACACTTGACTACTCAACTGGATCCAACGCTTATTGTTAAATTAAGACAAGTGGATATATGGCAGGTGCTACCGGTTTTGAATTATCCACTAACATGTCAATCCAGCTGAAAGCTAACCCCCATTGAAGCAAATCATTCTTTGCACCATCATTTAAAAATTTTATTTGATGACATTTGATGGCACAAGAAGGAATAATTCCATGGATCTATTTATAGACAATGTGTGTCCATCTTTTGAGCAATTACATAATAAACAGAATTTACCTGATTCACACTTTTTTAAATATTCACGAGTACAAAGCTTTGTTAAACAAAAAATGCACTATATCCTTTGGCTCCAGAACAAATTATGGACTTAATTTTACTGGTGAACTTAAAGCTCCACTAGTTAACTACATATGAAAAATTGTCTCAGGTTGTAAGTACATAAAGTATGCAACACCTGAAACTTACATGGCAGATTTCAGATTAACAGTGGAAGGAGACACTGGAGCAGATCCATTCTTATTCTGTCCGTGACAGATATGGCCTCATATAATTTAAGCTGTTACATCAACTTTACTGGTCTAAACAAAAGCCTCATAAAATATAGCCAAATATGGATCCTTCAGGCAAGCACTGTGGGCTCATGCCAGCATCACTGATGCACATGTTTTGGAGCTTTCTGTTGAATTACTGGAGAAGTGTTTATTAAACGCTGTCTTACATATTGAACAGAACTATTGATCCAACAGCTGTTTTTGTTGTTGCAGATCCTAAAATGGGTAAAACTAGTTCAGAGTAAGTCTGAGCAAGAGAAGCAGGCAACAGCCCATAACTGGCTGAGAGAAAAAATGATGACCAAATACTGACAGACTCTACAGTTCCTTTATTGTAATTTTATTTGATTTACATCTTTAAAATTGTAAAATATATATATATATATATATATATATATATATATATATATATATATATATTCATTTATATGAATAGTGTTTAACTGTACATACATTTTCTATAAAAGTTGTGTATTTTGCATTGTCTATTGTGTGCCCATGTTCTAATTGTAAAATAAACACACTATTAACAAAACATGTCAGTCCATCAAAGCCATAGTCCCATAAAGTACTAGGCAGCCAGTGAACCTATAAACCAAACCCCAACTCCACCCTGTGGAGTCTATCTGTTCAAACCAATTCAAACTCTATTCAAATCCAAACTGACTGCATACTACATGCTGGCACAGTCACCATCATTGTGGACAAAGTAAACTACTCCTACACACACTGCTGCATGGACACCACATGCCTTCTGTTATCAAAGCCCAACAATTCAAAGCAAACTATAAATATCACACTTTAATTTCAACAGAGCCAGAAACCTCCGCTCAAAGGCATTTCCATAAGGTTACTTAGCAATTAGTGGTGAGCTAAAAGCTAAGTCAGCATAGAGGCCTGTCTTTTGATATGAGGGTACCATATGATAGGCAGCAGAGAACGATTACAGCTGTTTAAATCTTGAATAAAAGGCAAATACCAAATTACATCTGTGACAATGTTAGGCTCTAATTATGGCAGCAACTCCTGGTTTTGTATTATCTGTGCCATCTAAAGACACATTTTACTACTCATGTGGCAAAACGTATTGCTGGTAACTACTTACTGAAGAAACTGTGTGTTACTTAAAATGAAATACTATTAGCTAGTGGCAGTTCAGGTATGGTGATTGAGAGCGCCAATCACACCAAAACTTGAGAAAAAACATGCAGAAAATATCTTCACCAATTTGACAACACATTATCCGACCGCAACCAGAGGCTCTAGTTCTGATGACCTGAGAGGCCAGGTGGATCTATATGAGGTCTATGTAGAGTACAGGGAACCAGTGTAATGAGACCAACACCACAAGATGAGAAGACTGTGGAGTCTTAGTCAGCAGTTGTGCAGTTGAGTTTTACCTGTGTTTTCTTAAAGCTCTCTCTGCCACTATAACCTAGTAATTTGACAAAACTTTATTACTCAGTCACTTGTAATACTTGACTAATAAGTCAAGGGTTACAACTGAATGACTGAGATGCTACACCCACCAGTTAGTGGACATGTAAGACATAGCTAACATGGGGGAGGATAATGACCAGTTTCAAACAAAACTAACTTGATTTAGAGAGCACATAGACTACCATTGGTTTAGATAGCTCACAGTTCTATCCCCTTGTGTACCATCATGCAGACTGAATAGTTTTAATCACATGGGCCATGCCATCAAAGAGTGAAGACTGCATAGTTAATGCTTCTGATAGGCTGTTGTGAAGGGGTTTTCATAGTCAAATCGCTCTAATTGCACTCAATGAACAACTAGGGAATAGGCACAGACTGGGTCTATACTGGTCTAGAGATGAATGGATGCCTGACACATGCACACACAAACATACACACAGAGGCTTAACGGCATGTTTTGAAGTCCAGAGACAAAAGCGTGCATTCACACACATGCAAACAGACCGCCTTTGCCAATCAAACTTCTATGCATTATGGAGTGTAGTGGAGGCAAATAAGGGGCAGACAAGTTAACAGGCGAGTGAAAATTCAGCCTCAGGGGGCCTGCGACCAGAAGGAGGTAGCAGGAAACACAGCAACAAGTGTACAGAGCTACAGCTGACACTACTTGAGACGCCCCACACACACAAAGGGGGGGATTTAGCCTGTGAAAGCCAGTGTTGCTGTCTGGAAGGTATCCTTGCCAACTGACAGAAAACAGGCAGCTAGAGAAAACCTCTTGAACTAATCAGCACTATTCTGATGGGCTCAAGGCCTCTGCAAGACCCCACCCACTGTTACAAAGAACCCAGCATACCAAATTACTCAGTCTTCCCTATTTCCTTCTCCTGTCTCCTGCCAGTCATCAAATCAATGCTTGTAGCAGCAACGTCATGGGTGGAACAGATATCTTGAGTGGCACCAGGAAATGAAGCATGATTTAACTGAATGCAGCATTAGATTTACAAGATTACAAAGCATCAGAGGGGTAAGCAACACTGCGCTTTCCATCTGCACTTCTCTCCTTATCATATTTGATAGCAAACATTACTGCAGCTAGGAGGCCAAGAGGAGTCATGTGGTGAAAGTAGGATACTTTACCTGAAGGTGATCCCTAACAGCAAGTCAGCAGAAGGGAGAGTGGAGCTTATATGGGTCAAACAAGAAAAAAAAAAAACATCCAACATCAGGTCCAATATTTCTCTCCTGAATGTTACTTTTCATGTGGCCCTAATGTCTACAACCTGTGACCACAAGACTTCTATAACTTGCAATGTTTGCGACAGACAAAGCTGCATTCCCCTCTGTTATTTGATATAAGTAAAGGCTCTCACAGCAACAAGGAGCAGATGGTGGTGACATCAGCATGTAATGTGTGTGTTACAACATAACTGTGTTCTTATTGCCCTTAGATAAATTACAGTGGATATTTTATGCAGTACGGTCAAGTTACTGTCACTGTCATCTTTAGGGATCAAGGCAAAGAAGGAAAACATCAGTCACAGGACCAGTGTATGGTAACCAAGCTCCACAAGAACTCCAAATATCATCACAAGCTACATGAATATTGCAACCTCATGGTGCATTAATACAGCACCGGATACTTATCGCTGACAGGTGACATAGATCCTCTCATGCTGATGGTGCAAACTTGAGGCTATGGGGTCAAGTGGCAAAGATAGCAAGTAGTTATTTGTCCAGTGCCTTGTGTTCAAATCTACAGCATTTGACATTAATTCAGAGAAGTCCTTGAGTCAATGTTCCATCACAATGAGCATACAATAGTAGCATAAAATACAAAAGATCTAGAGGTACACAAATCCTCTGCGGTGGATGTGATTTACTGGACAGAACCACAAACAAGTACACACACTTTAGCCTATTTTGGTTCTGTTTGCTCCAAGTGTGTTGAATTATTCACAGGGCTGCCGTAAGGGGAATAGGCATAGTAAGGCTAGGCAGGGGCCATGCATGGAAAACCCTCATAAATAAAACAACATTTGACAAATAAGCTTGACGTCAGTCAAGTGAACCCACCACCTCGCTTTGTAAGGCTATAGGCTTCAATGTCTACTGACAGCTGGTTACAAGCTGTTACATACACAATGCCTCCACCTGATTCTGCAACTGATTGCGCAACTATTCCTTTCAAGCAATGTTTTAGCTTGAAACAACATACTTACAGAACCATACAAACATCTCATTTGCAAGCTTATGAAGAAGGCATTTTGAATACGGTATTCCCACAGCAATAGCTTGCAGTACAAGTTCCTGTTAGCCCAAGGTGTTAAATGCAAACAAGTTAGGCAACAGATGTAGCTGAATAAGAAGGCAGCTGTTCTTTGCAACTGAAGCTTTGCACTCCTTAATAGTAAATGTCTTAAAAAAAGAATGAAAGAGTGTCCTATAACAAAACACCACGTTGTCAGACCTCTCATGTCTAGACCTATATACAGTAACACATTATAGTTTAACCTTCTCCCTGAGGGTTTGGGGTCTGACTTGTTTTCCCACATCCAGTACGTTTATTAATGCCACTGCCATTCACTCAGTCTCTCTGCTTTCTCCATCAAAAGATGGCCCGCAATGAGTCAAGAGGGCAGCATGCCTGCGTGGTGAGCGCAGCGTTTTATGTACACAAGCTGGAATATAACGCAGCCAGTGTTGGTGTCTGATGCCTGGCATCTGCTGGGTGGGCTCATTCCAGTGCAGCACTGCAGAGGCTTAGGTGGTGCTGAGGGAAACCCTACACCTCTGTAAGGCAGGCAGGGGCAAAACAACACAGCATCACTACTGGTGATGCTCATCAACTGTGGCCCTGCCAGAGACCCTGCCAAGTACATCATTTTAATCTCTCTGTCTGGGATCAGCAGTGCAGCACGAGGCTCACAAGTCCATTGCGGACTTGCAAAAGAGATTAGTGATACTGCGTAGTAAGATGGTGATTATGCATGGATAGAAGGATGGATAAATACATGGTTGAATGGAATGAGGGACAAATATGTGGTGTAATGAGTAACAGAATGAATGAAAAATGAATGGGTGGAAAGAGATGTGTCAGTGGGCTTAAGGATGGTTGGATGGATGCATAGATGAATGAACCCTCTGCATATACTGCTCAGTTCACCACTATAACTATAACTATGAGCTCTTCGGTTCGTGATAAGCCAAGGCAGACTGACTCAAAGACAATCTTTTCCACAGTAAACAGACAGTAGATTTGTTCTTGTAGTTCCTGATGGTTTGCCTTCATAATCTTATCACTTTCTAGCTCTCAATTTCACAAAAAGACCACACAAATATAATCATGGAAAAACCTTTAAGACCTCAGACAAAAATACAGTAAGCAGTACAAAAATATTTTGATATGTCTTCAGACTTTATAACTGGATTAAGCTACTGCAACGGCATACTTGTATTCATATTTCATATGTTGCCAAGTTTAGCAGTGGCTGGTAGTAAAGTGGGTTCACCTCAATATGTCAGAAGGAAGCGCTCAGAGACCTGAGCTCAGAAACTGCTCAACGCCTAATGAAGAGGCAGTGGACTCATGACAAGCTAATGCTGTTGAAACAGAATCAGTATTAAGTGGGGCCAAAGCAATCTGACATCCTCTCTTTACATTCTCTGGCTGCTTAGTGTTTTGCTTCACTTCAGTACTAGAATGACTGCATTCCTTAATTGGTTATTTGACTTGCCGACATACTATTACTGAACAAATGAACTGCTTTGCAATAAAAAGAATAGGAATTTTATTTTTGTAAACAGTCAAAAGCCAATTGCAATGATAAGAACAGTTACTTATTGCTTATTCTTGTATAGAACCTAAAATACTTGCTCCATTTTGACTGAAATTCTGGTTTCTCCTCAGACAAGGCAATTTCCTGAGATTCTGAGTTAGCTGATAGTGATCCAAACTAATGCTTGGATTAAGAGTCTTAAGCCACTGTATCCTACCCTCCTTTAAGCTCCAAGAAAATAGCCTTGCTGCTGACGAGCAGTTATGGAAGCCAACTCTCGGCTTTGTCCCTGGCTATGAACAGCACAATGGCCTGCTGACAGGTCTCTCATCAACGCAAGCCAGGCCGCTGCAATGACAGGAAGCGTTTGTCTCAATCAGCAGGTTGCTCACTTTCATTCTGGGAGTTGAGCCCTGCACACATAGCATTCTTAGTTCCCACACCTCCCTCCCCCAACTCGGTGACCCTCCACGCCAGGAACAAAACCCTGGGAATGTGAGCTATGCGGAGCTGCAGCTCGGAGACACCTGTTCAGACAACCAACACAGAACAAAGCCTCCTACGCTGTGCCTTGTGTGAGCCACTGCATCCACCCCACCCTGACCTCGGCTGCCTTTATATACACACACTTCAGCACTATGTGCATTAAAGTCAAAAAACAGGCATCTGTTTAAGTCTGGCCATGAATACTTTCAGGAGGCAAACTTTAACAGCTGTTAACACCTTATATGTTACCTTCACCAGTGAAGAATCTGTTCATCAAGAGCATAATGAAGCTATCAGACCTGTCATGATGCTATGCTACTAACCTCATAAACATCTAAACCAGAGATTATAAGACCAAAACACTTATAATCAAAGTCTCCTGAGAGACTCTCCCTGCCCAGTTGGAATTCAGACTAAAGGCCTCCACCTTTTTCTAGGCAAGATTTAAAAGAAGAACTAGGCTATTCCCACTGAAAGCAAAGGAGCTGGCCAAAACTGCAGACAAACCATTGAGGTTTCAGAGTTTACACAGAGAAATGTCGGCTCTCTGGAGATCCCCCTCGGTGGCATTCAAATACAAGGAAAGAAGGTCATCTCTTACTGTCTCTCTCTTTTTCTCACAGTCAGAGTACAATGTTGGAGACAGGACCAAAAAGAAACAAGGTCAATGAATGATGGGACATTATGTGGATGCTGTACCTGGCAAGCAAGCAATGAGATTTCAAATTGATGATGATATTTGCAAAAGTACACAACAGATCTCAATTAAATGTTTTAAATGTGCAGTATAACACTGAAATGCAGCTGTGTAGTGTCTTGGTTGATCAATTTATCCACAACTGAATGAACTTTTTTCTCAAGCTCCACACTTCCTTTGCTAAATGATGGCCATGTGTGCATGCAATAAGTATGCAGACTGTAACTGTTACGAGGAACAAATGACTCAGTGGAATGCAAAATAATAGCATTTCCATTTTCAAGAAATCGTTACTGACATCTTGGGTCTGAATTTTTACCGCATAAAGAAACTGATGATATTGTGGCTTCTTAGAGGGCTGTTAGGCAATTTCATGTTAAAGTAAAGATATATAAGGGTCTGAACGTATCAGGTGACAAGGCCTCTTTCATATCATGGCAGAGCAATAATGGTTAATGAAGAAATTTTGGAGAACAAAAACACATGGCGTCCCGCATCATGATAATATACAAATTCAAAGAATGCAAAACAAGTGGCTGAGTTGGGATGTGATGGAAGCTGGCCAAGTGCTGAGTCTCCCGGTGGGCTGCCAGCTCAGAGGCTTGGCGCAGTCAGCCAGTGACAAGCTCCGTGTCACCACACTTGACTTTGCAGGGCACAAGGGCTCTGTATTCCCTCTGGCCCAACTACACAGCGCACTGTACTTCCTGGAGAGTAGGAACCTCTGCGTTTAGGGCGTGGGTGTGGGTGTATTGTGGAAGCTGAGGTTTGTGTCACGAGGAAATTTTGTCATAATGGTTTGCACGCATGTTAGCGTACCTAGACTATCATTTCATTTTGTTTACAAGTGTAAGCTAGGCGGTCACTGGAAGTTGCACTGTAGCTTTTGTACTTATTACTACAACAGCTTATCATTGTAATTACAAAACATTATGTTAGCTCTACACTAAGCTGCTTTCACTTTCCCAGGCAAATATTCCTCAATACAAGACGCCAGGTGAAATTTCATTGAAACTAATAGCGCTACACAGTCATTTAAGTGCAATACTGGACATTTGGGTGTACATTAAGTCTTAGAGCGAGCGACGAGGTGGTGTTTCTATTGAGTAAAAACTGTTTTGACATGAAAACAAACGGCTAGTCTGTCAGTTGGTTACTTTTATATCATGAACCTAAGCACGTTGATTTAGGTTAACGTTACTTCATTTACAACTCAGTGTAACACACGCCGTATTGTAGCTATATCCTCTGTATTCGCCGTGAAAGTATGCTAACACAAGATTTTCGACAATGTTCATTTCAAAATTCCCCACTGGAGCTCCGTTTTTGATTTCATTGTGCAGATAAGTTCTTAGCTTGATACAATATGTTGGTGGTACTCACTTTGCATCGGAGGTCGGAGTTGAATGGTTTCTTGCTGGTCACGGTGTACTCCAACGGTTCTTTCGAGATCAAAACTTTTCGGCTGTTTTATTTTCCCCTTTAAAACCCGTGATTTTCTCCTTGTAAGCTTCCTTAACTCATCCCTGCTCCTTGTTCCTATCTCCTGGACACAACCTTTCAAAATGTTACGCCTCGGCTTTGCCACAACACAGATAAAGTGGTGAGTCGAGGCGCTGACTTGGAAACGGTTTGTTTATTTAGACACAACGTTAGCGTGTGGATATGTGACAGCACAACGCTGTTCTGAGATCTGTGCTGGACGGGGCTTTCACCGCAGAGGCCGCCCAAATTGTTCTTTCATTGGCCAGTGTTCTAGTAAGGCGTGGTCAGCCATACAATTTTGGATTTTTATTGGCTGTTGGCATTGTCAATCATTAGCCTACGCCTTCACCGTAAATTCAGCCATCTGCCGACAGGAGAAAACAAAACAACGACACAGTGACAGACAGCATCATTCTTTGACAGATAATGTCAATAAACATATGTAAATATCTAGAAGAAATTACAATTCATAAAACAACTATCGAAGATAATGATTTGCTTTCCTTTGCTTTTAGTTAGGCCAGTTAATTAAAACATCAATTAGCTCTGATTCAAATTAATAAAATGGATTAATTTTATACTTGTTTTGGGCCAAACAGCCCCTAATTTCAAGCACTTACGTTAGAGTATCTGTCAGGCTTTAGCCCCCACCACCACCACTTGTAAAATGTCCATATATTATAACAAATATCCCTAATAGTTGGAATAAAGTTAGCTTTAACTTTACATTCTTTATAGAAGTTAATTCAATCATATTTAGAAGTGGCCACGTGATGCAAGTCTGTATGAGTTGGGTGAGTTTTGTTGCTATAGCACTAGATATAAAAGTGGTTTGATACCTCCCCCTATAGGTCATTTTAAGTCAGAGAGCAACAAGTGGCTAAGGACCAGAGACGGCAGAGTGCGAAGGATGTGAATTGATTTTACCTAAATTAATAAATAAAAATGTTGATGATAAACAAGTGTATCTTTACAGTCACAGTCAAGAGTGTGTAATCCTACTGACCACTGATTGTGAGAAATCATACACCAATGGATTCTGAAAGACTCTTGCATTATTGTGAGACTCACAAAATAATAATAATAATAATAATAATAATAATAATAATAATAAACCTGTGTATCTGTCTGCCTGTGTGTGAGCAAGTTCCAGAGATGTGCTAACAATAGAAGCATCCCCTTTCGTGCCCCCTTGTCCCCACATTAAAGTGTGTTGTGAGCCAAAACGCTGAACTGCAGCTTCTTTTGTCCTCAGCCTGGGATATGATGTGGGACATATTGTCTGGGAACAATAGAGCTCAGCAGCTCTCTTCTGACAGATACTCACTCTGAACCACTGATACAGCCTTTTCAAAGCCACAAAATGTGAAGAGGCTGCTTTGCATGCACAGTGTTTCATTTCATACACCAAAGTGTAGACTTGTAAATGATCATTTTATTACTAGATAATGGGTGGTACTCTTTATTGATTCTTCTAGGATATATGTATATCTATTATGTGTATACTATCCCTCTATCCTCTCTAACTGCTCTTTTGTAATGCGTAATGGCATGTACAGAACCTTTTTATTTCAGCTACAGACAGTGAATAGTACAATTTAAAAACTAAAACAGGCTGAGACAATTTAGCCTCTTTGTCGTGTACAGTTAATGTGAGTAGACACTATGCTCTTTAAAAAAAAAATCATAAAAACATTAAGATTCCAGGAAGCCAGAAGATGAGCGTATTTGTGTGAATGTATTGTTATGATGATCTGTAGGTAAATGTTGCCTGCGATATCGAAGTATAACCACTAGATGGCAGAAGAGAACAAGCCACTGCATGCTGTGGGCCTGTTAAATATTATAATGTCTGCAGCGCTTGGTTGTCAGTGGACGGCCTGTTTAATGATATCTAACAGTCAAAAATGCATTGGGAGTTAAAGAAGGGCGGTTTTATTCAGCGCAACAGCGCAATTAAACGTGTTTACAAGTTTTTGAGATTGTTCGAGTCCAGTCAGTGTGTCCCGGATGTTGCCATCGGAAGGGGGAGGTAGAGAATGGTTGCAGTGAAGGTTGCCAGGTCTGTACACTACCTTCATTTGCCAACCGTATTTGATGGCTATTCTTGCTTCTAAGTACTTGATTTCTACGACTTATTATAGGCAAAATTCTAATCCTGACACCTAAGACTGACATTTGATGATATGGATACGATATTCTTTTAATTTGTTGTGTTACACATTCAGTGTGTGTTTATAAAATTAATAAGGCTATATACATAAATGTGTACAAGCAACATCATCTCATGTTGTTGTTAGTAATATGATTAGATGACAATTTCCTTAGGTACCATTGGCTTTATGTGAGGTTTCTCATACTGGTGTATGCCTGACATCTGGCAACCCTGCGCGCAGCTCCACCGCTACGTTTTCTCGGCAGATAGAGACGCTGCTGTGTGTGTCTGAGTGGGAGATGGACTGAGTGAGGGCGCTCTTTCGACCAGTGCTGCCGATAGCATTGAAATACCCATAAGCTAGGTTGAAATAATTGACGATTTCAGGTCGCTGAATCAACAAGAAAATATAGTACCATTATCAGTCTTTCACATCCCACTCCAAACACACTAACACGGCATTGATGGTAATGTATGCAAGGAAACAACCGAGACTCGGCGATGGGTAAACATCTTTTTAACGTTACTTATTCAGATTTTCCTTTTCCTCGTAGCTACGCTTTGACAATCCGCCATTTTTACTGAAACCAAAATAAGTGTCTGGAAACTTGTACATTCAGCTGTTGCAGCACTTCCAACTATTTCTCAACACGGGTATTTGAAGTTTGTTATTCACCACTCTTTTCTTTATATTTGCAGGTGCGACCGAAGAGATTCTCAGCCCTATCAGGTACTTGTTCGCTAACCCTAGCCTGCTAGCTTGCTAGCAGCAAATAAGATTAAAATGGACACTCTAGTTCAGGCTTCTGGAGAGCACAACAGGCCCCAGTCAGTGCGGAAAATAATGTGAAAAGTAAATGGTTTTGTTTGAAATTGCAAGCTGAGAGCTGCAAATATTTCCTAACGTAAATATTTACAGTTAAAGACAACATAGACTGAATGTGTTCGTCGAATTCAGCGGTTTTGGAAAAGGTACAGGCGAGTTTTATTGCAGCTCAAAGCTAATGGTAGCCTGTTACTGTTAGCTTGCTTGCTAGCCAGTCCGATTAGGGCCTGACCGCAATCTGTCATTTTAAGGATATAGATAGCTAAGCTCTTGAAACATCAAAGTAGTCGAAATGTTTATTGCAAACAAATGTACTAACTTAAAGTCCAAATACAGTGAATAGGCAAGACTAGTACTCGTTTGTCTGTAAAAATTATCTGTGTACTTCGTCATAATCAGAAATTATAGATGTGTTATCATATATAATTACATTGTTATCAAATTCTGGAATACTAAACAGCCTTACTAGCATAGCTAAAATGGTTAATAATGTTGCATTAGAACGAATTGACAAATCAATCTACTGCTTTCAAATCATAAATAATTAGCTGCAGGAATAGTGATTAGCTCTGCAAATTAGTACCTGCATTAATAAAACTTTGATGCATTATGTACTTTGACATTGCAGTTCTTTGAACAACCAAACATGGCATCAAACAAAGGTTAAAACTGGTTTGAGAGACCTCCTGGTGATGATTGTATCATTGTACACTCAAGATACTAGATTGTAGTGAGGTGGGATTTGTGTGTGTGTGTGCGCCCACAGACTCTCAAATACTCATCCAAGAGCCATCCAGGTGGGGACCACCGACATGAAAAGATGCGAGACTCCTCAGATGTCACTCCTCCCTGCAAAATGCTCCGGAGGTCTGACAGCCCTGAAAACAAACACATCGACAGCACAGGGCACAGCAGAGCAAAGGCTGTCCACACACACCGGGCCAGGGACAGGGATGGAGGTGAGACACAGTGGTTACTGAGAATAAATTTGTTCAGATTCAAAATAAAGTGCTTACTTTAATGGATACAGATGGTGCGGTCCTGTTAGCATATAAGCAACAGGAGGTGTTGTTTTTTCCTACCAGTGTATTCTCCTTATCAGTAGTATTATGCTTCAACACTAAAACTCTGCAGCTGTGTAATTTATTATTTCTTTTACCTTTGGGCATAAGTAGAACTTGCTTTACATGTATACATTTTATGAAGTAGCAGGTATTCCAGCTGTCATAGTTTTGGATCAAATGAGTTAAAGCTAAAATTAATGAACTGATTAACTTTTGTAGCATTCAGCCATATTTGTATTTTATCAGAAAGCATTTTTGTTAACCTGTTGAGTAAACCTGAGCTGTCAGCAGCTGATTAAGCAGTCATTGTGGATTCTATAATAATAACCACAAGCCCTAGATGTTTTGTGAATGTCTCCTGCAGTGGTACGAAAAGGAGCACCACACATACTGTCCAAGAATGTAGATGTTGAAGGGAAATACCTTGTGAGGGAGAATAAGTGTCTTTTTGCCATGTACAGGGTTTGTATCTGAATTTGTTCAGTAGCCGGCCAATTTCATGGACAGTATGCCTTAAGTAAATTCTGTTTTGAGGTTTGACAAAGTGGATCTTTAGTTATTCCTTCATTGCAATCTCATATAGGGCTGATGGTTTGACGTCTTTTTGTACAGTTAAGTTTTCTAGTTTTTTCTCTATCCTCAAGATAACATAAATATAAGGAAACAAAGTATTGCTCAGAAATGTGATTAATTTGCAGTAAAGCAGTCTGATCCATGCATGCCACATAATCATGGTTAACAAGAAAGCATTATTTCAATGTGGGGTTTTATATTAGTTTTACTAGAGAGCATTGCGTTGAGTTGCTAGAGTTGACACAATATTTTGAGTAGCTGTTTTTTCAAAGTGATACATTGATGAAACATTTTGAAGACTAATGTTGAACTGCAGAAGACACTGCTCTGTGTGCAGCATCTATGAAAAAATAAAGTAAGCATATACTAACAGAGAGGCCTGTTAAAGATGCTGCCAGTGGGGTTGGTTACAGAGTTGAACTTGAATTTGTGTACAGATTTTAAGAGACAAAATTTTGCGCTTTATTTTTTAGATATTTGAGAATGATGTATCTAAGGCTTCACACACTGGCACTGGGTGTTAAAAAAACAATTTCAAAATAGGAGCTTTAATCATTTCAGCAGTCTTCTGCTACTGTGCACCCAGTAAAAAGTAGACTGTAGCCATTAAAACTTAAATGTGTTTTTTTTTTTTTTTTTGGTTTAGACAGCATCAATCTAAGCTTGTAATATCTGTTTGTGTCATTATGTTGCTGGTCAGGTGATTATTGTAGAAGTAGTGATAATTGGTAAAATAAAATGTAGATATTAATGATCTGGATACCAATGTAGCAAGATCAAATCACACAGAATCAGATCTTTTTTATTCTGATTTGAGCCACCTCCAGATGTAGTCCTAAATGAGATACAGGTCTGATTTTTAATTTTTTTTGCATTGCAACCTCAGTTTGAACAGTCACATTGGAATTCATGTGACTTAAATGTCACTCTGGGCCGTAACCCACTCCTGTTTCCAGTCAATACAACCCCCTAACCCTTTTTCAGGGGGATGGGTTGCCTGAACTGAGTGTCATGGCATGAGAGTCTTGTGGAGATGCGTTGACAGATGTAGTTAAAAGTTTTAATGAAATTTGTCTCAGTGAGGTCATTCACATCACAGTCTCAGCACTCCTGGCTCTGACTCCACCTCCACACACACCTCCATACAGAAGTAGTAGCCATCGCTTCATAAAAAGCCACAATTTAAAATGGCTATTTTTTCTCCTCATTTTTCTCCCCATTATCTACTCATGACTCTGCTGGCTTCCACGCAGCATACTTACAACTTATAAATGCAGTCGTAAACACTGACTTCAGTAGCCTCCATGTTTACTTCTGTATGACAGCACACTGCATGAGACATCTTTGTTGTTGTTCTTCAGAACATGAAAGTCAGTCCAGAACTGTGACCAGTTTACACTGTAATCTGATATTTGCCATATTTAGAGAATAGTTTTAATAGCCAAACAAAAACATCTGATCTGAGCAATAAATCTATACTGAGCACTAATGTTCGCAGTGTGAACGTAATGACCATAAGTCATTAATGGTTTGGCATTGATGACTGATGATATAACAAGATTCGGTACAACATACATGGACTTCACTGGGTGATTTTGTCTTTATATTAAAAAACATTTAAAAAATATTTTACTATAGGATACAATGTCCAGTGATTCAGACAATGTTCATCTAAAGACAGATTTATTGTCATCTGCCAAGAGTTATCTTCTAATTTCTCAGTTGAGCTGAGTCACAAATGTGAAAACAGATGAGTCAGTGATGCAGATCAGTATTCGCATCCTTATTTGCAACCTGTTAACGTTACCTTGTAAACGTAAATGGGTGTTAGATTTAAAGTGAGAATGATCTGTTCTGTAAATTTAAGCTTCACTAATTAATACTTTCACATGACCACTAGATCAAATGACTATATAATGTGAAAAGTGTTGCTTGTAGTGATGTACTCACAGAGAATGATCACCCAACTCTCCAGCCCCCCTCAGCTCTAGGGGTTGTTTTTGTGTCTTCAGCTCACTGTTTTGGTTCTCTGGCCCACAGCTTTACTGTTGTGGTTGACTCACTGCTGTCATCAGTCCTGTTTCCAGCCGCAGCAGGCAGCTGTTCTCACCAACCAAGCTCTGATAGACTTAGTGTACACTACTCGCCCAGCACCAAACAGCAGACAGACAGACAGCAACTATCTAGTGAGCATAGTATGGTATTTAACAGCTATTTCACAGGAATTGATGGAAGACAAAACAGACCTAAAAGGAGAGTGAATATTCAACTTGGAATCATTAGATTGCCAGAAACACAACTCAGAATTAATGGTTATGTTTCACTGTGTCTGCTAGATATATGAGAAGCAAATTGTTTGCTTGTGCTGCTGTAAATGTTTATACTTCTGTGGTTTCTGTTCGATTGTGTTGAGTTTCTGTGTGTACTTCAAACAATGACGACTAGACATAAGATCATGTTGGAATTGGAGCTAATAAATGTTGAACAAAACTTATTTTTCTAAAATTACTAAATTATTTTAGTTAACCTCTCCTTGATTTGGTCCATGTTTGTTCAACTCACATTCAGCTCAGTCTAAAAAGAAGGAACAGTCAGAAATGTTCGGGAGGAAATGCAATGCTACCAAGTGGACCAATCACAGTTGTTGTACTCTGCGTCACTGTGATGTGTAGTTACATTTCTAGGGGGTGCATGTCAGGCTACGGTGTAGGGTAAGCGTCTGGCTTAAAGGAAGAGATCTGCTAACTAGCATCTTCAGCTGCGTAAGTTGGCACAACGGTCAGCAGGGGCAAACAACCATGCTGGTTAGGAAGCGTAATTTTCCTCTCCCCATACCAGAATATTTTAAGAATGCTTGTTGTTGCTTTGCTGGGTCCTGTTCGGGACCTTACAGTATTGGGTATTAAGGTAAATCTTTGGGTTTTTAATATATGCCAGAAACTTAACCCTTAAGTGCAACATGACACACTTCACATCATTTGACATCCATAGCACACATTATACATGCCACACCTACTGCAGTAGCTGGATTGGGCTGATCTGGGGAGTGAATGTAAAAAAAATTACTTCAATTCTTTTCTTGACAGTGGCGTATTTTTTATGCACATAAAGAATGCCAGTAGTGTACAGGCAAGCGCATTAAATGGTCTGTTGTAGTCTTAGCCATGGTTGAGAATTATATGTGCTTCCCTCATGTAACTGATATTTACTTGGAAGCCAGAGCAACTAATCATCTCTGATGTACCAATGGCATCCCAAGCTTATTTGTCAAGGTCAGAGGCTAACTACTTTCTTATCAAATGCCTAATCTGTTTTTGATCTTTAGTATTGGAAAAGAGCAATGAAGAGAGCATGCTGCTAGCAGACTGCTCACATTTAGTTGGCCCTGACTGAAGGTATTCGCTTGACAAACTCAAGCAGCAGCAGATTATATCAGCTGTAGCTAATTAACTTTTATTCAATAATAGCTACAGTGAAACTTTTGGCTGATGTCCGGTTAGTATGCTCTCTGCAAGCATCTGTACTCAGCCAAGGATCAGCTGTTACTGATGAGACACATCACTCTTAAACACTACTGCAATTGGTAGTGGAGTGTGTTGTTGTAATTCAGTAAGTCCAGTAAAGTGTTGACTCTTCTCTTGCGAGAGCTAGCTAATTGCATCATATTAATGTCAGAGTAGTCTTCCAGTTAAACTTATATGCAAATCCTGCACGCTGGTCTCCTGCATGCTCTACCTTCAGGCGCCACCCCTTGCCTAAACCAAATCAAATATTTCCAGGCATCGCACACGGACCATCTCTGACCTAGTGCTGCAAGTGTGAAAGGGCAGCCCCGGAATATATCTGGATGCCATAATTCCATCATTGTCTGGAGCTGAAATGTGAAAACTGCTTTTGTTTTGCTTGTTGACACATACCGACATTGCTGTCATACACAGCAAAGTACCAGGAGAAATGCATCAAGCTGTATAACTGTATTTAGCTCATAACCACCCATAAAAAGTGCCTGGATTGAGACCTGATCTGCAGCTTTGCTCAGGACAACCCTTGTGATCATTAAATTGACTCTGATTGTTTTGAACTGTGATCATCTAACTGTACTGTCCAGTAATCATATCATTCAAAATCAAACACTAAAATAAATTAGGAAACTGAGTTTCAAAACTTTTTCATTACTTGAAAAGTAAATGATAAATCATGCACGTGTCAGAGCCTGCAGGTGACAAGTTATTTATGTGGCACCCTGGCATACACCATGTTGAGAACATGAATTTAATACAAGTCTTTGGTGGAAAATGGGTATTACATTGACCATTGCATACTAAATGTGATCTGTTAAACCAGTAGTTGAAAGTAACAAAGGTAAATAAGATCAAATGTGACCGGATGAGTCATTTGTCTAAAAAACACCCAGTACACCAACACTCATGCCATGGGCCTCATGCAAGAACATTTTATATTCCTCTCCTGAATCTCTCATACTGTTTTGTCTGAGGTTTGCTGGTACAAGTGTTCCAAATGGGATTCACCAAACTCTTAACTGGACAAACTTGTAAATCATCTGTTTCAGCCTGAATGCCACTTGTTCACAAGGGGACATTCACATTCTTGAGATGTGATCATTAGCATGATCAATGCCCCCTAAAATCACCATATAAAGCTGCCTGTTGTAGTCTGTTGGTGGGTGGTTTCATTCACAAAATCTTACCAAGTCTAAGTCTCTTAAATTTCTCATACATGCGACATAAGAGCAAATCCTTCTATGAGTGATTCATACATGAAGCCCATTGACTTCCAAAGTTTGGAGACATACCTTAACGAAACACTGTTTGGGGCTACAACAGCTCCTGTATGCTCAGATGCTGGATTTCTATAGTTCCCTTTTGGAAATAGTGTGCTGTCCCAGACATGGTTAGGTTGAAAATGAGTAATTGAAGTGGCTGCTTGTCGATGTATTGTTGTAGAATCAATAGGTAACAGGAGAAAAAGGTTTTTATTTATGTGATGTTGAATTGATTTGTCCCACATAATCCCACATAATCATAGCAGCTAGCAGGTTTCGGATAGACCCGTGTAGCTTGAAAATTATGGTTAGAGTTACAATCACTTTCTTTTTTTGTCAGCTTCATTTTTCTTTGTTTGGTGTTGTCAAACTTTTTATTTTGTCCAATGTAAGATACCTTTCAGATCTCATCTGAAGTATATTTTTATTGCCCGGCTGTAGTCAGTTTAGAGTTAAACATGTTATGAAATGCCATGATTTGCAAGCTGAAGCATTCAATTGGAACTATTGAACAAGCCACAGATTTTTGCAGATGCTGTTTGTGTTGGGATTGCCACTAAGTGCTATATTTGGCCACAGATGTTGTTAAGTCCGGGACAGTGCTCTGCTTCTGTTGTATGTGAGAAAACCCTGTCACCAGAGGCCTTTCATTCAAGCGTGCCTTCCCTGTTGTTGTGGTCTACCTCACCTCATATAATTTCATTTCCAAAGCTATTTAGAAAATGTTACAAATGTCAAAATATCTAGAAGTGCTTACACTTGAAACATCTAATAATAGTTGGGCAGAGCTGAGAGGATAGGATGAGCAAAAGCATGTTCAGTCTTGCCATCTGATGGCTGCACTTGTATCTTTTGTAGTGGCAGTGTTGTTTTCAGATCTATTTTCAAGAAGGCAGCCTAGCACTGGGACAGGTTTGTAAACTTAGGATGCTTTGTCAGGCAAACAGCTGTTGCATTAATCAATAGGGAATGAGATGTATATTATATCATTTTAACATAGGTATACAAATAATGTTATCAATGTTATATAATCAATGCGTTACTTTCATATTCAGACATTCCAGGAATGTCCTGTAAAAATACACTGTTAGGAAGTGTAGCATTGTCTCACTAGAAAAATGAACTAGGGTTACAGTGTTGCTTTGTTGTCTTAGCACACACAGGAGTGCTTGTTGCAGAGCGTATGTCTAAACATTAAAAAAGTTCTGTATTTTCAGGCTGATGTGTGGGGCTTTTTTATCTTCACATGTTACTGCTGTTGTCTGTTGTTCTTACTGATGGTGTCTTTCCCTGTTGTTGTGTTATGTTGCAGGGACCAGTTATTCTCCACAGGAAAATTCTCACAACCACAGCTCCCTTCATAGCTCCAACTCACATTCTAACCCCAGCAAGACCTCAGACACAGTAAGTGTAGCCTCTGCCATAGCATGGAGGCAGATGATGGACTAAATACTGTTTTTCCAGTACAATAGTTTGAATTGTTTCTTGGCAGTTGCTGCTGTTTAGTAGTTTGACAGCTTTGACATTACCTTTTGTGGCATCTTCTTGATACACGACTGCTTAGATAACAGCGATAACATCTTGGAAAATGTTATTTAATATTGTCCAAACAAAACTGGGCACATAGATTAGGGCAAACATATTTTAATGGTCAACTTTTCTTACAGTGTTCTCTTTTAATTTCCTCTCTGATAAAGTAAAATGTTTTTGTAATATAAATTAAAATACTATCCTATTTTCTTACATGCTTGTGCCAAAATTGCCAATTACATCAGTTTTAGTCTTCCTCTCACATATGCACTCAATTTTCAGTTTATTAGGAACACCTAGATAAAACTAATGCAGTCAAAATACAACTGTCCTGAAATAAATGCTCTTTGATGATGGTTATAATGTTGAGTTTTTATTGACATTTTATGTTCTGGTTGGGTAAGGTGTTGAGTCTCTATGGTCTTTTTGGAGGATGTAGTTTGTGGTGCTGTTGAGTTGTGTTGCATTACACGGAGAGGTGTTTTGGCTATTTAACCTACCCATGTTGATATAAATGGGGTGGACAGAATAATAGAAACAACTGTCACTTAAGCACAAAACAATTAAACAGCACCACAAAATTCAGCCTCCAAAATGATCATTGAGTTGAATCATCAAGTCTTTGACTTCATAATACTGACCTAAACAACATGATGAAAATGGAACATTATAACATTATATAAGCAAGGGATTACTGTGAAAAATGGTACCTGAGAGCAAATGAGCACCAAACACCAGTCACAATAAAATGTCTTATAAAAGAGCAAACTGTTTCACTTTGATTACCTGAATGATCTGAAGCTGTCTTCCCTTCCAGTTAAAAAGCTTCTCTGAAGGACAGCCCAGCTAAAGCTATCTACCTTCAACCCCCAATCACTCTCTGTATTTCAGATTACATTACATGCTCTTGCATCAGACCCTCTAAACACACATGCACACAGTTGCTCTCTGTCTCGCTGGCAGCATGTCCTTACACATTTGCTCTTTTTTTCAGCCTTACGAACCTGGTGACGACTGGTCAGAGCACATCAGCTCGTCTGGAAAGAAATACTATTACAACTGCAGGACAGAGGTGTCCCAGTGGGAGAAGCCCAAAGAGTGGCTGGAGAGGTAGCTATAATCCAGTTATCCAGACCACTTGATTATACACACTTAATTTTAAGCAGTGTCACACAAAGGTTGGATACACGGCTAATATCTGTTTCCATTCATACTTGTATCTGTGTTTCACAGAGAACAGCGGCAAAAAGAGGCAACAAAGACTGCGGTTGTCAACAGTTTCCCCAAAGACAGGGACTACAGAAGGGAGGCTATGCAAGCATCGGCAGCCCCTACTGGTTCTAGTAAGTCTCTCACTATTACAACGCACCACCACCTCACCAGTTTGCAATGACTGATCATAATGAATCACACATGCTTTGTTTACATATCTGTGGATTTTCTTTGCTTGGCTGGCCCAAAATATCGTAAGATTAGCTTTCTCCATCATTGTATCCATCTTCTCCAAATCTGCCTCTAAGCCTTCAGCTTAAGCATTGTTGTTATTGGTTAGTCAATGATGACTATTGTTGAGCTGACCTTTTGCTGATGAATGCTAAGGAACTGCTTACCAAAAGACTGAGACTACAAATGGCTGAACATGCATGCAGCTGTGGCTTTAAACAATGTAGTGTGGCTATGCACTAAAACCAATCTGGTGAACCAACTGACCGGACAATATTGGATCAAATCCATCACAGTTGTAGCCAAGTAGTGTTTACAGTCAAAAGATAAAATGACTGTGTGTGAGAGAATGAATTATTCTAATCAGATGTCACTGATTATTGTTCTCATTAACATGAATGTAAACATCATTTTATGGCTAGAATCAGCACCACTGATTACATGTGTGTGCATGTAGAAGAATAAAAACTGGGTGAAAACAGTGAGCCAACAATGAGAATTGTATTATAATTGAGTTCATTAGGTTTCAGTGCAGAGCCGGAGGTCACCTGAATTCCTCCTCACTGTTGTGAAGTTCACTCACCTCAAGCACTAACAATTTGTGTTGCTCAAGGCTCTTTACTCACCATTTCATCCTAATTCAGCATTTTCCCTCTGTTGTTAGTTCAGTTTTTACAACTGATTACAGGAGCTGTGTAGTGACAGAAATCTGATTACATTCTGAATGTTGTCCAGTGTGTTGTCTTCTGTATGTACTCAGTTGACCAGTATGTGCTGCTACCCAATGATGGGATGTTTGAAGCTGAGGCTTCGAGGTGTGTACCTAGTATGAAGGGGCATGTCAGGAGGCTTGTATCGTTTTGCAGAAAACCACGTGCCTTATGACAAACGAGGCCTCGGTTTGTGTGGTATACGTCACCATTTCGTTTTGAGTGTCGGTTTTTGGTAAACATCCGCCACTTAACAGGTTGTTGCAAGTATTGGTTTGGTTCATGCGTCATCATTGTTGCAGAGTTTGTAGTAGGTGAGGTTGCCAGATTATTTGTTATTATTATGATTATTATCATTACTTTTAGTAGTTCTTGTTCTGTTATATAAGAAAAATCCCCCAACTCACACTGTGTTGCCCCAAGCACTGAATCCCAACACAAAAATGACAAACCTCATCATGTGAATTATCTTCGTTAATCTTCATGAATCTTCTTATTGATATATATATGTGTGTGTGTGTGTGTGTGTGTGTATATATATATATATATATATATATATATACACATACTTATATACTTATGTGGTTACGTCCACAGATGCAGTTCACATGTATCTGTGTTGTGAACTACAGTGTGTGTGTGTGTGTGTGTGTGTGTGTGTGTGTGTGTATTGAAGCGGTTAAAAAATGCGACCAAGGTCAAGTGTCAAGTGTGTCTCCATTTTAGCAAGATTGATGCCAGTGGCGCGCGATGCAATATTTGCAAAAAGGACATTGTTGCTAAGGCCGGCAACATGACCAATTCGATGAAGCATTTGAACGTGTACGGAATCAATTTAAGAGCAGGAAGTTGCTCCATGTTCAACTACATCCTTAGTATGCAGCAGTGAGCATTAGACACTGACTTGTCACCTGTTCTTTTGCACTGAAAATTATTTGTTGTATATTTTTTTGTTAGAAAACTGCTTTGAGTGGAAAAATGTCAAAGCTGAAAAATAAAACTCAAGATTTGTACCATAATATGTAATGTCATTTTCTTTGTTAGAACTGATTTGATAAAATTGGTATCGAAAAAAGTATTGTTCAGGAACCGGTACCGAAGTCAAGGTATCTGTATCTGTATCGGTATCGAAAATTTTTGAACGATACCCAGCCCTAGTAAGGTGTTTGTTGCTCTTTGTTCAACACTCAGTCTGTTTCCATCTTTAGATGCTCTGACACACTTGTGCACTAGTGCCAGGCAGAAAGCAAAATGTTGCAGAACATTTCTACTACACAGTGACACACCTCTGTGAAGCTCCTCTCAAACTTCATCATTGATGTCATCTATCATGAATAACCTGTTTCTGAATACCTATTAACCACTCCCAAAAACACTTCCTCGAATACCTGGCACAGCAGTGTTCATGAATAAATGCTTTTGAAATTTTGGAGACACAAAAATGGTCATATAGTCAAGTGTTCTTGTGGCATTCATTAATTTGACCACAGAGACTAAAATGACCTGCCATTGTCATGGCATTCCCCTGACCATTAAATTGCCTTATTTATCAGTATTTGCTAGTCATTCTGTTACGCAAACTACACTGTTATATGACAATGTCACAGTGGGAGGCCTTATTCATTTACTGTGAAAAGCAAAAGCTGATATACAAAGCCTCTGTTGATGGTAACACAACACTTGCTGCACACACTTCATAATAACTGCATTTTAGCACAAGGGTAGGTGCAAACCTCAAACAAACATTTAATGAAAGCAGGTCTTATGGGCACATGAAGGGCAGCTTGCCTGTAGCATCAGCTCTGATTACAGCTGCTCACAGCAGCTCAGGCCTGTTTGTAAGGATGGCAGCACCAGTAATCCTACAGCAGGAACTGTGTGTGTTGAGTGTATTAGAAGTAAGTAGTTGTTTACAGGAGGCTCTGTTAAGGAGGTCATGGAGCCACTCACTTTTTTGTTAATTACACGTATTATAGGCAAGATGCCAGAGCTTGCTCCACAATATTGTACCTGTGGTTACCTAAGGTGCCTATTACAGTTACTCACTGGTTCTTTAACACATTCATTTTTGGTACATTTGCAGCAATTAAACAGATTTTAGTTTGTCTGTTGTGGATATGTCCGGTTCAAGTAAATCAACAGTAAACCATTTGAATTCATGGTAAAACTGCACAAAAAATGGGAAGGTGCAGAGGGATTAAATACTTTCTGATCACACTGTATGTTTTACATAAGATTTGCAACTCTTCTATGATTCTGAATTCATTAATAAATGCCAAAAATGCTTTTGTATTTTTGTACACTGCAGTATCCATACAATATATAGCCCCTGCGTAGTTTAAGTATTTTGTGAATACTGTCCACCATATCACCAACAGACTAACATTAGTATAAGGGAGCACCAACACCCAGCAATAACAAACGAGACCAGTGACCAAAACAAACTCCAGCACTTTATAAAACTTCAACCAACTCTGACTGGGCGAAGAAAATAACTCGTAGTCGACTCATAGTCGATTTCATTGCAAAATCACTGGGCTAGTAAAGTGTTTTGGCCCACCCTGTTTGTTTGCAGTAGAAAAGCTTTTCTCCACTGTTGGAGACATATTGTTAACAACAACACAGCACATGTTTTGGTTTTTTTTTGTTTGTTTTGTTGTTTTTTTTTACTTTTCTTCCCCTTTACTTCAGAACACCCAAACTTCTCAACTTCTGTTTTTATTAAAAACAAAACATTAACCAGTGATGTTGGTCAGCAAATTATACTTTCATTATTTTCATACTTGAAGATTTGTCAGATGCTTAAAGTTAATGTGGTTAACTTGAATACTCTCACACACCCCCTTCTCTGTGTTTTTCTGTTAGTTAAGAAACAACCCTCATCAAGACCAGCCGCTGCAAAACACTGCATAATGATTTATAATACTATAGAATTTTACAAGTCTGGAAACGTATCACTGCGGCAACTCTTTTATCTCTTGATCAACAATTGTGAGATAAACTGTTGTAATACTATCATACTCTTAATGTTACAAAGTAATTACCAAGAATGTGTACTTTTATGTATGTGATTGGATATCACAGTGTTTTGCCAGATGATGCTGCATTGCCAGGTAAAGAAAATTACAAGGTCATCAAAAAAGTTGAACCTGGCTCAAATTTTGCTGGAGACTCTGTGTGTGTGCGTGCGTGCGTGCATGTATGTGTGTGCGCGTGTGTGTGTGTGTTTTAGTCTTATAGTCAATTATTCTGAAATTTTTATGCATTTTGCATTAGATATGCCACAAAGAATGCACAAGCCCGGTTTTATATTTCACAAACCTTTTACTGTACATGAGTTCAGACGGAAAGCACTGTTGGACTGGCTCCATTCAAATGAATGAGAGGGAACTACGTGGACTGTCTGCCTACAGAAATTACATCCTCCTTTCTGCTGACTTGACAGAGTCAGCCCAGGTGGAGAAGCCCACAGCAACTCTTGCCACCCAGTCCCAGTCATCATCCTCAGGTTCAGGGAGCTTGAACCCATCATCAGGGCCCCCTGGATCATCGGCTTCCACGGTGCCCGTGTCTCCAGTCCTGCAATCTCCCGCCCCTCCGATACTCCAGGACCCCACCCTGCTTCGCCAGCTTCTCCCAGCACTTCAGACTGCCCTGCAGCTAAATAATGCCAGTGTGGACATGGCGAAAATCAATGAAGGTAAGACAAATGCACATCTAAAATGCAAATGATCTAATGTACATTCATTTGGTGTCTACAGTCAGTTAGGTGCAGTGATTATGTTTGATGAGCAGTAGTTATAGGGAGACTGTTTGAAATACTTTGCTCTATGTATTGCTGTTGGCTATTTGACTAATCAGCCTCAATCCTTCATGGCTGGGTATGCAACAGGTCACCTCACTGTGTCTCAAGGCAAAAATAGCTGTTCACACTGGAAGATGGGATGTAAACCTGGCTGTCACAGAGTGGCAACACAGTAATTATAAATGAGGGGATAAAAATGCTTTCAGAAGCCTGCGAACTCATCCCACTTGAGTTTGTAGGCTGGGTTCAGAGTGTGTTTGTCCATTCAACAAGCACTTCTGTTTGAGCATACTGGCAGTTTCCGTCCATGCTGTTTGCTGTGAGCCCCTTCATCTCAACAGCAATGTGAATGACTAGCCCAACAGTCGGTGTTGTGCCAACACTCAGTGGAAAACTTGGCTGACATTGAAGGGGCAACTTATGCATCCCAACTGTCTGGGACTTAGTCACACGATCCAACCCAAGGATCAGCAGTACATACACCTCTGCAGAATGGGTGGTTGAGAGAAAAGTTAGAAAATCTGATTCAATTATAAAAACACTGTGTGACTTAATGGTCACTGTTTGTCAGGCAGTGTTAATGTATTATCGGTTCTAGCATTTAGCAGTTCCTCTGAGAGAGAGAGAGAACCTATCGTTCACTGAGGTTTAACCTCTAGTTTACAGGCTTTAACAGCTCACCCAGCTGATTTCTCAGCCAGTTTGCCTAGCAGGTGTGTACGGTGCTCTACTGCTATTGACTGATTGCAGTGCACATTGTATCAAGGACCAAAAGAACCTAATTTTAAATGATGAAATGCTCATTTTTATTCTTCCAGTCAATGGTGTAGAATGCAAAATCTTACATAGTAATCATAAACATGAATATGTTTTTCCCTCAGGCCATACCATCCAATGGTACTGTATCCTCAGTGGAAACATGTTAGTTTTGCCACAGTCTGTTAAAACTATATGATAATTCTTACGGAGCGGAATTAAATGGAACACATTACTGAATTTGACTGTCAAATTTGCTGTGATGCGTTGCAGAAACCATTCTAGGTGCTGTACTGAATACAATACAGGGAGTGATTAATAGAAGGAGATGAGTTAAACAGCTCTCTTTGTATGTGCAGTGATTATGCAGAAAGTTTGAATTTAATAACTTGTGATTTTGTGAGGGAGCTCGGTGGTCGCCATTTTGATGGTGACGAAGACATCATTTCTGCTGTGGACCATTTTCTCAGACAGTGCTGACTTGTAATTTCCAGTTACCTGAAACAGAAATATCATAAACATTGCCAATCCTTCAATCAAGCTATCAGTTAATCAGTCAGTCGCCCCTTGTATGTTAGTGCACAGGGTAACAGTATGTCTGTTTGTTTCTATAGTTCTCACAGCTGCTGTCACACAAGCTTCATTACAGTCGATGCTCCATAAGATCCTCACTGCTGGACCATCGGCTTTCAATATCACTACTATCCTCTCTCAAGCTGCTCAACTCTCCAACCAAGGTAAATAAAGCATATACAGAAGCATGTCTGTTCCTCCACCACGCGGTGATATATTCAGTTAGGTGTGTTGTATAATGACTGCTTTGGCTGATGAGCAGAGTTAGAGCAGAGTTAACTTTATGGATTTCCTGTTGGTTAAATACCTCTGATAGCATCAGCCATCAGGAAATCAGTTCCCTGACTTGTATGTCGAACTGTTTAAGATGTCTCTATGAGTTAATATTGGTGCAGGGTATTAAATTCAGTAGATTGTAATGATCCCTTATATTGTCTGTCTTTTTGTTGGTGTATCTCCAGCAGCTCAGCAATCGAACCAGTCACCAATGTCGTTAACATCAGATGCCTCATCGCCCAGGTCCTATGTTTCTCCAAGGATCAGCACACCACAGACCAATGCTGGTCCTCTAAAGCCCCTCCTCAGCACGCAGCCTGTCATCTCACAGCCAAAAGTAAGACAGAAAAATCAACAGTGTTCTCAGCAAGGGTATAGAGTAACTAGTAGGGTGGGAAAAGAAGCCAGCTGGGTGAATTTTGGAACATTTTCCACTGGGAAAATAACTCTGACCAAGGACAACACCACAATTGGCACGTACGAACATGAAATATTCTCAGTAGAAACTTGAGCATTTGTTCTGTTTTATCAGCCCTGATGAGCCTGTGTACCTGGTCTCAGATTTCTTAACTGATGCATGTTGATGATTAATGAAACAGGTTCTGATGGAAAGCTGGACAAAATATGCTTTCAGTATCTGTAAGCTTGTATCTTGGTCCTGTAGAGAGGACAGGTTTTGATGTAGTGTTTCTAAATTTCTGCATTCAGGTGAGCACGCCAGCAGTGAAGCAGGCATCTCATCCCCAACCCACGTCCCAGCAGCCCCTCTCCAGCGATAAGCAGCATAGCCATGATGCCACCACAGCCTCCCCGCGCACCCTGCAGCGTCAAGGGTAGGTACAACCACACAACTAGCTCAACTTTAACAAGAATGAGTAGCATGAGAAGTGGAATAATCGACAGTCTTGGATTATATTTGAGGATGGTTTTAAACATTGGTCTTCTTTGTGGGTCCTGAGATATTAACTCTGAGATATTTGAGTATATTTACTGTTGACTTTATGTAGGTAATGTGTCAGTCTGTTAGTCTGAGTGCTGGTGTATTCTCTGAGCAGTATGTCATTGTTTAACTTGTAAATAGCATAAACATCTATGTGCATTGATGTGCTTTTCTGCACATGTAACCAAAGATAGTGGACACACTGTGTCTGTCGGCCCATTCATATCAGCCCATGAATGATGGAGGCTTTTGACAGTATTCATTGTGTTGTGTTGTGGCACCATCTGCTGGTCATAAATGGAATAGTGACTGTTGACAATGAGACAGTTGTTTCTCTTCTGTCATTGAAGTCATGCCTTTGTTTGTGGACTGATTTCCAATAGGGAGCCAATTTGTGGTCAGTTTGATGAGATGTTTATTACTGCAGGTTAGGGTATTTAAACTAAGTCATTGTGTACACATTAACAGTTAATTGTCTCTGTGTATCACTTTATTGGATGCACACACCCACAGCCATTCACATAAATATTGATTCACATAAGACAGTGCGACAGAGTGTTGCTGATGTAGTGTGAGTCACTGAAGGTTTTACCAGTGAAGATGTGGCAGCTGATGTGTCCACACTCCACTTTTTAGCTCACAAGTGGCACAGCTAGGGATGCATCTAAGAAACATTGTCATTATTGTCACTATTATTTTTTCAATTCATTGAGCAGTTGTTTGGTCTATAAAATATCAGACAGAAAATTCAATTCCATAATTCCTATATTGAAAAGTGTTGTCATAAAATGCCCTTTTTTACTCAACCAACAGTTCAAAACCTATAAGAAACTCACCTTCCTATAATGTCAGGAAAAGTGGATGGAGAAGCTCAAACTATCAGATGTCTGACTTGGAAAAATGGCTATCCAAATAGTTTCTGATAAATTTTCTGATGATCAACCAATTAATGAATTGACAAATCACTGCAGCTCCTTAAAACTGACTCCTGTCAGTCCATGAATGTCACTTTGGATAATGAGGTTACACAGTTTAATCCTAGTTTTGACCTCAAGCATCCCCTCACTCTAACTTGCTGGGTTTGCACCAACTGACATTTGACTGTGATTTAGGTTCACTGTTTGTGGCTGAACACCGTGTCTTCACCAGAATGTTTAAGTTGGTGATCTGACATCTGTCCATTTTCACCAGTGTCCAACATTTTATCACGTGTCGCTGTCTACGTCAACTTCAGAACAGCTCACATTTTGTGCGATCAGTCGCAACAAGTGTCTGTAGGGCGTCACATCTTTCTTTGCTCTGCTGTTAGCTCTTTAACATACTAACTCTGAGAACAAGTTGATTAGTCCAGTTTGTCAAAGTCCAGGAAGTTCAGAAAGCTCAGCTCAGTGTCACAAGGATTACATTCTTGTTCAACATTTGTTGATTACAGCAGTCAGAGGAGTCCCTCCCCAGGTCCCAACCATGTCGCCTCCAGCAGCAGCAATGCCCCCAACTCTGCCTCTGCTCCCCCCACCGCCTCAGCAGCCCGGCCCTCCTGCTCTTTCACCCCCACCCTTGCTGCCCACTTCAATGAGAATCTTATCAAACATGTGCAGGGTTGGCCTGCTGAACACGCAGAGAAACAGGTTTGTACCACCTATATTACCATCATTTACATGATAGAATTGGAAAAAATGGCTCTTAGGGCAACATGCACCAAGCTCATTTTTGTGTGTGATCTTAAAGGCATCAAGACTACGTGAAGAGGCTCACACTATGGGGAGCATCTGCATGTCTGAGAACTGCACCGAGCTCAAAAACCTCCGGTCTTTGGTCAGAGTCTGTGAAATACAAGCAACATTGCGTGAGCAAAGGTGAGAATACAGTTTTAGTCCAGAAGCATGCACCTGTTGACATGTAAAGTAAACCTTCATACAACTAATTGTTGTCGTTTGTGTCTCCTTGCCACAGGATACTGTTTCTGAGACAGCAAATCAAAGAACTTGAAAAGTTGAAGAATCAGAATTCTTTCATGGTCTGAGAACTTCTGGTTGCGAGTTGAAGCGAGCGTTGGGAAAAGGGGGGGGGGAGACCCATTGCACATAGTTGGAAGCTGGAGGGAGAGCAGTTTGTTCAGTTCCTCTTGAGCCCAGTCTTAACACACACACACAGGAGCTGCAGTCGGGTTGCCTTTGGACCGTTGGGCTGGGAGAACCAAGAGGGAGAAATGAAGAGCTGTTGTGGGAGAAGGGGGAGGGTGGGGTGATTTACAAGTTTTGTAAAAACCCTCAATGGAAAAAAATGTAGATTTCTTGTAGATGTTATTATCTATGTTGTAAATATGTTTTGTAGATTGAAGCCATGGAAAGCCATGCCTATCAAAGCTTTTGACATCCAAACTAATCAACGCCTAGGCGGCTACATTCATTAGCTAGCCTTTCCTTCATGTTAACTCGTCTGCAGACTTAAAGCTTCATTTTGTCAATTCATAGATCATTGAACCATTGAGCATGTGTGGCCTGCATGTAAACAGAGGAGGATGTTTGAAGCCATTTATTTACACAGAAGCCTAGCATAAAGCATAACACACTGGTGTCAAAGTAGTTCTTCTCCTCAAATCTCTGTAAACTGACGACTCTGTCTAGATTCTCTTCCTCTGCCCTCTGTGGGTGAACTGTAACATGTACTCAGGCGTGGTAAACATCCCCTCTCTGCAGGTCTATCATAACTGCTCACAATGGTTCAGTGGTCTGTTTGCAGCTTCTGGTGGCCCTGCATTTCCCAATTCTGAAAAAAACAGTGCCTGGTGGTGTGGTGGAGTGAGTGATTAAAAAACAAACAAAAAAATTAGAGATGTGATGGCGTGCTGCTTTGGACCATTCCCACTACCCTCCCCTGGCCTCAGCCCTGCCCTGCCGCACCTTCTCCTGAGACACCAACACTTCACACCCTCCTTGTTGGGTTTTTTTTTTCCTTTGTGTTCCAACTGTTTTTGTTCCTCTTTTTTCCCTCTCTGACTTTTTAAGTTGAGGTGGTACCACTGGTTCATTCCTTTGTACAGTTGCTAACATAACAGTGAAGTTTTAAGAAGAGGAAGCAGAATAAAAAGGTTTTATTTATAAGAGTTGTAGTGATGAACAGTAAATCACAATGAAATCCATGCATTTTCATTTGCACCCAGTGTAGGAGTGGTATTACAGGTGGTCCGAGGCAGATGTGTCGTGGATCACCTCTTCAGTCAGCGCAGGGCAACAAGAGGTCACAAGGTCAAATGTGAAATGTATGTATTGTAATAAACATATTAAACTAAAGCGAGCACTGGTTATTTTATTGGAATATTAGGTTTGGTTCATACGCTAGTGCCTTGTTGAAAGTCTTAAGCCTCATTCACCTGAGAATCCAACACTTTCTTTTATCTTGTTTGACCAACAACTAAAAGATCTTCAACAAGCATGTCATGCACAGGGTTGTTTTTCCAGCACGTCCCATCCCTCTCTGATTTGTTCCCTTCTGATGAAGAGCAGGGTCCTATGCTGCAAAGGCCTGTTTTTTTCCCACCATTACTATCTATTGAGTCTATAACTGAACTGCACCACACATTCAGTAAAGGTGACCACATCATTGCTTTGTATATTGTTTCCTGAAGTATATTGATAAATGAAATAAAATATGCCTCTCCAGGGCCATGTTGTTCTTGGGTTTCCCTTTAGCTTCAGTTTGTCTCTTCTGACTTCAGAGAGACATGTCTTGAATGAGTTTAAGCAATGAGATGAGTGTGTTTAGCTGGTTTTTATGGGACTTAAGTCTGACAGTTGGGTCTGTATTTTCATTATGGGTGACAAAACTAAACACCTTTCAGTGTATTAATGTGCATGTGCAAAATGAGATTCTACAGCAATCATAGGTCTTATGGGGAAAATAAACTGCATGTAGTATAAAGAAAAAATAATATTCTACATCAACAATTCAGCCTATGTGTTGTGCTGCCCCCTGCTGGTGGTTTTATGTCTTGCACTCTGGCCTCCTCTGGACGATTTATGTTATCAGATCAAAGATGACTCTCACTCATCTTGTATGTGCTGCTCTAGTCTCAGCTTGCAAAGTAGCTTCTTTCTGTTTGCACAGTAAGACATTTTAGACATAACATTACACTCTGAGACTGTCCTGCAGTCTCACAGGAATTTTCAGAGACTACATGGTTGGTTAGGATGTTTATGTCTTAAGGTGGAGTTGTGTTTACATTTTAGCAGTATAGCTGATGTGAAATTACAGCCCAAAGAGAAAGGGAAAGAAGGCTTTTAACTACAAACTGAATTAAGCTGACTGAACTATGACACTGACTGCATTTTACAAACTGACCTGCTAAATTATTACATTTAAAGACAAAATAACATTCTAACCTAACCTGAGCATGTGATTTAGTGCAAAACACTAAATCACATGCTCAGTCCTCAGAATGCAGCACAAGTTTCACTTACTCAGCATACAGATCAATGCTACATGTTTTGGGGACTTTTGATATTTACAAAACAGTATGGTGACATAATTTCTAAACACTTCACTACATTTCAATGTACACTGTGGCAGAGGTAGAGAGGAAAAACCTCTGTTACACAACATATTTACTAAATAAAAAATACATCAATTCAAAAACTGAATTCTGCTAAATGTGCACATTTTGTCTCAGAACTGAATCATAAGTATCTTTGTACAAGAACTGACTTAGGCAGCGTTATTTTGTAAAGATGGTTTTATTTTAAAATGAAACAGTGAGATTTTCAGGCCAAAATTAGAATTATATAGCTTTTTACAAATAATGCTGTACCTCTCTCAGGGCCATACTCCTGGTCATACTATCTATCTTCCACCTACAGGGGGCGGTAGCTCCCTTAAGTTTCCTCCCTGCTAAAGTGCAGTGTATGTGGAAGTTACAACAAGACAAAATAATGTCAGTTTACTGCTTTTTCTGTAGATTTTAACAGCACCTCATGATTGAACTCAATCTGCTGATGAAGACCGTGAGCTCTGAAAAAAGCTACTGAGTGAACCTTTTTAATTGTACTTTTCCCAAGACACTTTTAAGTACTCAAGATACGTTGTATCACAAAAATATTCTAATTTTGACATCTTTACTCTGTCTGCTCCATCTGATTCTGTCGTCTTATTGGTGAATACATTTAGCTTAACTTTATTCATTATTATTATTTATTAATTACGTTTTTAATCTCAATTTCTGTATGCTAATGTAGTTCTGCCTAATGAAGTTTAATAAATTGCACATAATGACATGTATATTTAAATGTGCAACAAATGCTTTTATGATGGGCGGGGTGGCGTTTGGTGGGGAGGGCAAAGCTGGGGTTCGCCCAGGGCACCATAAAGGCTAGACCCACCACTGGGCACCTGTATCATTTTGCTTGCATGTTTGTGTTGGGTTCCTGTGAGATTTTACACCTTTATACTCTGACAAACTTTAGTTTTAATTATTTAAGGAATTCTCATTTGTGCATCTCTCCATCTGACCAATCAAGACAAAGCTTATTTACTGTAATGAAGAAAAAGATGTGGTATAAATTTTACCATTTTAATACTAAAATCGTTCTTTCCTAGAACTGTATTAATTACCAGGTTGAAAAACCTTGAAACTGCATAAAAACCTCTACTGGATTTGCAGAATAAGGATACAAAAAGAAAACTAAAGGTAGCATCACAGAGGCAGAGCTTAATAATCAACCACTTGTGATGATCAAACAGATTATCTACAGTCATCTCTTTATGAGGATAAGAGAACAGAGTGCTACTGAATTAATTCTCAACATAAAACAAGGAAAAACAAAGGTGGATGCCATCAGTTTCCTGTCTCACTGCGCTCTAGATAAAGTCTGCATGAATGCCTGTAACCCAATCTGTAACATCAAAGCTGCTGTGAACAGCTTCCCTGCGTGTCGACCCACAGCCCCGTCGAACCCCTCTGCTCTGACACAGAGAATATTAGCTCCAGTAATCTCGAGGAGAATAAAGTAGATCACAGAGGATGGAGACGGTCTGCCTCCTCTCTGATTCTTCACAGACCTTGATATGACTCACATCAAAGAGAGAAGAGGAAGCCGGGGAGGTGTTGGAGGAAGTCTGTCTGACCTGATGTGTGTCTTCATGTATCACGGAGGATGCTGTGTTTGAGGTTTACATCTTCAAATTTGTGCAAAATAAAGTTGTTTTGTTCAGTTAGGACTCCTTTAAGAGCTTCTTTTAGAGCTGAGGGTTGTGTTTAAGGTCAAATTTAGTTTTGCTGTCCTCTGTCTCAGGTAGACTTGACTTCTGCCCTCACCACCCCCCATCTCAGTGGCCACCTATAGCTGTCATTGCCCTAGCAGTAGGGTCCTTTTGTTAAGCAAAGTCTCTACTGTCTGTATCAGGTCACACCTACAAGTGTCTCCTAATGTGTGAAAGCAGACACAGCCGGTGGGGTGTAATCACCCCCTAAAAGGCCATTTACACAAAATCCCTCCTGAGCTGAAAGCTTGTTGACGTTCATCCTCTCAGCATGGAAAAACACACTGTTTTGTTTTCTTACTGGTAAGTTCCATGCTTCCCAGTCTGTTTGCTGGGAGCAGGTACACCTTGTTAGCCTGTGTCAAGTTGCATATTTCTTCATTTAAAGTCAGAAAAAGGATTAAAGGGGCATCCCACTGATTTTACACATGGAGTTCAGTTTCTTTCTCATGACGACTACAACATAACATAACAGCACAAATGTCCCCTGTGGTGCTGGAGGTGCTCTCTAAAGTCCGAGAAAATAACCCTGATCATAGTGATGTCATGAGGGTTGTCTCAGCCTGGGCTCACAGTTTCAGTGTAAGAGAGGTGGACATTTACCACACACTAACAAAAGACTGTATGAAGTTGCATTATGGGAAATGCAGGATCCAGTGTTTTGGAGCTAGACCCATACTAGTGACAATACTCTTAACGGCTGAACTTACTGTCCATTACTGGCTCTGTGTGTTACACTCTGTGCTTACACTGAACTGTTTTTGTAAAATAAAGAGTTTTGACCACCAGATGGTGATGTTTAGCTAGCTACCACATGTACGTGCAAGTTTAAAGGAATGGGGGTGAAGCTCAGTCTATTAAAGGAACATTTCTGATCATATTTACCTGGACAGACAAAATCTAATCATCTTATGTCACATGTCTTGAAAAAGCTTAATGCACTCAGAATGGCAGCTACAACTATAAGCCACAGGCTGTTCACTGTGCCTTAAAACGGACAGTTACACCCCGTATCACAGAAACTGATGAAGAGCACAGAGAGTGATCCTCGTGAGAATGAAGTGATCCAGCTTAAAACTAGTATTTCTGTCCACCTCCACCCTCTTCATGCAGCTCTCAAATGATGTAGCGCCACGGTGGACTGGCGCCTCTGTGTAACTGCAGATAATTACGGTAATTGCAGTGTGTAGATTTTCTCTGTTCCCTAAAGCTGTATCCTCATCCTGTTGTCTGTTGCTGTTAAGGTCTGTGGACGCTTTATTTCTACAGACATGGAGCTGTGGACGTAGACAGCCCGGGTCTTCCATAATGACCCCCCCGCCCCAGGACATAAGATTACTGCACTAACGGACACTTACTGCAGGGTGAATGTATTATTTCGTTCTCACAAATGTTAGTGTCAGTTGTAATTAAAAATAAAATAAAATAAAACATAGTAAGTAGCGTCAGTAACTTCCATTCTTATGTTCCTGATTTGATTTGATGTTTTAAAATGCCGCAGAAAGCAGTTGGCGTTGATACAGATCGCGCGCGCATGTGTGTTTTGCATTGTAATTGTGTCTGAGCGCGCGCACCGTGTGTGTGTGTGTGTGTGTGTGTGTGTGTGTGTGTGTGTGTGTGTGTCGTCTCGGTGGCGCCATGGATTGCTAATTTCTGTGAGCGGCTGTCCGCTCCTCCCTGCGGCAGCAGCAGCAGTCTGGTGGCCTGAAGGAAAGCAGCTCAGCGCGGCGTCAACCTGGCTGCCAGCAGAATGACACTGCAGGTAACTGCTGCTGCTGCTGCTGACCGGTTTGACTTGACTTTTATACAAACAGTTAAAATGTGAAATGTGATAGTGAATCCTGAGATGACTTCACACGTAGATCTACCTGTATTTTACGATGCAAAATAAATCATTTCTATATGGAGAATTCTCTACAGTCAGGGAAACTATGTCACTTCTCTTTAGAGAGCTGCTGGTTTAATTTCATAAAGTTATGTACATTCCAAGCTTCTTCACTTGGTAGGTCTGCCTACTGTAAATACACAAAGTTACTCATACGGACAAACAGAAAATATTATTTCACATTTAATAAACAGGATAATATACTTAAAACATGTCTGTACACATTAACGTGTCCTACATATTAAATATTAGAAATCACATTACTAGTAGTAGCTAATTTCTGTGTCCAAAGTCAACAACAGTCAGTCAACACTATCAGTGGGTCAGTAAAGTTTGTATCCACACTGTGCAGTCTGTGGGACAGTGTGTTAACCTGGCGGAGTGACTGCCTCCCGGACCAATGGTATCCAATAATGACATATGGAATATGGTATTATGGAAATGAAGGACGATGAATGAAGGAATTGGCTTGACCTGATACATCACGTCAGAGAGTGACAGACAGAATGAGACCGGAAAATAAGTGATTTGGTCCGAAAAATAAAAGCATCAAGTTTGTACATAAACAGGATCCATTGTAGAACTATTGAAAATACATTTAAAAGGTGCTTGCTACAGGGATATAATTCAACACAGTATGTGGTGATTTAGGTCATGCAGACTTATAATAATAATAATGTTATCATCAGTGAACATTATTGTGTTATTCATTCGTTGTTGCTCCACCTGGGCTTTGACTAAAATATGTATTGCACGTTTGTACTGGTAAATAGTGAGACCAAAAAAGTGATCTCTCTTGATTCAACATGTGTTTGTTTATTCGCTTTTTGAATTATTACTTTTATTTAATCTTTACGAAACATACCATGTGTTTAAAGCCCACTTTGTGTAATTGTTACTGTAGTAGCCTACTGAGTTACTGTATTTATTTGTCATTCTATTATGATTTTTTGTTTGTTTCATTAATTGTGCTGTTATTTTAACTTCCATTGTATTTTCAAATGTTTTCCTTGTGCACTTCTTTGCTTTATGTCACAAACTTTAAATTCTCTCTGTGGCGGAGAGGAGATACAAATAAACTGGCCATGCTTTATTTTGAAAAGGCGTACCGGATACAATATTGTTATGTATTCCGACTAACTTCTCTCTCGGTGTTCTGACCAATCAAGTTGCAGGGGGCGGAGTTTTGACAGACCACAGCTATTTCTTCTGCTAAATCTCGTCTGTTCAGAGTCTGTGAGCGATCTCAGGTCCAGCGGAGTTGTCTGTCTTTTTCCAACATTTCTCCGTCCAGGAATACAAAGTGATGCTTCACCGTGACCGGCTGCATAGAGAGGCAGAGGAGGACCGGCGGTGACAACTTTATATCCTGTTTCTCTGTCTTCAAAGGAGTATATTTCTCTCTTTTTAAACTTTCGGCTTGAAGAAGAAGACGCTGTGTTCTGCGTCTCTAGTAATGTCGGACCGCTTTTAAGAACAATTTCGCTGATTTTTCTGTCTCTATGCGGGAGAGGAAACATCTCGGGGTGATTTTTTACTACTTTGTGATCCAGTCTGGATTGTGAGCTGTCGTGTTTCAGCGCAGGAATGCCTCGTTTTTCGCCGTAACTCCATGTAAATCTCTTTGTCGTCCAGCTTTTTGCCCAGCGGACTCTCCTGCTGCCACTGGATATACGAGGACTTTTTGCGCAGTAATTTGCTGTAAATGGATCGCCAGTCCAGTTTCATTTCCATTTGGCTACAACTGGAACTCTGTGCCATGGCTGTTCTTCTTACTAAAGGTACATATAGGCTTTGCTCTGTGGCCAGGACGTGTTTGTTAAGCTTCTTCAAATCAGGCTAAACAATATTTGGAAAACACGAGTGAACTTAAACCCCTCTCAGCTGCTCTGACTGTACTAAACTTGAGTTTTGAAGCGCAGTGTGACTTAGCGCCAGTGTCTTTAATTCTCGTACACTGTGATGTAGCAGTTCCCGTAAAATCCTATTTCAGCAGTAACGACGTAATAAACTACAGAGGAGAGTTGAGATAACTTTACTTGTTTCCACTAAAACAAACTTGTTTCACCAATAATCGTGAATTAGTCTGCAGTAATTTAATGTTTTTATTCTATATATCGTACACATACTTTTTAAAGTCTTTTTTAGCCTTAATAACTGCGATGGAAATAACTAAAACGATCCCAACCACAATTTTTGACTTATTTTCAAGAAAAGAGCTTTCATGTAATAGCCTAGTCATATAGCTGTTTTTTCCAGTAAAAACTCCAACTTTAATAACTAAACCCTTTGAAACATTTAATAATTATCCAATACACAATTATACACAAGTCATGTCTCATCTTAGCTGGCGTGTTTCACTTGGTTAACTCATGTTTAACTCCGTTTTGAAGCTGCCATTCATACAAGACTGAGCAGGGCTAAAAAGCCCCAGAGCTCGGCCTGTTTCTCTCCCCCCCTCTCAGCCCACAAAGGGGCCTCTCCTTTCTAATGAAATATTCTCCAAATGACCTGCCTGGGCCCTGCTGCTCCAATCATTCACAGGGAAAACACTGATCTGATGAATGTGCCCCTGCACTGCAAAGTTGGTGCATTCAAAGAGCCACAACCACTGAGAGGAACACAGATTGTTTCTGAAGCTTTGAGGCTGTAGCTGCAGTGTCTTCAGCTCCGTTTTGAATGTAGGGGATGGAAACACAAGGGCAGACATTAAATGTATCTATTGCATTGCCTTATTTATGGAACAATATCTAATAATTAGCGGTAAAATTTGTATTCATGCAAAATAGTCACCAGCCCAATGAAGAGAGTAGAAATCTATGTCAAGAGAAAAAGGGATGCACAGCATCCAGACATGTCATATTGAATTATTATAATGACACCAAACAACAGTAAAATCTCATAAATCCACATTTTCAAAAGAAAAAAGAACCTCTGTTTTGGTTTTGTTAGGGCAGATCTTTAGATTTATATTTTTGAGAAGGTTTTAAAAACAGAGGCCATGGATGAAGTAATGAGTGGGCCCATGCAGAAGCAGAAGCAGGCAGCCGTAATGATAAGGTTGCTGGAAGCTCTTTAGATGAGACCTCAGTGCACCCTGCTCCCCCAGGCAGTCCTGACCACAAGTAAAGCTTTGCGCGGGGGGGGGCTCCTGCGCCATGCTACGGCCCCCCCTCCTCTTTGCAAGTTTCCATTTGGGTTGAAAGAAATTTTGGCAAACAAACCACTAATTATAAGCTACACGGTTCCTGTTTTATGATACAGACAAAAAGGACCATTTTGCATGAGAAACTCTTAAATGAAGGTATAGTTACTGAATTTGTGCAAAAGTGGAATATTCCTGTGAGGTCTTTAAAAGTTACCTGGCTGTTTATTACAGGACATAGAGGCCACTCTCACAGCAAGAACTTTCAAAATAAAGTGTTTTAGACTGTAGGCTGAATTTGAAGTGAATCTGAAATAACATCATCTGAAAAGTAGATTTGTTGTTGGATATATTCTCATACAAAATATCCATAGAACTGTACTAAAACTAAACCTTGAATCAAATGCCTGGGGAGCTGAATTATATCAACCTCATGATATCTGTGACTCACTCCACTGCTATAAGCTTCCTTGAAGGTCTCTGCACCCCAATTTGGGAACCCAAAATCCTGACAACTCCCAAGTTCAAGTTCAGGCCACACTTCATCAAATTATCAAGCAAAAAGAGGGACCTGACACAAAATGACACAAAAAGATATAAGCTTTAAAACTATACAAACAGTTTCTTTAACACTGCCTCTTTTGCCTTTCTGCATTTCCAGGAGAAATAAGGTGTTATTGTGATGCCCCGCACTGCGTGGCCACCGGATACATGTGCAAATCAGAACTGAACGCCTGCTTCACCAAGGTCCTGGACCCACTCAACGCAAACTCCCCCCTCACCCATGGGTGTTTAGACCCCATCGCCAACGCTGTAGACATCTGCAGCAGCAGCTCGAGGGCCACGGACGCCCTGACTGGGGCCTTGGCCACGACGCTGGAGTGCTGCCACGATGACATGTGCAACTACAGAGGCCTGCATGACCTGGCACACACCAGGGACTCAACAGGTAAAGAAGAAACCTCACAGGTCTAAATCACTGGCTGTCAGGAGGTTTGCTTTTCACTGCAACTGAAATATGAAATTCTCTTTAAAAGGTTTTAAAATGAGTGGACCCTCTGGGGGATTTTATGATTCCTCCTCAGCAAATATTCACTATTTTCCTCTTTCCTGTTCCAGAGGCAATATATTGAGCCATAGGGTTCTTCAAACACTTTGCTGTTTATGGACATTCAGGCCACCCTTGCCCCCCACCTACATTTTTTAACGTCCCAGCTTTACAGAACTTCAATTTGACTTTTAATAGGATCCAGCTCTGTGCCTGGGAAAGCAGGGAGCAGCCAGTTTACCTTAAGCACTTGGAAAGAGATCAGATATATTCTTTTTCATTACGCGTGCACCATGTAATTTTCCCACTGAGTAGGAATGTTCCTTGTAGAATGAATATTCCCTGACAGGTCTGCATGTTGGGCAGAAATACTTTATGAAAGGGTGCATAGAGGGATGGAGAGGAAGGGGAGCTCTCCTGAGGGGATTTTCTGTTGTGACCCTGACCAGAGCAGACTATAGTTTATTAGCTCAAATTAATTTCTGGCTCTCAAGTCAGGACAAGGTGACTCATTTGTTTTTAGCCCTCCTGCCCTTTCTCACTTCCTCGCTCTCGTCTGTCTGTCTTATTTTCTCTTTCTCTGTGGTTTCTGGCACGACTGTAGAGCAGAGGCAGCTCAGTGAAAGCTTCTCATTAAGCGATGAGCACACGTTCACATTCAAAGATAATACTTTGCACATAAATCAGGCACTATAGTACATAAATGTGTATATAATGATGTGGAAGAGTCTAAACACATGAGCGTGCATTTAAACATATGGTTATCTCTGTGTGTACAGATAGCCGGTTCCAGCCGGACAGCAACAACAGGAACCTGGTGACCCGGGTCCAGGAGCTGGCCTCGGCCAAGGAGGTGTGGTTCCGGGCAGCGGTGATCGCTGTACCCATCGCCGGTGGCCTCATCCTGGTACTGCTCATCATGCTGGCACTGCGAATGCTGCGCAGCGAGAACAAGCGGCTGCAGGACCAGCGGCAGCAGATGCTCTCGCGACTCCACTACAGCTTCCACGGCCACCATACTAAGAAGGGTCACGTGGCCAAGCTGGACCTGGAGTGCATGGTGCCGGTCACAGGCCATGAGAATTGCTGTCTTACCTGCGACAAGATGAGGCAGGCCGACCTGGGCAACGACAAGATCCTGTCTCTGGTGCACTGGGGGATGTACAGCGGCCACGGCAAGCTGGAGTTTGTATGATTTCCTGCTGGGAACTATGTGACTGTCACCTCCCCACAACCAGCCAGGACTGCCTCTCAATCGCTGGCTTTTGTTTTTTTTACTTTAAAAAACATTCCCATTTTTTCGTCCATTGGACTGTTGGGTTTGTGTTTTCAGTTTTTTGAAACCAGTGGCGAAAAAATACGAGACTGATCTCATGCCGTGTGGTTTTTGCTAGAGGAGCACTTTACTTGAAAATGAAAGGCAAAGCAGCGAGAAGCTGTATTTAAGCTTGAGAGAGCAGGACTGAGGTGGAGTGAGAGCTCCATCACTGCTCCTGAGGATCCTGGACTTTTACACTGAGTGCTGAAGGATTCCAAATCTGTCTTATTTGCACATTTGTAAAAAACAAAAAGAGAGAGAAAAAAAACAAAAAAGTTGTTGATGCTTAAAACAAGAATTTTACACTGACACCAGGGTACAAAAAAGGACTTGTTTGAGGAGTAAAAAAAATTCAGTGTTTGACTGTAGGTGTGCACACTCCTCTGTGTACGTTTCATGATTCAAGCTTATTGTAAAGATTTTAAATATATATATATATTTTTGTCTGATAAAACTGACTGGTGTGTGTGTGTCTTGTTCTGGGTGAATGTCCAACATCTCTCTGTGATCAGACTATAAGCTTGATTGTGAGTGTGAAAGAAAAACTTCCATTAAAAGTGACTTTTTATTTATTTCATGATTCATTCTTGTGTTTTTTCATATATTTTGCCTTAAAACAGTGAACAAGTGAAAAAGTACAACCTATGTGGTTTACACTTTGCTACTGTGCTCATAGGCTTTTGGCTAAGTGATAGATCTTATTAAAATCAGGGCCATGTGAGACAGTCATCCTGATTTGGCAGTGTGATGTTTCTAAGTCAGGTCATAGTCTGGCCTTGGCATGCTCAGTGTGTGTGTGTGTGTGGACCTGCCAGCAAGGCCTTGTTTTACAGTAGAGCTGCTACATCTGTCTCAGTCGTTCTTGAACCCTCTCCAGAGGTCAGGTTTTAGCTTCAAATAACCTTTATTCATTCTCTTCTCCCCCTCCTCACTTGCTGGATTTATCCTGGAAGTAGCTACACTATTTATTTTATACTCGCTCTAATGCCAGTAAGCACCTCTCCTAGTCTGCCTTTCTGGATGTCAGTGAAAATACTCTCTGTCCTGTTTCAGCAGGGTGTCAGTAAGGAGGGATTTCATATTGTGCTGTTAAGTGGCTTTGGATTCTTTTGTATTGATTTAGAACAGCCACATGTTCCATTTTTTTTTTAAATGGAAAGACAGTACTGGTGATATTCTGTGTATTTGTTATGATTAACAAATCCCATGAAGAAACAGCAATGCATTGATTCAGCTAACAAGTACTGTATGTGCATGCCTGATACATCTTATTCTTCCATAGAGCTGCATTGTTGACCAAAAACTATTAGAAACACGTCAGTGAGCCACACTGTTGCACTGAGTGCTATGTTCCTTCATTATTATAAGCACACACACACACATACACAGTAGTTTATTTCAACACAGTCCAACAATACACCATCCTTCTGCCCAAAATACTCTTTAGAGCACTGAATGTGAATTAATCCGCAGCAGAAAATAGTCCCCAAAAAATACACTTTTCCTCCTGCCTGTGTGACAGCTGCTAAAAACTACATTGCCCAGTTGTGATTCATTTTCTCAAATTAAGTGGATTTGCTCATAATACAAAAAATAAAAGTAAGAACATCCTATGCTGGTATGAGACCCTGATAATCTACGGTTTTCACAGGGAAGACTTTATTTGGTAGTTGTGGTAAGTTGTTCTAATTAAAGCTCATGTTGATACCCCACTGTATCCCTGTATGCAATGAAGAACATAGGACTTACAGGGACAGAAGTAATGTCACAGGTGGTGCAACACCACCAACTACTGGAACAAAGTATTTCAACCAGCATGGAAGACACTTACTTTCCAGCTGAATTCTTGCAGAATGTGTGTGTGCAAATAGCAACAAGTCGAATGGTAAAAGCTTGGTTCTGACAGTTTGTTTGGAGACAGGGGTTAGGTTTCTGTCGTGCTCATTCTTCAGGGGTTTCTAAACTCCAGCTGAGTATTTACATTTCTAGAAGACCAAATGTCGCAGTAATCATGACGGGACCGCAACAGTTGGCGTATTATGTACCGTGTGCGTCACACAAAGCAAGATGGGTACGTTAGGGTTGAAAAGTTCACACCCTACAGTCTCCCCAGTCACCATGGTAACCACAAGTAAGACATCCTGTAAGTAGTTTAAAGTTGAGGTCCGCTTCACTGAAGAGTGTGTGTCTCTGTGCTGAGCGGTGACCCTTGTTTCTTTCCATTAGGAGGACAGGAAAACACTATTAGCAGCTAACCACTTAACGGCAGCTTGCATTAGCGAGGCTCAGCCCACGCTCAGGGCCTCCCACAGGACTATTACCCTTGTAATAATAACAATGTCCTCTTCCTGGCCTGCCTAATGTGACTGCTGTTTTCTTTAGCCTGATTCAACTTTGCTGGCTCACCCATGGGTGTCAGGTGGCTACAGCAAGGTGAGGAAATCACCATAAATAAGCCTGGAAAGTGTTTGTTTTTATCTTTACATGACAAGAAAGCAGTTGTATTTAAGGAGACACAGGGACAAGGACACACTTCTGCTTTGTTCTGCGTCTGGCTGCTTTGTGTAAGAATTACATTCATTCACCATGTAGACAATCACACACACACACATGCACGCACACACACACACACACACACACACACACACACAAGAGTCTGCAGCCTTAGCCAGGAATCCTCCCATCTCACCAACATCCAGCAGTCACGGCTCGCCATCTACAATAGCTGGAGCCCGCCATGGCGGCATGGTCATTAGCATCGGCCATTTTGTGCAGCACTAGGCGGTCAAGTTGTTTGTATTCACATGCAAATTTAATGAGGTGGCCAACCAGCCTCCATCAAAAGAGCTCCAATTTGTTTTGAAGTGACTTCAAGCTGCCCCCCACCACCAGTTTGCCAGCGGATTTTTATTGCTGCTGATTTCCAGCAGAAATCTTGCTGTCTTTGCTGTTTAAAAAATAAAATCAAACCTGCCATTACAACTCTACCTCCACTGCCCCAGGCCTGCAGGCCTGAATGTTCTCCTTCCTGGAGGCTGACATTCCTGAAGCAGGGTTTACAACACAGCGATCTGAAAGTGAGGTGCTGCCACTGTGTTGCTCCCCTGCTACCCTAACAATAATGCAGTAATAGTCCAGAAAAGCCTTGTACCCACTGTGACGGCAGCAGCATGTGGAACAATATATGAAGTGTAAACACACATGGAACCTGTTAACACCTGAGCACAGTAATGGATGCACACCTCCCTGGGTAGTAACAGGCCTTTCTAAATCCTTGTATGTTTTTCTTGGTTTTCTTCCCTCTATGTCCTCACCATGTTTCACCCGCTCTCCCTCTCCCCTGGCTGAACACACACACTCACATTTCACTTTGCTTTGATTTGATACAGGGCCGAAACAGTAAGTTGTTTTATTATTTACTCAGTCAACTAAAAATTCATCAATTCTGATCAAATAATTATTTAAATTATCCAGTTTTTCATTTTGTTTTATATCATTGTAAAGGCCTCAGTATGTCTCAAATGATGTGTCATCAGTTCGCACAATGTGTGTGTCTACCCTCATCTCAAGGCAAATTGAGGAATGCCCACAGTTGGAGGTGGCACCTACCTGTTGTCATAGCCTCGTTCTGGCTGCACCCACTGCCTCCCTGATTTCTCTCCAACAACCCTTTTGCCTGACTTTGTAGCCTTTATGCGATGAATTGTACAGATTGGGATAAGGGTGCACTCTGGACTCAAAGTCCTTCATGTGTTGCACTCGGTTGTGAAACACAAGAAGTGATTTAAGTAGTTGGTGAAGTTGGTGTTCAAAATTAAAGCAGCTGTATGATCCAAGAAGTCCTGTTGGAGTAATAGATACATGAGTTTGAAGCTTTATCAGACGTTGTTTTGCCTTTAAGCTTGCAATGGAAATACTCACATCCACACTTTTACTTTCTGCATCACTGCTCATTAACATTGAATACAAATTGTCAGGTGCAGAATCACCATCATAAGTGCAATTCTGAGGGATCCTGGGCTGAGCCGAGGTTGTGATTCTCAGACTGTTCATTTCAAGCAAATTTTCAGATTGAGCCACGCCCCTAACTCTCCCATCAGAAAACCAGTTTCAGATGTTGTTAGACAATCCCACAGGCACATTTTCTGAAGCATGCTGAGACCTCTAGTCAAATAACTTTGGGATTTGGATTGATGATTAGGACAAAGCAAGAAATTCAAACAGCCGCTGATCAAAAAGAGTGCAGCTCCACAGCTTCTGTCAAGCCCCAGTGTGAAGTAGTAATGGTCTAAATCATATCACTGATACTTGAAGGCTGTTTACCAGTTCTTAACCACAAACAAACAGAGACATTCCAGAAAATAAACACAACTAGTAATTCCAAAGGACAGAAAAAAATGATGATTTTTAATTGACAAATATGCACGACTGCAGAGACAAATCATCCTCTGTGGTGACAGACATCCGCTGGAATAAGACGTGATCTAAATATTTAGCCAATTCATTTCCTTCCAGTGGATAAAACTAAGGCTTCAGTGCATGTCCTCATTTACCTCTTCCCCCCATCTAAACATCTACCCCAGTGTGTTGTTAACATTTAGATATAAATCTGCCCCAAAAGAAAAATAATAATGTTGGGAATGTTTATAGGATGGCCCAGGCTTCTTGAAGCTAAATGTCAAAGTGTGTAAATAGTAAAAAAAAAAGTTTGGTTATGCTCCTACATGAGGGATTTCCAGCAAAGTCTAGCAGGAAAGTTTAAACAAAATGGCTCATATGCACATCCACCGGCCTGTAGGCATCTCATACACTGGGTTTTAGTCCTTCGTGACAAGCTGTCGCTGAACTGTCAGGTGCAGAGCCACTTTCTCAGGAGCTTTATGGTGACGCATGTGCAGCCAAGGGCACTCGCTGGCCCCTATCTGTCAGCTGAGGGCCCCTGAAGACAGATGGCAGAACAATGTGGTCCCCCTTTTACTGCCCAAGAGGCTGACAGTCCCACCAACCACTCATCCACTCATACACGACATGAATAGGACCATGTGCTGTACACAAGAGGTAGAATTTCTTGTGTGTGTGTGTGTGTGTGTGTGTGAGCAATTGACTGAAAATAATGGAACCACAACACAAACTTGTTGTATATGGAGTATCACTCTTCAACATGTGGAGAAGCCCAAAGCTTGACAGGCCTGCCACGCCTAGCTATGTTTGCTAACAGCTTTTAACCAAAGGTCAATTAGCATCAGCTTCATTATAACAATTTTGTAATACATTTTTGGGTTTGATGTCTGCAAACTAAAGTCTACCATGGGAACCTGAATAAACATTTAAAAAACAGGGATTGGGAGCAGGAGGAAGAGCACCCAGAGGTGTGGCGACCTCCTAAAGCTCACATGCATGCTAGCAGGCTCCCTCAAAGCTTTTCGTCTTGGCAGCAGTTCAGTCCTCTCTACCTGACAGAGATGTGCACCTCGAGCTGGCAGCGTAGCCTCGGGGACTTGATGCTAGCTGGCTGGCTCTGATGTGTGTTCATTGTGAGTGTAGATCCCAGGGATTACCAGGCTGAAAGCAGAGAAGTTTGACAACGTCTCTGTGCGAACAAGGCTAAAACCACTATCGGAGTTTAGGAAGTGGTCTAAAATAACATGTGGTTGGTGAAATAGAGTCTAATCCCACACCAATACAGGAAGTTAAATTCCAGGATTTTAGATGTATCCCAATTCCACACTACTTACTAATTCTAATGTGTGTTCACTTGGAAAGACACAAAATATAGTATCATTGAGTATTCTTCTATTTATATTTTTTTATTTTGAAACAGCTGTACGAGCACATCAGAAAATAGAAAAAGAACTATCACATCTTTGGAGGGAAAAAATTATTTTCTGTCTGTCTGCTAAGTTAAATTGCAAGTGATGAACGTGAGAGCAAAACACAGGCGTACTATAATTCTGATGGACTGACAAAGTGAGGCTACCAAGCAACCAGCAGAGGCTAAAGATTAACAAAATGAGATCTGGCATATAGGCAGATTTTGATCAATTCAGACTGAGCCAGGCTAGGTGGAATAATGTCATATATGGACAAAGTACATGCAGTAATATTACTCTGTTGTTCTCTGGTTTTCTGGTTGGAGGACAGTCTCCTAATCAGTACTTTTCTCTTTTACCTCATGTTGCAGCTTTAAAGGGAAACAGCTGAAGATGTGCTCATCTGACCTTTTTCTTGAGGAGATGAATAATTTTAAGCTGTTGACAACTTTACAGACATGAAGGCAATTTATTCTACTGCAGCCCACTGTGATAAATTTGATTACACGACTCTTACAGACTAAATACTGTGGGCTGACTGTATAGCTATACATATTTTACCACTCCCTCTTCATCTAGTGTTTATTTTGGCTTTGTCAACATCAGAAAATATGCTCTGGCGTGTATTTTGACAGAGAAGACCCACCACTTCATGCCGCCAAAGGAGTCTGCGAGTGATAAAAGCGTGTGGAGGGCTGAAATCCTCTCTATCTGACAAAATGAATTTATCTATTTGTTTATGTTTGAGTGCTTGCTAACTGACACAGCTACCACATGTTGAGTGCAGTGCCTCAGGCACGTAATATATGACATTTAGGAGCTGCTGTATGTGAGGAAATACTGGGTAATTACTCTCTTGCTGGAACGCTTTATGACATTTCGTTGGGAATATTAAATGCTGGAATTTTGTTTTTGGTAAAATGTCTACATTAACTGTGAGAAATTGAGATAGAGCAGTTAATACTATGGCACTGAGTGAGGCGTCAGTGCAGCTAAATGTATGGGAAATAAGCAAAGGCAGGTTTTGTTGTGAACAGGGAACTTAATTTGGTGAATTCAGACTGAAGTGTAGTTCTAATGACTGTTTGTGTACATCAGTTGTAAATTACAGACACCAACATCACCACCACCTCTTTTTCCAGTCGTGTTCCCTTGGGGAATGACCGGATACTTATTAGCCAGTGATCCAACACATGAGGCCCTTAACCTGGTTTGAAGTTTGCTGGCTTGTAACGGAGATTTGTCCTGTTTTTTTTTTTGTTGTTGTTTTTTTTAACCATGAGTATTTTATTTTATTTTACTCTTAAACATGTTAACAACACATCACTTGCTTGGCTTGTATTTGGTGCCTGTGGATGTCTAAATACTGCTGGCAAAAAGCAACTCTCTGAATTCTGAAAGTTCTCTTTTTATTGGAGAATAATAAATTATATCAAATGAATAAGTACAAATGCAGCTATTCTGCTGTATCACTCCACAAAAACCCATAATGCTAAACGACTACACTGAGTATCTATCAACCACACATCTCAGTCAGCCAAGAGCCTCATCCATCCAGGAAGTCTACTTGGTCCATCAGAATGAGTCCAGGCATGCACCATGTGCTCTTACAAGTCTGTGTCCTGTTTGTAAAGCAGAGCGTGCAGAGATAAAGAGCAGTGCCTCTGCTTATCTGGCCTGACTGTCATGTATCTGCTATGAAGCAGCTACCTAAAGTGCTCTGGGGCCAAACTGGCATCCAGAAGGGAAACGGTGGAGGCAGAACAGGTTGTTTCTTTATACTGTGGTGCTGTGGCTGTTTTTCTAGGCAGGTTTGGTGTGGCCAGTGGTTTTAGTGTTAAGTGACCTTATCCTTACCTCAGTGTTTGAGGCTCTCAGCAGGATGCCTCTTGGAGGTGTGTACCTCTGTAGCTGAAGACAATTTTAAGTTTTCACACACAATCTTAACATGAAGATCTGTGAACCACGAGTAACTATGGCAACCACTTCCATATTGAAAAGCAGAACAGTTGAGTGATCTTCTCCAACTACCCTCTCCACAAGAAAGATACTTAGACCCAATATGTTCCACTAGCTTCACACTAGTTGGCTGACTGAAAGAAACAAGAATTGTCCTTGTAGTAAATAAAAATGAAAACAGCTCCACTAAAAACCCCAGGGTTCCTCCTATTCCTCAGGACAGAAGGGGGAAGTTGACTTCCAAACATAAATATTCCACGATGTGGGCTTGTCTCTGGGGATAGCCTCTGAACAGGTCAAGCAAAACAAACTGGGGTTCTTCCTCTGTCCACTCCTTACTGGACTGGGGATCAGGAGGTTCCCTGTAGCTAACAGAGCCTCAAAACACCAAACTCCATCAGTCAAAGAGTATGTGTGTTTGTTTTTACAGGTGAGAGTTAAAGCATAGACTACACTTTTAAGGCAGTCACTGTGTGAGATGAGGTATTTACTGAGTCATGAATCCCTGCTCTGAATAGTCTGAGACATTTTTATTCATCTTTTTTATCTTTTCTTTTATTTAACCAGAAGAGGCCCAAACTCATTTTGATTAAAAATCTCTTCCTTAAGAATCAATAACACTGAGTTACAGAAAAACAATGTCACAGAGATAATATGCCTCAAAATCTAGATTAAACAAGACTGTGATTACAAAATCATAAAATCATGGCATAGTGGACTACATGTTGGACCTCAACCAATCATAGCTTGATGGTTCATTTTTGTTTGAGTGCTCCATGTCCATTGGATCTAGCCATTACTGGGCTGATATTGTATGGTGTGGTCCCGCCTAGTCAGTCAAATCTATTGAGGCCTATGACAACAATGTCTCTCAGTACTGTACAACTTTAGCCCGGTCAACTAAAACAGCTGAGCACTGCAGTTCTCAGCAAACATTACTCAAACAGTTATTTGTGAGGGACTATTTTCTGCTGTGGACTGATACACATTTGGTGCTCTTGTGAGTATTTCCGGCAGCAGGACGGTATATGTGGGATTGAATCAAAATAAACTACAGGGTGTGTGTTTATGGTAATGAAGGAACATGTCATTCAGCGAAACAGTGCAGCTCATTGATGTGCTCTATGACACAGGAATAGGTTATTTCAAGCTTTGACTACACAGTAGAATCAAATCATCGTTGGTTTTAGTCTTTAGTCTATTTGTTGACAATCAAAAAACACAATATTTCCAGCATTCAATACAAAGACAGAAGTTTAAGTCGGTTCTTTCAAATGCCACCCATTCTCATGGTGTTGGAGTCTGGAAGGAGAAGCAGGGAGATAGAGGGAGAGCAACAGGCCTTGCCTCTGCGCCCCTGCTTAGCTCTGCTATTCATCATCAGGTGGAAAGACTGTTTACTGCCGGGGTCAAGGTCCCAGGCACATGTTTACGGGCGCTCTCAGAAGAGCCATTGTTGTTAAAGCGCACCCTGAGCATGCAGCAACCACACTGAAGATCATATCTAACAGGGCCCCTCTGCCCTGGGGCCAAAAGAAGCCCATTTTAACCAGATTCATAAGTTCAAGCCACAAAAGGACATTTAAAACCCATTTAGAGTTTCAGGATAAGACATCCGCCACGCTTGGTTATCTATCTCCTGTGGCCTTCTCAACCCTTATTTATTCCCTCAAGTTAATGCAAATGTCACTTTATTTGGCCTTTGATTTCCTCTGAGATATGTTGAATTAAACATAACATTATATTTCCATGGCCACTCTTTATAATTCCATAACCTGTGAGCTGGAAGCAGGAGCTCTGGCATTCATTTGCTCTCTTTTTTCAGTGTGGGAGGTTATGTGACCACTCTAACCTTTTTAACATTAAAGTTTTCCCCCTCTCAAAAGATCTCTGTGATAATCCTCTCCTTCCCCCTCTCTGCTCCTTTGATTCCCCTGTGGGGTGTACAGGAAAATGCTTTTTACTGCAGCCTCACTTCTCCTCTCTTCCCATCACTTCTCTCCTCTCTCCTTTCAAGCCCAGCAACAGCTAACTGTTCCTAAACCCAGCTCAGCTCAGACCAGGAGCCAGGAACGTCCTGTGTGGTTAAAGCGACGGTGGCGTCGCTCATCTGTGGAGCATTAAGAGTGAGAAGCAGATTAAGGCTGTCTCCCCAACACTGGGCAGACCTCTGGAGTCTGTAGCCAGTGTTAGAGAGGGGATGAGGCCATGGTGGAAGTAACAAACTAAACCTCTTTTGACTGAGGAGAGTTTTTGCAGTCAACTCAAAGTGTCTCAGATGTTAAAGTTAGTGATTCTACATCAGAAACATCAAATCGATTCATCCAAAGGACATGTTTGGGATTTGTATTTTACTGTAAATTAAAGGGAAGGGTCAGAATTTTTCAGGTTTATTTTAAAGGAACAGTTTGACATTTTGTGAAATAAGCTTATTTGCATTCTTGCTGAGAGTGAGATGCAAAGATTGTTGCAGTCAAAAAGTAGCCTGGGACAAACCTTGGAATATATCCAGGTTTGCTGATTTTTTCTCTGTCTAGTCTTTGTGCTAGGCTAAGCTAACCAGCTGCTGGTGGTAGCTCCATATACAGTGAACATAATATAAGAGTTGTCTCATTGTCTTCAGGAAAACAAAGGAGACATTTTCCCAAAATCATGAACTATTCCTTAAACAGTAATACTCCGGAAAAGTGTTTTCTTCATCATGGGGAGGAGGAGTACTTCATGGTACTCAGGTTTATTACTGTAAAAAACAGCAAAAGTACAGCTATAGCATACATCAGGGCTACACTTGCTATAACTAGTAAATAGCTACAGCTGTTTAATTTGCACAGAATGAGGGCTGTGGATTTTGTCCCTTGTTTTTTACGGTATAGTTGTTCTTCAAAGGTATCTGTCCATGGCCATGGGGAGAGGGAATGATTACTAAGACCCATAACTTATTCAACTTACATATGGTATGAAAGTATTGTATTAGGTTACACTTTAAAAAGTCCAAAACTATCTTTTAAGCTCATTTTTAACCGTGTAATTATACCTCCGCTGAGGTGAATTGTCACTAGTGTTCTTTAAGTCTCTGCCTGAGCAGGGTATCTGGTACTCTTTCCGACCCTGCGTTGGGGGAATAGTGACAGGGGAAGAGGGATGTGGGTATGGCGATGATGGCGGAGTAGGGAGGGGGGAGAGAGGGTGAGGGTTAGTGTGGCAGTCTGGGTCAGACAGACATAATTTAGACCAGAGGTAGAACCTGAGAGCCCTGCAGTCTGACAGGAAGCACTGGCTTAACTCCTGTCCCATTTAGATGACAGGAGGCCCGGCCTGGCCTGGTATGGGCTGGCTTTGATGGGATCTGGGCTAGCTTTAGCTCTGAACACATAAGGCTCAACTGCACTGTTCAAAAAATAAATTACTCCTTAATATGTGTTGTATATTTATGCATGTATGAGTATATAAAATGTGTTCCAGCATTACAAATAAAAAACATAGAATAACATTTATTGATTCAAGAAATGTCAACCTATTTCTTTGAACTGGAATACACTGTTCATTAAGTGAAGCTGTATTTTTGTTTTATCTCAACCAACACTCTCTTTCGTTCTTCCAGTTGGGTATTGTCTATCTATCTGCACATATGACACATAGTAATACCTTTCTCTGCAATTAGTCAGTAAAATAATCTGACTTGAGCCCAGGCTTTACCCACCTCAGGTGAGGTACCCCATCTGACAAACAAATCTAACCCACATTTTGTTCAGAGCCAGTTGCTGCCTCTCTATGAAACACTGAGTGATTGACACCATCACTGATGTTCTTGTTAATAAGTCCATAAACACTGTGAGCTGGCTGACTAACAGACTGGTGCTGTGTTAGAGCCTCTGTCTGGCACAGTGGAAAAAATCATGAAGCCTATTTAACTGCCTCTGCTTTTAATATGGCATTGCAGTGAGAATCTGCTCCTATTAAATTAAAATGCTGCATTTAAAGTCAAGGTGTGCTGAGTCTAAAGAATCTAGTCTAGTCTAGCGGCTTCAGAGACACAGGGATCCTGGTAAATCTGCTTTGTCAGGGCAGAACTTTGTAAGTGCTAGAAGTTTGTATGTATGCCTCCCTGGTGTACATGGAACAGCCTTGACTATAATGTGATATTTCCACAAGTTGTAACAGTCATTTTGTCAAAGTACCAGAGAATGGTGTTTGATTTCATGTTCTATCCATAAATGTGGAAAATTAAAGGTTAAAACCCCAAAGATGTGTATGTGTAAAAGCATGTATACACCCATACAAAAACATGCAAACATTACCTCAGGCCACAAGAACTTCAGCCCTAACTTCCAGTCCCATTGTTAAACTTGAATAACATCAGAACAGTGAGCAGTGCGTGTGTTTTAGCATTTTGGACAGTTAGTCATTCACAGAGTAGGTCTGCTGTGTACATGTGAATGAGAGAAAGACTTGTAGTGTGCCCCTACGAGTGGATTAGTGTGTGTGTGTGAGAGAGACATATCCGCTGTTGGCAAGACCTTTCTGTTCTCACAGCAGCGTCCAGGAATTTTTCATCGTCCATTTCCCTGTTTTCGTGACCAAGGGTGTGTGATGTCATCTCCATGAATTTCAAACACTATGACGGTTATTCCTCTGGTTTCCCCTCTGGTGCTTTTTGCACATAACCATACTGTAAAAATCTAATTAAACTTGCTGGACTTCATCTCCACATTCACCACTTCTACAGTTGATGGATCCTTTGCTGCTAATGCTAGCCGTCCTGTGTTGTTCTCCTCTGTTGTTTACATCTTATTATATCCTAGCTGTGTCCAATTACGTGCAGCTGTAACAATCCAGCTTCACCACAAGGATCATTAAAGTTTCATATAATCTCATCTTAACTCAATGAAGACCACATTGTCACAGGAGGTTTAGTATGTGTGTTTCTGTTGGCAGCGGGAGGGCGGAAACTCCATGACAGCACCATGTCCTGTTGTAGTGTCCCTTGAGCCACTTGCGCTAAAAAATATGTGCGTTTGTGCAGACAAAGAATATGCAAGTGGTGGTGGTGGTGGTGGTGGGGCGGGGTGAAACCATGAGTGAGCTGAGGGGGACATGGCAGCAGCCCTGTAAAACTGCAAACAGGAACCAGATGAGGTGCGATTAGCGCTGACAGACTGACAGACTGACAGGCAGGCTTCCCTCTCGCTCCCTCTGCTGAGGAGAGAAGCGATGTTTGGTCCGACCACAGACCCAAAACTGTCCTAGCAAGATGGTAGCTTTACATCTGATCTCCCCAGTGAGGATCATATTCAGTAAAATGGGTTGATTATGAGGATGTGATAGAGCAGGAAAGGTTGCTTGTGTGTAAATGAAGTAGCAGTGCCAGACTGCTGAATCCCAGCTGGATTATGGGTCATAGAAGCAATTTGTCTCTCATTTGTAAGCATCTGCAGCATCACTTCTCATCCAAGAGTTTCTCCTCCTGCAGGATTCATTTGTACTAAATAAGAGCTTCAGCAAATTGCCTAAAATGAAACATGAATTCATAACCGCATTCTGGATCGATTTCCACATTTTCTCTCAGTTCCCATGGCCTCGCTGTGGTGAGGTTTCTGAACTCTCCTACTGAACAGTGCAGCAGTTGCAAAACGCAGACAGCTGTAGAGCTGTCCAAGATGCCGGGCTCCAGGTTGGACTGACAGCGAGAGCTCCCTCACAGCCAGTTTCTGTTTAATTAGATTTGAGACGCAGACACCGACACGACCAGGATAGAACGGTTCTCACGACCTGTGGAGAACTCCTCAGCGACACGATCTGCTGGTGCGTAATCACATTTAGGATGTCATTACCCCATCTATTCAAGAGAAGAGAATGGGACTGGCATCTGTGAACTGCAGTGGGTTTTCACTCCCAAGTATAACAGGACTTGAGGTGAAGCGCAGCAAGCACTGGAAATTAACTCCTCGCCGTTTGTGTTGGCATATCTTGGCCTGCTGTTATACTGGCCTAGGGAGATCTTTAAATAGGATTTAAAGCAGTGCACATGTTATATGTGTTTATCATCAAGGTAACAGAATAAGGCTTTTAGCCATGCTAGCTGCAGGGCTCTAGGGGTGGCAATGTCTCTCATGCTAATGCAGTTTCTTGCTACAGCTCCCTCCACCACCCCATCATTTCCTTATTGTTGATTTAACTAAGATTTAATATTCCTGTATGTTTATTAGGGGAGGTTTAGTTCAACAGAATCCTCATCCCTGTTTGGATTCAGCAGAGCCTTTTCTGCCAAATCTGACAGTATAACCAGTTGCTATAAATGACCAATTCCCTGATGTTAGTGTACATGAGTGGGTCTTTTTAAACTTCATGACGAAACCTCCAAATGTATCCCTATGATAAATGGTCCTCATAACTTTGTAGAAATCCCTTGAGGATGATTTCCATATTTAGTTATTCTCTTTGAAGCTTGTTTTCCATTAGTGTGTATTACATTTTGATGCCATGTATTGCATGCTGTTAATTAGACTTCCTCTTATTGAACAGTTCAGTGTATTTCTGCTCCAGTAGCAGAGTGAGTGACAGGGGCCTGCTGAGTACTCTGCTAATGAAACTCATTCCCCTACATGTCTGTCTCCACAGTAGCTTTACCAACCCCCCCACCCCCCACCCCCCACCCCCCGCAACCAGCTCCCCATGTCTGCCGGCTGCAACACACATCACAGCTCCACTCAGCTTCTACCTGCTTCTCATAAAGCAGAGGAGCACTTATATCCCCTCCTCTTTACAGTGTGCATTCTCCTGAAGCCAGTTAAAAATGCATTTGAAATTCAGATGAACTTATGTCCGTGTTAAGTGTCATTTTTTGTCAGGCCTCACATCCATAAATGAAAGTTTGTTATTTAAATTCTCTCTGATCTCATCAGAAGTATCCAGTTTATATAACAGGCTCTCACACCTCTTTCTCATGAAAATAAATATTAAGTGAGCGCAGCTTAATGTCAGAGCCTTTTTCTGGAGATCAGTATCACAGTAATTACATCAACATCATCATCAACACTAAAACAAAGTTTGTTATGTCAATATCATAATACAATCAGCATGTGACCTCAAAGTAATTACTTGTGATCACAAGGAAACAGCCTATGACAAGTAATTATCAGCACGCCGTACATAATGCACTGCTGTCTTTTGTCATCTGCTGTGGGTGGAGAAGTCACTCTAATGAAACCAGACTCTTGAATGTGTGAATCTACACTGTCTCAGTTATTGGCTGAGCTCTGATTGTATCCATAACCAGTGGCTGTGACCATGAAGTGATGCTGCTGTAGATGTAGCCAGCGGCTGGTTACTCTCTACAGAACCTAGGATAAAACCAGACCAGATATGAGAGTTACTATTACACCCCAGGAGTCAGGGATAGCTTCACCACAACACTCTCAGCCTGTCAATAACCCTGCACAATTACTGCATATACTTTTACATACATTAAAGTAACCAGGTAAATAACACTCCTACATGCGATTTAACTGCACCTTCACATGAGCATGATGGCTACCTTGTGTAGACTGCATTTCTTTGGAGCACTGGCTGTGCATGTCCTCAGAAATCAATGCTTTGTGTCTGCAAGACGCAGTTAAACACAGAAACATATTTTATTGAACAAACTATTGTGAAATGGTGAACAAAATGCTGGGAGGGAGTGAGCAGAACAGTAATAAATATGAGCAAAAGTCACTTTGTGGTGTAACGGCCACTTGAGACTGATAAGCACCTTTGTTTTCACATGAAAATCACCAACTGCCTACAGTGACTTAAAGAGCATGAATTCACTTGATAGTCTAGAAAACATGGATGTCGATTTGAACTGGAAAAGAAAATGGCAGAGTGAAACAAGAGTGAAACAACAAAGAGAAAAAGCAGCACATTTAAAGAAAATGAGAGACAAACAGAGGAAGGGGAGCAGTGTGCTTTGCTTCAGGTACTGTCTCAGGCAGAGCAGAGACAGGAAGAAATGACCAGCAGGAGGGCTGCCTCATTATGATATCCTGTTACAGCCTGGAGCAGCCTACCAGCTACAGTGCTGTAGATGTTAACCCCCACCCCACCCCACCCCTCTCCCTCCTTCTGTCTGTCCTACACAAGACAGTTGCAGAAACACAAGCATTAATGCAAATTAGGAAGAGAAAGATGCATCTTTTCATTTAAACTTGTTCCCTTCTTTTTCAGCTCAGTTTCATTCCTTTATGTTTTCAGCCCCCACCTCCTCAGTTTGTGTTCTGCTCAGTTTTCATAGCACATGATGATTATACGTCATTCAGGCTGCTCCACCTTTTCATTTCCATGGAACCAACTCCCAATTACACTCATCAAAGATGGGGAGTGGAGGAGGGGGCCGCAGGTTTGGTTACAGTCTCAAGCGCCACTAGACTTCCTGTTGCTAAGAAAAAGAGCATTAGGAAAACTGAAGGGATGTTTTTTTTCCCTTCTTCTTCTTCTTCTTCTCCGAATGATAAAAGCCAATGTTTTCCAGACATGACGCGCATCTCCAAAATGGCTGTTCAAAGAATGCAGTAAAAGTCTGAAACAGATGCATCGCAGCACAGCGAATGCTGGGTTGTTTAGACAGAGGCACATCAAGGCCTGCTAAAAACAGGCATTACAACACCGCTGGAGAGACAACATCTCGTTCAGGATCTCAAGAAGAGACAGACTTTGGATTAGATTTGGAAAAACAAGACAGCCTCATTGTGATCTCAGCTTTACCCTGATAGAAACTCAGATCCAAATACAATATTCACACACCAATAGCTTTTGATGATGAAGGTTCAAGTTTCAGTTCCTTCTGTGATGAGTCACCAGCACTGAAGCATCACTTCTCTTCTTGTCCTTGACTCATTAGTCCCATTGGCAGCTACCTTTGCCTCACCAGAAACTGTTTCAATTTTATGTTTGCCATTAGCAGAGGTGCTGAGAGGCTTGAAAATGTAACGAGTTTTTCAACAAAGCCACAACTTTATGAGTTTTCAGGAGAAGACGTACCACACAGTGAGACGCTGGGGAAGCACAGACGGTAGTTTTTTCATGTGTGTGCGTAGCTCTTCACTTATAGTGAATTCGTATAAATTCCATGCTCTGGGTTGATACCACAGACGCCAAACCAAAGTGTAATTGCATGCAAGTTTACGAGATCCATTTGGTGTTTTGGGTGATTCGGCAAAACGAACAAAAGTGTGTACACCATGTCTGTGTATAGAGGTTGTCTTCACAGACACATACCCACTGCCTCACGCACACACCCACACAGACATATAGACATTAACAGGCTTACATTGTCTGTATGTGGGAGGCGTCAGAGCAGAGCGAGATTATGTCTGCCCTGTCTGTGTTTTCCCTCGTTTACTACCAAATTATGTGAAGCAGTTCAGAGTTTAATTGAATCAAGTCATTATTTGGGTTTCAGTAAATGCCATCCATCCACATCCAACCGTCAGGAGAGGAGAGAGCAGGGGAAACGGTCCAGCAGTTAACCAGCGATATATGAGCGAGGTTCATGTTAATAAACATCTGATCTCTGTATGAACTCAGCAGCAGAGGTTGGACAGGACTGGAAGTGATGTACTGGTCTGTGGTGCGGTATACTCAACACATTATGGTGTGACATCATATGAATCAGGGTGGGGTCAGCAGTCCCAGCAGAAGAGGTCATACCTCTCCCCTAAGCTTGTTTGTGTAACTGTAGACAGGAGTTGTCAGTTTGGATTTGATGAAGATGCATCAAAATGCTGCTTGTGCTCATAATTAAAGGGTTAGTTTGCCTAAGATAAAAAAAAAAACTTAAACGTGAACTCTAGCAATCGTAGTGTAATTGTCATTCTGTGCATTTGAGAAACGTACCTTTTATAAAAAACATATATATAATTATGTTTAATACAGAACTTCAAAAATAGTTCAAAGGTAGTTTAGCCATGATAACATGTTGTGAAGATTCTGTGCTTGGTTGGATGTTGATCTTTAACCCTCTGATCACTGTCAAATGCATTTCTACAGTAATGCTTCTATTCAACCAAACAGTTCCAGATACAAAGGAGCCAAGGAGAGAGAGAGTGCACATTCCCATCTATGTTTATTATTTACTGTCTCATGATCTGATGTTTGAATGGGTGCAGAGGAAACATAATTGCCATGATCTGTTGAATGTTTATGGCTATTTTAATTCCTATTTAATCCTGTTGTAGTATATTATAGTAATAATATAAACTGCACTTTATAATTCTCTTTCTGACACATAGAACTATGGCAGAGGAGCTTCATTTAGAACTCGGTGTGTGTAAGGTTCCTACAATGGTTCCTTGGCTCCTAGAAACGTCTCTGCAGTGGAAACAGACTGAAGTGTACTCCAGTTGCTTGTTGTTAATACTAACAAACTGGGATTATTTCATTGCTTTATCAGGGTGAGCTTTAGTTAGTATCCTTCTTGTAGGGATTCAGTGTCTTGTTCAAGGACATTTCAGCAGGGTGGATGTTCGAGCCCTGATCTTCAGGTTGCCTCCCTGTTTTCTGTTTCCTTTACGTCACAGCTCTAACATCTCTCTCCATAAATTGTTCATTGACAATGTGGGAACTGCAACGTGCCCTGCTACATTATGAGCTTGTAAAAGGCCCAATCAAACATCTCGTAGTTTCTGACACCTCTGTTTGGACACATTTCTCTCCCTGGTGTTGTTTTCTGTGGTACACTGCCAGAGGCGCTTGTTGTCATGATAATGTGTACCTTGCTATGGCCTGGGAATGGTTTACCACGGTAATTAGTGCTTGTAAGCAGCGCTAAAGAAATAAGAAGAAGCACCTGGTGACAAGCCAGCATTCACAGTCACATGCACACACACACACCTGGGGAGTTGTAGGAGGAACAGCTGGTTTTCAGTGCTAAGTTCAAAGTTTTGGCTGCATTTTTCCTTCTCTTCACAAACACACAGGCGTGAGAACACAAACACGGGGTGACCACTGCCTTGTTAGGGACGTTCCCTCCGGATGGTAAACTGGGACAAGAAAGACCTGAAGAAGTATTCGATCTGCTCTCCCACCACACCTTCCAAAACATGAAGGCGTTTGAACAATGACAGTTCGTTTCTGCCATAATTTTCTGGGAACAGAAGCTTTGCACCAAACTGTGTAATTCCAGCAGCTCCAGACCTGTCATTTAACCCCCGAAACTGGTTTCAACCAGCTCAACGGGACTTTCTGACTGCTCTGAGAGACAACAGAGAAATGCTGACTTAAAGCAGAAGCTTTGCCTTTTCAGATCTGTTGTGGTTTCGGGGTTGAATTGGATTTGTCAATAGGACACTTCAGTAATTATCTCCAAAATCTATTTACGCTATCAGGAGGGATGACATCAAAGCCTCTAAAGCCAAACTGAAATTTGAATTATTTTCACTTTTTCTGTGAGGAAATATAAACTATAATGACAATACAGCTATTGTGCAGATTTTTCTGGTTTTCAAAAGAGCATAAATAAGTTTCTTTTTTTTGGAAATAGTTGTGGAAACAGCTTCAAACTAAGAGCACCCAAACCTCAGTGGCAGATGCTGTGTGTTTTTTCCCTCCTTTTTCCAACAGGCATAGCATTGATTATGAAGATGAACTGTTTTTACTTTAAGTCATCTGTCTAAGTCATCTTTACAACATTCAATATTTTAGAGGACCCAATGTATTGTGTTGTATTCCCCTCAGATAGTGGAAGCGAGTTCACCTAGCCTGCTAATGTTAGCTCTCCCCTCATTTACGTTCATGTTTTTCCAACACCTGTGGGTCATTGACAGCTCCCATACACTCAGTGCTGCGTTTGTCTCACATTATACATCAGAGGGGGTATAGCTACTACTAGTTCCTTCTTGCAAGTATCAAGCACTACCAGAAAGACAAAAACATTTGTAAAAGCATTACACGCCAAAGCTGGACAAACTCTCATCCTCTGCCACCGCTCACAGACTTTGTGAGTGCCTGGGACAGCTTTCGTAGGTCCCATTACCCTGTCATTTGAGCCTTGAGAAACCTCTCATCTTCCCTGCGTTTCTCCCTTCATTTTATCCTTAGGGCTCTGTTCCAGCGCCAACTCATAATGGCCACTAAACATAGATCCCTGACGTTTACATAGACAGAGACAGAGGTGACCATTTGCATGTGGTGCAGAGCGAGTGGTAAAAAGAGGTGAAGTTTGAGAGTAGCTTGCAGGCTCTTTGTGATATATCAGGAAAAATGTCCTGGACCATTTAATCTGGTGAGACCTTATTCAAGGCTTAAGAAGTGTCATTACTTGACATTATAAATCATTATGGGATTTGGGACTTCTTGTAGGCCAAGATCCACAGGAGAGGCTCTGTTCATCTTATGCTGTAATGCACAGATGGAGTTGGCACCGTCTATTGTCTGATGTCGACAAATTTCAGTTTTTGCGATTAACCAAGCCACAATCCTAGTTTTGCATGTATTGTGTCATTATATAATTATATTAATAGCATTTTAGAAAATGACCTAGTGCACATGCCAGTTATTCAGCCCATAGGAAGCATTAGCATATAGAGAGCAGTGACGTCGCTCATAAGCTCACTGTTTCCATTCCAGCAGCGCAGGATGATGTCAAAGCCTGAGGTGCCAAACATGAACATTTACAGGGTTCAAAAACTTAAACATACAGTCATGTTAAAACAAGGTCATGTTCCTGATTACTGAGGTGAACCAACAACTCCATGACCAATGGCTTATTAGCATTCATAATGAGTGATTAAAGGTCAAGAATGAAGAGAGAATATTAGTTTCTGTATGTGTCTCTGTGTGACCAGGCACATGCTTTTAAGGATCAAACAAATAGACATATTCAGACAAAGCAGTAATAATTGATTTTTTCCCACTTGGGACAATGGAACAGACTGTAAACACAACACTGACACCAAATACTTGTAAATCTACCAATCTAGAAGACACAGAGAAACATTAGCATTAATATGGAGTCATGTTTCCGGCCACCTGATAAATGTAAGTTCAGTATTTCCTTTAAGCCCTGTCTCAGTCTCCACCAGCTCCTGAGGGACATATTTGGCTCTTTAGCTAAACTGTGTTCACCAGCTAGCTGACTTTGTCTGTCTGCCACTTGGTGCGGGTCGGGTAGTGTACGGTGAAGTCATAATAGCTTTTTGACTGAAAACAGCTGCAGTAAAACATAATCTGGCAATGTTATCATGAATGTAATGTAGCAGAAGTATCAATTAATATAACATAAAATAAGATACTATGAGTAAAGTTTCTTAAAATTGTATTTATGTACAGTACTTAGTTACTTTCCACCACTGCAAAGCAATGCCTTGTATGAGTGCTGATGGGTGAAAACTTCACTGGGCGTCATTTGCATGTTGAAAAAACCTTTGAAGACCAAATTTGCAGAAAATAAATCAATGTCTTCTTGAAGTAAATAAATGTAATTAGTGTTTTAGTGCAGCTGCTCCATTCCCAACTCCCTGTGTGTGTGTGTGTGCGTGTGTGTGCATGCGATGCATGACATGTGTTTAAGCTTAACAAGCAGCTCTCTGAATGTTTACCCTCAGCGTTTTGTTTGTCCTGTCGGCTCCTCGCTTTCATTCTCTGTTTTTTTTTTTTTTCATTCTCTGTTTGCAGAAGAAGAGAAGGGAAGAAAAAGAAAAAGAAGAAGTAAGGGATGATGGGATGGGACTGGGAAATGCTCACATCAGCAGAGGAGTAGAGTCAGATAGTGGGCAAATATTTACTGTGCTGTCTGTTGGACTTCCCAGGAGGCCTGCTTAATGAAAGACGAGGGGTGTTTAGAGGCGGGCACGGCTGTTCAATTAGCAGCTCCGACCAGCAGACAGTAGTTTGTGTACAAACACTCAGCTACTGTGGCACTGGAGGAAGGAGGGGGTGGGTGTATATCTGTACTGAAGATGTGAGCCGTGTGTGTGTTAATTAAAGCATCTTGCAGATTCCTTCATTTTGACAGTGAGTGGTGTTTTCAGGGTGAGCACGTGGTCGTGGTCAGATAGGCACTGCTGGGTCTGGGGAGGGAGGTGGTGAAGTGTGTGTGTGTGCATTATGTAAACAGTGTTCATGTTGTCCAGTGACGGCCCCCAGGGGGATGTTTAGACAGAGGCCTTCATCAACTTACGCCGAATCCATTAGCACCAGACACACACACATACTCACATGTGCTTCAATACATACAATACACACACACACACACTCTCATTCTTTCTTTCTTTCTTTCTTTCTTTCTTCCTGGGTAGGGGTAGCAGGAGATAAAGGAAGGCCACACTCCTTGCCAACATAAGATAACCCTCATATCTGCATGTGTGTGAGTATAGGGTGTGTGTGGCATTGTAAGGAGGAGGTGTTACAGCTTTACCTCATTTCCCAGAAAAACAACTCACTAAAAAATGCCCATAAGGCCTTTGGGTTTCTATCAACAAACAATACCATTCTCTTTATGTCACTGGGTGCCCTGTTTCAGCCTGTACTGTATCCAGTTCTCATTTCCCTTCAGTTAATCAAATCATACACGCTGGCAGCTCTACAAACATACATCACAACTCCAAAACAAAGCGTATAGGTCTCTGTAATGAAATAGAACAAATAGGGTTGAAATGTTTGCCTCCAGTGCATTTATTCAGAGGATTGTCCTCTTTTGTTCATTTGCTTTGCTGTTACATGCCATGCATGGCAGCTCTGTCACCTTGAGACGTCCCCAGGCAGGGAGAGGATGATACAACCAGTGTTACTGGGAGGAAAAGAACTGGAACTTAAGCTGGGCAAGCAAAAATTCAAATCTGATCATGAGCTCATTTGTTTCTTCTTTTATTTTTTTTCTCATGCATAATTACAGCTTATTTGCATTCTTACATTCTTCTCTCAACTTTCCTATCCTGCAAGCATTTTCTGTGCCTTGTTTACTGTAAACTGTAGTGATCCCTCAGCGGGAAATGACTACTTTTCAATGTCGGTTTATGTGAAGTTGGAGTGGAGCCTGATTTAAACTCAGATCTATATCATAACAAAAATCTATATTTCTCTTAAATTGGTAAATACCAAAAGAATGAGAGCCTTAAATATAACTTTAGAGTTTAAGTTGATATAAATTGGCTCATCTGTCTGTAGCTTCATACAGACAGATATAAAGAGTGGTATTAATCTTCTCATGTTACTCTTATCAAGCTACAATGCAGCACTAAGAGGATAAAAATTATGTGGTTTATCAATATGTGTGTATCTGTGCTTTTATCCCATGTGGAAAATATGGGCAAATCACATAAGATACAATGTTTCACCTCTGCCTGATGAAATTTGGTCAGCCTCGTGATGTTAACATCCACAGTGAATACAAAACCCACGTTAAATCAGCACTTTGAATGGGCTTTACAGGTGCATAAGGAAGGTTAAACGTGTCATGTCTGCGATGATGCATGATGCTGCCACAGCTTTAACATGCATGTACTGCAGTTGGACTGATCCTACAACTCAGCCATGGCGCTTTCTTTTGGGGTCGACTGGACCTTATGGGAATGGAAAGTGTTTAGTGATGAGATGTGATTTGAGGCAGAAGCTAATCAAGCACTTGGTAATGGCGCCTCCTCTTCCTCTTGTTGTTTCTTGTTGCTTAAATTGCGTAAAGGCTTAAGGACATTTTTAGGCTGTGTCATAGCTCACCTGGAAGCATTTATCTTGTTCTTATCAGGAACTCTTCCTCTTTCTTTCCTCTATTTGCACCCACTTGACTAAGGATGCCCACCACACTATGTTTTGAAGGGGTCTTAGGGTGAGGCGACTGACTCATCAGACCACAGACTGATTTACTCACTGTACATACCATACAATGTCCAAGTGTACAATCTGCAGCCCTCAAATTTTCTAAACACACACCGCCATGTTGCGTGCTCTCCCTGTGTTAGTCTTAAAAGGTCAGGAAGCGCCCCTCCTTTGAAGCTCCTAGAAGCCTGAGCATGCCTTCCAGCGTCTCCCTGCTCTGGGTTTAGAGTTGCTGTGGCCTATATGGATTCAGTTAAGGCCTCACCAAGGAGCGTTCATATTTTATCTTTATGGGCATATGTAAAACATTCTGTTTATATACTCAGTACACCACAGAATGGTCTAATAGCTATAATAGGGCTGTGGCAAACCTCAAATAATGAGCCAAAACAACAATGCATTCATCCCCCGTCACAGCTAGTCCTGCTAAATGGGTAACAGAAACCACAGGACCGCGATAAGCACTTTAAGAATAATTCAGTGTCTTGATTTGAATTAGCCGTTGTAGCCCCAAGCGGTGCGGAGAGAACACATAAAACATGAGATTTGTCAAATGCACTTACTTTGCTGCTGGGACTGCTCGGGTTCCTTCAGCAACTTCTCCCTGGGATTTTCAGAGAATACAAAAGTAGCATTCTCTTTTTAACTAGACATGTTAATGTGTTACAGTACTTTTTTTTTTTTATTGCTGTTCTCCTTGATTCAGAGAAAGAGAGATTTACTCTGCTTTGACAAGTACAGGGTTGCTCTTTTGTTGGCTATTGAACATCCCAGACATCAGAAAGACACAGATACATGTGTGTGCTGGTCAAAGAAATAACTCTACATATTCAGTGAACTGGGATGTAACAATTAAGCTCCTGGCTATAACGTTTTTGCTCTTTGATGTTGAACGGATTCGATTTTTGCTGATTTTAACATTCAGAATGATTATCCATAGTTTGTAATTGTGACAATAAATCATAGAAGATTAAACTCTTTCAAACATTCAATGAAGCCTGGAGGATCCCAATAAAAACCAGTGTTCATAGCCCTTTTCCACTATATGAACTTTTCTAGGAACTTTATAGCAACATAGGAACTTTTTTGGGGCATTTTCCCCTGATACTGATAAAAAGTAAATGTGAGGAGAGAAAGGTGGGTATGACATGCAGCAACGGCCCTCAGCTACAATTGAACAGTAATGGTTACGTGGTATGTGGCATTACCATTAGGTCAGAGGGATGCCCCACAACTTAGGAACTTTACCTGCATTTTGACAGGGAGAAACAGGACATTACATGTGTTCCTGTGTATACAGTAGTCCCCTTGGGTAAGGTTTGCTATACCATCACTGATTGGTCCAACACAAGCCTGGAGGTGGCTACAACTTCATTCACACAGTAAACAATCACTGACCTCTTCAATACTGATTGGTAGGTATGTGGTAGGTACGTAAAAATAACTAACGTAAAATCACTCATTGTCATTGTCATGGTTATGATATTATAAACATGTGGTTAAGGTTAGGGAACAATCTTGGTCATTTAAAAAAACAAACACTGGCTGCCTGTTGGAGACGGGAAATGAACAGCAGTTTCTTATGTCCAGTGCTGACCCATCGATCCATCCTGACCCTCCTCCCTTTGCAGACTTTTTGCCTCTGTAACTTCACGCTACTCCCTCCTTTACTCACAATGGACAACAGTCATAATTCCCACTGCTGCGAGAGGGCTTTGTCATTTTTGGACATTTGCTGAAGCAGCTGATGCTGTTGTTTTTCTTGGGCGGACAGACGTTAATTAATTGGGACATTTAAAATTTCCCTCATTTTAACAGCGACTTTCATCCATTGAAGTCTGAAGATTCCCGACTTTGAAAACCAGTGCTGAGCTGGTCATTTATTTGGGCATGCTGTCAAGAACCAGACCATGCCACCAACAAGCTGTGTCACTGGGACCGGTTCCATACCTCTAACTGACTTGTCAAGGACACCGCAGGGACACACTGCCAACGTGTGGACTTAAACCTGAGTCCTGCAGTGAAGGGTAATTTCTCTAACATCATGTCACCCAGCTGCTCCATTTTCAAAGGAGACTCACGCACAGGCAAACGTTACACACTATTATCCCATAATTAGAGCTGGTATAAAGAGTAGCCACACCCATTGATTCAGTGTTTTTACCACACCCATCAAATCTTCAGGTGTGTTGTGCTGGGTCTTTATTACATACGGTATAATTAAGTCTTTGTCTTGATGTGTGGCTGCTCCTCTGAAACAGAAACAAAATGCTGAAAAATTTTCAGAGTATTAGCAGTATTCTCGCATGGAATCTTTTCCCATCGGCATTAAGACAAACAAAGACAGCCTCAGTAGTATGTGACCTCTGTGCAACTGAGCACTGATTATGATAGGCTGAGGGCATACAGAGCCACCAGTATGACCTCTGTGATGGCAGATAAGACTTCCTGCAGTGAGATATAAGAAGAGGACAAACCCTAGAGGAAGATACACAGAAATAAACCAGAGGAGAGAACACTTTGCACAATCAGATAAGGACAAAACACATAAACAACAAAGCAAAAATCCCCCTTTTCTCCTTCTTCAAAGTACATGGATGCATGTGAATATACTTATAAAGGCAATCATGTGAGAGCACACACACTCAAAACCAGTGCTGGTAGGTCAGTGTGTATGAGGCAGGCAGATAGGAGTGGTTGAGGATCATCCCTGGGGGAGCCAGCTGTTCATCTGGCCTGTCTGGAGATAAGACCTTGAACACAACGCCAAAAAATCCCCCATTTCTCCTCCCTTACACTCATCTGCTCCTATCTTACACTCTGTCCTTGCTTTTTCTCTCCTCCCTTAGTATCACCTTTACCTCCTCTATTCAGCACTGCCAGGTGCCTGCAAGGGCAAAGGAAAAAATGAAACTTTTAGGGAAAAGAAATCTGGAACATAGGTCAAGCCAGTTACAAATCCGACTACAAATCAGGCTACACTGCAGGAAAGAAGCCCCTACTTCAAAACTGGCAACCTCAAACTTGACATAGTTTGTTGCTGATCGCATGGACAAAAAAACCTCAAAATTCTTCAACATCAAATCAACAGCTACAGTGTTCTAGACCCGAATGGGATCTTCCAACAGGACGACAAACCTTAAAACATGTTTTGTGATGGCTAAGATAAGCTTTTGGAATACCCTATCTTAAGTCTTGACCTCAGCCACACTGGAAACTTGACCTGCTATGAGTAAATGAGGCCATGCAAGAAAACCAACAAATTAGGTTAAACTCTATCAATTCTATTAAGAAGAGACAAAGATCCAACCAGAGTTCTGCCAGAAGCTTGTTGATGGCTGCCTACAGTAGCTCAGAGAGGTGAAAGGGATCAAGGAGAATGCAACTTAATAATAGTGGTTATGTATGGATATTTGAAAATTACTTCCGATCATTTTACTATAGTATATTTTAATAACTTTAATCCCAATACTGCCACAATATACATGTGCCTTACAGGCACAACTATATATTATTGGTTTCTTTACAACAGTTTTTTACTACTTTTCTGTATAAAATGTCAAAACAAAGAAAAGACACCAAATGTGTTTAACTAATATAGAAAGATAATTTGCCCTTTCTTCTGTACGAAGTGGTCCAGTTTGACAGTGTCTGAGCTGATGCACCGTGGCGGCATGACAAATTCCTCAATGTTTTGTCGGTTAGCGTGGGGCCTTCAGAACGATGACCCCAGACTCACCTCTGTGCACAACGCTGGGCCCAGGGAACCCACTCGGCCCCAATAATGAGATCATTACCAACAGTTAATTAAAAGCGATGCGTCTTCTAAAGCTTTGCCCCATATCGCATTGTGTCCAAACAATTACATCCCTTGTGGACGTCCGAGGATAAAAGGGTGAGCCAAATGGAGGAGAACGCCCATTGTCCCTCTCCTGAGAAACTGTCTTCCCTCGCTTTTTGCTTTTCAATGAATTCTTTGTGTGTGTGTGCTGGGGTCTGGGGCAGTCCTCTTAGCTTCAGAGGGACAGAGCTGTGCTGAACTGAACTGTACCGGGCACCGGGTCGAGGTATGGACAGAGGCCTAGTGAGTGTGGGATGCTGAGGAAGAGCAGAGCGGCTGCCACAAACTCCTAGACAGCAAAAGATTAATCCAGTGCAACAATTTCCTGGACAGACGTAATGTTTACTGGGTAATTAGAGTTGTATATCACCCTTATTAGGACTATGACACACAGTGGAGTTTATTTACTTTCTTTTTAAGTCTAGAATTGAGCAGCAAATCAAACACACCTCTCCCATCAGTGCTCCATCAGAAGCTTACAGATACAGAGCGAACAGCAACGGAGCATTAAGGTTACATGTTACATTGTTTTACATTAGCTACAGCGAGGCTAACATGCAGAGTGGACGAGACAGTTTCTCAAAGCTAGCACAGCAGCTGCAGACAGCAGTATTCACAATTCTCCTCTTAGTCTAATGAACATTACACCAGAAACAAACAGGACAAAACAATACTGACCTACTGGCCCTATCATAGCCTTTCTTCTGTTTTGAAAAACACTTCCTCTCTACAGTTCTTCTAATCTTAACCAAATTTGGTACATAACCTGGTACATAACATATTTGATTTATTTTTCATTCCAGGAAAAAAAATCTATCTAAGTACATTTTCCTGTAACTGCTAGCCATATTCTTGTAAGCTGTGCAGGTGTGGCCTAACTGACACGTATTGACATAATTCTTGAACATATTGGCCTTTTTCACAGCAGACTTGTCATATGACTTGTCATATTAAGCAGAGGTGATGTTAATAATGAACAATGGCTCTGTTCTTTTCAAGTGTCCCAGTGAGTCATGACAGTGTGACAGTGAGCCAGCAAGCACAAGAGAAGTTCTTCTTTCTCCTTTAGCTGAACTGAATGAACTCTGTGCAGTCTGCACATATCCAACTCTTTCTATCACCTTGCAGGAATACATACTTGCTGTGTGAGGATGTTTTGTCTCCAGACTCCCTTGTAAGAAAAAAACTTCACCAGCCACCCACCAATCATTTTCTTTTCTCTCTCCCTCTGTCTGCATGATAACACTGGCGGACACATGTTCCATAATCATAGGCTCTTATTCGTTATCTGCGGTGTGTGCGCCGTCATTCAGCTGAGAACCTTCACAGAATCACTTTCCAGACAAGTACGCTGAAGATATCTCCTGGTCCGGTGCCACTTCCCCTATCACTGAGACTATGTCTGTATGACCGTCAGAGGACCCTGAAAGGACAGTATCTGTCTTGAGAGAAAGAGAGCGAGAGCGGCCCTCAGAGATAAGCCCCAAAAACTCAAAGGAAAAACATAAAGTTGCTGCGATGAAACAGTGCTTTATTATTGGACAAACACTGTAGTGAAGGGGCTTTTGATCAAAGACCATACTGAACAAATCTGTTTGAAGCGGTCCAGGCCTTGAGACTTTATTTACACAAGCCTTAGATTAGGGTTTGGGATATGTTACAACTCATATCACAAAAACATAGCCCCTTTCTGTCTTTTCACTCATTGCACATAAGGTCAGTGTCAAGATATTAGTGCTGTGGAGGGGGATGTGATATGGCAAAGACAACAAACTCTGCAGAAACGTGTTAAACTTAAGCTTAAGACAGAAAAGCCTGAAGCACTACAACATAACTTACTTGTCTGAGGATTGCGGAAAGTGGACCTGAAGGAGGATCCACACTGCTTGATTAATAGCTTAGTGACAAACAATGCTTTAGAAAATTTTCAGTGTTCGACGAACTGTCTGTTATTTCACACAGTCTGTTCCTGTGGTCTGATGCGGAGCAATGTGTGGAATGGCAAGGATTCATCCTACCTGCCTCTTAACCCCTGTCACAGGCCTTTTGTCATTCCCCACATTCTCCTCTGTTACATAAACAGGGTTGAAGCTCACCTCGGCGTCTCTACACCTCGAGCTGCCCCACAGGCATGTAATTAGGCCTAACCTCTCCTGTTCAAACAGTGTAATGACATGATTTACACATATTGCAGAGGCCTTGTGATGCTGTGGCATCACAACAATGTGCATAAACTGTAATTAAGGCAAGGATGTGAGATTCAAGATTCAGGGGATGCCATATATGGAGCCCCAAAGTGTAAAAATAAATAAATAAGTAATCATGAAATAAATAATTACATTGTAATTGTAAAAAAAGTATGTACAGTGAATTCATGTCTTAGAGAAAGACACACAATGAAAAGACAGACAGTACGTGTCTTTTGTCATTCTAGCTGACAGGAACTAGCTAACAATGCTATCTCTGGCTCTTGATGTTATGTTCAGTAATCCAAGCTCACAACACAACTTCGCTAGTTAGCTGGCTAGGTAGGTAGCATGTTCAACCTTACTGAGCTAAGTAAAAGGAGAAGTTAACAACTGTGTCTTCTTTTAACAGCAGAAGCTTGTAGTTGCTTGATTCTGAATTATAGTCTTGCTGTTGCTATAGCTAATCGGTGCTAATAGGCTACATTTGATGACGTTATTTGAGCTGAGAGGCAGGGGCCATGAGATTGACTCATGAGGAGGCAGTGACTGGTGACAACATTCTAAATTAAAATGTGATGTTATAAAAATGTAAGTGGGAAAATGCTACAATGAAAAGAAACAAAGTTGAAAAACAGCATTCTGAAATATAAAATCACAATTTAAAAAATTGAATGTGAAAACAAAAATGATGAAATAACGTGAAATTATTTTTATGAAATTATTTGCAACCTACAGTATTGGTTTATTTATATATATTACTTCATAATGTCTTTTTTTATTTATCTAATACTGAACATTGAGACAATGTACGTGAGCACTGACTTTTCTCTATTGTGTCCCCTTGGGATGAAGCTACAGCAAGTCCACTCCTCAAGACTTTACCTGCGGGCCTTTCACCTCCCTATCACCATGGAAAGGGATGATGTAAGCTGCTGTGCATGTTATTCTGAGGTGTATTTCCAGGTAGGGAGTGGCAGAAAGAAATGGTCTTTCAACGTGCCTCAAGCTAGTTGTTGAAAGCTGAGAAACTCCCAAACCCATATTTAGAGAAGAAAGAAAGAGAGCGGAAAGACGCTACTTGTGGCAGTTAGAACACAGTAACCATAGTGTACAGCTTTGAAAGGCTTTAAATCACAAGTTCAGTGTCTGATAACAGGTCACAGTATGAAAAGGACATTTACCAACTCCATTGTCTGCAATAAGTTCGATGAAAACGCTGGATCTAAGCCAAAGTGGAATAAAAATAACCAGGATGTGTTTTCTTGACTTCATAACTGCTTCATGTTGGTGGGTATTTCAAAGATGTATCATTTCCTTCGCCTCCAATGAAAATGTCTTCTCAAGACAGAGGCTTTGAAAAGCTTCCAGTGAATCCTGTTAAAAGAAATATCATAATTCAATTCTTTTTTTCTTCTTTTCATTACCAGAGGGGCCCAAGTGAACAAAAGTGCGCCAAACATCTTCTTCCAACATCTGCTTATAATGTCGTCCAATAAAGGGCACCGGGCAACCAAGGGAACTAAGAGGAAGACGGTGCTTTTTGTCATCGGATGCAATTTGACTTGCACACAACAAAGCAAGAGGACATAAACCCTCATGGGATTTTTAAAAAATGTATATACTGTATTTTCATCAAGATGACATCAGCGACGTACTTAGGGTATAACTTTCAGGATTTTCATATGAAGGCTTTGTTAGAGGCCAGTAAGTTTCCCTTTTGTTTTTGAATGGTTTTGTTTCAGTCAATAGTGTTCCTGGTCTCGATTGAAACCTTGTTTTTCAAAGAGGCCACAGAGATTTACTGAACTATTTTGTTTAACTTTTCAATTAAGCCATTCCTTTTTTTTTTTTCTTTTCAGAGGACACATCCGTTTTCCATTACCTTACTCCACAACATCCCTAATTGGACAAAGGACAGTGTGCCCGCGAGTCAGGAATATGATGTCACATGGCTCTATAACGTCCTAAACATGACAAGATGGCGAACACATGTCTGTGAAGAGCTCTTTCATTTGTTATATCTTCAGCCTGTTTTCACAGCTCTAATCATTATAAGACATTAGAGATCAACCGTGTAAACAAGACCTTGAGATGTTATGTAAATGTTATTTTCTCTGTGACTCACCCCACACCATGTGTTGTGTTATTAGATCTCAATTAATTACAGTAAGAGCCTCTAAAGAGCCTATGAAGCATAAATGCCCTTTGTAGTAATGACCGAGCAGTTTGTTTTCATTTGGACAGTGAATTATCCCCCAGTAAGAAATGTCCAATATTGGTTACAGTGCAGGGGACTTTGAAGTTAAACTATAACCCTGTACTCAGTATCTGGGAGTCTGCCTGTCTGTCTGCCAGTGGGAAAAATGATAAATAGAGACAGAGCGCAAGACTGCTGACTGTATACTGCGGCAGGGGAAAACAGATATGAGTAGATGGGAGCATGCTGGGCTGTGTGCAGCAGGAGCAGGGTTAATAGGTGAACAGACAACCCACTTTTACCTCTAGCCCAGAAAACCTTTAGGTTGAACCTTTATTATGCAGTTTAGACTCTAAGATGGCCGACTACAGTGCAGTATGATGATACTGATGGCTAAGCTAATCTCGTGTCGGCATGATTGATCTGGAGAGGCACAGCAGACAGCTCCAGCTGGAGATCAAAGGAAAGCCTCTCCTGTGCAGAAGAAGAGGGAGGGAGGTTGGAGGTGTGTCCCGCCCCCGTCCACCAGTGCCAGATGTTCTCCTCTCTCCGTGTCCCATCATGCTTGATAATTGCACGGCGCACCGTAGGCTCCGTCCGTGCCCCCTTGACATTAAAGTGCAGAGCCTGGCGGGGCGCTGAGCTCAGCAGAGCTTTGAATTAGTCCTGGATACAGCAGTTACACAGGCTTTGGCAACACAGAACCTCATACACACACATGCACACACATCTCCACGAACCTCCATAACCTCAGAGAGGCCCTGAGCGGCCTGCAGGTCCCCAGGCTAAGGGGCACGATCTTCAGCCAATTATGGATCTGCAGAGGGGCAGCTGGTAGGACTGGAAGTGGAGGCGGTGGTTTGCATGTTTACATGAATGTTTGTGCCACATGCAACCTCTCATTTGCCAATGTGTCTTGCATCCCAAAGTCCAGCTAGGTTGCGTGCTCATCCCTCCTTATAGTGTGAGTCACCACCGCTGCTAGCCCAAGGGCTTGTTCCACTGGCACCAGCCCTCCTCTCTGCATTGCCATCATTATAGGTGTCCCAGGGAGCCACGGGGGCTGAAATTAGGGCATGCAGCGACAGATAATGACAAGGTAGAGATGCTGCAGACATGACACTAGCTTTTAGTGAGGCAAACTGGCTCCATGTGTCCAGAGTCTGTCCCATGTCTCCTCCCTCTGTCCTCCAGCCTTCATCCCCCGACACCCACCTCTCTGGTCATTGTGACCCAGTGAGGGGCTCCCTTCACTGGGCTGTCTGGGTGAGTCAGGTGCCTCTGCCATCTGTCCTCCAGGGGCCAGGTGGGATAAGTGATAAGTGACTGCAGGTGGTGTAATGGCTGCGCACACACTCAGCTGTTACTATCACTAGCTGCTCTATCATCATCACCCATGGTCAGATCCAGACAATCTCTCCCAGCCCTCAGCCTTAACCCTGGTGCACCTGTACTGCTGAGGATACACCCAGAGACAGACACTGCCTTGCTCTTATTTGTTCATTCATTAAAGCCTTGGTTTGTCTCAGATAGGAGGGTGCACTGTGCTGTGTGAACAGTGAGACCATTGAAAATGTTTTGGTGAATGAATCCAGATGTGAGCGAATGGGGAGGCAGCTGCTCAGGGTGCAGTGGATGAAGACGTTTTTGTTAGTTTTGATTTTAAAAAAAGGTTTAACATATCTTTTGCAATAAACGGCTTTTTTATTTTGAACATTATTCTTAGCCCATAATTCTGAGTTGTAGCCTCCTAATGCTGGAATTTCACGCAATAGTAAATTTACAACTTATTGAACCCTACACAGTGTACCTCCTGCAGCTCTGCCATGTGCTCACCTACAGCACATAACCATTACCTGACTGTCTATAAATTACACCAACTGTGTGAGCAGGATGTGTTTACATAACCTACAGTGTTGTTCTACCGGCGTTATGTTTTGATTCTTCCCATATTGCCCCACATTGTTTCCAAACTTCAGTTTCCCCAAGGTCATGTACCCTGTTAAATCACTAACAGAGGCCATAAACACAGCCTGTCTTCCATCCAGAGAAGGAGAGAGGGAGGGGAGTGAATGGAAGCTAGTTGAACATTTTTCTGCCAACTCTTGGCACATTCCTCCCTTCCAACTCATGAATGAACACTAATATAATATAAAGACTATGTAACACCCCTCCCGTTGCTCCCACCCACCTCCGTGATGTGCTACAGCAATCGCCCTGGAGCTTGACACGCCGAGGTGTAGGGAAACTAAGATGGGATCTGGTGGCTGGAGTCAGACCATAAAGCTCACGTCTCCTTAGAGATCCCTCTGAAGCTTTGATGGTGTTTCGACGTTAATGCCCCTCTGCTCGGAACACAGAGAGCAGCCAGGCGCTGTAGATGGGGGTCATTGTGCCGGGATACTGTGGCAGTGTGTGTGGTGTAATGCAGGAAGGAGGTATATGATCAGCAGCCTGTCCCTGTGGTTAACATGCAAGATTAAATAATATACTGTCATAAAATATTGGTGGGGAAATTCTAAACATGTTACGTATGTGTATGGATGGGAAAAGTGAGACACAAGAGGAAAGAGTATATATGGATGTATTGTATGTATTGTACACCTCCATTTTATATGCAAACTATAGTCTATAAACCACTTTTAGACGTCTACTTCATTACATAATGGCAAATTACTTTTCAGTTAAAGTCAGGACAGCAATGGTAGTAGGCAACAATAGATTAGGATTTTTTTTCTGTCTTGATTGAAAAAAAAAAGCCCACATGTACGTTATTAGTCACTGTAATTATCTTTCATTATTGCCAATGAAGATCTGGTAAATTCAGCTTAGGTTATCCATTAAAAGTTCTTTCACAGCAGAATATTTTATTTTTATTATTTTACAAAGGAAGACTAATCACAGTGATCACTAGGTAGTATTTGTATCACAAAATATTGTAAATGACCAAAATGTATGTTGTGAAAGATCTTCTCATGATGAGTCTATAAAAATATCATGTTTGTCAAATGTTGTATCAACTGTGATGATACTGTATTTGTTAGCTGCACACACAGTATTTTACTGTTACAGCTGTAGCTTTTCATGTAAAAGTCAGAATAAACTGACTGACTGTGATTTATAGGTCATATCAAATTTCTAAATCTAATTTCCTGTACCTTTAAAACACAACCTCAAGAGTCATAACCTCATGTCTTGTCATTTTTATGTTTGGGTGCTGTTTGGGTGTTTGGTGGTGCTGACAAAATTCTACAGTGTACCTTATCTACTTAATGATTGGACTGATGAGAACATTTATTAGGGGGTCTATTAGTGAGAAGCGGGGCCAGATGTTCCCTGCTCCATGGTCATTTATTAACCTTCAGCTGCAGAAATAAGTTAAAAACCATCACTAATGCAGTCTGTGAGAGAACTGAGTGCACTCTTCTTCATGTCAGAATAGGACCAACACAGAGCATATATGTTGTGCTGACCTTTGTTTGAAGGTCCAAAAGCCATGAGTTTGACAATATTACAGAGTCCATGTCTGACAACAGCTTAACACTAAAAGTAAGAATATCCCTCTACTACCCATGTTCTTCTGTTGTTGCACCACATTTAATCGCCGTCATATCCAAACCACCTCCTTTTTGATCCACAAGGGCTCCCTTGTTCTTTGCTTTCAGGACTTCATACACCGCGGTGTCTACCACTTGGCTGTCATATGTGAGGGGTGGCTTGTGGAGTTCGTGGTGCGACTCTGTGTTTTTGAAGCGCGGGGAGTGATAGGATCTGCGCTCTGATCTCAACATAATCACATTAGTGGCGTTTGAACTTTGTTTTCCTTCTCTTTGCAGGGATTCACTCTGGGCAAATAAACTTATATGAAATGTATTTACAGAAGATCACAAACTGATGGACAGCAGATAGAAAACATGGAAGATTTGTTTCATGTCATCCACCCACCGGCTTTGTCTCTTCCCTTCCTGTCTTTCATGTTAGTTTTTATTCTTCCCCTTCTTCCATCACCACCACCACACTCTTATCTGTCTGCCTCTATCTCTCCTCGCTTTGCTGTCTCTCCGCCCTCCTCTCTGTCTGTCCTCTCTGCAGGTTATCAGGTCAAAGTGAAGTGCATGCCACTGAGTACACTGGCCTTTCCCTGAGAGACAGAACAGATCATTTCTCCAGTGAGAAATGGAAGGAAGACGGCACAGACTTTATTTCTTCTTTTAACCCCTGTTTATCTGTCATTTTGACAGATTACTGTATACTTTACTGTGATGTCCCAGTTCTGCACTTCCCAGAAATCGTTTTTCCCCTTTACCCATCACAATGTTGAGTATATGTGAAACTTTACAAAGCCAAAGCAGACATTAGTCCTTAGGCATAAACATAAACGTAGAAGCCGAATCACCGTTGCCTCAAACAGATCACTCATTTGTCTGTTAACAAAGCCTATCGCACAGTGCAGGTGTTACTGACATACAGTGTGTTTATACCTTGAGTGAGCTGCAAAATTACAAAATATTGAATTGAATGAGGTTCTCACGTTACCAACAGCAGGAATTAGCCTTAGTCAGCCTTTGTTAACAGCTAGCATCTAACACTTATGATCGCAGAACCTGATATGTCTGTCAAAATATGACAACGTGGAGACAGACACTGCTGAGATCAACCAGACTAACTCAACCAGTCCAGCCATTTAAGTTGGCAGCAGTAACCAAACGTTTAACCAAAAACAGGAGGAAGATATTCTTTTCTGTTCAAAACCCGATGACAACATTTTCAAAATTCTCGCTTAATAATTAGACATGTAGATTTTCTCCCCGACTATTTTATCCTGATGTATTTCCAACAGATTTGTTGCTGCTGCTGCTGGAAATGTAAAACACATCACTGTGTGACAACATTTTGTTGAGCAATACGGCAACTTCCTTTCCTAGACTTTTCGCCTTGCCAGGAGTATTCCAGCCTGCATGTCGCACATTCACAGCTGTACGTCTGCCCGCAATGACGCCATAACACTGCTGTCTCCGAAGCCAGTTAGTGGTGGGAATACTGCCTGCGTGTGGCTGGCTGCAAATCTGTGTGTGTACGTGCATGCAAGTGTGTGGGTATACATCCATATCCAAACTGTTGCATGTGTGTTGATGACTTCATCCCCACGCCAGTCCCAGGCGTCAGAGCATATTTTTTAACAATGTGTGTGTGTGTCTGTGTATGTGTGTGTAAGACTTGTGAATGAGAACTGCCGTTATGGAGCCTGATGCTGTTTCACATTACAGGGAGGCTGGGGTTAATTTCCTGTTGATGGACGAGGCCGGCTTGCAGATAGAAACAGTTTTAACAGGAGTGGAGGGATTAGACAGCCGCTGTAGCACTCAGCTGTTTAGGAGGTGAGACTGGTAGGTGAAGTGTAGCATTAAATCTGAGGTATTAGGCCAATACACACAGGTAGTGCACAGAGAGCAGTGAGGTGTTGAGAGGAATTTTATATTGTAACATTGTGGTTTAGATTGCGGTTGCTTGGTGCAAGGTTTGCTTAAAGCAAAGTTAGTCAGACTTCCTCAGCGTGTCAGTATTAGACCAAGACTAATAAAATATATTACGATTACCCAGTGTTAGGAACAGCAGGGAAAAGAGACGAGATGTATTCTTAAAACATTTTCAAACTTTTACTCATTAGTTTTTGCATAGTTGAAATGGTAAGGACAGTCAGTACATTTACCCCAAGGTTAGTCGGACTAAATTTGTAGTTAGTCTGAGTAAATATGTTTACATACATCCAGTAATCAGATGTTTATAGTCTCATTTTTGCAGTGCAACAAACTGTCCTCAGCAGGCACATAGCATAATTAGCATTCAGGTGGAGTAATGCTTCTGTGAACCTGATAAATATAAGTCCAATAGTCAGTCTCCTTGTAATTCTGTTTTTGTCTCTGCCAAGTCCAGAAAAAAGCTCTGGCTAGCTGCTATCTGCTCCACAGTATGTTTGTTAGCTGGCTGCTAAATTTGACTAATAGCTGTTTGGTGACGGGCAGTGGTGGAATAAGGTTTATTCCATTCTTTCTTTCTTTCTTTCTTTCTTTCTTTTTACTGAACATAGCCACCTGCTGCATCTGTAAGTTAGATGAGTGCAATAAGACTGAACCAAAACAGTAAAGCTGCAGGCCACAAAACTAAAATGATTGACTAAAAAATGCTAAAATGGGGGATCTGCAGAGTTAGGTAATTTATAGGTTATTTTGTAGACTATGCAGACATATCACTGAATCAGAAAAATAATCATCAGGTTTTTTAGTTGTTGCAGTAACAGAAATAGCGGTGTTGCACTCAACTTTAATATTAGACTGTCAGTGTATACACTGTCAGTGACTGTCTGAGTCCAAACAGAAATTTACAGCTCACATCATTTGATGAATGTGGAGGCAACTTCAGCAGGAGCCGATTCAAAAGCAAACACTGCCAAATCAGCAAACAAACACTGAGACACACACATGTGCCTGTGGTTTGTCTCTGCAAATCATTCATGGGAGATTTCAAGTCTTCCCCAAGAGAGCAGACCAACGGACAGATTGATAGTTACAGTGTATATATTAGCAGTCCCGCTCCCCACCGCCACGATCCCTCCACGTCATGCTCCACAGAGCCCCCAAGGGACCCTATAGGAAACCCATCCCTCATTTTCCCCACTTAATAAGGGGCAGCATTTTATATGGCTGTGACAGAAGGTTTGTGTTAGCATCGTTAGCGATAGCCACAGTCCCAGCCGCCGCCACCACAACCACCCTAACCCTCTTCTGAGGGACACCTGGGACTCATTGTGACCCGGCATGCCACACCTTCACTGGGGTTATATCTGGCCAAAGACTGGGGCCCCACTCTGGTCCTCTGAAAACGTCCTGCATGAAACTGTGCATTACCCCCTCTATAAATTCAGAGTGGTTGAGTGGGAAAATAGGCAGCAAGCACTGTTTGAATGCTGAATCGTGTTTACATGTTGGAGGCTCCTGCAGTATGGAGAGATGGCTGATTGGATTGAGATAAATGCTTTTGTCTGCTGGGACATAGGAGAAAAAAGCTGGAGGAGGAAGTGGGATGATAACAGAAGTCTAAGGGAAAGCTCAAATACCATGAGGGAAATGAATGTGTAATGTACTACATGTGTGCTCTGCTGTAGTGATAATGTGAAAGCATAGACATAGAAGCTTTCAAGGCAACTGAGTGATCTTCTGTTTTCTTTGCAATGTTTTCCAGTAAACATTAATCTTCTGTCTCAGATAATTAATACATCCCTCTTTTAGAGGCTTTTTACTCTGGTATGGTACCATATGTGTTTTTCTATTTGAATGTGTGTCTTTGCATATACAAGTTCTTTGTTCTTTATTTGGTTCCCCACTAGCCTTCACAATAGTTGCTGTCCTGTCCTGCAGTCAACAGAAACTAACAATTACACTAATAAAAAATCACATCCAGTTCAAAATAAACAGTAATTTAGAAATCATAAAAGTATAAATGAGACAAGAAGAAGAGAGAAATCATTTCACATAAAGCATAGACAATAAAACTTGTGAAAAATCTCTTTGACTGGTTGGAACACACAAGGTATCCTCCAAACAGGGCTGCAGAGGACTGACAATTTATTAAGTAAAGTTAAGCAGTTAAGCATTTATTGACAGATTACCAACATTTATAACAGAACTTACCAAATAAAAAGATAAAACACCAGCCAACAGATATTTGAGAACCTTGATATGAGTGGGTTCAGTGGTCCAGTACTCAATAGTTTGACATTGGGGCAGGAGATGAGGGAGAGTAGCTAGCATCCACTACAAGAAGAGAAATATGCCTCCAACATTATGTGTTTTTTTACATGTAATGTATGCATGTATTATGGAAACTGGACACTGGAGTCAAAGATGCCACACAGTCAATGACTGTATGCTGTGCCTTGCCTGTACGTTCCTTCAAAAAGTGGAGGTGTCTTGTCAGCTAGTTTTTGAATGTCTCCATCTTTTTCATAATGGTGGTCTATGGGGAACCAGCCCCAAGGGGTTTTTTTTATTGGCAATACCAGCAGTGGCTACTAGGACAAATTAGCAGCTGCTAAATTTAGGCTAATCTAGGCTAGATTCAGGTATTACCTGGGTTCTGTTTAGAGTTGTCAGGTGTGGGTTATGATTCTGTGAACATGGGCAAGAGATAACCAGCTGCGAGTGATGCTCATATTAGCAGCAAACACCTCTTCCAAAGCCCTCTGGGTCCTAACATTTCATTCATGAAAAATATGAAACGGTGCTGAATTTGTATTGTATTGCAGCAGAATCAAACTCCATCAAGTTACAAGTGGGATTTAAGTTAGTGTGTCAAATTATTAAGCATCTTTCCCTGTTGTTTTTGTGTCAGATCGTTTGCTAACCCCAATCTACTGTCTGTGACAGCCTTTCTGTCTGGGCCTCAGTGTTCATGACTCTGATGGTCCACAAAGGATGTGCATGCATTCATGTGGCTGTGTGTAAGAATGCATGTATGTCTTTACATGACAGAGTATGTGTAAAGGCCCTGTCTCCATCCTCCTTGTAATGTCAACCCACAGTCTCCACCGCACTTAGCCCAAAGTCTGCCAGCCCCCTCCTCATATTTACCCCATCATCACACCCCCCCCCCCCACACACACACTCAAAAGTCCCCTACTTCTCTATCCATCAGCCTGCTCCCCTTCCTCCACTTCCCCCCACATTCCTGCATTTCACTGCCATAAACAACTATTAACTTAATGGTTACAAAAATCATTAAAGAAGGAACATCTGTGCACCCGCCACAGCCAATCAGGGGAGGCAAAGAGCAGCCGTGTCTGGGAAGGAAGACTGTGGTTGGCTGCCTAAAGTGCTTGCACCTTGTTGAGTCCCTCCTACTACCATGCATGCTCTTTAAAGTGTGTTTAGCAAGGGGAAGAAGCAGCGGGACGCAGCCGGAAAAAAAGAGAAGGCGGGTTGGGGGATTTAGCAAAGACACACAGGCACATGGAAATAGTTAGCATCTCGGTGGTGGCAGGCAGCAGCCCGCTCTCTTTCTCTCTCTGTTCTTTTCCTTTTTTTTCTTTTCAATTTTTTACGTCCTGAAATAGGAACCAGATTGCCACTGTGGCCGCTTAATTTGAGCTCCTTTACCAGTTAAGGATGTAACTGGAAATTGAGGTGGAAAAATTTTAAGAAAATAAAAAACGGAATAGGTAGCGGCGGGGGTATAAATCTCATAATTACAGGCGTAAAAGCAGCTTGAGCTTTTTGAATTAAGTCTCGGCCTGCAAAGCTTCCACTTTAATAATGCCATTTTGAGCTGTAAGGGCATGCTGGAAGATTGTTGTGCGGCAGACCACTGAAATCTTATTAATCAGGCAGATGCAAGTGCTATTAGATCTAAGTGAAGTGATAAAATAGAAATAAACTAACACAATCTAATGAACACGGAAAGTTGTGTGTGTATGGCAAATGCTCCTTTAACCTTGTGGCCACCCTTGAGCTCTGTGAGAACAGGGAATAAAACTGGAAGGGAAACGTAAAATAAATGAACGGAAAGCTCGGGCAGGGCTGGGACGGGCCTGCCCGTGCAGAGTGCCTGCGGCCACCGCTGCTTTCCCTCAGCCCAGATTGAGTGTGACTTGTGTCAGGCGCAGACTCTGGTCTCCACTCTGTGCGTCTCCACGGCCGAGAGGGCAGTGCCACTGCGAAACCCTGCCCTGAGATGAAAGCATTTTCCACCGCGCATAATGTGCATGAAAATAATACGTGCATTGTGTAATCACGGCACCAAAACGCCAGAAATACATGCAACATGTACAAAGAAGCTGTTATGCTGTTTGGTTTACTGTGCAGGCCCCACAGCCAAAGTGCGAGAGACATGGTGAAAGCTGGAGTCGTCTAGAAAACTAAGTCTGAGTCAACCACCGGTGAGGTGTTTCCTCGCACGCTACCTCAGGCCAATGTGGATGTGGAAATGGTGTTCATTTTAGCGACTGTTTTTTTATGATGTGACAAAGTTATTGCTGCAGGTGAGGACAGCGCAGGGGGACGTGGGGCGGAAGAGTGCTGGTGCGAGTATTTGTGTCTGACTGCACGAGCATGGGTGCGCCCATGTACGCCTTGACGAATTTGCCGGCAACCCTGGCTGGTTTCTGTGTTCCCACGCTGCTGGATTCACAGTTTCCTGATCTGTTTAATGGGAGGGGGGTACAGAACACCAAACTGAAGGGGGGCTGGAAAATGCTTTGACTAACATAAACAGATCATAAAAAGGCTCTTCAGTCTGACTGTGGGAGCCGAGTGGAGCTCAAGACTCCCAGTTTATAGAATTGGACTGCAGCAGCATCACTTCAATGTCTTCTCTGATTTGGCTCACCTTCAAGACATGGAGAGCTGTGTTTCAGTCTGTTTAGACGTTTCAGATCTGCACTCACCTTATAAAACCTACATTCACTCACATTTGATATATTGTGCAGAAACTGTAGCATAAGTTAACTGGATGTGAGGAAATTCACCGGGTCGCTGCAACAATGAGGCCCTCCAGGACATGTGACATCAGCTCAGGACTCACAGTTCTCTGTGTTTAAAAGTCTTACATGTCGAGTTAGAAATGTTGGCTGCTCTCAGAAAGTTACCACTTTCTTGAGACAGTCTCCACTCAGCCTGGCAGAGGCGTTGGCATCGGTGCTGCGATCTCGGCGACAGGTCTCCAGCTGACCTTGGTCTTGCCTCGCATAAATATTATGAAGTTCTGTCTCCTTAATAAACTAATTCTTCAGAAATGTTGTTGTGAGTTCACAGTGTGCGTCCTGGAAGTGAGAGCAGTGTGGTTTGGAGGCTTCGGCTATTGACGCTGGCGCAGCGAGGTGTGAAAGTTATGCAGTCACACCACAAAATCGTATTCACTTGTGACATTCATAGAACTTCCTTGTTCAGTGTGCCACCGTTTTCTGAGCTTGTGTGTGAAATACGGCAATTTGGCAATGTGTCTGAATTACGGGGGGGGGGGGGACATAATAACATAAACACTGAGAAAGGAGTTTAAAGTGAGACTATGTAGCTTTCAAAAGAAGAAATAACACAGTCTTCTTCTTACCATTGAAAAGTTGAATTTATGAGCAATAAACCACAACTTTGCTCGATTCAACACACCCAGAGGTTTTTCTCTACAGCCTTATTTGGTCTGGCGTGACCAGCAGCTTATGGTAGCTGTTAGCAAGTGTTAGCTAACTTTAGATACTGCTGTGTAACTGACATTAATGCATTAATGTGTTACTTTGCTGACTTGCTGCCTACATGCACTGTTGTTACATTAGCTTTTTAGCATTTAATGCAAACCATAACCCAGCAAAAGTTATGTAGTCTCATTTTAACTTTAAAATAAATTACCACTACATATCTTGCTTTAAAGATCATATTAGATTATAAGCCAATTAACATTTTTTGTCAAATTGCTACCAGTATACTGTATGTGTCCTTTATTTCCATTTTAGTGAAATTTAGCTTGTGACTACTGTTCCTCATTGTCAGTGCAGTTTGTGATATTTTAAATGGATATTTACAAAGTTGATGCATAAAGAAGCAGAATCTTTACTACTTGAAAGTTGAGACCTACCCCCCCCCCCATTCCATATGGTCCACTGCTACAGTTCGAGCTTTGTGTATTATCTGAGGAAGTGGCTGTCTGGTAAACAGACAGAGTGAGCTGGTTTATAATTATTAGTCTAAGGCCCCAGCCCACCGTGTTCTGCCATCTCCTCTCGGCAGCAAGGGTCAGAGGAGCCATAAAACATGATTAAGTGAATGAGCTTTGGCTGTAAAGTTCGTTCCAGACGCTCACGGATGAAAAATGACAGTGAAATCAGTCGCAGCATGGGAACATGTCTGGGCTTTCTGTAATGATTAAACCCCTGGTTTGGATAACCAGTAGCAGACAGACACATAGAGCCATGATAACTCAGAGAGCAGAAACATCTGCAGTATACTCTGTATCACAATAAGCTTCACCGTGAATGATTTAGAGTATGTAGCCTGTAGCAGAATGTGAGTTATATGCCAATTATCTACACTGTTACACTGCACTGACATAATGTTTGAGGACATGGGGCTGGGTTATAGGATCCCAAATCCCCGTGGTTGTCACATTTATCTTAATTATCAAGGTAATGAAACTGAGACAGGAAGTGAAAATAATAATCTCTCACTGTTTTTGGTGCCATTTTCATATGAAGCACCAACTCTGAAAACTTTCAACTAAGTATTTCTCTATAATATTAAAAATTCATAACTAAATACTCAACAATAAACATAAAGTTTCCTTCTTAGGTATTATTCATTAAGAATTTAACATAAGCAAACATCCACACGATGTGTCAAATGTTGCAAAATTCTGATTTCTTCACCTTTTTCCTACCTGAAACTCACTGACTTCAAACCAGTCAGTAGAACACAGACACAGACAGAGATCTGTCATGTGAAATAACTAAAACTGTGTATTTATGTGGACCCTCATTAACCATACTAATTTGATTGAGAAAATAGGTTTCAAGAGCCTTTAATTTAATTCCAGATGACCTACTAACTCCTGCCATTGGCCTCTTAAAAATTGTAGACTTGTGACCCTTCAACAGCAGATTTGATGGTTTATTAGAAAAAGAGGTACTGGTACAGATAACTCTAAGACCTGTCAGCTTGATCTTTTTTCGATACTGTTGAATTATATAATGAAACAAAACACTTGTGTTCTCCTTATTGTTGCTTTTTACACTCCTTGTTTTATTCTACATCATTCTTGCTGAAGATTTAAGTTGGTTCAATGGGTCTTCCCCATTGGCTTACTGGCTTACTATTCTGTGTGAGTCAGGTTTGGCACCTGCACTTATGTTTGCTGTTACTATCTTCAGTAATCCAGTAATGTAAGATAACATAGTTCTTGAAAAAAAGAGGAAAAAGCTACAAGTCCTGTGCTTCACAGTCTCTTTAAGAGGATATTAACTGTAACAAAAACAGAGATTAGGTTTAAGAGTTGGTGAAGCTCTTTTTTCAGACCTGAGTAGTGTCTGCAAGTTTTCCCTTCAGTCTCCTCCAGGCCCCATGACCTCCAGCAATAAGGTAGGGCAGTTATGATGGCATAACACCTGAGGTAAAAAAAAAAAAAAAAAGACAGTAAAGAACTTGCTGCATCACTCACTGCTGCACATTAAGCTCATTGCTCTGAGTGGATGGTAATGACTGAGGGTGAGTCAAATGATCATATCAACATTTTGTATTACCTTCTCTCCTTTCTCTGGAGTCCAATATGGACTAGATATGCTACTGTGCTGTATGTTGAAGTTTTTATTTTCTCAAAGGTACAGTGAATGCAGTAAAGAAAGATTTTCATGTTCATAAAGTTTTCTGAAGGCTTACGACAGCACCGACCTTTAAATCAGGTCATTTGCATTGTTCTTCCTCTCCAGACAACACTGTAACATTCTCAGCTTCCCCGATAAAACTGGCAGGAAGGTAGCGTCTTTTGTTAGCGCCGCTGAATGGCACTAATGCTGCCAGGAGTAATTATGGGTAATTGGTGGGACAATAAGGTGATGACAGCTGTGGAACCGTTGCAACATAAGGGCAAGGCTCGGCCCAACCCGTGATCCGGGGCAGGACCCTTACCTCACTCCCCACCACAGTCACAATCCACTGGGCGCAATTAAGCCACACAATAACCTTTTTGTGGAAGCCTGTCCGGCACATATCAACATCACATCTAGAGCAGGGAGTTTAATATTTTTTTTCCATCATTTTTCCTCCCTGTCTCACCCCAGAGAAGCATTTATTTTAATCAAAGAAAATAAAGACAGAAATAAGTGCATGAAATAGAGGGCTGATAGGTCTGCATAAACCTAAATCTAAATAAACATTTGAGAGGTGTAAGAAAATACCTGAAGGATAGAGTCTTGGCTTTAATGATGATAGCCAGAATGAGGAAGTATTGCATGGCTCTTAAGCACTTGTATGACTTATCCCTTTCATTTTGTGTGACAGCTTGTTTCTGTGGCAGCACAGGTAAAAAACCTGAAACCATCAGTTACTTCACTCGTGGCTTTTGGCACAGCAGCAGTTTCCTTCCTCTCCTCCCTCAAGTCAAATGAGGGATTTGGTGGTTAAGGAAAAAAAATGGAATTGATCGTTGTTGGGAATTTCCTGTCAAATTTGCTGAGAGTGCTTCTTTAGCTCAACAACACATTAACCTCTGTTTGCTTGTGGGAACTACTGTAGTGAAGACCTCTGCTCAGTGATGTAGGCTAAGAAACAGAAAGCCTGAAATGCTTTTAAACTGAAGTACAAGACTATATTCAGTTAGTCATACATGTATCATGGCGATCTTATGCCAGCTCCACATAACAAAGTGTTGTCTGTTCAAAGTTAGTCTTTTCTAGGAATCTGCTTTATGCTCTAGATGAGATATGTGATACAGGAAGGGCTGCCTGGGAAAGTTTATTTAAAGAAATTAATCAATTTATTTCAGCATTTATTATAAACTAAGGATTTATAACTTTACAACTTATTTGTAACAGAATATTTTATTAGAGATAGGTTTCAGTTGTACTACTTATGATAAAATTGTACCCACCAAAGATTTGAATCAAATAGGTTGTAAGGTTTTTCTATTTGGGTGATCATGTGGAACTTTCTGCCCACCGAACTCAAAACTGATGTATGGGACAAGTTGTAACAGCTTTTAAAGAGGAGTCAGTCAGGTAGACACGAATAATCTGGTGCTCGTCATTAAGGTTTATGATTTTGTTGTCTCACTTGATTCAAATGTATTTTCTGAATTGGGTTTGGTAAAGACGGTCATTTAATGTTTTATCGGTGGCTTTGCAGAATCATCTAATAATGTTATACTTGGTAGTTGTTAATATGATCTTCTAATTCTATCAGTTATCAGTTAATATTTTACTCACCAAAATAATGGCTGAGATGCAGGAACGTCTAAAAAACGTCTACAGCAGAGAGTTTGGGCAATAATCTGACTATTTGCATTCATTTTACTGCATTCTCAGTCCCATGTTATCATAACCAACAGGAATGCCTCCAAAGCTACAAAAATAAACTAGAATTATTCTTTACTTTACAAACTCATTCTACATCAGAGGTAAATCCAAAAAAGTTATCACCATTTAAACACATGCTATAGGAATGCAGCTTGTACTTCTATGTGTCTGGAAAAAGTCAGTCTCATATCTGGTAATTATAATTTTTTTAATAAATAGTGTGTGAGGAAGTGTGTCTAATTTCTAATTAAAATATACATATTATAGAAAAAAAAACATGGTAAGTTTCTATTTACCATTAAAAATAGAATGATAATTCTTGGCAGAAAGTACAGAACTGTTTGCTGTAGAAAATTAAAGGAGACACAGACACAGTGAGCACAGAGAATAAGAGTCATGAGACATTGAACAGACTGATAGAAGCTAATCCACACAGAAAAGGTTTGACTATGAGGTATAAAACAGAAATATCACCACCTTATCATTCTTGTTTTGAATCTAATAGAGGACATATTTTAATCTGCACAGTTTATTGAGGCTCTGCCGTGTAATGGCATGGCAATGAACTTTGGTCAGACAAATGAACAAGCCCCACACAACTTTGCCTCACAGATGAAACATAATGGTGATCAATGAAAGCGTATCATGGCAGATAGTGAGAGAGAAGGAAAGACACGTGGAGTTTAATAAAGTTTGAGGACTGTTGTTTGCAGGAGGGAAACCCCCACTGTGATATCAAATGATAAAAGACCTCCTGAAGAAAACATTCAGCAAATGAAATGATTTCTCCCTGGCAGCAGGGTCGCACTGGGAATGAAAAGACTTGACAGAGAGAGGGAAAGACAGATGAGGGGAAGCCAGAAATCTTCCTGAATATCACCATTACACCGCTGACACCTACATACTGAAGCAGGCTGCATGTGGCAGTTTGGTGCTAAAGAGCTGACAAGACAGCAAAGAACCTCTTTAGACCCCTGTCTGTTTATGCCTTTCTTAGGTGGTGTTTAAAGCGTAGCAGATATCTTTTAATAATACCATGGAGCCGGGTGTAATTGAACAAATGAATGGGTTGTTAAAGTCTTGTGTTATGTATAATATAGGTAGTATCTTGTGTTTACTTTCACTTAATAATTATGGTAATATTTCGGGCCAATATAAATTTTTTTTTCTTTATTTTTAATTCACTCAATAGATCTGGAATCAAGTATATTAAATTACATAAACAAGCTGAGAATCAACATCCCTAATTATTGGCAGTACTAGCAATATCACTGTGGAATTTCCTGATTAGCAACAGCAGAAACATGCTCTCTTTAAGTAAAACTTTTACCTACTTTTGAATATACTTTAAAAGCATCACGTAATTTTTCCTAAACCACAGTGGCACTGAGCTGTAGTCACTGCAGTCATGGAGACAGACAGACAGACAGACAGACATCGCTGCCATCAGCGTCTATGTTTCAGTGTCCTACATAAACACATACACAGAGTCCTATCTCTATTATGAGCGCTGGCCCTGCAGCATCCGTCCCTCAGTGCAGGACACGGAGCTGAAAGGTCACAGTGTGTTGCTGCTGTCGCCCATGAAATGTCAGCAAGCCACTCCTGCTCCTCAACCTGTCTGTCTCTAATATTAAGTCTCTCTGAACAATAAGCTACAGTCTACGCTGCTGGGGTGCATTAAAACATCAAACATCCTACAGTGAGCAGATGCAGACAATGCTCCCTGTTTATGCAACGTACATGGCACATGTGAGGGGTGACAGTGCGTGACTCAGCAAACAGAACTGCAACAAACTCTAAAAAGCACTGTAACTGAGCTTTTATTATCTAAGCACATTTACTGAAGCCGGTAGCCTAATACTTACTAAAAGCTCTCTTGTTTGAGCTCTCTTTTTTCTCTCTTTTGACAAAACAATATGCATTTTTGGGGTGAAGGAGAGAATGAAAACAGGAATGAATGGGGGGCACAAGAAGGTTGTGTCCAGAATATTATGATGACTAAACGCTGGCTAATATTGAACACATCGAGACAGAAGCGGCTATCTGCTCTGCATTTGGGAGTCGTCTGTGGGAAAGAGACAGGCCTCAGTGTGAGAAACAGCCCTCTTTTGATACGGAGCTGAAGATCAGCAGTCTGCTATTGTCTGCAATGGAAAAGTTGGCCTGGTTTAAAGAGGGCAAATGCGAAAAGAGGTTTGTCCATTGCCTGACCTTATGTCATCCCCATGGGCTCAGCTAATAAGCGAGCCTTTGAGGATGCTCATAAATTGTGCAGATAGTGGTTTTTGATACAAATCTCCCGTACAGGCGGCTCTATTAGATTCGGTGATTGATAAATGTGAGCAATGTTGCCGCTCATGGAATCAAGCCTCTCTCTGTCTGTCTCCCTCTCTCTCCCTCCCGTCTGTCTGTCTCTAGTCCTCAGCTCCAGGCCTGGGAGTCACATGGTTGAGTGATCAGTCGGGTGGTGGGCTCAGTGGGCGGCGTGGGAGCTCAGCGAGGTTGCTGCTGGGGCTGAAATCAGTCTAAGTGGAGCCCAGGCGACACAAACACACCTCGCCCTCCCTTTTCTCTCTCCCCTCCTACATCCTCTCTCCTCTTCCTCTGACCTCCATCCAGGCTCGGCTCGTCCACAGAGTTCACCGTGTCCACAGGCTCACCTCTCCACTCTCACACCAGCATGGGTGGACAGATAGATGAGGAAGGGGATAGAGGTGCCTCAAAGTTTGTCTTTGGCTCAATTGTACAGTGATTGTGATGGGAGGATAAATGTTACCTTCTATATCTAAATCGAACTGAAATTAAAAGCAGGAGTTTGACAAAAGTCAGTACAAATATTATCATAAATTATTTGTTTTGTCTTGTTGATTAAAGTTGTGATTATCAAGAGAAATTTAATGTTTATTTTCTGTGATAAGCGTTGGTGTTCTCAGAATCAAGATCAGAAATGCTTTATTTATCTCTTGCGGGAAATTATTAAGATTATCATTTAACAGGAAACATGAGTAGTGACATGCAAAAAAGACCCCTATGTCAAAAACAATGGCATCATCGCTGCATAAAAATAAAACATGCACAGAGGAAAAAAGAAGAAGAGAAGTTGTTACTGATTCACAGTAAGAGCTCCTCTGTTCCTCATCATGACACAGCAGAATAGGAGAACAAAGGAAGGTGGGGGCAGAGATTCAGTGAAAGTAAATGAAAAGAGTAAAAGAGATCAATGTAATTTGGATGTGATGTATTTTTAATGAGGCTCCAGTCATTGAGGGGTTAGAGAGCAGGCTGAGCTGAAGAGCAGCGAATGGGGGGGGAGCAGAGACAAGGCAGTCGGGCCACTATTGATCAAAGGCCTGGTGGAGGTAGGCTGGCACCATGACTGGGCCAGGGGGACCTGCACTGCTGTACAGGCCAGAGGCTCAGACAGGGGAGCAAGAAGCATGAGCTGGACTGAGGCTTCACCTATGGCTCAGAGGCACAGCAGCCAGGGACATAATAAGACTAAAGCCCTGGCATTACAGTAGTTTTAGGAACAGGTCTTTTTCACAGCAGACTGTTTGACTTGTCGTAGTAGGAAAGCACATGTGTCACCAATAACATTAAGAATGTCCCTATGTCTCTATTCTAGGCTCAAGTGACTGTGTTACAGGAACCAGCATGCACAGCTCCACCATCCTGAATTGAAGCAGCTAAATGGAATTCAGTCATTATTAATTTTATCATTTACACCTATGCTTTTATGCTTTTTGTGACATGTCAAAATGTCTTCAGTGAAAAAGGTCTGCTGCTGTGGAGAAGCTAATTGTGTTCTACACATTTTAAATGTAATATGCCAGTAATTAAAACAAAGGTGATTATAGAGATAAAAATGTAAAACATACTTAATCTGAAATAAATACATGAATAAATGGTTATCTTGAAATAACTGCATGAGTGCACTTGAAAAAGTGGGCTGGAAACTTTGGTCAGTGACAGGAAAGCACTATCAAAATAAGAACACTTCAAGAACACAAAAATCAAAGTGACACTGGAACATCTGGGTTCTGAGCCACAAATAAAAAAACTGATATCTGTAACAGTGTAACTTTCCACATATTCAACCCTCATGGCTAAATGAAAAAATATGTTGCTTCTCCTAGAAATTGAAAAACAGCCAATATTAGCGTTTTCTGATCAGCAGGAACAGTGCCTTCCAACACTGCTATGGTACAAATGACTGTTTCCTTATTTGCTGCCCCTACAGTTCAGGTCTTGTTTGAATATCATAGGGAGGACACAGTTAAGATAACATATCATACTATTGCCATACTGGAAATACATTATGGAAGCTGTAGTTTCTGAACACAAACAGATAAATTGTTTAACTTTGTCAAAACTAATGAGGACTTAAATTCTAATAGCGAGTGCTGCAGTAGATACTTCTAATAATTCAGGTTTCTGGAAACTTAAAAAGCTAAAAGTTGTAGCACCTGTGAATGTATGAGCGAGACAAGCGTCTCTTCAGGTGTGATTAAGACTTTCATCAAGGCTCCAGTGGAGAGGTCTAACAGCATATCAGCACAGTGACAATGGTCAGTGTAATGAGGACAGTAGCAGTAAAGCACCTCAGGGTGGATTCTTGGCTTGTGTGACTCCAGGGAGGGTGTCACATCCTCCTTTAATCATTAAAGAAGCAGGAAGACCCTCTCCCAAACTGACCCCCACATATCACCCACCATTACCATTCAACCCTCCTGGCCTGTCTCCCTCTGTAGCCCCCAGCCATAGAAGCTCTTCAGCAAACCAGCCTAGCCTTCCTCCCACCAGCGGAGACAGACCAGTGGCTCCACAGAGCCTATTAATCGATGTCTGCCCCTCAGTACCCCGAGGCCCAGGCCTGCCTCTTCAGCTCATATAAAGATGCCTGATGCACACACAAGCACAATCACAGACATAAAGTATGCATCCATGTGTATGTGCACTTTAGTATGCATAGAAGAAGTACATTCAGACACACACACACTGGTCCCCTGACCCCAGTAAGAGGGGTGCATTAATGCCGCCTGCTCCCTCTGTGTCTCCATCCCTCCCTCCACTGTGCAGACACAGACATTGACTGCTGGATCACAACCCCTTTACCTGAGTCAATAAAGTCCCTGCACAGAATTGATTTGGCAGGGGAAGAGAGTGGAAGTGGGGACAGGGTGGGGTGGGGGGTGGGGGGTGAGCAACAAGACTCTGAAATCCATAGATGGATTTTTGACTCTCAGTGGCCGGCGTTGTCAGTCATCCTCCTTTGTGTGCTGAGAAACCAGAGGGAAAAACTGACTCGACAGCAGAGGAGCAGACAGCGTTATCTATTGCAGACTGATTATACAGGAAGTCTGACTTTTGTAGATGAAGAAGAAGAAACAGCACAAACAGATAAAGATTTTCCTGTATCAGACATAACCACGCAAACTTATTTCTGCTTTGTCTCCATAGGAATTCAACTTTTATTTTGACTACATGTAATACTTTTCTGCAATTTAATGACATCTGATCCAGGGTGGGTTATTTTTTTTCAGGCTCTCTATAAGCATTGCAACGGAAACTGGCCGCAATGAGCGTGATGAGTGAGGAGAACAAGGTAAGGGAAAGTTAGACATCAGATGTAAACCACCTCCTCACCCCTCACACATGGCCTTGGCCTCCGTTACAGCTCTGAAAACATTGTTGGAGTATCCTGGGGAATAAATGAATGGTAGTCTGCACAGAAACCAAAACTAACATTCCCTGAAATTACTGTTGATTAATGCTTTGAGCACTTTGTCCTGTTCATGCATTTTATATTGTAGAAATAATGTCTCAAGTAATTCAATAGTGCTTTTTAAAAGTAGTTTTTAACTGTGACAAGCAAATACAGTAGTTAGATCTGTCTGAGACTGAGTCGAATTTAGAGAGAAACAACATGCCTAACTATTTGTGATGGAAACAGATCTACTCTTCTTCTTCTTCTCTCAAAACCAATGTGTTAGCCCGTCTCTCAGTGCTTCACAATTTATCTTGTCTGTAGCACTCAGGAGCCAGAGGTCTTTTTTTTTTTTTTTTAAAGGCTCAGTAATTTCCTAAAACAGCTGGGCTCTGTGGTGTTTAACAAAGGTTAGTCAAACAGGAGTAACCCGTGCATTTGTTGGGAACTATATTCTTTTGTGGATGAATTCACATTCAGAGCTATCACTTTTTCTTGAGATTATCTTTCAAAAGTGAGAATATTATTATGTCACTGATATTATTATATTTGAGAACTGGATATTTACATTCTCACAACAGCAGGAGCAAATATAGGTCAATGCATCCTTGTTGGTTTTGGTCTTTTAAAGCAATTTCTTGACAATAAGAAAAAAAATCCTTGAAAAGTTATGTATGAATACAAACCTATAACCACAGTACACTACCTGCTACCATTCACGACAGGGTCTTGTTTTGTTTGTGTCAACATAATAGCTCGGTGTATGTACAGTCCACATAGACAAGCTCTCTCCCCTAACTGCATGTAGCATGAAATGACTTCATGAGTGGCGACAGCTTATCTCTCCCTGTGGATGGGATCAATACGCTGGCGCTCTTGCTTTCCTTGTTGACGTGAAACCTCAGAGACCTGCTATCATATGCACTGTAGTCCACCTGCTTTGGGTAAACACGGCCTATCTCTCTGTGTCCCCCCACTCCCTCCCCCCAAGCAAGGGAGGGTGCTGGGACCGAGCTGTGGCTGCTTCTTCATATTTACCCTCCTGTGACTTGGCCTTATGCATAGAAATGTTGTCATGCATTTGTCTGGTTTTGTAGGGAGGACCGGGGAGACAGGAAGACATGGAGTCTGTGATATCAGTCCATCTCCGAGATGACCTATTGTGTAAACAGCAGGAACAACCTGTTGGCTGCAGGTGGCTTGTCGTCTTGTAGTAACACGGAGCAGCAGCTCATATGGGTGTCAACAAGTTGTGGAACTTAGTGATGATATCATTTTGGTTCTCTGTAGAGGAAAGTGTTTGGATGATGTCATTTTGCATGCTAGAGCCTCTGATAACAGTGCATGAAGGACAAGACCCAGTTCATTTAATCACAATTCAATATTGACACAACTGAAACAAATCATTGGTAACAAATCAAGTATTTAGCCATTTGAGTCACTTTGGTTTTTATTTAGGGACTGTAGGAAATTAGTGGAAGGGCCTGCACTTCATGTTTCTCGCTCTTTTTTAAATTAAAGTCTGCATTATTAATATTTTCTCCCCATGACTTCAAAAGAAACACCATCCCCCCAACATCTCTTAACAATGCAGTGGCGGTGACTTGGTTCACCTCCCTTAACCACAAATAATTAAATAATAATTAAAAGAGGAAAATAATTTAAGATAATGTAATCCTGTTTAAACATTTAACAGAATATTATTTTTACGTTGTGTTTCAGCAGCAAGTGAAATGAGCGACTGCCGATTTTATGGCAAGGAAATGGTGTGTTCAAAGCCAAAGTGTGTGGATAGTGTGCACATCCAACCACACTTAATTTTTCAAACTCCCAAAAAGCTTTATTCATGCAACATTCCAACCTACAAGGTCTTTGTCCTCTGCTGAGGAACTTTTTTGGGAACAATCCACGTTCACACGGATGTTTGTCAGACGGAGACCTTGTAGGTCGAATGTTGCATCAATAAAAACCTTTGGGAGCTTGCAAATAAATAATGTGTCCCGTTTACCAAATGTTCCAGCAACCCTCTATCATTGAACCAAAAGCCAATAAATGAAGAGACCTGCAACTGTCCCTGAATGAACTGGGCACAGACACCAGTTCTGAATCTTCAGATTTCAAATAATAAGACAAAATTTTTGATCAGATGATGTTACCCAACATACATCATGTTAACCAGGTGTGTTCGGACCTACCTCTAGACAACTGAGATAAAACATTTTCAAAAATCAGCAAAGTCAAGTTAATAACTGCCAGGAAATGGTTCAAGTCCACTTCTCACTGATTTTAAGGGCAGATGGAAACAGCTCTCACACTGGAGACTTGGTACACTCTTGTTTTACAGCTGATCTGATTTTACACAAAAGGTGATATATGTAAACAAAGCTTTACATGTCTTAGTTACAGATCGACTAACTGCGGAAAACTGGACAATAAAGTAAGTGTGTTCAAATCATGAGTACAGAACTGATCTTATCAGTAACTGGTCCACGGTCAATATGTTTCATGTCATTCATCAGTAGTAATTTGGCAACATGTGATACGCTAAATTTATTAGGACACATTTAACTTTACAGTCATTTACTGTAGTGATGTGGTGATTATATAGGCTGATGAAAAAAAACTGAAGATGTGCATGCTCATGCAAAATATGTAGTGAAACCAGGGTGGTATACTATCACTATGTTACAGCTAGTGTGCAATAAACAGAAATATAATTATTCTAAAATTAATAAAACTAATATTTATAAAAAGATATATAATGGATAAAAAAATAGAAAGTAAATGCAATATTTGAGTATATAAAATGTACATTAAATATACATATGCCACAATTTTGATATACTATACTATAAGATGAAAAAAATACCCCCACCTTGATTATTTATGATCATCAGATGATAGACACATTGCTCTTAAAAATCAATTATGATCAAAAACATTACTGCTTAATTTTCTGGCATCAGCAAAAAATCAAACTGTAGTGGAAAATGAGTCAACTGTATCAGAGTACAGTACATGAACTTCCAAAAGTCTGTTAAAATGTATGAGGATAAAACTGCAGAGAAAATCCCAGACGGGGCTTTTAGAGAGCTGTTGTGAAATCCCGACACCCTGCAGCATCAGAGCTTTCACCACCTAACTCCAGCCCAATTCTAGGCTCTTTGAGTAAAGTGAGAAGACTTGCTGAAATCCTGAAGAAAAATTATATCATAATTACTGTGGCCGCATTGAGGAGAGAGGCTCGCCTCAGATCCTGTATGCTCGGCTCTCACAATAGGTGGCCACTTTGCCCGTCTGAGAGGGATCCATATCACACAGACCATTGTGAAAGTCCGCACAAAAGCCGCGGTGAGAGATACTTCATTACTCGAGTGTTCGCAGATCAGTTTCTTTTGTCTGCTTTGGCCATCCACCATTTTACACCTCTGGAAAAAAAAAGTCACAGTTGACAAGTGAATTTCATTGTGACCCTGTGACCTTGTTGAACGTATACTGTCTGTTTACACAGACGTACATATGCCAACACCCTCTGTAAACACACATAAAGAGAGAAAAGCTCTTCTGCCTACAAGCAGAACATTTAACGACACTCACAGATGTCAACCAGAGTTTAACAGTTTGGGTGAGTGCTTACTAATTTATACGAGCACTCTGTGATTATGTTAGGCTTGTGCTTTCTGTGACTGTGGATTTGGATGAGGAATAGTTTTGGACTGAGGACAAAGTCTGAGGATGTTTTGGTCTGTTTATGTGTTGGATGGCTTTCTTGGCTCTTTCATGTCAAAACAGTGTCTCACAGTGTCTTTCAAGTCTCTCTCGGTTCTTGCTGAAACAAGAATTCAGGTCAAAATGCAGGAAATATTAAAATATCTAAAAAAAATAGCCTTTCTGCACTCCCTCCTTGCAACTACCATTTATTCAGAATGAAACAGGTGCTGAACACAAAGCACACAAAACTGTCTGTCTGACACACTGCTCATCTGTCATTGGAAGCTACTGAATTTCTACATTTAAAATTGCATTTAGTTTCCCATGCTGGAAGCACATGGTAAAAAGTTCTGAGTAGATTTCTCCTGTTTGAATTTGTCATCTTTGAATATTGAGCTTATTAATATCACTGATTTTTAGGACCTTAATTTATATGAATGCCACAATGTGCTGCTGCTATCCTGGTAGACTCTTCCTTACTGAGGTTTAAGTATAATGTGATGATGCTGTTGATCTAGAGGAATTTTACCTGATGATGGTCTAACCACATGCTGGAGACAAAATGAGTACAAGTGACAGACAGTGTGCTGGATTCTTTGGTTCCTTCTCAACTTTATAGTGTTAACTGATGTCACTTTGAAACCGTCAATAACAGCAAAATGTAATTAAATGAAACAAGGAAAGTCTATAAGGTCACATATACGACACTCAGACCAACACTTTGATGTGAATTTAACCTGGTTAATAGACTCTCCTCCTCCTGCTTAAATGTAATTTCACTGACTTAAACAACTGCCCAAAGAGGCACAGCGCACACATTAGAATGATTCAAAATTGTACTTCATTTGGTAGCTGTCTAATGTATCTCTATGGTTTACCAGTAACAGAAGCACAATGTCATCCTCTCTGTGAGTGATGATGACAAGACATTAGCCTGTCACAGCTGCTGTCTGTGTACTCTAGTATAAGAGTTGTATTAGTGTGGTCCTGCAGAGAATATGCAGATATCATATGGTTACATTAGTTTATACAGCTGTAGCGTGACTATTTTTTTTTCTTCAAGATATTTCAGAATTTAAGGCATTTCTCAAAATATCTGAGGAGTCACCATCCATCTCACATCCCATTTCAAAATCTAATTAATATCACATCACAACACAGGTAATTTTTGAGACCACTTTGGAGTACCCATCACTTAGTCATATCTGATGTTAACTAATAAGTTACCACTCATGTCAGCTATTGGGAAGTCTCAAAGATATCACAGAAGAAAATTTTGATAAAAGGATGAAAATAAAATGTAATGCATCTGAAGTAAATTCAGATTGAGTTGCCTCCTCATGCCCATCTCCTCATCCTGCTGAGCTGTGAACATTCCTGCACAGCTCAGCCTCTCATCCTGCTCCCACATCCTCCTCAGCAAATCCACACAAAGAGAGAGAGACAGCAAAAAGAACGGATCATATTGACAATTATTTCAGTGTGGCTGGCTCCGGGCAAATTAGATTGAATGGGCTGGAAAACAAGTTACATCATTCCAATTAGGTTATGATCAGTCACTGGTATGGGCAGTGGAGGCCACAGCGCAGGCCTCTTTGTACTGTACTGCAGATAGAGACGCACAGAAAGGAGACGGAGTCTAAGGCGAGAGACAGGCCTGGTGCTAATATCTGCCCTAACTCAATAGAGAGGCTGCCTCACTGTCTTGGCTGGTTGCTCTCACTCTGTCTGACTGACCACTCCATTAAAACTGCACTGACATGACCGCTGTGTGTAAGTGTGTGTGTTTGGGGGAGGGTTTATCAGACATAACCAAATTCATTTTGCAGCTGGGCCTCACATCAATCTATCTTAATTATCTGAATTTGGCATTAAACAAGCATAAATTGCAGTAACATTTGCAGCAGCTTTGACTGAGTGATGCATCTGTGTGTGTGTGTGTGTGCACATGTGTGTGCGTGTGTCGCAGTACGCTCGGGAATGCACGGTTTGCATATCTGACATTCTGTGCTGAATTCCCTGTTGTACTCTGGGTAAAGCCCGGGCGCCCTCTGCCCTACTGTCTCTCTCCACCACTGGGATGCGAATAATGGAGTAATTACAGGAAGCAAGGCCCGACCGCTAAACATTTTCCTAACCAGAGGATCTGGGAGAGGGATTCTCCATTTGAAGAGAGAGAAGAAAAAAGAAAGACACAGAGAGAGAAAGAGAGATCCAGGCAGCCGGAAAAGGAGTCTGCCTCTAATTTTCAATATCTGGATTAAAGATTAGCTATTCCTCCAACAGTTTGTACTGTAGCAGACTGAAGAACTGTGCATTTGTGTGCACGTGGATGTCCTGAAAGAGGGGAAAGGTGGTAGAGAGGGAGGTCTTGTCTTACCAAGGTCACTTTAAATCCCAGGTTTTCAGTTCCAACATGAGCAGCTCTCTTAAATCAAAGTGAATCATTAAATGTAAGGACAGCAGAGCGATGCCCTCACTGAGACATGATCTGGAGGAAATGTTGATTCATAGAAAAATAAATGGCAAAGATAAATGAGGTGGAAAACACAAAGGCGAGCAGCGGCTGCAGTGAACAGTAAGATTATCCACTTCACATGGTGGTAAATGAGCATGTATCTGCTGGAAATTGACTCTGTGCTCAAATTATGTGGAAATATATCTTTAGATCTCCACAAGGACAAAAGCATAAGAAACAAAAAACCTTTCTTTTTTTTCCTCACACAAACACAAATTCAGGACTGTTGTTGAAGCCAAATAATAGATTAACTGACTGTGTGTGAAGTAGAGAGTGCTACCTGTAGTGTGGAAACTAGAGAGAATTATCACCCGACTCTGCTATTCCTCCCAGCTTTTTAGATTTTTTGTGTCTTTCAGCCGATTGTTTTGGTTTTACAGCCTGCAACTTTAATGCTCACACTCACTCTTACCACTCTGGTTGTTAATCAACTTAATGAGGTGATAATATATCAGTGATGTGTTTACAGCTTGTTGCGCTGCCACCAAGAGGCTGAAAAATTTATTAGGTCAGCCTATGGTACAATTGGGAGGTATCCGTTGTTTACTTTCAAATTTATGCACATTTAAAATTGCTCTGCTACATTTTAAGGAGGAAATGTAAAGTGTACTTGAAATGAAATGGTACTTTTAACTCAAATATATTTACCAGCTGTAGCAAGTAACTGTGGGAATTTAACCTGGTTAATAGACCTCTCCTCCTGCTTAAACAATTTCACTGACTTCTAAACAACTGCCCAAAGAGGCACAGCGCGCACATTAGAATGATTCAAAATTGTACTTCATTTGGTAGCTGTCTAATGTATCTCTATGGTTTACCAGTAACAGAAGCACAATGTCATCCTCTCTAGGAGTGATGATGACAAGACATTAGCCTGCTCACAGCTGCTGTCTGTGTACTCTAGTATAGAGTGCCATTAGTGTGGTCCTGCAGAGAATAGTGCAAGATATCATATGGTTGTATTTAGTTTATACAGCCAGAAGGGCAATTATTTTTTTTTTTTTTCTTCAAGATATTTCAGAATTTAAGGCATTTTCAAAAATATCTGAGGAGTCACTATCCATCTCACATCCCATTTCAAAATCTAATTAATATCACATCACAACACAGGTAATTTGAGACCACTTTTGAGTACCCATCACTTATTACATCTGATGTTAACTAATAAGTTACCACTCATGTCACGCTATTGTGTCTCAAAGATATCACAGAAGAAAATTTTGATAAAAGGATGAAAATAAAATGTAATGCATCTGAAGTAAATTCCCAGATTGAGTTGCCTCCCTCATGCCCATCTCCTCATCCTGCTGAGCTGTGAACATTCCTGCACAGCTCAGCCTCCTCATCCTGCTCCCACATCCTCCCTCAGCAAATCCACACAAAGAGAGAGAGACAGCAAAAAGAACGGATCATATTGACAATTATTTCCAGTGTGGCTGGCCCGCAAATTAGATTGAATGGGCTGGAAAACAAGTTACATCATTCCAATTAGGTTATGATCAGTCACCGGTATGGGCAGTGGAGGCCACAGCAAAGCAGGCCTCTTTGTACTGTACTGCAGATAGAGACGCACAGAAAGGAGACGGAGTCTAAGGCTAGAGACAGGCCTTGGTGCTAATATCTGCCCTAACTCAATAGAGAGAGGCTGCCTCACTGTCTTGGCTGGTTGTTTCACTCTGTCTGACTGACCACTCCATTAAACTGCACTGACATGACCGCTGTGTGTAAGTGTGTGTGTTTGGGGGAGGGTTTATCAGACATAACCAACTATTTTTGCAGTTGGGCCTCACATCAATCTATCATCTTAATTATCTGAATTTGGCATTAAACAAGCATAAATTGCAGTAACATTTGCAGCAGCTTTGACTGAGTGATGGTCTGTGTGTGTGTGTGTGTGTGCATGTGTGCGGTAACGTAGCACGCTGGGAATGCACGTTTGCATATCTGACATTCTGTGCTGAATTCTGTTGTACTCTTGCAAGCCCGGGCGCCTCTGCCTCTACTGTCTCTCTCTCCCCACCATTGGGATGTTAATAATGGAGTAATTAAGGAAGCAAGGCCCCGACCGCTTAAACATTTTCCTAACCAGAGATCTGGGAGAGGGATTCTCCATTTGAAGAGAGAGAAGAAAAAAAGAAAGACACAGAGAGAGAAAGAGAGATCCAGTAGCCGGAAAAGGAGTCTGCCTCTAATTTTCAATATCTGATGAAGATTAGCTATTCCTCCAACAGTTTGTACTGTAGCAGACTGAAGAACTGTGCATTTGTGTGCACGGGATGTCCTGAAAGAGGGGAAAGGTAGAGAGGAGGTCTTGTCTTACCAAGGTCACTTTTTAAATCCCCAGGTTTTCAGTTCCAAACATGAGCAGCTCTCTTTAAACAAGTGAATTTTCATTAAATGTAAGGGACAGCAGAGCGATGCCCTCACTGAGACATGATCTGGAGGAAATGTTGATTCATAGAAAAACAACGGCAAGATAAATGAGGTGGAAAACACAAAGATATGAGCAGCGGTTGCAGTGAACAGTAAGATTATCCACTTTACATGGTGGTAAATGAGCATGTATCTGCTGGAAATTGACTCTGTGCTCAAATTAGGAAATATATCTTAGATCTCCACAAGGACAAAAGCATAAGAAACAAAAACCTTTCTTTTTTTTTTTCCTCACACAAACACAAATTCAGGACTGTTGAAGCCAAATAGATTATTAACTGACTGTGAAGTAGAGAGTGCTACCTGTAGGTGGAAACTAGAGAGAATTATCACCCGACTCTGCTATTCCTCCCAGCTTTTAGATTTTTTGTGTCTTTCAGCCGATTGTTTTGGTTTCCATAGCCTGCAACTTTAATGCTCACACTCACTCTTACCACTCTGGTTGTTAATCAACTTAATGAGGTGATAATATATCAGATGTGTTTACAGCTTGTTGTGCTGAAGCACCAAGAGGCTGGAAAAATTTATTAGGGTCAGCCTATGGTACAATTGGGAGGTATCCGTTGTTTACTTTCAAATTTATGCACATTTAAAATTGCTCAGCTACATTTTAAGGAGGAAATGTAAAGTGTACTTGAAATGAAATGGTACTTTTAACTCAAATATATTTACCAGCTGTAGCAAGTAACTGTGGTGGAAGAAGTATTCCCTCACTTAAGTATCTGTACTACACTCACTAATGTAAAAGTACACGGCACAGTTTAGTTAAATTAACAAAAGTAAAAGGACTTAGTAAAGGAAATTGGTCTGTGAGTGTAATACTATTTTATTTTTGGATTATTATTAGGTTACCATTACTGATTCATTGATGTTTTACTAGCCTTTTACTTTAAGGAATTTATATATTGGTGTCTTCATAAGTTCATCAAATGCAAAACACTTTAAGTAACTATAGCTGTCAGATGAATGAGGTTAAATAAAAAAGTATAACATTTGCCTCTGAAATATAATGGAATAGAATATCAAGTGGTATGCAATGGCACAAAGAAGTAAAGGTATTGTCAGCACCTAAAAAAACTAAACATGTATTCCATCTATCTGCTGTACACACACAAGAGTCCTGCCATATCAAATGTCTATACTTCAGGGACCCTGTCCAGCTCTAGCCCTCTATTAGTCACACACACACACACACACACATACACTCTCAAAGCTCATGCTCTCTGACCCTGGCTGTGGTGTTCTGCAGGGCTAAGGGGTCTGCCCTGGGTGTCAGTGTGTTTGTGTGTCTCTGGATGGGTCATAAAATGCTGGACACTCTCTCTCCCTCTCTGCACCCGCTCTGCTCTTGAATGACCCCTGAGGACCCAGAGGTGGCATTTCCCCTCTGATTAGAGCTAAAAATACTGAGGCTGCTCCTGGAGCCATGGCCCCTGGGCGACCATGATGGAGGGAGGAAGGAAGCAGTTTTTCCTGCCCTCCTCTCTCCTCGTAACTCATCTGTCATCCCTCTCTCTGCTTCAGTCTCTCTCATTCTGTCTCTTTACTTATTTCACCACAATTTTTTCTCCGATGGAAAACTTTTACGGACAAGCAAAAAAAACCAAGAAAAAAACATGAACCCACTTCACCTCTCTCAGGACAGGAACACTCATGACATGGAAAACTCTTTGAAACCAACAGTGTAACAAATGGCATTTGAACCGACAGTAAACAAGACCATAAAAACAAGGTGGAGGGGTGGTGGGGGGGTGGTGGGGGGGCTGATTTTAACCTCTGGATTGGATTTGAGCTAATGTGCCATTAATGCTCAGACACATTCATATAAACACGACATTAGCGCGTTCATTACTCAGTCCAAATAAGAAAAAAAAAGTTGGCTTACCTTAGCATGTGGCTAATCGTCTCCTACTCTGAGTAAATACCGAGTTTGTAGACGTGAATTAAAAGATTTCCCTCGTCAAACAGGATGGCACAGCGTGACTCCAGGACACAGCTTAAAAAGGGAGAAAACAAAATTTTCACTAGGTAAGCAAAACATGATTAAAACAGAAAACAAAATGTAATTACTTGTGCATACTTTTAGGAAAGGACTTATTTAGCAGACATGACAAAAACATCCTCTTGTGCTGTATAAAAGATCACATCCATGATTGGATTACTTGTAAAATCTAATCTTTTGGGCTCTTTAGTTTGAATAAATGTTTGTTGTCATATCTCCTCATGTGGGAATGCTTAAGTAATGTAAGATACAAGGCTGAAAGCATGTGTGTTGAAAGAAAGATTTCAAAATAAATGATCTTTTATTAAAGCAATTTATCTCACTGGCCCACACACTGAAATCCCACATACAAAAAATAATCATGGACATCTTAGTAATTCTTGTTGACTGCTGGCTTTATGTTGAAGCCGTGCACGCAAGAGCTGCTGAAGTGTGATAAATGCAGGGATTAGTGGAGTGATTTGATTGACATGTTTACAAGAGAGCAGGTGCATTAAAAAGACAGTGATTCTGTGATTGATTTTATTGAGCGTCAGCGCCCATCCTAAAGTAACAGCTCTGATCCACCTTTTTCAAACCAACAGACTGCTGGGCGCTTTGAGCTGTGGGGCACATGGGAATAAACAAGTGGAGGATGTCACCCAATCAGGGGATGGGCTTTGGGGACATGTTATATGATGAACGCATTTTATGTATATATATAACTGACATTCATTTTCTATTTTAATTCTAAGAAAATTGCCAAACCAAAACACATAACAAGAAAGAAAGAGAATAAAAAGACAGAATTCCACATCATACAAACAGACACTCTTACAAAAACATAAATATTATTTCTGACATTATGAAGACTTTGTTCTGTTGCCAGATTTTCTCAAGCAAATATAGGCCTACCTCTCTGCTCTACCCTCACCTCTTCATAATCATTATTTCATAAGAAGGTTTTTGTGGGTTGTAGAGGGTTGTTCAGAAGCTTAAAGGGGAATTCCACCAAATTTACACTTCAAAGTGTGTTTACAGTGTTAGGGAGCACTGCTGCATATGTGAAAAAAGTTGTATAAAGCCCTTTGTGTTTCCAGAGGGAGGTGTGTGAGGTCTGATGAATGTCCTCAGGTAATGTCACTTGAGTCAGTGTTGGCTGGGGCAGAGGACTACAAGTCAAAATCTGAGGATGCAGTGTGAAGTGAGCTTGTATCAGAATAAGAATCAGAAAAACTTGATCGAACCTCACAAGGCAACTGCTTTGGCGAATGTTGTGTTTCACCGTAATGTGTCCTCATGACAGCCTGTAAACAAAGAGGAACCAAGGGCAGAGCCTTTGGGAGCACCACAGGTCAGGTGGGCCACTGAAGAGGAGGCAACTACTGAAAAAGTTCTGTTTGACCCACATGATTTTAAACTAGTCTGATGCAGTACACCTGAGGACAACATATTTAATCAATTGACAGCAGATATGAACTTTTCACTTTCTGTGTTTTATTCAAGATATAAACTGAATTGATCAAAATTTAACTTAAAGTGGAATATGCCAAGGAACTGAGCGCACAGTCACGATTCCAGCTGCTCTGCTTTTGAATATGAATCTCACAATGATGCTTTTGGACCAGGTTTGCGTTATAAATCATGATAATTATAGTTTTGGTTATGCTAAGCTGCTTTCTGACTCATTTTCACACATGTGATATTTCTCTTTTAAGACCTTGTTAATACCTATGAGTCATATTTCCAGTTCTTCAACAAACTGAAAGCTTGCTTTGTCAGAGAATGAAAATGTAATATACAGTAGGCTCCTCTGTAGATTGATTTGTGACTGCAGAGCTGACTTGGCAGGTCAAATCCAGGCCAAAACGCAGTAAGTTCTTTTTTAAGTAAAAACTTTAACATAAAGGTGGCTCCTATTATGGCTGAGGCTGGAGCTGGAGAGAACTGCTCCCTGAAATATAAATTAATGTTTACTGCTTTTTTTTATCTTTACACACAAGTTCTCTCTATCTGCCGCTTCCTTGTCTGTGCTGACTTTTTCTCAAACCATTTTTCTCATATTGGATGTCTGTCTCTTGTTCTCACTCCTGCTCGCGTTCACTTTGTTCTCTCTTTGCCCTCTCTCTGCTGCCGCCTCAGCTGCGGTTCATATGATCTCTCAGTTACAGTGATAAGTCGATTTTGTAATTCGCTGTGTTTTCAAAGCCATTATTACAGCTTATTTATATTTTGAAGCTGACTCCTGGCCTCGCCATGTTAGAGGACAATTACAAGAAAGCCCATTTTGTGGAGCCCTGTCTGGTGCTGTTAGGAAACGCTATAATAAATCATAGGGGAGACAGACCAAGTGGATAATAGCTGGAGTCACACACGCACACATGCACACACATATTATGTTGATTCCCTTCTTTCTCACATACACACAAATTGTAGTGAACTGCAAGCAATACACTTACGGTTTTGGGAAACTGGCACATTGTTCCTCTTATTGGTTAAGTAATGAGAGTATAAACAATGAATTTGTTATATCAGTACCAATATATTTCTGATAGAACCTCGACAACTTGCCCACTCTCAGAAGTTAGAAGGATTAGAAATTTGCTATGGTACAAAATAACAAACCTCTAGCAGGCTCTAATTCTGTTTTTTCAGTAGCAAATGAATGCGGTTGTGATGCACACAATAGTAATTACACACATGCTTATTAGCATTTTGGACTTTTTCTTAAACACATGCTATTTATTTACTGCGTTAACTGCTTGCATGTTCAGTTGATAGTTATTTTGTAGTGTCCACTATAACATATGCTATTAGACATTTTGAAATTCTAATAAAGTCAAATGATAATTGTAGTCATTCAAAAACACTCCCATTAAGTTTTCCCAGCATGGCAGCACATGCAATATGTTATCATTCTTGTTGATTTCTCCCATGTCCATGATATCAACCCACACCCTCATCTAATGTTATCTTTCTAACTTTTTAGTTGTCATCTCCTCTGTCTAAAAAAAACTGTCCTGTCTTGTTTTGTCAGTGGGTAGAAACCCTGACAGGCCTCCATCTGTCAAACTGGTTTAAGAATAACCTGAAATGGAACATTTTTACTTCAGCTCTCTAGAGGCATTTAAATCAAATTGGACAACAATATTATCTAATAACAAAAGACTCACCGTAGTGTGTGTTAAACAAGTGTCATAAAGGCACCAAGAGGCATTACATGAATGACTGTGGTGTCTGCGTTCTAATCACCAAACATTTAAACTGACCACCTGTCCCATCTCATTAACCCCTGGCTGTATTCCTCTCACATATCTGTCCTGCCACATCCCCAAAGCGACAGCATCCGTCTAGGAACAGAGGCTGGTTTTTTCTCCTCCGGGACAGGCTGGTGCCAGGGAGAGCGCTGTGGGTAAACCTCTCACTCCCCCCCAACACCCCAGCAAACAAACCACAAACAAACCCGCCGGGGCCCCAGGCACCAACACAACCACCGGCCCCAGCCCCTCAGTCTGCCTGAGTCAGCTGGCTGTCTGTGTGTGTGCAATTGTTTGGGTTGAGTAAAAAAAAAACAAAAAAAACCTTGTATGTCTGTACAGGGTTTTTCATTAAAACGTCATGGGCACAGATGCTATTCTATCTTACTGCAAGGTTAGCTCTTGGGCTAACCACCTTGGAATAATGCAGAATAATATGTGTATAAAATTCTGTGGCATTTCATTCAGAATTTCTTGAGACCGTAAAAATCACAAATGTGAACCTCATGGCAGCACTAGATAAAAAGCCAGGAGATCACCAGAGTCAGTAAGATTCATGCTCTGGAAACCATAAATGTCTGTATCAAATCCATCCAGTAGTTGTTGAGGTATTTCAGTCTGGACCAAAGTGGTGGACTGACAGATCAACATTCATAGAGAAATGCTGCTGGCTAACTAAAAATGGTGTGGGGTTTTTTTTTTTTTTTCAAACTCTGTGACTCTCAAACTTAAAGCTAAACCAAGAGCATCTGTGGTTAAATAAAAGCTGAATTACAGTAGGTGTTGAGTTTACACTCTGCTCTACTGTAGACCAATAAAATACCAGGTCCCATTACATGCCTTTCATGAGTATCGGTATATATCTGAAGGGGCGTGTGGACATGTCACTGTAAACTTGATAGCATGTCCTCTGTTATCAGAATGTCCGGGAGAAGTTTGTTTAGTCTGACTGGTTTCTCAGCACTATTTCAGGGTGAGTCTAGTAAGTCTTTTTACTGTATATTACAGAGGACAAATAAAATGTAATTATGCATCACAGTTAAAAGGCCACCAACAGTGTTGCCCAGGTGCAGTAAATATGTCACTGTGTGCTTATTTTATATGCTTAAAGTTCTTAATTTATCCCCAGAAATAATCACAGAAACTTTCCAACTTTGATATTTCCTGACATCTATTTTCATTCCTGATTCAGCTGCCTGCTGGATCTTCAAAGTTTAAGAGAGGTTGCTAAAGCAGGGAAGCTATTTTTAAATGAGTTCTTGGTTTGGGTTTGTAATATGATGACATCTTACAGTACACACAGTTGCTTTTCTTCACAATGTGTGAACTGTGAATTGTATCTGTACATGTCACGACTAGCAAAGAGACACAACAAACGGTGATTAGCTTTAAGGAGAGGGGAGGATAATTAATAGAAATTACCTCTGACAGTTACTCAAAACCATTTCTTATGAAGTCAGCACAGAAAAACACTCCCAGGGTGACACACAGCTGCAATGAGTGGCATGAAATTAAGTAGTACATGTATACAGTTGCAGTAGTGAGTGCCTAAGGAAAATCCGGGGATGGTACTTCCTGAGGAACAAAGGATAGCACCGACCTGTAATACAAAATTAATGCATCTGAGTCGGAGTGTTTCTGACATTTAAGCAGAATAAACAATTAGACAAGTTTTTCTAAACACACACGCCCACACACTCTTTGTCTGTCCATATGAAAGAGATGGGCACACAGCCAGACGCAGACATCACACCCACACTCCAGTGCCTGGGGGGTGAGAGGGTGAGGAGGGATTTTGGAAACTAATGTTCGCTTGGCCCATCTAATGAAGCATTTCATACACGGCCCTGGGAATGCCGAACAAGCATGAATCATGCAGCAATTAAACCATGCTCCAACATCTACTGGAAAATAAAGAAATAATAAAATGCTGCTGCTGCACGCTCAAACTGGACTGGACTTCAGAAAATGTCCATGTGTGTGAAAGAAAAACAGTGCGTGCGAAATCTGATGTGTATGTTTTGTGCATTTCTGTTTACAGTATTTTTTATGAGGAGGTGGAGTGCAGAAATAAGTTGATAATAATTACTTTGTGTATGTTGGATGGGAGTTGCCACAAACTGGCTGCCAAAAACATAGAGAACCATATGAAAGCCAGTTAATGTATTTTGTACACTTACACAATCATTCAGTTTGTGAGAAAGCTAAGCAAAGACATCTTCTTTATTTATTTAGGTTTGGTACATGGAACCCTCAGGTATAGAAGTACTTTATAGCTAGTTATAGAGCTAAATAGTTACAGCAGCATGCTGACATGCTCACAGTGATAATGCTTACATGCTAATGTTGAGCAGGTACATTGTTTATTATTGTTTTTTTTTTTTAAGATAGCATTTAGCATGTTAGCATGCTAACATTCACTAATTAGCACCAAACACAAAGGTCCAGCACAGATTTTATTTCCCTCCTGTGTGTGTATAACCTCTCATAGCTCTGTATGTAAATTTGGATGTGCGGTCCCCCGCTCACGATTGGCTCCAGTTGGGGAGGTGTGGACACCCTTCGTTTCAATGACTGCCCTCTTCTCCATGCTATGTGTTTCCTAATTGGAGGATTCCGGACCAGCGCCACCAATCCTGGGGAAGCAATTGGGGATTGAAATTTATTTAAGCTCCGGCAGCCTGTCTGCTATGGTTATATCCATGGTAGGTATATGAGTGCTTACAACGCTGTATTTTTGGTTTGCTAGTCAATTAGTAGTGAGGCTTTTATTTTCCTTTTTGGTTGTATTTAGTTTAGCTTAGGGATAACTCTAGTTTTCAGAGTCTTCTTTTGGTTATCTTTGTTTCTTCAGCCCTCTTCTGTGTAGTTCCGCCTCACCTCCTTTGTGTTTGTACCTTTCTGCCAAACTCTCTAATAAATAACTTACTCTTACTGATACCATCTGGTCTTATGTTGCTTCCCTTTTCCCTCTGGTGAGCCATGGTTTGTAACAGACCTGATAATTGATAACTGCAGAATACAATAAATTATAATGTATCACAAGGGAACCATGAATATGTTCTCCAAATACAACAGTAATGGTCAAGGTTTTTGAATTAAAAAAAATAAATCAGAGGATCTCCAAAGTTGGTAGGTTTCATTCTGGGAAGCATGAATGTCTGAAACAAATTCCATGAAAATCTATCCAACAGTTGTCAACATATTTCAGTCTAGACCAAAGTGGTGGACCAACCAACCACTGTGCTGTGCTGAGTAGAGTGTAGTACGTACAGTAGTAAGAGGCCAAGTTCACATTCAAAGGAAATTCAAATCTGCCACATTCACAGGAAATTGTTGTGCTGAGCAGGGACTCATAGGATGCCATGTGTACCATTGCATTTACCCAATTTAAATTTGGAGCATTAAATATTTTCCAATTGAGGCTTGATATGTTTGGTATATGAAAAATTAAAAGTCACTAACAAACATTCCCATACTTAAACTTACATTATATATTTACCCAGATCTGCCAAGATATTCAACCATTTCTCATGTTTAAATTGTTGGTTCATTTATAAAAGTATGACGCGCCGCATTCATGCAGCAAATATTTGCAGAGTTTGTGGAAATATTTCCACAAATACTCTTTGCCCTTAAATTGTTTTATGAAAACCAAACAGGACATAAATACACCATTTTTATACAGATGTTCAATATTGTTTATACTGTTAAATATACAGTTGTTATTTCCACACTCTATAGTTGACAGTTAGTTCCTCCAACTCTCAATCACCACCTATTTCACCATGGAAGGAACAAATCCAAATTCAGCAATCCCATTTTCAGAAAATAAAGACGGATCTGTTTCCAGTGAGAAAACCCAAAAGGCCAGATCAAGTCTAACAATAATGAGGGGAGTTTTCAAGTGTAGCAACAGCAGGGCTGTTTTGAGAGAGAACATTATGATTGCATTAGATGAGCTGGCAGTCCAGAGTCAGCACTTCACTGTGGTTTTTGTTGCTCTGCGACCAAACCTGTTTACAACCTCAATCTCGGCTTCAACTGCGAGTCAGTGTGTGAGATCTAAACATAAAGGTTCTGCAAATCAAACCAGCCAGGCATTTATTCAGCCAACTCACTGTGTATTGTTCCTGAGCAATTACACGTCCATCCTGTGTAAGACACAATGGAACCAACACAAACAGAAATCTGATATTCCTATGAGTGGTTCACTGTCCATTCAGCCTGAGAGGGAGAGAGGGAGGGTGTGTTCATGTGTGTCAGGAGGGTGTGTGAGTGCAGAACAGGCATTTTCAACTCAACATTATATTTCATTCCACAAATGATCCCTGTTTTCCTCCCCTTAAAGAGGAGCTCTAAGAGGAAAGGAATGCAGGACTATCTTATCCAGCAGCTATTAGTTGCTATAGTTTTATGATGACATGGAGGGAAATAGACGGAAATCGGACGCCGCCCCACTGGATTATTGATAATTGGGAAATATTTACGGTGCTCCTTGGCGGTAATGGGTCAGCTTTATTTACCTAGTGATAAGACTTTATTGCTTTTATGGCAGGCAACTAAAGCAATTACCAGTGCTAGGGCAAACAACCTGCTGGTCCCTCCCTGTGTGTGTGTGTGCGTGTCTGTGTGTGTTGTCAGAGTGGCCACAGACTTCAGCTCACCTGCCAAATGCCATCTGTCTTCTCATATGATTAGGACTGACATTTCACTTAGTGGTTCATGAAAATCAAATTTTATGGATTTCTTTAATGTGCAAGCTTCTTCAGCTGGTTCCATGGGCTATTTATATTGTTATGAGTGTTTTTCCTTGGTTTTCATTTTCTCCATTGCTCATTCGGCTCAGAAAGACATTCTGAGATGCTTTTTTTGTCTCCACAATCTGGCTGATTTTGAGCTTCTAAGTTTATTCTTGAGCTTGGAAATCAACTGTAGCAACGTTCTGTGCCGTGGAGTCACCTGGATATACCAAAACCAGTTCAGTTTCAACAGAATGCAGCTCTTGCTCTAAGTATGTGTCACTTATGGCTTTGACTTATAGGCAGTTATATGTTTGTCTATGGGCTTTTTCTCAAGCAAACCCCTGGGGTACGTTACACACAGTTCCTGCCTGCCTCTCTGGCTGCAGACGTGTGTTTCATTTTAGGTTTAATGTGTTTGCGAGGAGCAGCAGTGTCACACTCAGCTCTGCTTAGCTCAGCTCAGGAGGGCCACTCAGCCCTTAAGTGCTCTCCCGACCACACTAATGCACCCAACATATTTTTAGACAGTGGGTCTTTTTCGGAAAGCTCCTCTCTGATGTATAACGAGGGCTGGGTCAGATAAATATTTAGATTTCAATCCACACGATACCCATCCATCCATCCATTATCTATACTGCTTATTCCGTTAAGGGTCACGGGGGGGCTGGAGCCTATCCCAGCTGTCATTGGGCGAAAGACAGGGCACACCCTGTACGGATCACCAGTCCATCGCAGGGCCAACATATATAGGTAAACAACCAGTCACACTCACATTCACACCTACAGGCAATTTAGAGTCACCAATTAACCTAATGTGCATGTGTTTGGACTGTGGGAGGAAGCCAGAGTACCCGGAGAGAACCCACACAGGCACAGGGAGAACATGCAGACTCCACACAGAAAAGCCCTGGGCGAACTGGGGATCAAACCTGGAACCTTCTTGCTGTGACAGTGCTAACCACTGTACCACCGTGCCACACGATACCCAATCACCACAAATATCTACTGTCCTTATGGTGGCGAGACCCTAATAAACACATGGCCAGTTGAAATGGTCCCTCCATATTAGCCAATTAATTTTTCTCAGGAGTTGACACAGTACACAAAATATGACTACTTCCATCTGATTTCTTAAAATCAAGGATAATGATAACTACTGTCTTTCAGTGAGTGAACGAACCTCCCAGTTCTTCATAGGGACACAGATGCAGTATTTTTCTAGGAGTGAACATGACTGAGGCAGGTGGGCTTTAAAACAAAGACGGTGTAAATGTGTGAGCCAGTTAGCGGCTCCAGCAGAGCTATGCGAGGCCTCCAGACAGGCCCGCGTTGATGTGAAAGTGTTGCCCCCTTCTCAGTGACCCTGGAGCAAGGGGGGAGAGCCAGGAGGGGCAGGCGGTGCACGCCAAAGGCCCAGGATTTGATGGTTATCTGTGGGGTAGGGTTACAGCAAGCAGTAAGGGGGCGTTGGAGGGTGGTGGTTACTGGGAGTCTCCCCCTTTGCTTTCTTGTCTGCTCACAGAAGGAGCCACTGTTCCTCCAGGGGTCTGTGGTCTCACCTCACCTCCCTGCCACACAGCTACAGTCTGCTCCAGGGAAAAGAAGAATCTGCACCAACTGCTGCCTCCAATCAAGCCACCAAGCGCCACTTGTCTCACACTTAGACAAATACAGACAAAAAGATTAAAAATGACTGTGTTACAAGCCGCTCAGTCTTGAATTAAAAAATGTAAATGTATTTCATTTGCAAGTGCAGATTTACCACTGGGCGTGCACTACATATGGCAATTTTCTTTCACTTAAAGACAGCCACTGATTTTACACATCAAAGTCTATTTACAGGTCTTGGAGGGTACCACTAAAAAGTAGTATTTTTTGTCTCCATAGGGTGCTGTGCAAAATGTCTGTAAGTAGTGTTACTTGCCACCATTGAGCTGAAGACTGCGAGTTTGAAAAATGAAATGTGGGTGTGGAGTTAGTAAGAGGTCAGCTTGTTACCACACCTCTGTACCCTGCTCCTCATCTCTGCTGCAGGCTAGAGGCTCCAGGCTATATTAGCCACTACTAGCATAACACACTGTAGCATTGAATCACTCCAGGCTTTGACAAAGGAGAAGACTGTGTGGAGTTAAGTACGTTTTATGATAGTAAGCAACCAACAGAAAATTATCACCAGACTCTGCAGGTCCCTGTACAGAGCATGTTAGCATATTTCCATTCATTGTTTTGGTTTTCCAGCCCACAACTTAACCGGTTTTTCACTCATTGCTCTTATTAGTGCCACATGGCAGACAAAGTTAGCAACTAGCTGGTGAACACAAGAGTGGCATTTTGCAGCTAAAGAGACAGATGGAAGCTAAAAGGAGAGTGAATATTGGTCAGAATCACAACTCTAAATCATTGCATTAACACGGTTGCGGTTATTGTGAAAAATCAGTTAGTTAATGCAGGTTTAGGAACTGAGATAAAAGTCCTGTGTTTAGATATAAACCATGCTCTCCCTTCAGTGTCCTGAGTTTTCAAAGAGGTTTATGGGCCTGAAATTTCACAAGCATTCCATTCTTAAACTTCACTGGAAACTTGAACATTACTAAGAGTTTCCACGTCACAGTGGCAGCATTTACACGGGACTGAAGTAAAATATTTGACCCCGCACTTAGGTTAATATACTGAATCTAAGCATTTCAAAAGGTTTTATGGGTGAATACTAGATCAACTAGTTTGTTAGGATGTGTATTTTCTGCAGCAGAGGCTCAGACAGAGCGTGCTGGGGCATGTCTGGATGGCCAGTAGTCAGTGGCGTCTTCCTCATCCTGAGAGCGACATGTTATCACCTCTACCATCACAGCTCTCCTGAAACTGCAATCTGGTAGAAGAGGGGGGAGGCTGCGGGGTGAGGAGTGTGTGTGTATTACGTGTGTACTACATGGGAACTTCACATGGCCACACAAACAAACATAAGCAGATTTTGGACATCTGCCTCTCAAAGAACCCACTTCTTCCGGAGATACCCTGCAATATATATATGACCAACCCTTCATTATTCAGGTTTTTACTTTTAACCAGTCAGCACAAACCTTACTAAAAACCCTAATCCTACCCAGTGTAGGTGTGTGACTTGTATGATATAAATGATCTTACTTTGTAAATATATGACTCAAAGGTGTAGATCTCTCTCTCTCTCTCTCTCTCACACACACACACACAAACACACAGGCTAGTGCTGTGACCCGTAAGCCAGAACTCATGACCAGAAGTCAGTGATCTAATAAAGCCTGTGCTGCTTGACTGGTCTGGAAGTGACTGGAGGTGGCATAAAGGCCATCATCCCATTGACCCACATTCCACTTTATATAACAACATTTACTCTGATGACATTTACAGCAGCCTGTTAACATCAACACGCAATCCACTCCTGCCCCTGAATGATCCTGCTTCCACTTAATTCACAGTTAGAGTAAAAAAAAAAAAAAAAAAAACATTCTTCACTCCTAGTGCTTGCTCTCATTATGCACTGGAGAATGTTGGGGTTTTGCCAGGGCCCTGTCTTATTAAGAGAGAAATATGGGGAAAAAATATCCATCATATCTAGACTGTGACTCAGGAAGTAGACTTAGACGACAAGTGTGATACTGTAGCCAGAATATGTCCTGGCAGCGATACAGAGAGTGTGTATAAATCTAATCTGTCTTATTGTGGTACATGGAGCCAATGGTTAACCAGCCCGTTGTTCAGCAATAGCCCTCAGATAGACCAGGCTTGCAGGAAGCTGATTAGATACACTTAGAGTAAATACAGAACCAGGCCAGTGCTCTCTGGCACCGAGCTGCAATTAGACTCTCAATTATCATATTAAAAACACAAGGAAGGAATGTGGCTCCTATGTCTATTTTCAGCTATGTGAACGTGTTGCTATCTGGTGGATACTAAAAGGCTGAGCTGACGTTACTGTACAACTGTTGACTTTATCATGTCATTGTCTAAGGATGAGGATTTGGAAAATTACACTCTCAGTTGTGCAAATTGTTATCTGACACTGATAATAATGGTTTTATAATAACAGTGCAGTACTTGTGTGGTTTTGTTATCAAATAAAGTGAAGGATTATACTGTATTTGATCGTGGGGCATTTTTACAGCAGTGAGGGAACAAGAGAGCTGTGGTGGCTTTATAGGACATTACAGAAGAGGGTGTGGTGTTGTTTCTGTACTGGAGAGGGAAGCTGGTGGAGCTTTGGTACCTTCAAAAGAAATAAGCTAAAAGTCTATGAGCTAAGGTCATCTTAAGCTTGGGCAAACCTGAAGACTACCTGAAACCTACAAAGACTGGACAAACCCCACATTGTTTCCACAGACGGAGCAGAAACCTTTACTGAAACCGAAAGACTGAGGAAACTAGACTGCACGCTGAACAACTGGTCAGTAACAGCTGGAGTTCTGGTGGTAGACAACCTGCGGGAACACCAATTGTTGTGTGTTCTTGGACTAAGACAAACATGGATGGCAACCAGCAGATTGTACGGTCCAACTTGGTCCCATCAGTCATCAAGCACAAATCATATTCATAGTTGGCTCAACAGCCATAACGTGTGCCCCCACCTTTTGTATTCAGATTGCTTTGGGAAACAGGCCCTGAGCTTTTAGCCTCTGAAATGATGGATATTATTCATTTTGTTTGGTCGGGTACTGATTATTTTTTGCCCAAATTTTGCAACAAATGTAAAAAAATAAAGTATAACGTTGAAGCAGTGCATTCCAACAAGGCCAGATCAACATACTAGGAGCCCCTGGGGAAAAAAATGTGACCCTCTTGTTTTTCCCATTATGTGCAGATTGTGTATGTACTTTTTAATTAAATTATCACAAACTAAATTCCATGTTAAACTTGAAGCCTTTGGGTCCTCAAATGGTCCATTTTGCTTCATTACAGTAGTAATGAGAAGCCCAGAGCCTGAATTGATTCTGCTGCATCATTTAAATCAATAACCATGCTACCTAAGTATGCATGTTGTTTGTGATCTCTATTACTATCTCCAATGTAGAGTTGTAGCTCTTGCAGAAGCTTTTCCAGCCTAACAAGAAACAGTTGAAGCCTTATTTTTAATTTCAGTATGTGCACTCATGTCCTTTGGGAGGTCACCCATGCCTGCAGCTAGTCTTGTTAGGAGCCCAACCTTCAACCCCCCTGGCAGTCTTGTTAAGATCTCTCCCCTCTTCCCATCCCTAGGGCCTCTGGTCCCCATGGCTTGACCTGCCCTGCCACTTTTCTGCCTCATCTCCTTTCCTATCACTCTCCTCTCTGACCTCTCTGTCAGACTGGACCACAGGTCAGCAGTCACTGGGATAATAGCCTTGAACACTGCAGGGTGCAAAAAAGAGAAGAGAAGAGAAGAGAAGCATGCCTGTGATGCCTGCACAAGAGACAAGAAGGTGACTGAGCTTCTTCCTCTGCCTCTGGTGTGTGTTAGTACTTACTGTGTGGTTTACTTGGTGGCAGCAGGACTACATTGAATGTGTTCCCCAGATGTCCCTGTGTGAGTCGAATGAAGGAAAGCGAGGGAGTGCAAACAGGAAGTGGAAAGCATCACACAAGGTTTGGGAGACATCCTCCCATTCCTCAAACGGGGCTCAGCTAATTGGCTTGGCGGGTTAAAGGCTTTTAGCACATGGAGAGGCTAGAGACCTCCCGATAACACCGACTCAGCAGATCCTTCAGCGGCATTACTGGGAGATATGACAGCTAACCACATTGCCACTCAAACACTCACACAGTCGCATCGCAAACACCAATCATAGCTGTCTAACAGCGAGGCAATGTCAATTATTTTCATGTTTGTTTTAACTGGCTCCGACTCCCCCCAGACAGTTTCCATGTCGGGCCGGGAGCTATTCTCTTTTCCCTCTCGGTATTTTGTGAGCCATCCAGGGCTCCTAAATTAGACGCTTCAGACTGGTTTTACTGCGGCCTATCATCTCCTCTTGGCATTGTTGCAGATGTCAGGCCTCGTAGCCCTGTTCTGCTGGGATGAAGCGATACTTTTGGAGGATTCTCTCTCTCTCCCCGTTTAAACTTCATCATTCTTTTGGTTCTGAAGCCACAGCAGCTGTTTCAGTAGGCACTGAGTCCTGCGCCTGAAATGGACTTCCAGGATATGGTCTCCCCACCAAGAAATCTTTTTCCTTCATATGACATATCCATGCAAACCCTCACTTTGGTATTGTTCCCACTTATAATATCCCATCTGTCATGTCTAGGGCTTAAGTGCTAATTTGGAGGTGGCAGTGAATGATGAGCTGGAGATCAGAATGGAAAGGAAGGAACTTCCTTGCATCTGCCTAAGCACTGTGATTATAACTTGTCATAAACAACAACAATAGCAAAACAACAATTTAGGCATATGCATAAATCTCACCGCTTGGCTTGCATCGTTGCGGCCAGAATATGGCCACAGCAGATTGCGGCATGCACAGTGTGAGGCACAAAGTTAGAAACTAAAAAACAGAGATAAAGAGCAGAGTGGTAGATAGAGGTGAAAGATGGAGGACTAGAGGTGAAGAGGCAAGAGGACAGAAGATAGAGGTGGGAGCTGGTGGAGATAGAGAGATAGAGATAGAGAGGGAGAGTAGAGTAAAAGAGGGGATGAAGGAGCATGAAGAGGAGGAGGTGGTACAGGGAAGGCAAGGGGAAGCAGGATACTGCTGCTACTGTCAGTCTGTAGAAGCTCAGTAACACCTCCCAGCAGAGAGTCTTTATCTCCAGAGCCCCCCCAACCTGATAAGGACAGCTGCTACTTTCAGACATGTTCATCTCTGCATGCATCAAAGTCACAAACATGCACAAGCATGGATATGTGCACATACACACCATGTATACTGCTTACAGGGTGTCACCAGGTATAATCTAATATTTACCTGAACTCGCTTTATTACTGGGCATCATGAAAAAATCATTAAGAGCCAAACATTTTTTCAAAGCATTACACTAGCATGAGCTATTGAATGTTTTTATAAGACTCCCATGAAATGTTTTTAAAAAGTGTGGGAAGACATGAAATATTGTCTCTTTTTTAAAATCATGCAATAAAGCAAAAAGGGAATCTGGTTGATGTATGCAGCATGAAATCAGAAAACAGGCCCCATTTACTTTCGAGATGTGATTTAATACACATCTGTTCAGTATGTGTCAGATCCCAAATCTGACTGAATTAGTCTTACTTGCCTGCTACCACCTATGCAGCAGCTACACATGGATGACTCACACTGAGGGACTACTCCTGCTCACACCACTCTTTGACCCAACAGATTACAGTTAAGTAACCTTTGGAATTATGTCCATGGTAGATAATTCTGCACTCTATGACTTACGTCCAATGCCATTGTTCTGTATCACTGAAGGTGGTGTGCCCTACACTTTAATTATTTCTACTATCATTACTACTACTGTATTACTGGTATCACTTTACAGTTTACATGGAATCCGTGTTATGCTATGTTCTTCTGTCACTATTCTTCACCCCCCCACCCCCCACCTTTCTCTACCCAACCAGTCGAGGCAGATGGCCGCCCACCCTGAGTCCGGTTCTGCTCGAGGTTTCTGCCTCTTAAAAGGAAGTATTTCCTTGCCACTGTCACCTAGTGCTGCTCATGGTGGGATCTGTTGGGTCTCTCTGTGTAAACACCATACTGTGAGTGATCTAGACCAATGGCTACATCCACAGACTCTGGGAGGAAAGAGTACATATGCATCTTGGAGTGATATATGCACTTCTTCTTTACACCCCTTTACAAAAGTTGCTACTTTTTCAATATCATCTATCATGCCCACCCAAGACACATGAAGTGGAACATGAGGTCTTCATGCTATATAACTATATAGAATTTCTTTCTCTCATCAAAAACGTCTACTACACTAGACTCTACTGATGACATTTTAAAGCTCTTTCCATTCTGCTCTTCCAATTCCATACTTTACACACTTGGACGTAAACCCAGCTATAGTACTTGCAAACTGATATAACAACCAGCTTCATACTCCACAGGCCCCCAGCTTGTCACTTTCCAGTACGTATCGTAAAACGAAGGCACCACTTTAACCATTGCATCATGCATTGACTGTCAGGACTCATGAGCCCACAGTCATTTACATCACGTCTAGAGAGAGGTCTCCTGACATTTTATAGTGAGCATTTCAGATTTTTAAGATTCATTCATTTATATGTCAGCGCTGGCACCGTTAACCCTGCCTATGTTTTCTTAACTGCATTTATTCAAGAATGAATGAGGAAAATGAATGTGTCTTTGAGTTGTAAGTGCCAGCTCGAGGCCGTAGATCTTTGGTGGAAACTTGGCTGTGGCACTCAGCCTGGGTCAGGAAGCGACAGGAGGTGGAGACCGACATGGCACCAAGCTGGACAGTTCTGGTGGTGGTGCTGGTGGACAGCTGGCAGTGCCACGCTCATTCATTCCCTCCCTTCCTTCACTGTTGTCTCCTTATGCTACTTGGCTAACCAAGCGCAGGAAATCCCCTGGACTGTCCCGGACAGGACTGAACCGTGGCTTTAATGAACGTTTTTGACTTGACAGAACGGCCCTTTTCCTGTTTACTGACGGGCCTGAGAGTAAAAACTAACAGTAAACACACCTCTCTTTCAGCCCTCCCTTCCTCCCTCTGTCTGTCCCTCCTTGCCTTGAGGCTCTTTTGGCCTCTCCCAGGGACATCCTGGTTTGTCCCTGGACAGGACTGTAGTCAGCAAAACATTCTCCCCAGACAGACACCTCAGCACCTCTGGGATAAAGAGGAGTTGCAATTGACTTTGAGTCCTCGGGCTAAAAAGGCACATACATTTAATTGATTTACTTTAGCCACTGTTGGTATTTCAGACTAGAAGAGAATAAACAACCAGGACAGAGAGAATGAGAAACAGAAAGAAAGATCTCTGTTGTGATGTAGAATGCATACTTTCATGGATATATATTTAGCCAATCCAACCAACTCCTCCCCCTCCTCTATTCTAACCCCAAGAAACCCAAATCACCCAGAATAAAAATAATTGGTGGTCTCGTCTCCAGTTCTGACTGGAATGAAGTCTGTAAGGAAGAGCCACAGCTCCTGGCAGGCTTCCCCGCTCCAGTCTTATCCTGAGGAAGAGAAGATTTGGCCCCGGAATGGGTAAACATGCCGCGGTTTTAACCTCTGTCACCCAACATCCCTGACATGGCTCTATCACAGCTCACCAGGCAGTTGCATTAAAAGCCACAGGGTGGATCGGTGAGCACAGGGGAACAAGGCATCTTCTCTGAACCAACATGGCTGCCAGTACTTGACATGTTGGACTTTGCTCAAGCAGACAATTTTACATGTCTGTAAAACCCAGCGGCATTATTAACTCATGTCAGGATCTCCCCTCAATTTAGGGCTTATTGTTAACCTCATCCAAAATGTTTGCATCTGTTAAATTGCTGATGATTGTAGCAAGCGAAACATTGTTGAATACTCTTTTCCTCCATAACCATCAGCACTGGGGCCCCTTCGCTGCTTCCTGCAAAATGTGAGGGTTCATTTTAAATGGAAAATCTTGTTATAAGAGGGCTATTATGCCGATTGGGCCGTGGATTTTAAGGTTAGATAATCTTCCAATGTGACTGAGTTTGACTTTTGAGTTTGCGTCAGAGAACCACAGCCAGCCACGGTTTCAAATTTGATCACTGAGCAGCAGATCAGGTCTCTTTTTGTTGTTGTATACACACATACAGTGTGACCATTTCTTACATTTTACTGACTTCATGGATGAGAATATTTTCATGGCACTTAAGCTGAAACATTATATGCTTTGCTTTTGATTAATATGGTATATTTGATGAAACATGAAACTCTAACATGACACTGAACACATCTTGACTTTATTTATGCTCTGTCAGCACTAAGATTAATGGGTGAGTCTGGAGTAATCTCTACTGGGGATGGTGAAGAGCCTAAATGTTTTTTACCCTGATATGCTCAGAGGGTATAGAGGCTGTCCTAACCTCTGAAGAGGTGCAGCTTGTTGTGATCTGTAGACACTACACAGGAATTTTAAAAAAGACCAAGTCTCCTCAACATGTTTCAAACATGTACAGTAAAATAAAATTACAGTTAACAGTAACGTGAATAAACACACAGAGCTTTCCTTTGAATCTAAAGTGTGTGTGTGGAAGCAATTTAAATCCAGCAGTTCAATGGCGGACTCCAACCACTAACAATGAAAACTTCTATTTAGAGAGATAATTGCAGAATGTAAATACATGAATGGCTGTTGCAGAGAGAATGCTGACCAATAATTGTATCAAAAATAAGATTTGACTTAATGAAATCATAATTTAAATGTATATTTTTATTTACAGGTAACAATGTATTTTTTAATTACTCTAGTTAAAAGACACTGTGATTGTACATCAGTCAAAACACACCAAAGGACTGTCTCTCAGGCAAGAATTTATTTTACTAAGAAATCAAATTCTTTGTATGATTTATTGATTTTACTGTTTCTGTTTTTTGTTTTTGTTTTTGTTTTGTGTGTGTGTATGTGTGATTTATGGTTAGAAATGTAAATTCAGCATTATCTGATTTATGAAACAAATAAATAGCATTTGTATAGCTTTTTTGTCTGCATGAAGAGCTCCAGACTTCAATGTGTCCACCCAGTTATTAAATCAAACCTACATCTTTGGGTGTGTCAGCTGTTTAGTAAAAGAACGTGTTGATCAAGGGAACAACATGTAAAATGGAAAAGCAAAAGGATAATAACGAGTTGGATTTGTGAAGCACGATGGAAGAGCTAAAGGAACTTTAATTCAAAAGAATTACCAAGGAATAAATATAAAAACAAAGTGAGGAGGCTGCATAAAGGGGAAAAAACAGTCCAAAAGTCACTCTTAGTCCAGTATTTTTGCAAACTTGAAACACCCAAATTCCCTAACAGTTTAAATCATATTACTCTTCAGTCTCCTGCACATTTATGAGTTATTTAAAGAACAACTGTAAGGTCATTGTTCATTCAGCCAACTCCTTACTTCCCATTCATTGTAAAAATGTGAAAAACTTAAAATAATTACTGGTTGGGACCCGAGAAAGGCATCATCAGAGAGTCTGGGACAGGGTGTGGAAGGCTGATGATGTGGAGGCTTCGACCAAATTTGCACACATACGTTCTCACAAACGCACACTCCCGTTTGTCACCAGTGCCTCCATCACTGTGTATTGTACTGGGAGTGGTGGTGGTGCACTGGATGGAAGGGAGGGACGCTGTAGGACTTATTACAGTGTAGCGTTCAGAGAGCAGTGTCTGATGACAAGGCTGCTGAGACATTTAGAGGAGGGTTTGTGCTTCAGGACTGAACCAGATTTAACCAGAGCTTCTGTGAAGCTTCAGCCAAACCTCTCATCACCACACCACACTGTGCTGGGCTGCACTTAGGCTCTGTGTCTATACATTTGTGAATGAATGTGTGCTGCAGCATGTACAATGTCAGAGCAGGCTTGCATGAACTTGTGTTTGCATACGTATATATATATATATATATATATAATATAAAATAATATGTACATGAATGTGTGTGTGTATGCATGTGTGTTTTTGAGTTTGCATGTGGGTGACTCATGTCTCGGTTTGCATATGTGTGTTGAATATGTGTATATGTGTTCTCTTGTGTGTGTGAGAGAGAGTTTAACCATCAGCCAGGCACCAGAGGAAAACAATGGATTTTCCCTGAAGGAGGTAAAACAACAGCGGATTTATATTTCCCTACTCCCTCCCCTCCTCCTTCCACCGCCTACAACATATTACTTTCATTGGACTGGAACACTCTCTCACCGTGAAAAGGCTCTGGCAAAACCCCATGCAGAATGTAGCAAAACTTGGACGCCTCCCTCAGCACTAATGCCGCCACACACATCGCCGGGGGGAGTCGACTCCTCACCGCGCTCCTCTGTTTTCCCCTGCTGATGTTAAAGAACTGATGACTAAACAGCAGTGAGCCTTCTTATTGTATTAACTACCTGTGGCTGCTGTTGTCTCCATAATTTGCCCGACATTTATTCTGCGTAAAAGCAACTTTATGGGCTTACGCGAGGCTGAGCATGAAAGCTGCAGCGAGGAAAAATAGCATAAATCACTTTCCTGTATATGTGTTAGCGACCACAGGTTTTCACAAAATGTTACAGCCAGTGTTAAACTCAAACTTAATGACACTGTGAACATGTAGATGTCTGCAAAACACCTGCGGTACACGGCTTCATGTCAGAGGTTTACATGGGAATGAAACTGACTCCTGTAACCATGACTTTAAGAAGCTACTATAGTTGTTGCTTCAGTCGAGTTGGAGCAAATTTAAACTTACATGTTTTTCCTTTGAATTAATTCAACAAGCTATGTAGCCTATCTGCTGCCATTTGTGCTGCCTCCACTGCCTCATTTGAGTGACAAGCTTGCATTACTGTAAAGTTCTGGCTTTAAAGTAACGTTAGCTTATCATGTTAAGCAGGCAAGGCTGTTGAAGTTAGCAAACAACTTTTATCCATGATTTTTCCTCCTGAGGACTCACTTCTCAAATGGTTTGGTTCTGCTTTATGGCTTGCTAGACTCCTTTTTGCAATAGCAAAGAAAGCAACAATAGCCTAGTGTGCTGAGGTCGCTCTATGGGTCACACAAACTGCATTTTACAAACACCTCCTAGTAGCAAAATTTAGAATTCAAACCAGTGATTTTTTTTCCCCACAGTTGAAGGGTGGCTTGAATTTCAAAATGTGACAGCTTTCAATCCTACTCAACCAGTACAGCCAAAATTGAAATCAAAACCTTGCCTAATGTTATATTTCTGCTTGCTTTAATTATGTTGCAATAAATGCCTGATGTGCCCAGCTCTCTTTTTCTGACATGTATTCTCTCAGTTGTAGTTTTGCAATGATCTGCTGCTTTGCACAGTGGACTGAAAGCTCAGTTTGCTGAGTTAGATTAGGCCTGACGTTTTTTGCGACAGCCTCAAACTTACCCAAACCCTGCAGATGCCCACCGAGCCTGAACCAGGTAGCAAACACACACAGTGAGTCAAACACACCTTCGCTTCTGAAATGAGGTGGTAGCAGTAGATTTAAAAATGACTCCCCTAAGGACAGAATGAGCTCATTGCTGGGCAGAACCACCCTGTGTTAGAGATTGCGAATGAAAGACGAACAGTCCGGTCAGACAGCGTGCATTAAGTAGCTGTTGGCCGGGTGAGGAAAAGCCCCTGGCAGCCAGGCTGTCTGGGGTTGAAGTTTCATTATCATCTGCTATCAAGTGTCTTCCATTGAGCCCGATGAATCACAGGATTACAGGGGAAACCGTGCATTGTTGTCTGAAGGCGTCAGTGCCTCTGATCCATGTCTTTCCCTCCACCCACCCCTGCTCCCCTTTGCCCGCCCTGGTCATAAACCCAGGCAGTGCCCCCTTCTCACTCTCCTCTCTGTTACTGTGTCTGTGTCTAGGTCTCTCAGCCTCTCTCTATGTCTTCTAACCTACCACTGGTTCTCCTGTCTCCCTCATGATGTCTGCCCCCTCCTGGAATGACCAAACCTCCTATGATGGATCATGGGCTGCAGCGCCACATTGACACACACTGGACTGACCTCTCTGCCAATGGCCAGGCTTTAATTAAAGGTATAAATCAGCAGAGTTTATCAATCAAGATGAGAGACGCCTAGATATCTGCAAGACTGACCTATATTATTGCACGCACATTATACACACTCACAGTACATGCACATATTTGATATGCAAATGAGGCAAGTACAGGTAAATATAATTTTTGCCGACTTTGTACAAATAACAGAGAATGGGATACGTAGAAAAAGACAAGTTAAACCTGCACTGACTGATATTTTGGCCACTTGGCACAACACTGACATATAATCACCATTTAAAGTCAATATGGAAAATGGGTAGAGAAATTTGCCAATATTCACCCTTTGCTTTGTTTTGGTCTACACCAATATAAATCTCTGTCTCCTTAGCATCTGAATGCTACTTCAGGTTCATCTGCTAGTCATTAAATTTGTCTGCCATTTGGTGTTGGACAGGTAGTGTACAGTGGGTATTCCTGAGCTGTAACACTAAAAATAACTGACTGCTGCAGATGGAAATGAGGTAAATGAGAGCAGTGTGTGGCCTGAAAAACCAAAACACCTAGCTAAAGAGGCTAAAAGACTCCATAACGCTGAAGGGAACTGCAGAGTCAGGTTTTCCCAGGTTTCTCTGTGGGTTCTGCAGATGAGCCCATTTACAGTCATTTGATCCACTGTTGATATGAGAAATATTCATTATCACAGCTAATTTTTCAGGATTTCAAATGTTCGTGTTCTGAATTTCACATTAAAAAGGACAATCTCAGGAAGATCCATTTCGTGAATTCACTGTATGTACACACACTCTCTCTCTCCCCGCCCGTATGGGTGTGCGGAAGAACCCGAGCATAAAGCACTGGCTTGTCAAAGGAGACTGGTAAATGGAGGTGCTCTGTTTCATGAACTGTGACTGAACTTGTTCGAAATGGGTAGAAATGTTAGACAAATATGGTGTCTGAAAACCTCAGAAACGTCGTTCTTCCGCCCCTGCCTTAAAGCCCCCCCCCCCCAACCCTTCTTCCCAGCCCTCCTCCGCCCACAGTCCTTCATCCTCTGCCAGTCCACGGCCTGACATTTTCCAAAGCTGCCAGGACAGGGGCTTGCATGTAAGAGAAAGAGAGAGAGACACTGAAATTAAGAGAGAGAGAGAGAGAGAGAGAGCCCCTTAAACTAGATTTACAGTACATTGAGTTTTTTTTCCCTTTCCCTGAGCTTTTCCACATTCACATAGTTCAGAAAGGTCATCAGTGGGCGCCTCACTTTCCCAGTCTTTCATTTGGCCGCTTTTCCCCTTTTTTCTGGTCAGTCCATCTGTATCAGTCCTTCAGTTTTTAATCACTGTGCGGAGAGATGTGCAGTTTTGAGTTGATTAAACAAATTAACTTTAAAAAATCTGAACGATTAATAATTTTTCTTCCTCTCTGCTGAAGCAGTTAAGTCAGTACTGAATATAAGACTAAAAGTTTATATGGACGGTTAAGATTTTTGTAGTGTGTTAGCCAGTCAGCCAAGAGAGGATATCATCTGAGACAGTCTTGACAGTATTGTGTAAAGAAACCAGACAGATAAGTATGGTAAATCACCCCTGTTGTTGTCATTATGGTTAGTTGGTCTACAGTGGTAGAAAGGCCCTGCTTCCCTACACCTCCTCACCCTACAGCGAAATGAATAACCCTCTATTCCCCTCCCCTACTTTCCCTTCCTCTCCCACACACAGAGGCCGCTGACAAAGACGCCCATTTTATGTGCCATGTTTGATTTGATAAGTGGCAAACCTGAGTGACGGGATGCCTTTGTGAGACAGAGGGGGAAAAAATCCCTCGCTCTATTGGCGGAGAACAATTATGACTAAGGGACTTCTGTGAAGTTTGCAATGAGAAGGGAGTGTGTGTGTGTGTGTGTGTCTGGGGGGAAGAGAGTAAAATTGAGATAATAACCCTCCCTATTGTCTTGCATTCAATTATGAGACAAAGGTGTGTCTTTGCCAGGGATGGGGATGAGCCTGGTCCCGCCTGAGGCTTCTCACGGAGCTAGATGGCGTGTAATGGACTTGAGCTGTAGATGTTTGAACTTTAACTTTTTGGAAGGAGGAGAGTTCACACAGAAAGGTACTCAGTGATCACAATAGACCTCAAATCATATTGTTGAACTTTTGTTCAATTGACCATTCTCTGAACCGTTCCCCTGAACAGCGATTGTCCAATTACAGCTCAGAAGCTGTAACTTGGCACAGCAGGGATCAAGCAGTGTGTACAGGGTTGTAGCATGGATGTACTGAGAGAGCTGAATGTGGCGCCACCACTCAGCTTTACTGCTAATTTGGTAGTGGAATAAAAAAATCTCCTGCAGCCCAGAAAGCATGCAGAGTGTACTATTGGCGGCCCTTCCTTCATCGTTGTCACCTGGAGTCACCGTTTTCTGCCAACTGCAATGTTAGTGTTATTTCAGCCAGCTGATTATATCTAGTGACACTTGTAATTTCAGCAGTCAAACAGGTAAAGGTCCCGAATGCATAGAATGCACAGTAATAAGAAGCCTGTTGTTGTTTACATCTGAGTAAAATCAAAGACCCAGTGTTTTAAAAATAATCATAAAAGTGAGTGGCAAATCTGTTGTTATTGTTAACTTGGCAGACACAGCACACACAAAACTAATGGAAATAAATGGAAACAACATAAAATGTATTATTATGGGTTACTAATATCAGCACTAGCAAAGATCCTGTTTATCATGAAAAGCAATGGTCTGGAGCAAAATCCTGGTTCTGAAAATTCAATAAAATATGCACATGTGACAGAAAGCCAATGTTTTCCACTCATAAATTTCTGACCAGTCATATTACGTCTCCTGCATCAACTCTATTTTGTCTGGTATCCATTTCCAAAGAGAAATGTTTTCCCACCATAAATACAAGTGGATCATGTCAAGCCCACTTAGACACCAAATACCATTAGTCCACTTCCAAATATGAGACTCAAAACTCATGAACCGTAGTTGTCCCTTGTTATTGGAAGAACCTCCTGTTCTTTTTTTTAAAGGAAAAATCATAAGAGGTCATACTTTCTGCCACACAGCCCAGGTAATACTCTGTGTAGGACCCATTTTGAATGAAAAACAACAAGGAAAAATCAATTTCCATGTCACATAACTTGACCCAAATCAGTTTGAAGTGAGTTACATGATCCACAAGGCCCTCCCGTTTCCTTCTCCAAACACACAGACCTACATGGGGGTGGCACAGAGAGAGAAAAAGAGGCCCTTAAAGAGCCTACTCTCAGAGCAAGCCATTATGGAAAAGGAAATGTTTTGTCAATTCAAAACCTAATTTCCTGTGATGGAAAAAGCCACCACAGATAGAAATTCTTAGTATTCTAATCTTAGCGTATTTATCTGCAAATAAAATGTAAAATATAAACACTGAGGTCATTATGGTGTACCTCAGTGTGTATGTTTTGGTATTTTCTGACAACATTATCAGTCATGAACAGTTAAACAAGGTTCAAATATAAACACAGCATGTCACTCTTAGGTCTCATATTCCTGCCACTGACATATTTTAGAGATAAATATGTGCAGTTTAACAAATAAACCTACACCTCTGAAACACCTAATGGTTAACACAGAAGAAAAGTATTGTAAACCAATAAGACAACTACATTTTTTTCTTCTCACTCCACACACACTCATGTCCCCCTCAGGATGGAATGTAATAACTTTGGTGATCCTGTAAACTTTCATCTAGCGCCATCATCAGGTCAAAAGTCTTATTTGTCCAATACTTTGGTTTACGACAAACTAAAACTAAAGCCTCAGCTGTACTTTGTGTTTTCTTTTAATTAGCAAATGTTAGCATATTAACATGCTAAACTTAGCTAAACGCCAAACAATGGTGAACATTATACGTGCTCAACACCAGTATGCTAACACTGTCATACTGAGCATGTTAGCATGCAGACATAAGCCTTTAGCTCAAAGCAGCCAGTGCCTGACCTTTCAGAGCTGCAGACATGGCTGTTTACTGCCAGCCTTAAATTCCCATTTGGAGGTGTTACTCTAAAAATGATTTTAATTTCTACTGATGTTCCTCACCGTGGAGATACAGGAGTTTCCTTGATAATTTAAGAGTTAAGGTGTCAGTTTTAATTATTTTAACTTAATTTATGAGAAGCCCCTTGTACCTTTGAGTTAGTCAAAGAACCAAACACATTTTGTAACACACCTAATAATCTTTTGTACTGATGATTCATTTTAACGTCGATCTACACAGGATTTATACTTAGTAACTCTACAGTAGAGTTATACAATAGTTACCTGAACTGGTTTTAAGCATTCACTCAAAAAGCCAGTATTCATGCTAAAAACACTTGGTTTTGTGTGTTGTTGTTGACCCATATCCCACAATGCAATGCATAAAGGAAATGGAGGCTCTCACAGCTGCAAAAAATTTAAATAAATTATGGGTGGTGGTGAGACAGCTCTATAAAGGCCCTTGGAAAACAAACAAAAAAAAAATTAAATCTTTTTTTTCTCTTTGAGGCGTTAAATCAGCAGTGACACTCTGAGGTCACACTTTGACTGATGTCCAAAGGCGCACATTTCTTGTTAGTTTAAAATGATGCTAGTACTTCATCTAGTTCATCTACATCTAGCTAGTGCTCCTATAGTTATAATATAGTATGGAATTAAGACACAGCTCGTGAGAGCAATAAGATGGCAAGAGTGAGAACAAGAGAACAAGGGAGAGATTTCTGTTGAGAAAAAGTAACATTTCACCAAAAATCACTCTCTTTTCTGTACATATCTTGTCTATGCAAGTGCTCCTAGCACATTAAAACACTGAGGTAAAATTTATAAACAGTCATGTGAATTACAGGCATGTTGTTGTGCCAGTTTACCAGTGTCAAGCTGCTGGAGCATGCAGCTGGTTTCTCATGCAGCTTGCTATCCTTTTCCATTTTCTCCTATAAGGGTGTGTGTTTTATTTTATCATCTATGTGAGCTCCCATTTTGTCCTTTTGTTATGCAGACTTTTTTATGCATTAATTTTTTGTATAGTGCAAATTGCATTATAATGTAAATGGTCATTGCTGTCAGAATTAGTCAATACTGAACTTTAGCTGTACAGTCATGACAGTAATGTGTTTTACCTTGTGGATTTATACAGAATTTAATATTGTAATGTATGTAAAGGAGGACAGAACTGTATTGAGTCAGCCTGCTGTACTGATTTTATTTTCCAGAGGTGAGAATAAACCCTCCCCCAGTTGGCATATTACACAATACACAATGCCTCTGTTGCCTCTGCCCTCAATCAGACTCTGGATCTACATTCTTTCCTGACAGCAGGAGTAGATTTTCATTCATTATTTTGTTTTCTGTGGAGTTATTACTTCTGTAAACAACATGCACAGTGAGTCACATGTGACGGTGAGCTTGATACCACACCACCCTCCAGTCTCCGTCTTTGCTTTCCCTCCCTTTCTCACTTTGAGGCAGACAGTTGATGATGACTGACGGGCGGTGAGGCCCTCTGCTACACTTCTGTCAGCTGCCCTGCGCTCGGCTGCAACCAGACATGGTGGGATATGCCACACATGCTCGCCCTTGTTGACGCGATGCAGACCAAATGACCCTCCACTGTAAAACACACTCACTGTAACGCCCAGGAACACACACGCACAGATACACAGATCCCATGGTGCTCTTTTGGCTCCATGTGGACTCCAACTACTTTAGGCTTTATTTACTAACTGAAGAGGTAATGAAGGAAAATCACACAAAACCAGAGGTGGTGATGACGGAGGAGAAGAGGGGAGGAGGCGCCACTAGGGGATGAGGAGATTTACTAATGCAGCTGAGGGGAAATGGGACTGTGATTTGTTCTTGTGAAATGTGAAATAAAATAGTGCCTCCTTTAGCTCAGTTCCATTGAGGGTTTTTGTTAGCGGATATGTGGGATTGAGTGTTTGTTTGTTTGTGTGGGTGGGAGGGTGTGGCATGTGAGGAGGCCACGAGGAAGCAGAGGCCCAGTGAAGTTTGGGGGTGGCGGTGAAGATTGTGGAATTGGGGTTAGTAGTTGTGCTTGGGTTTGGCATGAGGAGCACAGCAGTGCGTATCAGTTTTGGACCCTCTCCTGGCATAGATTAAGAACAAAACGACAACAAACTCACTGTTGATCACAAATGTCAGGCGAGAGCTCCAAGATGCCTTCCCATATGAGTGAAGATGGGGAACACACACACCACAGATTACCAGCGGTCTGCTGAGGAGAAGAGACAGAGAGATGAGGAGACTGTTCCTCTGTGGGGAAATGAGGATTTGTGGGAGGCTCTTTGCTCATCACTTTGTGCTGTTGGCGTGTGTGGGGAGACGGGGAGGAAGCAGGTGGACAGGCGGATGGAAGAACTGCAAGAACTCAAGAGGCACAGTGTTTCTGTCTCAGTTACTATCAATGCACTGAACTCATTCATCTTCGTAGCAAACCCCAGACCTCCAGCGCTCCCGCAGGAACCATGGAAAACAAAAGGTGACCTTTTTATGATGAAATCTCAGTTTAATATGGATAACACTTTTCTATTTCAATACATTGTTTGAAGTGAAAAGCGAGGTCATTTCAGCACTGCAACCAGACATTTTGAAAGTATACATAAGCTTATATAAACATGTACAGTGCTCACTTGGGTACAGTTTTGAAACTGTGGTTTTGGACATAAGAAACACCAAATTCCATCAAACAGTGTTATGACTACCTCAGTGCTCCTCTCTGAAAATGAGTCCATGAGAACAGGATATAGTGTTCATGATGCCTTGTTCAAAGTCACATGTGAAAATAACATGAAGAATTCAAAGCTTCCGTCATTTGCTGGTTTCATGCGTGCTGTGAAATTTTACATTTTTCTCCTTGGAAATGCAATTTTTGCTGTAAAATTAGCACTTTGCACATAGAGTCCCCTGGGTCCAGTGGATCTGTAATGGCTAACACCTGATCAGGACTATACTTTGTTTGAGGTGCTTCACACCGTCCCCTCCGGACATTCAGTTTGAGTATGAACAGTAAAAGGCATAAAAGAAATTACCTCAAACCACGGTCAGACAAAAGGACCAAAATTTTTGTTCCAAAAAGAGGTGGTCTTGGTCCAGATCAAACTGAACTGCTTGATTCCTCACATTTGCAGTGGGAAGGCACTTCTTTGATAATTTCAGACTTTCAGAACCAATCACGGAAGCTAAAGACGACTCGCCAGCATTGAACATGAAGAAATGTAAAAAATAAGCTGCAATGCTAGAGAGAGGGCACAAAATATTGAACTGTAATTTGGTCCGGCGACAAAATGAAAAGTAGTAACTTTTAATAGGTTCTGAGGGACAAGTGAAATTGATATATAAGACACACAGCGATCTAAACCAAACAGTGTGCAGCAGATGCAGCATGGGTGGTAACAACAGTAATCACCTAAAGGTAGTTCTTTAGATGCTCATAAAGTGCAATGTGAAACCAAAACCTTAGATCAAATGTATACAATGTGACAAAAACACAAACCTTAGTTAGGACGTGAAAACACGCTGAGAATCAACTTTTATTATACTTGTTTGGGATCGCATGAGTATCCCAAGGTGCAAAGTACAAAACATTGCTCCATAGCACCACTATGCTACTAGGTCAGAAATTAGTTTATATATGACACAAAATCTTTATTTTTAAACCTAATGAAATATTTGTAGTTGAAATAATTAAAAGCAGTTATTTTTTTTGCAGCTGTTTTAAATAAAGGTTCACATGTGGAAAAATCAAAGGACTCAGTTGGTTCCATTGTATACCTGCTGCAAATAATGTCCAGAAGACATATGACTGTGTCCTGAACTCAAATGCAGATTTAAAAGTATATTTTGAATACAAAAGTGTTTTGTTGTTTTTGAGCTTTTTTTTGTTTGCAATATTCAGCTCACATGCTGGATATTGTGCTTCCTTTACCCTTCTGAAACACCTTCACTACAAAGAGCAAGCTCAGGAATGACAAGACAATTTACTCATTTTACTAATTAGTTGGGGCTCCTGTGATGGGTACCTTCTGTCAATTTCTGATACTTACTGAACACAGCAAAGGACTAGACTTCAGTATTTTCATTATGCTGACTGCATCTTCATTCCCATCACGTTTACAGTTACACACACACACACACACACACACACACACACACAGGGGAAGCGAGCCGCAGACATACACCATGCACCCTCGCCACCCGCGACCGACGGTTTGGCACCCGAGTGTCTGCTGGGGGGTGTCAGGAAGAAAAAGTAGAGGGTCAGGAATCAGCTCAGCATAAGAGTTGCTCTAACACAGTGCCCCCTCCTCCTCTCCTTCTGTGTTTCTGTCTATCTCCATCTTGTTCTCTCACTCCTGGTTCTCCCCATTTGTCCCTATGGAATTGTAGAATTGTTGAGCAGCTTCATCTGCTCAGTTACTCTGTGCTACTTATAGAGTCAGTCCTATAGTGATGGGGAAGTTTGTGGTGGTAAACACTGGCCATTGCCCGTCTCGCTCCAGTCCCAGAGACGTCAGTATGGCTTGGAAAGCCTCTCCGAAATTCTGGGAATTATAGCCCTGTGTGTCACTCACTCGACCCGGCCGGAGACTCGCACCATGCACCATTGTCTCTACTTCACTTTTTAATGGTATTGGTTAGTTTGTGAGTGTGTGTTTGTGGTGAAGTGACTGAGTTCATTTCATGTGAATGTCTTGTATGTCTACGCTTCTGCATTCATTTGATCCCATGTGTGTTTACTGTTTGTGGTAAAGAGTGCACTTACGTGTGTGTGTGTGTGTGTGTGTGTGTGTAACTGTGTGTGAGGGAACAGCTACTAAAAAGCAGGCACCAAATTCATCAAACAGTGTTACGGCCTCAGTGCTCTACGAAAATGAGTCCATGGTGGGATATAGTGTTCATGATGCACGGTACAAAAGAAGTCACATGTGAAAACCAACGCGGGAATTCAAAGCACCGTCATTTGCTGGTTTCATGCATTAACATGAAATTTACATTTCTCATGGAAATGCAATTTTTGCTACTGAAATTAGCACTTTGCACATAGGTCCCTGAGTTCGAGTGGATCGCAGTAGCTAACACCTGATCAGGACCTGCTTTGTTTGATTGCTTCACGTCCCTCAGGCATTCCGGTTGTTTTGAACCAAAGTGAGTGAAAAGTACTCGAACTACAGTCCAGACCAAGGACTAATTTCCAAAAAAGAGGTCTTGGTCAGATCAAGCTGAACCATGGTTTCTCTTTGTTTGCAGTGGGGAAGAAGCACTTCTTTGGATGATTCAGACTTTCCAAGACAATCACAGGAAGCTGAAGACGGGCTCCTTGTGATGAACAACAGAAGAAATGTAAAATGAGCTGCAGTAGCACAGAGGAGAGGAAGACACAAAATATTGAACTGTAATTTGGTCCGGCGACAAAATGAAAAGTCATTAACTTATTAGTTATTTTCTGAGGACATTAAATTGACAACACACTGATGTCATTTCGCGATCTATAAACCAGTGTGTAAGATACAACATAGGTAATAACAGTAATCACCTAAAGTGATTCTTTAGTGCTCATAAAAAATTGCAGTAGCTCAAAACTAACCAGATCAAATGTATACAATGTGACAAAAAACACAAACCTTAGTTAGGACCATGATGAAAACAAGCTGAGAATCAACACATTATACTTGTTTGGGATCCTTGGTATCAAAGATTACTGCAAGTACCAAAACGGTAACCATACTTCCACTATGCTACTCGTCAAATTAGTTTTTATATATGACACCAAAATCTTTTATTTTTAAACTAATGAAATATTATTTGTAGTTGATAATTAAAGCAGTTATTTTTTACGCTGTTTAAATAAAAGTTCACATGTGGAAAAATCAAAGGACTCAGTTGGTTCCATTAGCGCCACTGCGAAATAATGTAGAAGACATATGACTGTGTCCTGAACTCAAATACAGATTTAAAGTATATTTTGAATGTTTAAAAGTGTTTTGTAATTGTGTTTTTTTTGTTTTTTTGTTTACCAGCTATTCCAGCTCACATGCTGGATATTGTCCCCGCTTACCCTTAAACACACCTTCCACTACAAGGCAACTCCCAGGAATGACAGAACAATTTACTCATTTACTAGTAGTTGGGGCTCCTGTGATGTTACAGCTACTGTGTGTGTACTGTGTTCTGCTGAGGCCAGCAAGGACTGAACTAATGGCCCTAAGGTATGCCCTGGCTCTGCATCTTCATTCCCATCACACAGTTACACACAGTTACACACACACACACACACACACACACACACACAGAGCCAGAGGCACGCAGACATACACCACATGCACCCTCGCCACCACGACCCGGCAGTTTGGCACCAGTGTCTGCTGGGGGGGGGTGTGGGAAGAAAAGTAGGAGGGGGTCAGGAATCAGCTCAGCATAAGAGTTGCTCTAACACAGTGCCCCCTCCTCCTCTCCTTCTGTGTTTCTGTCTATCTGCATCTTGTTCTCTCTCCTGGTTCTCCGCATTTGTCCCTATGGAATTATGGGGTGTTGAAGCCGCTTCATCTGCTCAGTTACTCTGTGCTACTTATAGAGTCAGTCCTATAGTGATGGGGAAGTTTGTGGTGGTAAACACTGGCCATTGCCCGTCTCGCTCCAGTCCCAGAGACGTCAGTATGGCTTGGAAAGCCTCTCCGAAATTCTGGGAATTATAGCCCTGTAATGCTCACTAGAGCCAGGCGGAACTGCTCCATGCACCATTGTCTACTTCACTTTTAATGGTATTGGATTGTAGTTTGTGAGTGTGTGTTTGTGTTAAGTGACTAGGTTCATTTCATGTAGATGTCTTGTGTCTACGCTTCTGCATTCATTTGATTATGTGTGTTTACTGTTTGTAAAGAAACTTCATTATTGTGTGTGTGTGTATGTAACTGTGTGTGAGGGAACAGCTACTAAAAAGCTTCTGTTTTATGTTTGAGTTTCCATTGCCTATTTCCCCATCTTGTAAATGAGGTTTATTCACAAAAAAGGGCATCATAAAAGCACATCCTATTTTCCCTCACAAAAACTTAAAGGGGTGGATTTGCCCCAGAAACACAGACAGCTTCTGTTATGTTGATCGATGTTCATCCAATCAGAAATGCTGAGCTGGCTGACATCTGTGCGTGCTGACCATCCTGCCAGGTGTGAAGGATAACCGCAGTCCTGAGATTTACCGAAGCGATTGTGCCACTGAAAGACATGGCTCACCATCTGTGTGTGACTTACTGCCCTGCTTTTCACATCACAGCCTGTCTATGAGCCAAATCAAACACAAAGCTCTGATAGTGTTTTTGTGATTGCCAAAGCAAAGGAGTCAAGAGCTCGTGGCTAACAGGATCATTCCCTGAACCAAAAACTTCCTGTGTTATTATATGTATCCCTGTGCAGACTCACTCTATCCTTCTCTATTTTCTTTCTCACTGAAATAAATAGGGAGACAGAGCTGAAACAGACAACAAGGAAAATATCTATTTATTCTAGGTTGAACAAACAGGAGATAAAGTCACAGGGCTACAAATGAGTCTGTACATGTTCATTTTCACCAAATGTCTCACAACAGTTTCACAAATGTATGCACAACTACTCTGTGCAACACAGTCGTTTAAAGTGTGCACTGTATAAGAAACATGTCTTACAATATAGTAATAATAATAATAATAATAATAATAATGCTTTGAGATAAATGCTAACATGTTTACAATAACAATGCTAATATGCAGACGCTAAGCATGTATAATGTTTACTATGTTAAACATATAGGTTTGCTATTTGGCACTAAACACAAACTACAACTGATGCTGATGGTAATGTCATTGTGGACAAATGTCAAATGTCAAAAAGGACAAACTGACGGTAAAAAGTCAGAGGGTCTTCAAAACACCACAGATTTATGTACCAGACCGACCAACATCTATCTATCAGTACATGTCTATGTTTGTTCTCAGGTTTATAAGGTGCCAAAACCCCAGGGAGCTGTGTTATCGTCGCTGAGGTGCTGATGAGAAGATGAAATATCAGTGAAGATATTCAGTTTGAGAAGTGCAGCATGAGTTGAAAGGCTTAGCAAATACAAAAAATGGGCCTGTAAAACTATAAGGCAGGATTTGACAGTGTTAGAAAGTTATTACAGTAACATTTATTTTATTCTCTATCTGTTCAATTCTGAGGTAATCGATGCTAATAGTATTTGATCTGTAAAATAATGAATGCAGGATGGTGTTTGATGACGTTGCATTGCAACAGAAATTGATCTAGCTTTTACCTTGTCCGATTAATGCTTTTTATCCAGAGTTCAGCCTTGTTGTTCTAAATTGGTGGCCCCATTGAAATTAATAAAGAGAATGAGTTTTTGACACGGTGCTATTGGCGACCTGAATGCAGCCTAAAGGCCTTTGCATACCTCATATGTAAGAGCAAGCATTTAAGTGCATCACTGCAGTTTGAGCATGGACCCAGCCTCTCCAAAACACTGTGGTATGTGGATGTGCTGACTGCGTGTGGCCTTTACAGTGCTGTGTGCTGAAGCGAGGGTGCACAGGTTGGCACATGAAGCATATTCAAGCCAGAACACCTGATAATTGATGAGGTAATTTTTTGCCTCTTGTACCATCTGCTATTGCCAGAAACTCCACAGGGTGCAAATCCTCACAATGACTGTTTAGGGTAATTACATTAATTTCAAAATGATTGATTTATTTGTGTTACATGAAGTGCTTTTTAGTATTTTGGGATCACACCTGATGTTTAAGTGCATTTCTGTCTGATGCATGTTGATAATGCAAAGTGAAACAAATGTATTTCTGCATTCTTTGTTACAGTAGAGTATCCTTCCTCACAATTGCAGAGCCTTTTCTTATGAATGAAGTGTTATGCTAACATGACAGAGAAGGGGAGACAGAGGAGGTACCACAGAGGAGACAGAACGGGGGGGCTGATGGTGGACTTTATCATGAGGAACAGAGTGTTGTGTGATGATAAGACCATATGCCTAATGCCATAACAAATGTTCTGGCTACCACAATATTTCATTTCATGAGGGTGCCTGTGTGGGACAGGAAGTGTGCGTCTCTTTTGGGTGATGCTGTGCACTATTAAAAGCCTGTACAGTTGTCAGGCTGTGGATCACTCTCCTGCTGATAGGCTGCTGCATATTCCTCAGCTAGGACAGACCAGGGCTTGTGTTGGCTAAGGTAAAACATTAGCAATATCCTGAGTCAACAGTCCCCCGCTCCGTTTGTTTGGATATCGCATTTCCCTGGCAACTGGTTATATTGTCAAGGGTACACTAGATCCCGGTGGAAGGTAAAAGCAGCGCACTTCCTTGCAAATTGGTTAACCGAGAGAGGCCACCACTGGAGCCTGAAAGTTAATTTGACACGTAGGTAAATAGAGTTACAGGGAAGGGAAGAACGCCAGGCTGTTATTGTTTGTACAGGGGGGAGGGAGGTGGTGCCATTACAGAGAAAAGTAACGGGCATCAACACACAGTGATCACTGCAAGCTGTTACTGTAATGCTAAAAATTCCCACTTTTATCTTTACAGGTTGTAGAAGCAAAGACCAACATTTGGCTGTGGCATAGCTGAGGCTTAAACGAGACCTGAACAGCTGTGCCCACTGACTCATTTGGAGCAATATTCTACCAACAGAAAACAGGAGCCAAGAACTTCACTAGACAGGAATGCAGAGTGTAATGCTGTCACTGAGTTTCCAGTGAGCAGAGAGGGTGGTGATGGTTGGGGATATTTTCATTAGCGATGGGGTTAGAGGAAGTGAGGGAGTTGGAGAAAATGGGCCTTGGTTTACAAGGTTCAGTTGTTTATCCAAAATTTTTTCTTGCATAATCACCCTGGTGAGCCATCTACCGCATAAGCTTGTGATGTGATACATTTTGTGTGAAGAGTTTTGGAAAGTGTATCCCAAACTCATTACCGGTAATCAGAAGCACTTATTTAAGTTGTGCTGGCCAATCCAAGAAAAGCAACATGAACCATTTACGTTTGGATTAAATGCTCTTTAATTCTAAATTTGAAATCAGAGCCAATTATGCTCCGATTTCTCCTCTAATGGAAGTTAAACATTGCAAGTTACATTTCACTGCACACCAACTCTGATACATACACACTACTGTAACTGTACCAGTGATTCTCTCTTACTATCATGCTGTGTGCTGCAAAAAATGTCCTCAAATCATTTCCATCACACACAATCTAGTATTTTACAGTACTCGTAGTGTCATTAAAGGCATCACTGTCTATCTGTACAGCTGAGTACATTATCTGACAGTGTCAGTTTAACTGTTTTCCTGGAATTGCCCTGTCATACTTTATTAGCAGCACAGCAGCACCAGTGACACACTAATGTAATAGAGACAAAGTGGCTGCAGGTTGTGTTTACAGAAAAATACAGATGTACAGGAAAATCTACAGCCCTGGAAGGTTTAGTATCTCTAGTCTAAAGTTGATCCCCCAATAATTGGAAACCAATCATTGGTGGGTCCATATAAACTAATGTTATGCTTGCAAGAACCATTCAAACTATAAAACATATGAAGATCACAACATTGCTTAAGATACCAGAAATGTCATAACTTGCTCAGTGAAAATATGTGACTAAGTAAAACTGAAAGACAGAGACATAAAAGCACTATCACCATGGTTTTGAAATTTGAAACCAATCTAAGTTTCTTTTGTGTAGAATACATATGCTCTATCCAATGGTGAAGCAACAATAAGAATGATTTAATAAGCCAGTACAGATATTGGTCAGAAACTTCTTTACCCTAAATTCGCAAACCATACAAGCTACATGTAGCTTTCAAATTTAAAAAAACAAATTCACCTAAATTCCCAGCACCTGTAAAGCTCCAAACAATGAGATATAATGTCTTAATTTGTGGATTTTAGAGGTGCTGGTAGGTCCATTATTTTACCATTGGACAGAGCCAGGCTAGCTGTTCCTGTTTCCAGTCTTTGTTCTAGCTAACCTAACCAGCTGCTAGTTGTGTAATATTTAATGAGCAGATATAAGTGGTATCAGTCTTCTTATGTTAGTCTTGGATAGAAAGCAAATTTCAAAAAATGTCGAACAATTTCTTTAAGAAAAGTTCAAAGTGTATTATTACCATTGATCATAGATTTTCTAAAAACTCCATGGGAATTATCTGATGGTATGTGGGTTTCCCCAAAGCTCCCATGTCTAAACTCTGCCTTTACTCTATAATATTCAGCCGTGAAAAACCCTTGTGTGTAAAGTGATCCTGTAAAGTAAAACCTCTTACAGTAAAATGTTATGAAATAAAGTTCTCATGTAGGTTCATGCTCTGTCTTCAGAGACCAAAGATAATCTGACTGATCAGATAGCTGTCCAAGTTACTTGGCAGTTAGTAATGGCTGCTGGCTGGAGTCGTGACAAGTCTGATATCTAGATATCATCCAGACCGCAAAAGATCCCTTGATATTTGCATCAATAAGGAAAAACAGCTGCTCGGCACTTAACACTTAACTTCAGGGAATATTAATAGTTTGTGTTTCTAGTGTTTCTCAAAAATTTTATTGTTCCAGTATTTTTCTTATTTCTTTCCTCCAACTTACACACAGGAAAATCAAAATGTCTTCCGTTAGTCATGTAAATAGTTAATGTATTTTGTTCAGAGTACAACCAGGACAAACAAAATCTGTTTGGGACAGAATTCTACATATAATGAGGATGAGTACCTTCATGTCACGTCTTTGCATGCAGCAGACTATCCTGACTGTATTAATACTGTCTGAGTTCTACAGTGTAAAGGCAGTCTAACTGGCATGAGCACTCTGCGTGACTGAGTCCACTCAGCGCTGACACAGCATCCAAGTGATGGAAAAGACAAGTAAGTGGACGGGCGCCATAAACAACGAGAAGCGGTGGTCTCAATCAGAAGCCATTCATTTTCAACCGCTGCACTGCATTTATTTCATTTCCTGTCTCACTTTGTCTTCACAGTGGGAATAATGGGCTGGGTAATAAGAAGGGACTGGGATAATGGGAGATTCTGGCCTCTGCCTCAGTAATGAGACTGTGGGATCTGAGCTGGAGGAGAAGGGGAGAGGTATGCCAAATGCTGGAAAAAACAGAACCATGCGGATATTGAGAAGTGTTGAATGCTGGTGTTAGCTTGTTATTGTTACACAGATGGAGAAAATGACGATTGATAGTGTACTCAAGTTACTGTGTTGTGTATGACTTGAAAACAAAATGATGATATACATATATCACTTTCACATTTGACACTAAAGTGTGTGTGAGCAGGATTTAGAGGGAGAAGCCAGAGAGAAAAAAAAAAAATCTTATCTGCACTCATCATGTAAGTTTGACCTTTTGTAAGAATGTTTGTCATGTGTTTGAGCACATGAGCAACTCCCTTATTAGTAGCAAAATGCACACACACACACACACACACACACACACACACACACACACACAGGAGTGGAACCATTTCCAGGCAGTACCATTCATCTTCATGAATAAAATGAATGAGCCCAGCAATCCACAGAATTATTTTTATGAATAGACGTTGAGAATTGGACGACTGTGAAATTGATTTTTCATTTAATTAAATGGAATAGCTGTGTGCTATGAGAGGTTTATTGGAGCGTCATTCCTCCAAGCTCAACAGCAAAAACACTTCATGTGGCACAGTCACTCTTTGTCCAACAAACAAGGTAAAAAAAAAAAAAAGAAAGAAAAAAAAAAGGAAATTTTCCACAACTTCAATTCACTCACCCCACTTTAAATCAACTCTCTTCCTAGTGGGGACCAGTGGCCTCGCAGGGCTATATCCTGTTTCACTGCTTGTTATTGCATAGGCAGACTTTTTTTTTTAGCTAAAGAGCACATGTCTGCATTTCTCCAGAGGCAACCATTTTCATCAAATCCAGGGTGTTTGCATATACAAGTTATAAATGTATGGGTTTGCAAAACTACACCTGTGTAATTACAGTGGTATGGTCTGTTTCCTGATAAGGACGTATGTGACCTTGAGTTCCCTGGCTGTGCAATATTTGAATCCTTACACTATGTGTGTATGTGTCTGTATAAATGAGAAAATGTGGCCCCAAATTGTCTCCATGTGGGTCTGATTAACGAGGGGAAAAGCAAAGACCCAGTGTCCCGTGGCAAGTGTCCCGCAGCAGATCCCCACCCAGCCACCACAGGCCTCAGAGAGCAGGGAACACCCAAGATGGCACCTTACTGGGCTGTTGCGTCTCTTCAAGCTAAATCAAGGCAGCCAGTTTTCAGCAACCTCTGTGTTCTGTCATTAGTTATGCAAGACTTGGCTACTAAGTCCTGATCAAGTCCCAAGTCAAATCCATTAAGTCCAAGGTCAAGTCCCAAGTCAGATCCAACAAATCCAAGATAAAGTCCCATGTCAAGTCCAACAAGTTCCAGGTCAATTCTCAAGTCAAGCCTAGAGTCATGTCCCAAGTCAAGTCTTGAGTCAAGTGCAAGGTCAAGACCAACAAATCCCAAGTCAAGTCCCAAGTCAAGAACAACAAGTTCCAAGTCAAGTTCCAAATCAGGCCTCACATCAAGTTGCAAATCGATCTACAATCTATACCGCTTATCCATAAGGGTCGCAGGAAGCTGAAGCCTATCCCAGCTGACATTAGGCGAGAGGTGTGGCACACCCTGGACAGATCGCCAGTCAATTGCAGGGCCAACATTTAGAGTCGCATAATGAACCTAACCTGCACGTCTCTGGACTGTGGGAGGAAGCCGGAGTACCCGAAGAGAATCCACACAGGCACAGGGAGAACATGCAAACTCCACACAGAAAAGCCCCGGTTTAACCGGGGTTCAAATCCAAAACCTTCTTGCTGTGAGGCGACAGTGCTAACCACTGCACCACCATGCCGCAAGTTGCAAATCAACACCAACAATTCCCAAGTCGGGTCTCAAGTCAAGACCAACTATTCTCCAAGTCTAGTCCAAAGTCAGACCATCAGTCCACCTCAACAGAGACCCAAAATGACTGGTATATTATTTCTGTGACATAGGTTGGAGTTAGAAAACAATTGATGAATATGTCAAATGTTTTATAAAAATTGTTTCTTCAGTTTTTGTAACAAAACTTTAATTGGGAAACCCCAACTACTGAAAATGACATGAAACAAATACATTTACTGTAGTTTTTAAGCAATCATTTTAATATTTTGGCTTCAGAATGTAAAATCATTTCAAGTCAAAAGGCTGAAGACCAAAATCACAAGTCAGTGGTGTCAAAGTTGAGTTGCAGGTCAGATTTATGACTTATATCCATGTCATGTGATTCAACTCCACTGCTGTAGCGATATCCTACTTGCTTCCAGCAGGCACTAAACTCACAAACAGATCCTTCATGTCCAACAAGGTCTACCACTCTGATCATATTACCTAATCAGTAGCTTAAATAGTCAGCCAAATAGCCAGCACAACTGAAATACCAGTGCATGTTTTAATCCTGTAAGAGTCTAAGCGACTTTGACTAATCCTTTTGTGTTTGTGGGGAGAAGTTGAGCCCGGCTGTAGCGTGACAGCACCTCTGCAGATACACTGATATCTCTAGATGAGTCTTCCTCCTTTTTTCATGGAAAATGTTGGTTTTTATGAACATGCAGCCACATTCCATTGCAGGATTAGACACATTTGTTCTAGTTCTTATTTTCATCTTTGTTCATAGACATCATGCAGTGAGATCTCATTGATAAAAATGTTTCTGTCTGTCACTGTGTGTTTCATGTTGGTCTCTGGGCCTTCTCATCCTCAGAGGATCCAGGGACGAGGAAGGAAAAGAAGGTAGTTATGGTGGAGGGGGGTTGATAAGAGGGGGGGACAGGGAAAGAGGAGGAAAAGAATGCTTAAAGGCCAAATGTTTTGACAAATATTGTGTGCTGGTGTGCGTCGTACCAGATACAATCAGGGGACTTGAGCGTCTGCCAAGTTGCTGTATCGCAGCGATAGTAAATCAGAGCCGTATGAGACTCACAAGATTAGAAGAGCGAAGAGAGAAAACATCCCAGTAATTCCAGCCCAGGATGACACCATGCATGTTGAAAGAAAGACAGAAAAAAAGAAAGAGTCTTTACAGTACAGTATGGGCTTTTTTCTGCTGCAGTTTCATTTTTGCATTAATCTGACAGCTCATTACACAGAGCCCTCTCTTCCTCTTCTTATAATCTTCAAATCAGAAATCAGGAGGGCTTGGAAAAATGGAAATGACAGACTAATAATTTGCATAAGGCAAGAAAGACCTTAGGAGAAAGAAAAGAGGGACAAAGAAAAAACAGTAGGGGGAAAAATAAAAAAGTCTGAGGAGAGGGTGACTGAAGGTGGTTTCCAGGGAAATGAGGCCATATCTGATTCTCCCTGCTGACAAACATGCAGCCAGGTTGAGGCCTGTTCTTAGGCAAGACCCACAGAAGCCACATCTCTCTCCCTCTCTCTCTCCGTTGTTATTTGAGGGTTTTCTTGGCAGTGTTCAGGCACAGGATGCAGGCCATTTGCTGCAGGAAAGTATAACCGCATTGTCTGAGCTCGGACGGCCTAATTGCCCCACAACAAACAATGTGTAAACTGAGGCTGATTATAATTTGAGCCCTGGGCCTCAGTTTGCTGATTGTAGAGGGGGGCCTCCAGCATTTCATTAAGTCCCTGGGGCCAGCAGACTAAAGGGTAGGAGCTCTTATGGATATATATTTACCCACATTTCTTGTGGTGTGTGGTCAAGCGAGGTTAGATCCAAAATGAAGGTCCTTTTTCATTCCTCCCAGCCCAGCAGTAAATAAGTATGTAACATAAGCGCAGGCACACAGACTGTAATAAGCTATCCACAGTGTGCTATGCGCCACTGTGCGTTTGAATGTAGAGGTGACACAGTGAGAGAACAGTCTGTGGCCCAGTTTCAACCCAGCAGAGTGATGCAGAGCAGTGGCAGCTTTAGCTTCGGCTGTCTGGCTTCATTACTTCCTCATGTCCTCTGCTATTAATGAACAACATCCCACATGTCAAAAAAACACTTCTCACATCTTTTCTTTGTTGCTTTCTAGCAAGGCTTGCTTTAATAGTGTCCTAATATGTTTGTACAGTGTCCCAAAAAAAGCAAATACTTCCTCTTTCATGGCTCCCGTTTTCAGCAGATTGCGATCCCAGTCTGAGGCTTGTACTGGAGAGCAGACAGAGAAAATAAACAGGATGTCCCATGCTTTTGTACGTCTTAGATCTGTTTGCAGATGAGATTCAGAGGATAAATCAAATTATCGGTCAGGGTTTTACTGAACTTTCATCACAAGAAATTACTGTTGGTTTTTCAAATTAGAATGGTTTCTTTTCTCAAATGGCAGTATAACTTATATATATAAAATTTATATATAACTTTTCTTCTCTTTTATGACTAAGTGATGTATTGTTTATATTCTAGATATAATCCAGTTTACAGTTACACTACATGATGAGATGGCCCATATTCAATGACATGGTTTGAAATGTATTATTTTTTGAAATCATTCAGGTCAAACTGTTATTGGTGTGAAATAAACACACAATCAATATAAGGAATAGGAGAAAAAATGACTGGGTATTATCAAAGAATAACAATGCAAATGGGCAGGTGGGCTTTTCTATACAAACAATTCAACAATGGAATTCAGTATGACGCGTTTACAACATGACTAATATTACTGAGGGGCTGTTTTTTTTATTTCAGATCATTGTACTGTCAGAATGAAATCATTAGATATATAGAGGTGTGTTTATGAAGTATGAAGTGTGTATATTAGTAAGTGTGGGTATGTGGGTGTCTGCATATGCATATTTTCACTATATATTTATATTATTGTGGTGGGTTTTTTGCCATCAACTTTCCCTTAAAACTTTCTCTTGCAAACAGCAAATGCATGCATTCTTAAAACTTATCATACATTCAGCAAAATCCATACTGGTGTTAAACAGAAAATACTGCAATGAAAAACTCCTCACACAAGATGGTAAACTGAAAACAACCTGAATGTTTCTGTGCCAGGCGACGTTACACACCTTTAAACTATAAGTGTGTTTGTTGACAGTGACAGTGGATTCAATCCTTTTTGAGGAGTCAGCACTATCAGATATATAGCAAGTACTGTCATGGTTGCTGGCTACATTAGCTAAAAAGCTCATTGTGTCATAACAAGTGTTGATTTGATACATTTTTACTTTCTTAATTCATCCAGGACTCCATCTAGAAATGATTTATTCTATGCTTTCATAGATTTGCTGGTATGACTGTGAAACAGATATTAAATCACATCCAATGTGGTATTGAAAAGTTTTTTAAAAGTCTTACATTTAACCTGATGATCACTGCAGAAACCCTGTGTAAAGGTTGTGTAGCTCTTCATATTCTCACAAAAGAAGATTTCTTCATTGATTTGTCTTCATTAAGACAAAGAATATCGTAAGCAGAGGACTGTCAGTTACAGTCTCACTGTAGACTGCACTGCAAACAATGTTTTCTGTGTAATAGTTGTGTTAAAAGCAAAGAAAACCATACGAGTGATGTATTGTATATACTCCAGATAAAATAATAAATTGTGGTGAAGTAGCAGAGTCTGCGCCTCTGACCTATGAAGGACACGTACCAGTCAGTGAGGTCCTCTTGTGGTGGGGAGGGCTGATGTTTGTAGATCATGTCACACAAACTGTCACGTTTGGATGAAATGCAGAAAGAGAATTTTAAGTGGGATGACGAGGAGAGTGAGTAAGTGAGAGAAGAGACTGCAGAGGAGAAGACACTGCAGAGGAGAAGAGAAAGCACAGCGCTCAAAGTACTCTTCCCTCAGAAGCTTGTCTCTGTCTCTTTCTACCCCCTCCCTCCCTCCTATTCTCTCAGGGGGTTATTATTGTTAATCATCTTATTACTGAAGCCAGAGTGAATCCCAGGTTCTGGGCCAGATGAAAGGTCAGCTGCTGAGCTGCACAGACACAGAGCCGTCAACAGATCAAAGCCGATGCTCTCTGATGATCCTACACCATGTCGCTTTGATACTGTAGCACACAAAGAAGCGTAGGCCTTGGACAGATGACAAAGTTTGATCGTACTTTTCAACTGATACCTTTACCCTTTCTTTTCAAAGTCATGCAGTGTGCAGCCTTGATAATACATCTCTTTATGAGCCGCTGTTTTGTGGTGCGTGGGCAGGTTGATGCGCCTCACTCACCTTGTTGTCATGAGAGGGGTCCTGAAGTACACAATTCTGAAAGAGTCGGATTGTAAAGCTCTCTGTGTTTAAAGCTTTTGAAGTCAGGACTGTAATTACACGTGGATTTCTTTGACAGCAGCTTTAACTGAAAATTCTGTTTTTGTAAGTTTTGGGATGAATACAATGCCCATATATATCTGTATCTTTTTTTTTCCAATGCACTTTTAAACACAAAAGGAGCAATACCTCAAAGAAACATGTTTAGCCTTTTCCTCTTATTTTAAGCCATGCTTGTGGCATTGCTCTAGGGACGGCAATGTTCATCCTTTGTTTGGTGAACCACTTTGGTCCAGATTAAAATATCTCAACAGCTATTACATGGATTGCCATGAAAAATGAAATTCCAATCCCCCAGAGAATGACTTTTCTTCTACCACCACCAGCAGGCTGACATTTTTGGTTTAATAAAAAGTACAGCCTTTGCTGCCCTTTGTATTTTATGCTAATTAGTAAATGCTAGCATGCAAAACTAAGGTGGTAAACAGAATGACCATTAAACCTGCCAGTCATTGTGAGCATGGTAGCATGGTGGTATTACCTCAAAGCATTGGTTTCCCTAAATACAACTTCCCCTTAAAGAATCCTCCACCAAGACAACATATTTATACCTCATCCCCATCCTGATGTAAAACATCAAGGCCCCAAATGTTAATGAACATATATGACAAAATAAACAACTAAAGCAAAGATGACCAAAGATAACATCAATATCTTTCCATTTTATGCTGAGCAACTGTAAGTGATGTAAAAGCTATTCAGTCTCTTTGCCTTTCAGTGACATTGTGTAAATTATGTAGAGCCACCAACAACACTGTCATTAATAGACAGGGCTTTAGAAAAGTCCCAAGAATGTTGGACAAAGTTGTTTTAAAAAAAAAACAGTCCCTGAATTTTCTCAAGTTGCGAGATGAGTTTTTCATCATCATCGTTTTCAATGATTTGTATGATTACATTCTGGCCTGTTTATCAGTTTTATCATTACATAATCTTGAACTGTAGAAAACTTGAGCGGGCACAGGAAATTGGACAGCCTCTTCCTTTCATTGCTTTATTTCATCGCTCAACATCTAGCTCTTGTTTGTGCATTTTGTTTGGTTTTTCTGAGCTCTGATGAAGTCGTCCATCACATCGCTACTTTTTAAAATTCAGTTTTTGTAAGCTCTGTTTGCTACATAGTGTTCACAATAAACATTAGCATTGCTAGATAACACATCAAGGTAGATCAAGTTCTCCAAGGCACATACTTCACTGTCTAGACTCCTGACAAACTTGATATCTGCTAAGATACCGCTGCCAGGATTCTGTCTGGTTTCTCATACGGCGGCTGTTTAGCTACCAGACGCTCACAGACACCCGACAGGAGACCACCTCCCCCTGTGGCGCAGCACTGTGAGGTGTCAATGAGTTTCTGTTACGACCCCCTGACCTTTTCCTGTCTCAGGACCTGCAGTCAGTTAGAGGTCAGAGGTCATCTCTTCCTTGATAAACCCCCTGAGTGCTGGCTCTTTCACACTGCCTGAGACTGGACACGAAGTGAGGATTAGCCTGCCTTTGATCGATTAGCCTCCCAGCTCAGGCAGGAAGCGGGAGATATGGACCTGAAGCTGATTGGATGAATTGTGCTGTAACTTGTTTTTCATTTTATGTTTACATTCTGAAACTCTGCTGAGATAAATTAGCCTTACAGAGTTTCCATTTGCACATGACTGACAGTTAAGAGTGGAATGGATGTGAAAATGAAGTAATTACAAGCCATTTATTTCAACGACATGAACACAGAACAAGAATAGATTTTGATACAAGCTCTCAGCTACTCCAAAGAAAATCTGATATGAGCAGCAGCAGTCAGCCAAGCAGACGTCTGGCATGTCAAATCAAACTGCAAAGCTGCTGGCACTCTATTTTGTACACATTCTCCAGAACTGATATGGCGGCTGAGAAAGCCCCTTTCCTTTCTCACAGGCTTTCTGACACAGGATACACTCATCATCACCACCGTCAGGACAGAGACAAAAACTACATGTCTGATTAGGAGAGCTCTCCTTGTGTGTGTGAAGGAAACCTTGAGTCTGGTTGTGATTATCCTTTCACCAGTAAGACAATTTGCATCTGTATGATTTAAGGGTGATCAGGTTTATTTGGCCAGCTCATGAGTTGTCAAATGATGACATGCATTCTAGGAACCCTTTCAGTGGAAGGCAGCGGAGCATGAATTAAACATATTTTGTTGAACAAATATCTATCGGAGCTGGATCAGTTTTGTCAACAAAACCTGATGTTGCTTTGTTAGAAAGCAAAAATCAACTCCACATTTATGTGTTAAAATCTTCTCCAAACCATGACCTCAGCTTTTGGCAGGCCAGTCTGTTATCTCTGCAGAGATGACTAAGTCATTCATGTCCAAAATGACCAGAATGAGCTGGCCGGTGTGACCTCTGTCCACTGCCCAAGCTGTGGGAGACAGAGCAGCAACAATGACATCAGTGAGATGCTGACTGCATGGGCCCGTGTTTATGTGTTTCCCAGACACACTGGCAGGTCCTTGGGAGACAACTTCGGGGAAAAAAGATGAGACTTACTGACAAACAAACAGTAAGAGTGTCTCTGAGCATTTGACTATGCAAAGTCAATGACAATTTCACAGTCGCAGAGAGACAGAGAGGCATATGCACACTCGCAAAAAGGACATGCCTGGCACATGAGCAGAAACATACTTTAAACACACACATGCAGGCATGCAGGCAAGCATAGGTAACCAGCTGTTAGTTTCAACCATATTTACAGAGCCAGTGTCTTAGAACATGCATTTTAATAGATAATAAATAGACATTTCTAGGCAGGTAATGTGTGTGTTCATGGAGGATCCCATGTAATACAGTAATGCTTGCTCAAGCATTCTTTTGTTCTGAATTTACAATGATAAAAACTCTGCCTTCATTTTCAGTATTTAGTTTAATTTCATGATGTCTGTTGTATTTTGCAAAGTCATTAAATACCATTTCCACTGAAAATAAATTAGAAGCCAAAGGGGGAATAGGAATTGCTCAGCCAAACCAAAAAATTGGCTGTACAAACAAGATGTCTCTGTGGACTCCTAACTGTTCTGTGAGAAGAGGAAAACCCGAGTCTCTTTGCATATTTGTTGGAAGGAGAAACAGGAAGTGCAAACATATGCATGTACACAAGTTTTTTCTGGACTTTTCAAGATCATTGACCACTACAGTTGGATGTAAAAGATGGCAAACTTGTGTCGGCAAAATTATGCATGCTGGCAGGAGGCAATTTACAGTGGCATTTGTTGAGTTTCCTACTTTTACTTTTTTTCATCCCTCAACTGAAAACAATCAGAGCAAAAACTTTCTTTTACTTTAAAAGTTTTTTTCTTTGTGGTATTGCTACTTTCAGTACAGGATCTAAATGTATTTTCTGACACTACAAATAATGAACTACGAATAATGAATAATGAACATTGTCCACCATATTGTACCACACATTGCATTCAGCATTAGATCATGACACCCTGAGGTAGCAAGATGAGTAGGGGCCTCCCTATCAGCACCGTTTAATCCCCTGAAACTCTCTTTCCTCTCCCCTCTCACAGCTGGGCCCCTGCAGCTCCCTGCTCCCTGACCCAGACAAGAGAGGCTTTTAGCAGGCAGAGATTGGGAGTTTATCTGTGTCCTCGTGGCTGACGTGGAGCCCTCGGCTTCATCAAAGAGCACTAATGTCTTCAGTGGAGGACACTTGCTTTAATGAGACGACCCCTGTGGCCTGAGGATATGGAGACACTCTGTCCCTCTGTCCCTCTCCACATGAGGCATGCATTAGCCATTTACTGTAACGTCTTATTACACATCGCTGTCTGGCCACAGACTGGTAAGACAGTCTATGTCTGCTTGTTTGTCTCCCTGTCGCCTACATGCTGTCTTGATTTTTCTGTTGTCTCTCTTTTGCTCTTTGTCTTGCTACTTCTTTTTATGTATGGCACTTTTGTTCCCTTACCACTCTTTCTTTTCATCTTTCTTCGTCTTCTTTACCACACAGCAGCTGCAGACATGACGGTATCCCGTGCTGTATCACCATGACGCCTGACCTCCTGCCTCTGCTCTCTGCCCGCCGCCTCTAAGACATGACGTTACTATAACAGCAGACTCCTATCTTCTCTCCTGATGGTCAAGGACAACACATTCCACACTGTCTCAGCCTATGTCACCTTTATGTTCCTGTTACAGCAGTGTCAGACCACTAGTTTAGAGATTCATCTTGTCTCCCTTAGTTCTTTCGTTTGATTTAAGACACTAGCACCAGATTTGTGTCTCTGTGTCTCCTCACCCCCACCCCCCCCCCACCCCATTTTTGACAACATCTCTTAGGTCGATGTGCTATATGCCTAAGTGGTAACCCTGGATAACCTCACCCCTCGTCGAGCCAACATGTTGACATGTTTATACCAAGTGGTGTGATTTATCCCCTCTACCGCAGAGGTGCAACGGTGACAGAGTGTCACCACGAAGAGTTTGTGGAAAATGAGGCTGTACTGACTGAACAAGGCTGATTTGTTTCTAACAGTAGATAGGGAATAATACCATGGAGCCAATGTAAGAGATTCAAGTTGGGAGTTTCTTGTAAAAGGACAGCAGCTGTACAACTGCCTGTATGGGCGACTGTGTGTGGCAGAGCTGAAAAATGGGCTGGGATAAAGGAAAACTCAGGTGGCCATGTGGCAATTTATATACACAGACAGGCACAAACGCACATTCACGCACGCGCACACACTCACACACATTACGCACACAGGGGAGTAGACGGTATGGGTTGCATAGGTTGAGGCACCCCAGCTGCCGCGGCCCCCGGTGGGGTGAGGAGGTCAGGAACATTACCCACCATTTGTAAAGGAGAGAGCAGGCATGTCCAACAAGTCCCACCTGCCACTATATTTATGAAATTACTCATTGCAGCGTTTGGCTTCCATCAGGTTTGACAGTGGGAACCTCAACTGCCTATTAGTCTGGGCCCATATCTACAGTGTTGTCTGCCATTTAGAAACCCCAGAAGTCCAACCCCCCATTAACTCTACACCCGTCCAGGCATGCTGTGGTATCAACAAAATACCTCACCTACCTAGGGGGGGTAACTAAACTGATTTTCCGAACTAGAGCCATGGGTTACTCAGAACACTTGAGGATACTTAAAGTTGTACATGTGTTTTCAGTAGTTGGGGGCAACAGAACAAGCTGTAAATCACAAGAGTGACATATATATAGAGTTTACTGACTCATCCTCTAGGACTGCTTTGGCTTCCACCAATGAAAATAAATGTCTCTAACTGCTACATGTTCAAAAGCTAAAAATTGCTAACTTTGTGTGTGTGTCGTTTGATGAAGGGTAGGTAGTGTACAGTGGATTTTTAGCTGGTTGTTGTCTAGAAACAGTGAGACTGAACCAACTGGACAAAAAAAGAAGAAGACAGTAAACTAAAAGACAAAAAGTGTCTGAGCTGCAGAGCTGGATGCTAATTCTTTATGAGTTTGTCACTATTAGCTAACTTTTTCAAATCCTACATAGATATTTAATAAAATTGTTAATTAGTGCAGCTTTAAATGTATAGGAATAGAAAATGAGACGTGTCTAGCAGTTAAACTTGTATTGGAGCTCTTTCTGGACCAACAACAGTGAGGCGGCACATTGCACACAGCATCTCAAATCTTCTGTCCTTACTATATATAGATAGATAATATTTATCTTAGAATATTCTAAAGTCAAGGTTCACTTTTTTTTTCAACCATATGATTTTCTTGAGCAAATGGAATACAACTGCCATATTATGACTTGGAAATTGAACTTCAGGGACTTTGTTATGTGAAAATATAATCTGAACAAGCTTTGCTGAGGAAGCTCTAGAAAAAGATAGTGGTAAAGCTTGAGATTAGAATATTTTATCACAAATATATAAGCATGATCCCATAAACTCCTCTTTGGCGTATTATGATTACTACACCTACACTTAGACAGTTTAGTTATATATGTGAATTGTTTAGCCACAAATCTGCATGACATTATGTAAATTATGAGTTTTTCAAAAACAAAAACAATCACAAACAACTTGTTTATTACACTGAGGGTTGTTATATACACAGTATGTGATCAAATTTCATAGATTCACATCCTTGAGTCTTAGGCTTACCTGAAATTGAATGAACTGTTATCTTCAGGATCATAACATACATGTCAAGACATTTAAATCTGGATTGAATTTGGATTGAAATGAAATTATGAAAACCTCATCCCTCAGTTTCATACAGAAGAGCATGTACTGTCAAGATACAGAACAAGATAAGAAACATAAACAAGACTGTTTCTGAGCTGTCGGAGGATGTATTTTTTTGCTAAATACTACCTGGACAGGTCTGTCTACTGAACGCCCAGATGAAACTGATATTAATCTTCTCATCTCCCACCTGGTAAGACAGCAAACAAAAACAAAATGAATTTTTTAAATTAAAAATAAAGACAAAGAGGGCAGACAACTTTATCTGACAATGAAACATTTGTAGTTTTCTGAAACACTGTGCCTGAAGTTATGCGCAGTAGGCGCACATGAGGATCACTGGTAAATTCCCACTAATGCAAGAGCAGCCAGTGTGAGGTGGGCCCTTCAACATACTGATCCTCTTCAGCTCTGGTTAATTTAACAGAATCACTAAACGCCACACATATTCAAACACACACACAGTCACATACGCATGCAGCAGTGGCTCTTCTCACACCATATATTTAGATATGTAATCCTGTGGGAAGCTCACAGTGAATGGCTTGGCTCAAAGACCCCTGGCTGTGTGTACAATAAGGGAGACTTATTGAAACAAGGCTGGCACTGAGAGCCCAGCGGTGGGGGGATTTATTTGAAGAGCAGCAGGGCACTGGCTAAACTTTGATCAGCACTCGTGCTCTTCCTCCCCTTTCTCTTTCTCCCATCTACAGACTGGCCAAAGAACACCACCGCCCACAGGGGGTGACCCTGGTATCCTGGCAACAGGGCCAGTTGTATGCTGGCAAGAGGGGCCCTCTCTCTCATTACTCTCTCATTATTTCATTTACCATGAAATACCTACATATGGACAATGATTATTTTCCTGCTCTGCTAATGGTGGGTGCAGTGTTTGGAAAATAAGAAGCAGACAGCTGAATACTGGGAGCAGGTTTGTTGGTTTTTGATACTGATCAGAGAAAGTACATTAACTATATTGTGACTGTACAGTGCATTCCCAAGGCTTATGTACACTTTCTGTTCTGTCCATCAAGTCAACACTATCCCCTAAAAATCACTTAAACCATTGGTCTAAACCAGAGATCTAATGACAAAACTATCACTAAGAACTACCAGTATGAACAATTTATAATACCCCTTTAACTTCCCTTTAAAGTCTGAAAGAACTATGTCTCTATGCTGACACTAAGTGTCAAAATTTTTTAGTAGCTGCTTATGAAATGAAAATATTCCAGATGTCCTGTGCATTGTTATACGACGTTGTTTACCCACAGTTCTGCATGACATATTAGGTATCTTTGAAAAGACCTCCACTAGAACATTAAATTAAGTTCTGGGAGTTTGAGCAAAGTCTTTCCTCACAACAAGAAAATGTAGTAATTGACCCCAGTGGTGGCTCAGTGAGGCAGAGGAGGTTGATAGAGCATAAACTCTTACACCATCTGTTTAACACACCACATAGGTTTGATAACACTTAAGCTCTCAGCGTGGTCTCAGCTCCTCTGTGGGTGTGTGCGCACTGTCCGCAACAATTAATGTCTACATACTCGCACAAGCCCAGCTCTTGTCCGTGTGGGAGCTGCCATTGCTCTCTGACACTGCAGCAGGCACTGTGGACTAATTTAAAGCAAAACACAGGAACGCTGCTGTAGAAGAAGACAGCAGGAAAACCCAACGCAACTGCGTTTACATGTACAGAAACGAAATAGTTGGCAGTTTATGGGCTCTCATGAATCTGTAGCTCTGTGGGTGAGTTGCACTTAGTTCCATGGGTAGTTGTCTTCTGATGTATCTGCCATAGTAAACACAAAGAAGTTTTTACTTCCTGTTGCAGTTTTTTTTTCTCTTCAGTATAGAGTAGCTTGGTTTTCAGTTTTTTTTTACCTTTCGGTATGCATTGTTGAAACTGTTTATATAGAGTGATGATACCCAAGCTGGCAAGATTGATCAGCACTGCGGTCCTGTATCTGTGCTGGAAATAATTTTCAAGTAGTAAACATTTCTGTGCTTCTATTTCTGTGACATTAAAACCACAGCAATTGGTTTTCACCAACTACCTTGGCGTCCCCCCCTTTGCTTGGTCCTCTAAGACCCTCCCACCACCGATCGTCTTCCCACACCAATTCAATATCTGATACACATGCTGAAAGGGCCAGCCAAAATACAATTACATTCCTTCATAGGGACGTAAGCGGTGGGAGACAGGGGTGAAGGGGCTGCATGCCGATCTCCAACATTTACCCAGGTCATTAGCTGATGCTGCTTCTCCATAGGTATTGGGAAACTTTTTATACAAAGCTGTGCTGAGCAGACACTTATATCACATTTATTGTACTGAACTGTGTAAACTGGTTTAGAGTTCATTGTAGCATTGTGTATATGTCAAGTGTTCAGCCAAGTTAATCCTGACTTGATTATGTCCATATGTTAACAAGTTAGTGCAACATTCAGACTAATCTAACCTTTCACAAATTCTGCATGAGGCCATATGTGGAAACTCATGCAAGTCTTGCAAATTCTGTGGAAGCAGAAAAGGAGAGTTATTGACACTGGAATCCTGCTGTCATCAACTACAGAGAGGGAAAGAGACGCTCCTCCAGCTCAGCAGAAGCTCCTCTTAACCTCCCTGAAAAAAGCCATTGTGCAAACTTGACCTTGTGGGTTCTTACTCTGGTAATGACACCTCGTCTTTTGGCTGTGGGGCAAACCTGGCGGTGAGCTTAGCCAGAATGATACTTATGAGACTGCAGTTAGGAGAGACACTTTCCATGTTGGAATTTTCCTTCCAGAGAGAGAGAAGAACAGAGGCAGAGGTCATAAGGTCAGAGCACTCCGCAAGCTCCCAGTCCCAGCAACAGAGATGAAAGTTAGCCTAAATAATCCTGTAAAGTGCTCAGACGGAGCAGAAATTCCCCTGAGGGAGGTCTCTAGTATGACCTCCACCCCTCTGCTCTCTTTGCCCCTCCCGGGCCCAGATAACTATAGACACAGAGTTCACATCCATTAGGCAAATTAGCAATTAGAGGACTAGTGAACGTAACCAGCCAATGTTTGTAGAGATTGGAACTGATGAGAGAGGTGGAGGGTGGGTCTGTCACAGCCAAAAGGCTTAGTTTGACATTTCAGACTGGATGGCTTGTCAATGATAGACTGCTGAGTGACTAGTTTTGGCATGCTGTGTTTCATCTGCCCCCCACCCCCAGTCTTTCCCTCTGTCTGCCCTAGTCAACATAGTTAGATAAACACTCTCAGATATATACAGGGGCAACTTAAGAGACTAAAGGAGCTAAAAGCCCCAATGAAAAGGAACACCAAGCTAATAAACGTCATGTTTTAACGAGTTGAACAAACAAAGATCCACAGAGTTTGGTTATGTTTACTCACTAGTACTTAAAGGACATGTGGATGCATGGCGCAACACTGAGTCCATTAAGAAACTCCTCATAAAATTTCCTGAAAGCTTCTATTTGAGGATGAGTGTGTTTTGTTTTTCCTTCAATGTTAGTTTTCCCATCCAGAAAAGTCAGTGACACAAGTGCTGTTTAGTTGATCCTACCCTATAACTTCCCTTGCAGACATCATTGTTTTTTAGGGCTTTTACATGAGTCACCACCTCAGATGTTTTGGTGTTACTGTGGACCACAAAGGTCACACAAAAGCTTTACTGGTAGGTCTAACAAGACTTCCAGTTCTGCACAGTAAAAGGAGGATTCAGGTTGTGAAAAGTGTCCTCAGATCTTAGATTCCTATCCTGTTCCCTGACTGATATGACACTTTCTGTAATTCTGTGTACAACATGGATGTAGCTCTACACCCCCTCCACACCATCCTCTTCCTCTCATCTTTTCATCCTACATGAAGCCTGTGGCCTTTTTATAAGGGGCCAGTCCCTTCCCACAAAAGGAGATTCAAACCCAACATGGCCTTTGACCCCAGCAGCACGTCTGTAGCCCAAACAACTCACCTCTGTCACAGCCTGCCTGGTTCTAATTACAAGCTCAAAAAAAGTTCAAGTTTGATGTGGATGGGTGGTTGAGAGGTACAGAAAGAGAGAGGAGGGTTCCAAGGGGGGGGGGGGGGGCTTGAAACTTCGCTGTCGGAACTGTCTATTTGATGTCTGCCAGGCAGGCGGGCTCTGTCAGTCAGGCAGAGTTGGGCCTCCTTTCACAGGCGCTCAACTTCAAAGAGAGGAACTCATCTCTCTCCTGTAGTGGTCGTCTCCCAACCAGGACCACCAGGATGAAAATACAGAGCGAGGATAGGGGGTAAGATGGCATCCCAGATTAGACGATGTGGGACAAGGGTAGAACTATACTCAGAAGTCATGAATGCAGAACAACACACAGAGCGCTACTTAAACTAGGGATCACCATTGGTGGACATGCCAGCTCACCACCTTAAAGTGCCGTGGAAAGGAGTGGTGTAACAGCGGTGTTGGGGTCATGGAAACCTGGCAAGTTGTCACCATGACAACATCAGCTGACAGCGCGTGGCGCAATGGGACCTGATCCATCCCATTCTGGGCCAAGATGCTACAGGCAGTGTTTCCTACAGTAAGCCCCTGGGCACCAGGGTGTTCACACACACTGTAAATATTATGCCAGTGCCTCAGTGGCCATTATAATGACTTTCCATTCTGAATCTCTGACGCGGAGTGCTTTGGTATTCCAGTCTCCCGCAGCTTCCTTCCCCTCCACGGTGAAGACAGGCTTTGTGTGACTTGCTGAAGAGGATTTTCCAGAGGGAAAGGAAAAAAGGGAAAAATAAAAGTGAGGCTCACACTGTGAAGAATCAACTCATGTAAGGAGGTGCTCTAAGATTCTTGTAAAAAGGGTTTACAAGTCGAATCCCAGGGTGGAAACAAAAACAAACACACTGGTCTATCTGAGAATAGTGTCGTGAAGTTTGAGACATATGTAGCGCTGGTACCAGGACAGACATCCAAATTAAAGCCACAGGAGTGCAGGGCATTCTAAGAGGATGCATTGGTATTGAGTGGAAGTACAGTAATTTATGCTTCATTATCCCTGAAGGCTTCATTAAGATGCTAACTTATGAAATTGTGGTGTGCTGGTTCTGCCAATTATTTCTTTCAGTAAATAAACAAAAATCTACAAGTACATATGTATATTGTATAATGGCAGCATCAGAAATATGAAATGATATGAATTCAGACAACAATATCTTTTTAAATAACAGCCTTAACAATTACTAACACTAACAAACACTGCAGCTGTGAGCAGTCTCCACAAACTCCACAAGCGGGCAGGAACAATGTCCACATGCTACCCAGCACTAAATGTACCATCTGACTTTATCATCTTTATCATTATTCTTAAGCATATGTGCAGAAGTTCACTATGTACGGCAAGTGTCAGGAATAGTGAGTATCTGCGTGAACCAGAAGCTGAGTTGAGTCAGGACGAGACGAGTGTATGGACTTTCAGTTCTGAACAATCTCAGCAGCTACTGCAAGGAAAACAGTCAGTCAGTCCCCAACCGTACCACTAAAAGACATAGTTGAGCATTTTGAGCCAAGAATTACATGAGAAGACAAATACCATTCTCATGTCTGTATCATTTATATGAAGCTACAGCCTGTTAGCTTAGCTTAAGACTGAAAATAACAAGTGACATTTTTTTTTACGAAGGGTTACGTGCCAGACCATTTCCCACACTATTGCACTATTGCTTTAAAACAAGTTAATCTTAGTATTTGAGTGAGTTCATGATATTTTGAAAAGGTTTTAATGCATCTGTTTTAATCTCTATTAGTTTGTGGTTAGTTTGGTGATATATAAACACTGTCAAGTCTGTGGCTTTTTCCTGGAAGCAGTACATACCAGTGAAGACCTGCCACATGCTGAACTTGGAAACGTCTAAGTAGAGAAGATTTATAGATAGAAACACTTTTTTGCTAGTACTATCTTAGAAATGAATGGTCTCCATTTCTCCCTAAAACACAGTCCTTTCAGAGATAACTTGGAAAGGGCATCCTTTGAGTACTGAACCAAAGCGTTTGAAATCACAACAAGGCAGTGATGTCCTCTCTTCCGAGACGGAAACTCAGCAGTCACCAACTGGGCACAGCTACATCTCTCTTTTACAACAAACTACCCACACAATGGGCACTTTCTTTGGATGAAAGGACAGGCGGGGCTGGGTGGCGGTGTTGGAGGGGGGTTACGGGTTGGGGTTGGGGGTGAGAACAGGACAAGGGGATGACAGTGCTGCTCTGAGTGTGTGTCATTTTTTGGAGTCGAGCAGGAGGGCACCGCTGAGGGACAGAGCAAAGGCCTGTGCGTCCGACACTTTGAATGTAGATTATGTTACACTGTACACGGCTCCCCCAGAGTTCAGAGGGAGCGGGTCATTTATTTTGTGGATATTATGAATGTTGGGTTTGTTTTCAGGTCGAGCAGAACACGGATGTTTTCGCTTATTTCTCCACACAGGGGCTGAGAGGTGGGCTTTTATTTTGGTCATATGGAAACCATGGGATTAATCACCCTGTAATCTAAAGCCCTCTGCAGTATAAGTATTTACACGAGAGGGAAGCGTTTATAAGAAAAGTTGCAGTGTCAAAAACTGGTCGGGCCCCTTGCAAGTAATGATCAGAACTTAAACCCAAGATAAACTAGTATGTGTACACAGTTAAAGCATGATGTACACAATCTGGAAATTATAGAAGGGTTAAAAGCTTTCTTTCCGCTGGCTAAAGGTCCCAGAGGTCAGCAATAATAACCCGGAGCAGACTTTGCCTGATGAGGGAAGAAGATAAAGCCTCACATGGCAAAAGGGAGGCCTGGGCCAACACAACACCAACATTATTGGCTCTTTTCTCCCTCTCTCACTCTCCCTCTGCTAAACAATGTCTGTATTCAGGTTTTTTTAAAAGCAATATCGGCCACATATGAGCGAGGAAAACGCTGAGACATTCCATGCAGAGAGGGCATTTTTCCACGAGAGGCATCGCAGAAAAATCAAAAGCTTTAAAAAGGGATTTATCGGGGAGATATGGTCACATTCCACAACGTCTGTGTGTGTTGTTTTAAAGTGCAGCCAGTGAGGGAGACTGAGAGGCGGCTTGTTGGTTTTGCGCTGATGGTGCATATTAAATATTTTTAGAGTGACTACTTAGATTTAGAGGGCGAACGGAGGGGTTTGATCACTTTAGTGCAGCAGCTATTTTAATAAACTGAGCAAACACAACTGGGACAAACCGGCCTTTGTGTGGAAACGCGGCAGTTGTGAAAAATGTTTAATATTAACTCCTACGACAGACTGAGAAAAGTGTGAGTATTTTGGGAGTGTGTGCATGCATGTGTGGGAAAGTTATGTCCCCAGAATGTTCACTGTGTTTTTTATCCTAATCCTTGACATTTGCCTACACTGCAAATTTTTTTTTCTGCCTTCTTTAGTATGATAATCCTATTTTCTACCTCAGTGTGACTTCCTCCCTGAACAGTTTTCTTAATTAAATTGGCCCTGAGTCTGGGGCAACACTAATGGCTGCCATTAACCACATCTTGACACCTTTTCAACCAGTCCTGTCCCACTCCAAAGAGACAAACTCTGAGAGACTGTCATCTACTTTTTCTCTCCATGTTAATAACTTGACCTCTGTGTGCTGAAGCTGCCTATGAGCTTGGACCCTGTTTCTGCAATTTAATCACAGGTAGGAATTTGAAAAGCTCACTGCTCTCTAAACATGATGGATGCCTTACAACTAATAAAACAGTGCAAGTTCAACAACCCGCAGGAGCTGGAGGCCTGAGACAACAGTGTGTGTGTGTGTTAAGATGGAGAATGATGCAATGGTTGTATTTTTCTCACTTTAACATGTTACACTTTTAGTATGATTTCAGTTTCAGCTAAACTTGACTCAACACAACTAGACTCCAAAAGTTTAAGAGTTAAATTGTTCAAATCTTCAGTGTAACTTTCTTTTGTTTGTGACCCTGACCTCCCTTCAGGGGCCCCTTTCCCATCTCCTTCTGACACCTAGAGAAAGGGCCTTATTAAAGGACTGGGAGGGCTGGGAGAGAAATGGGGGAGACCCCCACTCGCTAGCTTGGGAAGGCACTTTTTCCCTTTGAGACAAGCCCAGCTGACTCCATCACTCAGGAGCATGGCTTTCACAGGGAATTCAGAGGTAGGGGTGTGTGTGTGTGTGTGAGAGAGAGAGAGAACTGGATAAAGAAAGAGTGTCAATGTGTACAAGCCATATTGAAACTGGGACCCCCTCTGGAGGCAGCGGACAGACATGCTCAGCAGGACAGAGGCCCCTAAAGTCTCACAGCAGACTGGCAGACTGGAGGTGTTGGTGGAGGAAGGGGTACATCAGGACCTCCGTCTTTAATGGGGTGTAGAAGGACACAGTAGTGTTGCATTAGTATATAAGAGATGAGAATCTAAAATAGAAGGTGTTTACTTGTGCTTGAAACTAAACAGACAGAGGTCAGATTTAAGATAAGAAGACACAAGCCAATCAGAATATGAAGCAATGCTGTTATAGAAAATTGATTAGTACCAAATGATGTTTCAATTAGACTCCTTTTTAACAAGATGTTGAGTAAAGAAAGTAATTTAGGAATAGTTTATGACTGACATTTTTCAGTTTGAATATTTTTTATCACAATAAAATCATTCCCTTGGTACTGAGTGTGAGGTGGACACCAACAAATGTAACATTGGGTGACAAGTGCATTGCAACTCTTTCTCCTAAATAAAGTTCATCTGTGACTAATTTGTTTCAGAATTTTAGCTCTAATGCCAGAGGGCAGGGTTCATATCCCACAGCAAAAAAATTAAATATAGGTCCATATATTGTTCAAATGTGAAAACGTTCTGTGAAAATGATCCTGTAATAACAACAACCTGAGTCTGTCCACCAGCTTGGCAGCAGTACTATTTGCTGCCATGGGCATCTTTAATCCCACAGGGTGACAAAGATGCTGGTTTCAGTGAAATGTCAGTAAAGTAATAACATCTTGTCTCAAGCTTCAAAACACTGTGATTAAAAAAAAAAAAAAATCTAACCAAAACCACAGTCTTTCCCCAACCGTAACCTCCCAAATGCTGCCGAATCCTCTGGTGCACCTTCTCCTCCTGTATTTTTTCCATTCTTCTTATTTCTTTAAATAACTGCCACTGTCTTTGCAGATGCGTCTTTCTGTCTGTCTCTCTGTCTGCTCGGAAATAAAACAAGGAAATAAATAAAATGGCAGCAATAATTAACTATTGCTACTGTTGTATGCTCTGGGGTTATTCCAAAATAAAGCAGTCAAGGAAAAAAGAAAAGTAAAAGACAAATTTACGATGTTGAGTCAGCGCCAACAGTATAAGGATCCTCTTCATACAGGATGTCCCACTATTTCTTACAGAATCTCTGGCATGTTAAAACCTTACTGTGCAGTGTAATACAACTCCATTCTCCTGGTTTGATGTTGTCAGAACAGGTCTAGAATATCTGCACAATGTGTAGCAGCTGAGAGCTGAGGGTGGCCCAGTGAATCAGCGAGCAGCCACACATGTGATTCTCCTCAAGAAGCATAAAATCAGCCATGATCTACACATTCATATTTAAATACACACACACACACACACACACACACACACTCAGGTACACATGCTGCATTTCTAACCGTAACTAAACAGCAGTCTCAGTGTTGTGGCCTGCATAAATCCTGTCTTTTCAACTGTTTTTTATCAGCTGTCACTGCTCAGCAACTGGAGGTGCCGGGCCAGGGAAGTTCCACGATGTTTTATCATCATCATTTATTACCTTGTCAACAGACAGACCAAACTGTGCCGCTGCAGTTTAGTAAAATGCAAATGCAAATTTTAGGGGACAAAGTTGCACTGGTGGTGATTATGCCAGAACACCTGTGTCTATTATTTTATGTAAGCCCACCCTTTGTCCTTTTTCTTTTTGAATGGCTTATCCACAATTTGTTACTCATGACAATTTACACACATCAACTGACACAACACTCAGCTTAACTAACGTGAATGGACAACATTATTCTAAAGCTCCAGCTTCTGTGATATGAGGAAAGAGGATGCTTTCCTATAGGATTCATCAGGGTAAAATACAATTCTTTCCTTTCAGAAAATAGGTACCAAGAGGGCATTGTCATAATATTGACATAGCCACACAGTCTGAATTAGTAACACACAAAGTTCAAGTAGCTAGTTCAAGCCTTGCACACGAGAGGACACAAAGCTTCATAAAAATGCATAGGGAGACACATACACATACACTAAGTTTGTGCAGTGTGTGCTCAAGTTAGACACTTTCCATGGCTTTGACTATAACAGGCTTTCTTTTCTGGAGTCTGAAGGACAAACATTAAAATACTTGTGTATGTGTGTGTTTTTTAAGTAACAAGCCCACCACTATGCTAACACTATTAAGTTCTATCCTGTACTTATCCCATCCTTTATGCGGGTCAGGTCTTGCGCAACAGAGTAACCTCAATACTTTAAATATCCTGGCTTATACCTTGCTGAATCAGCAGTGACCATAATGTCTTACAAACAAAGAGACTTTATCTTCAAATAGTAACCCACCCTTTGGGTTTAAACATGTTTCCCAAGAGCCACTGAAACTAGTTTCCTCTCCAGTGTAAAAAATCCATCTCTGGACCAAACATCCTCCACATATCACACACACACAGCCAGAGCTCTGGTGCCCCTTGGTTGAAAGCAAACAGGAAGCGAGGGGACTTGGGGATGGGATGGGATGGTTCCCTTGTCTCTGGCGCCTGTTTTGGTTGGACTACTCTTCAGTCCTGGCTTCTCTGACCTAAAATGAGTTACATTTACTTTCCTGAACACACCAACTGAAGATCACCGGAACTGAGGCATCCAAAAATACACACATCCTCTGCACAGTATTCACAACACAATGGCCTGGCCTTCAGGATGTGAGTGAGTCAGTTGAGTTCCTGACTGCCATGTTTTTAGTACCTTCCCCCCCTCTCTGTTTCCTCACAAGGGGCAGCTTTACTTGTTTCTGTGTATCCCCAAGACTCTGCCTCATGAATCTGGCCTTTTTTGTCTCCTGCCCCGCTTTCTCTCTGCTTCCTCTGCGAGATGCATAAACCAGCCTTTATGAAAGAAATATCTGCCGTGTTATTGGAATGGACAGTGGTTGAATAATGTTATACACAAGGCAGTGGTTTCCGCCTGTAGCCATGTAGATCAAACGCAACATTAATTCTGTGTTTTCCCAACATCCCAGCCTTCTTAGCTGATTTTTATCACAACGCCTCAATGAGGACCACTGTGACCCCTACACTCCACCTAACTGTAAGGGTTGTGTGTGCACAATATATACTGTGCCAGGATGTGTTCAACAGGTATACCAATGACAAAAACAAACCCACTGAGATGGTTTGAACTGGGCTGGGTAACACATGGGCCAGTGGTGGCCTGTGCTGCATCCAATGTCCATCTTTAATACTTTCCATCAAAAAGCACAAATTTGTATGACACAAGCATGCTTGTCATAGGAAACTAATGCCTGATTGGCATTTTAAGAGAAAAGGGTTTTTTTTATATTTTTGTTGGTTTTATTTTTGGAGTTCTGGCCAATCTTTCTGTTGGTTATGACAACGCTATATTCACTAAAGCCACTGCTGAGAGCAGGGACTGTGGAGACTAGTCAAGAAACATAAGCATTCAGACTATCAGACAAGTTGTAAACAAGCCAACAGTTCAGTCAGATTATCTACAGTAAATAGACTCAGTCAAAGTTTCACCAGAAAGTTAATCTGTAATCTGTGATATTTACGAGAGAGTTTAGGTAGTTTTCACCTCTGGCTAGCCTGAAAGTTTGCAACCTGTTTTATTTTTAGCAAGCTGTTTCCAGAGCTGAGTTACGTTGATAAATGTAATGTTATCAGATGTACAATATTTCTATAAGTAATCATAACTAATTAGTATTGCACACCTTTGGTCTTAGGGGTCCAGCATCTTTTATTGGAACTAGTGTTGGCCAAATAGGAATGAATCAGTAGTTTCTACTTTTTCTTTTTTTTGTACACTCAACTCGCTGCTGCTGACACCAGCACTCGTACAGACATGAAGCCCTCTGCACTTCCTGTACATGCTGAACTGAACCAAAACTGTACCAAAGAATGCTGAAGAGACGACTTGAGAGCTTTGTCACTTGACAAATTTCTTCTTGTATCAGAGTCAGACAGCAGAGTTAGTGCTTATTAGTCTGTGAATGTTACTCTGCAGACTTTGGAGACTCACTTCTGCAATTTGATTATGTTACACAACTTTAAGTATCTTTCAGTGTAAGTAATTGTTTTGCATGTTACATTGTACATTATTTAGGTTTTGTTAAGTCTGGCAAGTCTGGCATGTTTAACTGCATATATTAAAACATATGCTTCTCTTTTTAAAATATGGGATTATAAACCTTTAAATACAGCACACTTTTGTCACTAAATTTATTTGGTCATACATTTTTGTCAAACAACATGTCGTTGTAGTCACAGGCTGCAGCCACAATCAAAAAGTAGTCCACACAAACCTGTGGCTCTGGTGAAGAGATGTTCATGTTCACTCATAATACAGAATCATTTAATGTTAGGCTATGTATTTGATATATTCTTAAAAACATTCTTTTACAGATCTCCTTTATACTATCTTAATAATATTTGTAGTTTTATCATTAGCTAACTTAAAGAAAATAGGTTTTGAATTCTGGTTTTTACTTAGTCTTTCTCCTCCCCTTCCATATCTGACCTTTCTTTGACATCACTTATTTTGCATTGCCCATTCTGTATTTTCTATTTCCACTCTCTATTGTATTTTATGGATACTTATTTTATTTTTTTTGTTTTTTGTCAGCCATTGATGATACCAATGGGTGTGGTGATTTTACTCCTTTTTAACTCATTATTGATTGGATGTTGTTGTTGTTTTATCTGTGATTGAAACCGTGCATTCTGAATAAATGTAGTGCTGAGAGTGTGCAGACTAATTTAAGTACTGAAAACTAGGCCGAACTACTGAGTGAAATATTTCTGGATCTGGTGGAGAGACTGAATGAATGACAGGAAGAGGATCTCTCTAGTTTTGCTTGGGAAAGCACACACCATAAATCTATCTAGCTGGGACACAAGGATCACGCAAAGCCTCACTGGCTGACTCTCACATAAATGAGACAAACAGCTCTGTGTGTTTTCACATGTGTGTGCATTTGTATGTCTCCAAACACTGTGAATGGAAGACAGCCTTCTCTGTTAGAGCATTATGACCCTCCTCACGCCTAAAGAAAAGGGAGAGTACAGCACTGTCAAGGGAGGTCACAACCCCAGCACAGAAAAGACACAGTGGTGAATGTGCCACACTGTTAGCAGGGGAGTGTGTGAGCGTGTAAGAGCCTGAAGGAGGAGGGATACGCTGATGAGGAAAGAGAAAAGAGGAGATGGAAGGCCAGTGAATATCTGTGGTTTCACTGAGCTGCATGCCAAACCTTACTCCGGATACCAACCCGCCCAGGATGCCGTGTTTCTGCTCTCTCTCTCTTTTTTTTTTTCAGAATAAACAGACCTATGGAAAAACCGAATGTATTAATTAAAAACGTCCACATGCAGGTGGGCAAGAGGTCAGCCAGAGTTCCTTTAAATTTGAAAAACATGGATTAGAGGCCAGCTCATTAATGAACCTAAGCTCTCATGTTGTGTGGTTAGGACTACAGCTATTGAAAACTACAAGATGAGACTTCAAAGAAAAAGGGAGGAACAACAGAATAAATCCAGAACAATAATGATATGAGTGTTTCCCACTGTTGTGACTGAGCTCAGCTCACGACATTTATTTCTAATGCTTGCCCGACTGCAAATTGAAAATGACAACAATGATTCAGAAACATAAACTTGAAAGCAGCGGCTCTGAATTGAATTGAATTTCTTATATAGTGTAATTGCTCCATATGTTTATCATTTCCTCTTGGAAAGTTATTATTCAGCAGGACCAACAAAGCCTGGAAAAATAATACCTTTTTTTCTTTTCTCTTGGTTATTGTTGTTGCTTTAAAGGCAGAGGAGGAAGGATTATGCCATTTTCTGTTTTGATTATTCAAAAGCTGGACTCCATGCTATACAGCTCCTCTGTGACTGAGGCCCAAACATGTAATTAAAAGATCTGAGAAGTTGTGGTTTGCCTGGGGCAGGGCCACTGGACAGGGATTGAACTGCACAGGATGAATTCAAAGACAGAGACACATGCAGAGTTTTGACAAAATTTCAATTTGGAGATTTTAGTCATAGTATCATAATGTGTCTCAGAACCCTGAAAAAGACTTCAACATCAGCCATGCAGTATTAAATACTTTTGTATGGCTTTGATTTTTCTTTCTTAGTTGTTCCAGTTAAGAGCACCCTTGTTTGTTAATGATGCTATATGTAAGTATTTGCTGTCACTACGTAGTCAACATTAGCATTTCTATCACGTCTCCTCTTTAATGCCTCTGGGCTGTGTTACTTCTTCATCCTCTCATGATGAACTGAGGGCAGACTGGACATTACTCCTACCATCGCCTCTTGAGGTACAAAGTGGTATTACGATATATTTGCTCATATTGGGTAACACTCTTTTAATACCCCCATTTAGCATGTAGAAGCAGTATTGATCCTATGTGTTTCAGCAACTAGGAAGTGCTCCAGCTCTGTTTGTTTTTTAAGTTCCTGTCTACACCAGGAGTGGAAATACGTGCATTGTGTAGATTGACATCTGTTGCTTGTTACTTCCTGGCAGCAAACACCTAGTAATTTTTTAAAATATAACATGCACCATAAAGAACAGACAAAGCTGGAAGAAACTGAGAGACTTTCCTCTACAGCAGTATTCTACATGACCACTATTTACACAGCAGCGATAATTAGATCCCACTCTGCACTGAGATCAGCTGTCAGGTTACATAGGCTCTGACATGCACTTATTATAGAGTAACAAGCTACTTATCCTTATCCTATTTTAATCATAATTATCATTAATAATCAGCTTCTAGACCCAAAAATCATCCAAGAAAATCATCTGGTTTAGAGACCTGCATGCCAGTTATATGAACAACTTAATAACCTGCATCATCATACTATTAGCAGCAGAGCTGAGGAAACTTTTTCACCATAGAAACAGCTACTGCAACACACAGCAGCTGGTTAATGTAGTTATTAACAGTGTAGCTAACTTTGCCCCGAGCATCATCCTCCTATCAGATCAGAGACTTGTATTAGCAAGACACAAAATCCGAAATGGTGCAGACAAATGGATGGGTTGCATGAGAGCAATATACAGTACTAAATGGCTTAATACTATAATGTAGCTGTAAGCAGAAGTAAAGACATTTTTTGTGTTTATTTATGTAATTTTAACTCCTCATTTGAAGCATTTGTAAGTGGTGTATAAACAATTATTAATGATAATAAAATATCACACAGTTCTAATGATAAAAAAATACGTCTATATTTTATATGAATAGGAAATATTCATCAATTGCATAATTTATTGCAATAAATTCTATATATGTATTAAAAAAATGTTCTTAATGAGCAATTGATCACCATGATATATATATATATATATATATATATTTATTTTTTTTATCCACCTGTGAATGATTTATGTATATTCATATTCAATTACAGCTAGGTTTCATGGTTATTATTATTATATTATTCTTATATTATTCTTTAACTGTATACTACAGTTCAAAGTAATTGTTATCATTGCTATATATAAGTTGTAACTGCAGACAAATGTCTTGATAAATGCGCTTACATCAGTATAGTGCATCATAAAACACTGAGTAAGTGTTGTGTGTGCTGCTTTTCAAAAGAGAAGGTGAAAGTAAAGTATTATCTTATATGGCATGTTTCAAAAAATGAGGGCATTTCTCCTGCAGAGATTTTAGAGGTGCATAGAACTGCATACAACTTCCCTCTCATAGTGCACCACCCAGTGGCAGTGGACCTCTCCTGACTCAGGTACCACTTCTTTGAGGTTTTGAGTCCTCTGAAGTGAAAAGAGAGTGGGTGAAGCAAAAGCCTGAACTGGTAGCACCACCAATCAAACATACCCTATTGTTCCTTCGACCTCTTTGGGAAAGAATTACAGCATATTTTTCCTGCACAGACTTTAGAAAATCACACATTTTCAGCATGCCTTAAGTAAGCCCCATGGCCCCGGCAGGCAGTATTAATTCATAACAGTGGGGTGGTGGAAAAGTGTCAGCAGTGTTTATACGTTTCAACTAAAGGAATAACATAAATCCTTAAGTAAACCTAATCTGTCGGTGATTGTAAACAGTCTGTCACAGTAATGGCCCCCAGTACAAATGAGGACCTCATGGCATGGCCTAAAGTAAAAGCCCCCACACACTAAGCTCCCCCACCCATCCATCCCTGTATCGTATCTTACCTCTTTCCATTTAAAACCCTTCATTCCCAGTGCCTCCAGTGTCCCTGTATGGTCTAAGTGAGGAAGGAGCTGGTAGGAACTTCCTGGCTGAATATGAAAGAGAGGGGCACCTCAAACCAAACCCCCCATCTCCCCACTGTCTGTATCCACAGTTTGGGAGCAAGCAGAGGCCTGACACTGAAGCAGGCCAGGCCAGGATCTGTGCACGAGATAAGACAGGCAACAGGAAGGAGACAACCCAGAACCCTGCACTCCCTGACGTGACAGAGCCACTATTCATTTTTTAAGGAAGAAAGAAAGAAAAACAACATCAACAATATCAGATGCAGCATACGAAAGGCAATGGGGGAGTAAAAGAAGAGAGAAGTAGTCGGCAACTTGACTTCATTACGAAACTTTGCGTGTCTCTTCCCATGGAATTGTTGGCTCGCTATGTTGTTTTTAAAAGAGAAAAAACTCATTTGCCTGTAAAATCACCCTGTCTTTAAATTTGAGCGTGCAAGTGAATAATCACGCAAAAAGTCTATGCATAAACGGTGCATTTTGCATTTTGTAAAGGTTTCCACAAATAAAACACTGCTGTAGCCTCTGGGCCTCAGCCGATTACACAGGATAAAGAAGTACATTGGCGCCACTGCAACCCAAACACTTGTTGTTGTCACTACACACATAAATCATTCCTTTCTCTTCATCTCTACACAGAAGCTGTGAACAATAGCAGGTAAACAGACATGACGGTGGAAGAAGAGTCTGTTAGCTCAGCGCTGTCCTCTCCCACACACATTCCTAACAGCCTGTGTGTCTAGTTAAGGTGCAGATAAACAGCGGCGGCACCATATGTCAGCACAAAGCAAACACGCTGGACAGAGACAGAGCAACGATTAGGATCACACATGCAAATGCAAACAGACACTACACTTGTGTAGCGACACATACACCTTTACAAAAGTCAGAGGGAGCACGGAGAAGTGACATAAATCCACATACTTTCCAATACCAACATTTGTTGAATTTCACTTCTCATTGTCTCCTTTTCATGCATGCTAAACATGCTTTTTACTATCTACTCAAGCCAATAAAAGAGTTCCTTTGCCACAAGTATGTACAAAGGGAATGTGAGCTGCCCTGTAAGACAAACCAATTACACCAAGGAGCCGTAAGTGATGAAACATCCACAGGTGACAATCCACAATATTCAGATGTGTACCAACACCCTGGGAACATTAATGGAATATTTAAATGACAATCTGCATTTTGAGCATCAAATATTGACCCGGTGCCTGGATGACCGGTGTCAGCATGGTTTCACAGAAGTTACTGTACAGGCCAATATCAAACCAGGGTCATGGGAGAAGGAAAACTGCATCAAAAAGTCCACAGAAACTCCTCAGAGCATTCCTGTTCACAATGCACTTCTCTGATCACTGATCAGTAATCTGTCTTTTGTGTAGTATTTGACAACTGGAAAGATGGCTTTTTGGAGGAGTACTCCCTTAGCTTCTAACTTTGAGAACACACACACACAGCAAAGTGCATTAAATTTAAACACATTGTGCAACTCTTCTCCAACAGGCAATAATCCCCAAAGACTCAACCTTTTTACCCACTGATTCAAATGAAATGTTATAAATATCTGAAAAATATTTTTGTAAAATAGTTTGCAGTGTTGTAACTTGTAATTATGGACACCTATATTTTTACATAAATTTCATACCAATAAGAAAAATGATGTCCTGTAAAAACTATTTTGAAAAGGTGACTGTAAAGTTGGATAGAAGTTGTAAAAACAGCATACTATCACATTGTTTCTGGCCACCTGATACATGCAAGTCCAATATTCTCTTTACTTATAACTCTATAAGTCTTTAGTGTCAACCAACTCCTGACGGAAATATCTAACTCTTTAGCTGCTAAATGATCCACTATGTTCACAAGCTACCCACTGATTTGTCTGTCTGAGTTGAAAGATACTAAAACTCTAGTTAGCTGGGGGGAACTGCAGAGTTGGCTGATAGTTCTCTATGAGTTTGTCCACATTCACATTGGACATAGTTATTCATTAACATATGGATTAAAGTACTTTTATATATTTTAGCTGCAAACCAATGTCAAATAATTGTAGCCAGTTAGCTGCTCAGCTGGTTTATACCAAAATATTTCAGTGCTTTGTTTTCGAGGAGGTAAATTAAATTAAAAAGACAAATACAAAACAGGCTTTAGAACACACCCAATAAAATGCCCAAAGCTACGACCTTTGAAGTCATGCTTGGCCTGTGTGTACTGTCAGGGTGGTGGCCTCTGGCCCAGGGAACCGGCAGTCTGTTCGGCCCTCACGCTGGGAACAGAGGATGGCAGGAGGGCAGATAGAGAGACAGAGGCACAGTTGGAAGGAGGAGGAGGACTGGATTGACAGCAGCGGGTTGCCCTGAGAACAATGTGGACTCCATAAGTGTTTGGTTCCCTGCTTCATGTGAACGCTTGGTGTCTGGGAAGAATGAAAAGGCACCACCTTGTTGTGAGGTCAAGGGTCAGTGTAGGTCTGAATGCTCATTTATCTCAGACAAGGAGATGGTGAGGGTAAAAACTCATTGCTTATGGTCAAGTAATGATTCATGTCAGAGATCAACTGCCAGTTACACCAGCTGTTAGTAAGGTCAAACTTAGCCTTGTTATAATGTAACTGTTTACTGAGCAGAGATTTTCACATCACTAAATGAAAACAGGTTACGTGTATGGTCTTCCTAGACAATAACTAAGTCCAGTTGCGTTCGATTGAAATTTCCTTGAGAAAACAGGTTATGCCACACAAACTAGTTCTTATGTACAGATTAACTGTTGCTAAATAATTACATCCAAAATGAAGGATGAATCTGTTTTAGTTGTGTTTTTGGTCTCCACCAACTCCTGAGGGGAATATCAGGCTCTTAAGATGCTAAATGATCCTAACTGCTGTTTAGTGCTGGGAAGGTAGTGTACAGTGGATTTTTAGAGCTTTTTTTTTTTTTTTTTTTTTTTTTTACTGAAAACAGCTTCCTGCTGCAGGCAAAACTGACACTATGAGACAGATGAGAGTGAAGCAAAACAGTACATTTATGGACTGGACAGCTAAACAATAGGCTTAAATGCGCTATAGAGCTCTGTAAAGTTGAACAGAGCTACAGATTCAGCTGATAATTCTCTGTGGATTCATCACTATGACTGACCCCTTTCACATCGTCAGTGTTTTCAGTGTCATTTGATGCATTGTAAAATGTCAGTTATAACCACTTTAAGTTTTTACTAGCAAAGACATTTCAAATTTTACTGGTGCATCCCAATCAAGTAAACTTAGGAGCACTACTCACAAACTATGAAATGGGTTTATGAGTAGCTGGTGGAACCCTGTCCAGATACAGACATCAGAATCAGTACAATATTGGCTGTAAGCTAGAGCTTACAATGCACTGAAACTGTTATACAAGTCTTAACCAGGATTTAAAGTGTGGAATGTTATTTTTTCTAAAAAAAATGTAGTCATTACAATGGCACTTCATCCTACTGCAGAGCCAGTTCAGGTTGCCAGCATATTTCATCATTTCCAATCCTGTTAAATGGATATGAGGGATTATTTGCTGTAGATATTGAAAGAAAGCAAACTCACACAGTCACTGCCGAAGTCAAAAAGCACAAAGCAAACCAGAGGGACTATTGTTTGCTAGCATTGTAGGTTGTTATCACCACCAGTACATACTGATAAATCAGTGAGAAAAGATTACAGGTGCTACGTGCAGGCTACGACTGTTTATTGACCTGTAATATGTGCAGTGTGTTTAGAATCCATATTCAATCCTTCCTAATACTCCTTCTCCATTCCCCGAGCCTGACCGCCATTGAGGATAAATCTCCATTGGAGCCACAGAATACGCTTCCTTGTTAATTTAGATTTAGTGCTTACATTAACAACATTCGCAGAGCAGTGTTTGAAAGCTCAGATGCGTGCCAAGTCCTCTGGAATAAGGATTAAAGTTAAAGAGACAGTAAAATAACTATGGCATGTCCTGTTAAATCCAGCCTATATTCCCTCCTCCTTCAGACAGATCTCTCATTTCACCTGTATTTACACAGACAAGACTTGCACTTTGGTTCATATACTGGAGAATAAATAGTGAGTTGGCTTGCGGCTCTGTGGAGTTCCATGGGGGAGGAAAAGTAGGGGAGGGCTGGGGAAGTGTGAGGTTTGAATTTCAGGGAGGGATGCAAAGGAAGTCATAAAGTTAACCATCTTTAATATGAGACAGTGGATGATTAAAGCTAAATAAACATTGTTATCCAGTTTAGGGAAGTTAAAGTATGAAAGTATGACTGGATATTTGGCCAAGTAGGGGCACTGAATCAAATCTATTGGTTTTCCCAGAGCATGCAAGTGTATGATAAATTTTCTGTTCTCATCAGTGCAGTTAGGCTTGTATTTGGAATGAATTATGGTTCTACTTACAGCTAAACAATCTAGATTTTTGTTTGTTTATTTATTGGGCACTATGGCGGGATTATAGTATGCAAAAATATGACGCCATAATGCAATAATTAATTTACATCTCATAATATTGCCATTTCTATTATGCTTTAAGTAAACACTAAAAGCCATTTGCGTGACTTAGACAATAAATGTGATATCTGTTTAAAACTAGTGATTTGACCGTGCTGCGTGACATATCCCGCTCAGCCCTATCCAGTCACATGGTGTTACAAAGCCTATATTCTCACCACACCTTGCATGTATTGTGCAGTACTGCACACTCAGCGATGATTTTGCTACACAACACTCCCTGTTACCTTGCGTGCCCTTACAGGAGAGGAAAATGTAATCATTATTCACAATCTTTGTCTGTCTGTAATTTGGTGTTTACAATGTAGGCTCTTGGAAACAGAATAATGAGGGCTGAGTTTACTGTCCAGAAAACCAAAACAACAGTAAAGGATGTAAAGGAGGCTAAAAAGCTCCCAAAACTTTTCATATGATCTTCTGTTGCAAAGATGACCCACAAGTTTTTAGCAATTAATCAATTAATGGGATTAATCTGTGTCAGCTGTGTTATAGTAGCTGTGGCTAGTTATAGGTTCTATGGGTCTGCCAATATCAAACAGACAAGCCATGAGGCTCCATAGCATTTTTCACTGGACTACTTTTTATCAAAGACTCCATGACAGAATCAGGATGTTGAATGAGCCTTTAAACTCCAGCAGTTATCAGCTTCATGTCAGGATTCGAGCCACTGGGCCCCCTCAGTAGCCAGCTATGATAATGATCCTGCTTTGAGTTATCATTTACGCTACTGTGATAGCCATCTCAGAGGGGGTTCATGTGGGGTCAGTGGAGGGGGGTGCAGGTTTGATCGCTCTCAGCTCAGGAGAGTTTACTGAGTTCTGAAATGAAACATACACAAAGCAAGAACACCTACATCACAGAGGGGTCAGTAATGTGATACAGATGGAATCCATACTGGTGGCTTGAGAGAGGGGTCTGTGATTTCAAGAACCGTACCTCTGCTGGTCTATACCACAGTAAAACAGCTCCAGCCTCGGTTACTGTCAGTCTCCTCCAGATGAGGTCTTTGTGGTAAATGGGGAAAGGTATGCCTGACAGCAGTGTGTGAACTCAAGTCTACGCTAAACATACCTGACGTTGTGTTTATGAAAGATTTTTAGGTAGTCCTGATAAAATGTCACAAGAGATTGAATGTGATGTCTTTGGAAAGGGCTATTATACAGAAGGAAAAGTGAAAAATACCATGTAGCAAGGACCACCCACGGTCAGTGTGATGCATTCTTTGAGATTGTATGTAATCTGGGCAACTAATGTTTGTGAAACTGTTCTGCAACCCAGAAAGGATTCATTTTCTGATGTTTATTTACCTTAAAGAGATCCAGATTATTGACATGCCAATATGACAGTCACCCTGGTGTCACTGGATAGGCTCTGTGTAAAAAGCCTGTATTCCAGATATTGCCAATGACAACATACAATCTTCTACATGGTGGCATGCAGAGTGGAAAGTCAGTTAAAACCACAAACTGGGTTTTAAAGAGGTTTTGTGTCAGTGCTGTTCATGTGTCTTTGAATGTGACACAGAAAAATAGTCTGGTGACAAAGTTTGTTTTTCCTTCATTTTAATGTTTGTGTGCTGTTTTATTGTGTTTCTCAAAGTAAAAGGGCAATGAAATTCTGTTTGAAGGGCTTCTGTTCCCCTGGGTGTAAAGTCAAATTTTAAACACAGAGGCCATTCCAGGGAAACACGGGGGTTGCTTCATCTGAAAACAAGCAGCATTTCTGTGGTAAGGCCATGAAATTTTACGTTGTTTTAGCTCTCTTTGTGTTTTACTTTCACTTCCCCCTAATATTCCTACTCATCATTCAGAGTGGGAACTTGGCAGGAGTATCAGCTTATTCTCCTAGGCTGTGAGAGTAATCTGGAATTTGATTTGCTTTTCATACACTGCAGATGTATAACTCACAAGTCTTTTTGTGTGTGATGGAGGCTGGAACACACGCGGTATATTAAAAACAACTTGGGTTCTGCTTAGTTGAAAATTACCAGTCCACCAACCAGTCCTCAAGGGACATAGCAGCGTCCAGCCCCCCCGACTTTCCCACCGGGCATCCATCCCTGCCCACAGGCCCCCAGCCAGAAGAGGCGTACAGTGCCAAGGAGTGTGGGGAAACTCACCTCAGAGAATATGTGTCATGTCCTTAGTCATTCATACTAGTGGAGGGTAAGACAAACAGGCGAACAGCAAGAGACCATGGGTGCCAAGACAAACAAAAGGGGTTGTGTATGCACTATGATGCTGCATATGCACACAAATGCAAAAATATATTAATGCAAATATGTGTTACATGCATATGATTTAAAACTGCACACTCCTCTCTCAAAAGCTCACAACATGAAATGTACACAAGCAATTATCCCTCAAACACACTTAATAGTCACAGTCAACAGAGCAAACCAATTTGGCAAGAGCAAATAAACAGACTGAGTGAGGTATGCATAGAACCACTGACAATGTACACATGAAGGTCTTGAATGAATCCATAAGCTGGAAAGTGACCCACATAAATGCACACACCGAATCCTCATCGACATGGTCACCAGTGTCGGTGCAGCTGCACATTTCATGGAAGGAAAAGTATCTTCATGGCTGAGTGTCATGTAAACGGCTGTTGAAATGTCAGTGGCTGAATGTGCTGCTCTCATGCCGGGGTTGCGCGGCCGCTGTGCCCCACTAGCCTGCTTCAAGGCAGCACAGGCACAGCTTTGTCGGCTTGGCAGAGGAGACCTGGCCCTGCTCAGAATCCATATTTGTATGTGATGATGGAGCAACTCCAGCTTGAGTAGAAACTGCTACCGGATCTGCTTCATATGGCTTCTCCTATTGTTTAGTTTTAGTTAGATAACTTGAATAAGTTTAATTTTTCGGTTAGCTTGCAATTTGGAATTGAAATTTTTAGATGAACTATCATAGTGAATAACATGGATGGATGTTTTTACATTGTAACTAAGGATTAATGGTTCACTTAAGGTGAACTGACCAAAGAACAGTTTAAAAATCACTTAATCCTCAAAGGTTTAAACATGGTTAATCTTGGTTGGCATGCATACACTAGTGCAAACAAGGTACAGTCAAACACCCTGTCACTCAAGCATGTGCTAGTACATACATATCATCCACATGCACCATAAACACACACTCACACACACATACATGCAGATAGGACAGTGTTAGCACACTGTACTGTACTAACTCTCCATCACATGGTTTCTCTGAGGTCTGAGGCAGAGTTTTCACCTGCTGGCTCTGCACCCAACACAAAGACCTTATTGTGACCAGTTGGATTCCACTGTTAATCATGGGCGAGATTATAAGACTTGGGAACACACACACTCACACATATACACGTGTATTCCGTGTGGGTTTTTCATTTAACATGCTTTCACAGATGCGTACACAAGAGTCACTTGCATGCAAGGAGTCATATGGAGGGACTCATGTACACAGATCACCGTTTAGGACAGTTCTCTCAACCTGCTGCCACATGAGCGGATTGTGCCGGTCTCATTTTAAGTTTGAGGGCTACTCACCAAAACACACAGTCTAATGCAGGCTTGATGCTGTTTGAAACTTGGCATTGTGAACAATTAACTATCAAGTATTTATGTATCAAAGTTAAATGCTATCAAATACATTTTTAAAGCACAGCTGCTTAAAAGGAGTGAATGTGCTCTTATTACACCATAAATGTGTAATAAGAATGCCACGGGTTTGGACTGCCAGTATTTCAGTTATAGCACAGGGCAATGGCACCATCTGCTGGAGAAAGCATAAGAGGCACTGGCACCCCTAACTGATTTCACATCATTGTAAAATATGCTGCAGATACATGGTATACGAGCAACTTTGAGAAGAAAAAGTAACTATATGTTATAATATATATAATATATTATATATCCAATGCTGTGTTATCAAGAACCCACACACACTCAAGGGATCCACTGATGCAGGTTCACAATAGTATTTTGGTAATTTGATTAACTGTAAAATTGTTTGGGAATTTGCATTATAAAAGCATAATATCAACTAAGGTGGGTCCTATTAGCTAATTTTGAGTCCCCAGCATGTGTGTGGGGGGGGCTTGTGTAAAAAAACTAAATAAGTAGTTGTCGTGGCCGAGTGGTTAAGGCGATGGACTAGAAATCCATTGGGGTCTCCACGCGCAGGTTCGAATCCTGCTGACAACGAGGTGAAGTTTTCACTGTTGAAATCTTTGCAACCTTCTCTGATAACTCATAGAAGCTGGGGTGGACTGAATTTGGTTCTATGAAATTACTGAATTAACCTTTTCCTGCAGTATGTAATTGGTAACGTGACTTTAAAGCATAAATAAATGTATTATTATGAACAAGGTGCACTAAATGTTCATTCAAAGCAGTTCTTTAAGTACTAAGTTGTCGGCGAGTTGAACCTCTTGGCGGGAGACCCCAATAGTTCTAGTCCATCGCCTTAACCACTCGTACGACAACTTCTAGATATGTTAACAATATTCTGATTATTATCAGTTAGTATATCAACCTGTAGAAACAGCAACAACATGTAAGCAGCTGTGTGATCCCCACACATATTCACGTGTCAAAATTCATTCTTATCTTTCATATAAGAGACAAATTTTTACAGGTAAAGCACAATAAAATACAACATTAAATGTTTTCAAATATTTTCATCTCAGTATTTCTTCTCTTTCCTTTAAGAAGCTGAATGACAGCAGAAAACATATGTAATCTAGAGCAAGCAAGCAAAATAGAAAACTGAGTTTCTTTGACTTTAAATAAGCTTTCTAATCTTATATGTTGTGATGAAGGTTGTCTTGTGCCAGATAAAGTTCTTGTTGCTGCTTGTTGTGGTGTAAGTTTATGAAGTACACGGAGGGTGAAATCTGATGAGCCAACCTTTCACAGCTATTAGGTGTCAGAGTGTCTTACACACAATATCTGATGTTAATTTGATCCACAGCAACCACTGCCATGGGGTAAGGTGCGTGCAAGTTGTCGTGGCCGAGTGGTTAAGGCGATGGACTTGAAATCCATTGGGGTCTCCCCGCACAGGTTCGAATCCTGCCGACAACGAAGCACTTGAGTGAGTACAAACATCTTAGCTTTATCAGTGAATGTAGAATTATACCTGCAGCTGCTCCCAAAATTTGTAGTTCCTCATCAGATTTCACTCCTCCTGTGTTGTTGCTGTTTTAAAACTAAGACCATCGGTCACCCTTCATGCTCAGTGGATGGGAACATTGTCATCCTTAAGAGGACGTCTGCCAGGAGCCACCACAGCCTCTCAGAAACTAACTGCGATGGCCGGGAATCGAACCCGGGTCAACTGCTTCGAAGGCAGCTATGCTCACCATCACAATCTTTGCAAGCTTCTCTGATAACTCATAGAAGCTGGTGGCTAATTGCCAAGGGGTGTAGTGGAGAAAGGGCTGTCCTGAATTTACTAGCCCACATAAACTTACATGCAACAAGCAGCAGCAGAACCTCTTATCGCTGAACAGCCTCTCATCACAACATGTAAGATTGAAAAAGCTTGTTTAAAGTCAAAGAAACTCAGTTTTCATTTGCTTTGCTTCTAATAAGATTACATATGTTTTCTGCTTTTGTCATTCAACTAACAAGGAAGAAGAAAATATACTGAGATGAAAATATTTGAAAACATTTAACAATGTTGTATTTAGGCAGCTTTTACCTGTAAAAAAATTTGTCTCTTATATGAAAGATGTATGAATGAACTTTGACACGGAATATGTGTGGGGATCACAGCTTGCTTATATTGCTGTTTCCCTAGGTTGATAAGTACTAATGATAATAACTTAGAATATTGTTAACACATAGACCAAGGATTGTTGTGGCCGAGTGATGGTTAAGGCGATGGACTAGAAATCCATTAGGGTCTCCCAGCAGAGTTCAATCCTGCCGACAACGAGGTGAAGTTTTCACTGTTAAACGGTTGACTGCTTTTGATGACCTACCAGCAGGTAACTGTGGTGCCTGATAACCCACACATACTGATGCTGTTATCGGGGAGGTGGCCCGATGGTTGAACATTAAACTAGACTTCTGAACTCAAGTGGCGATTCTATCATAAGGAAAGAAAATATAGAAAGTACTTGTGTCTTATGGTGTTGTGGCTGAACAATTAAGTTGACAGGCCGGGAATGTTCATGCAGTGACACTTTCAGTAGTGTGAGTCAGGCCTCTACCGATATTGTGGCTGCACTGCCTGTTAAATCAGCTCATGCAGGACACCTTCAGTGTTACTTTGCTATTTCTGTCACACAGGAAAAGTGCCATTGTTTGGAACAAAGAGAGACCTTAACTTCCACAGATTATTACATAAATGAATATAAATGTCATTTCATTATGTTTCCTACTAATGGGGCTCTTCCTCTACAATGGTTTAATGGAACCTGACGGAGAATTAGCACCGCCAGCTGTTTGTTTCAATGAACCAGCATGTTATATTCACATAACAGCAGTAGTGGAAACTCACATTACTCTGCATTTTCTTTTTGCAGATTTTCTCTAAGTTTAATTTTATTTTGTTATATTTTATTCTGCAATTCTAATCATTTTATACTTTTTATGGCCGATCTCCTCTGTCTGTCAGTAGGGCCCTGAGTTTGGTATTAAACTTGGATTAACTTGATGTTAATCCAGTAATTTAATCCACTACAGAAATCTATATAGCTCCCAGATATAACTAAATATTAAGCCACACTATAGCAAATAATTGAATACTGCTCTAACACAACATACAAGCTTTTACAGTCTATGACCTTTAACCACAGACCTATTCATTCTTTACTTGCAAGGCAAAGATAAACAAAAATATTAGTTTAAATCTTTAGGACTCAGACTAACTTTTACATTGGTTGCCTAGTGCACTAAATTTTTCGTGTAGGTGCACCAACTTTATAATTCAAATTGCACCCAAATTTTCCACCATGTCTTTTCAGTCGTTCAGTACACAGTGGTAATTTCTGAACACAATTTCTTAATAATTATAAATTATTTCGATTCTCAACAAATTTTCATCTACTTGTACACAGTTTCCCTTTAAACCATACTGTATATTATTGCTACAAACAAAACAAACCTGCCAGTATCTTTTCCTTTACTTGTTATTGACCAAAAACAACGGTGCACCAATATTCACTCTTTATGCGACAAAATAATGACAAAATAAAATCACTGCAAAACTTAGCACAATAAGCAATTCAAATGAAGCAAAACCAAAAGGCTGTGTGGTGGCCTACCTAGTTTGTAGAGCTGTGGTGCTCCAGAGGACTACCTGTCCACAGGCCTGTGTCCGCCATGGATGGTGTCTGAGCAGGAGGTGGCAACTTAGGTATAATCACAATCTGGTGATTTATCCAGCGTTGTCAGAAGACTCTCAACATTCCAGGACCTCTATCTGGTTGTTGACTCTAGTTTCCAGGTTAGGCTTGGTCAGGCGAAACTACTATGTCCTGTTGGGTTAGCTAGCAGCAGCCTCAGTCCCCTCACACTGCTAATTAACCACTCACTTCATTAATGACCTCCCGTACAGAGTTACAGCACAGCAAACTTCAGGCAGGAACTCTGTTACTCTCAAACCTGAGCTTAGAATTATTAAATGACAATCTAAGCATCATCACAAACATTTCCAGCAAAACCAGACTCCGCCGTAAACTGCGAATTACGTCGCTTTGCCTCCCTCCTTTTTCATTGGGCCCTGTGTGCATGCACGCGCATGTCAAATTAGCAGCTTTTTTTTTTTTCAAAAAATAAAATTTAATCCGTATGTAGACTACATTTTCTTACCTATGAACTTGACATTTCACCACACAGTAAAACGTGTACATACTCTAACAAATCCAATTTACTTATGTAGCTATCTATTTATCACAATGATCTGTTCATTTAGGCTGTATTTTAACTGGGTTACGCTATTTAAAATTTATGCAACCTCTGTTCAGTGTAATGCCATCAACATCCTCTGTCAATTAAAATCTTTAAATGCTCAATATGCTCCCTGTTATCCTGGCTTTAACCATATTCAGGGTATGATGTAGAACATAACCTGATTATTTGGGTCTGTATGATTCGAACATTATCAGGTTACTGTTCATTTCAGTGCACACTTTCTGGCTTTCACACTACTGGCCTCATCATTAACAAAATGCCAAACTAACAGCAGCAGTGTAGAGGCGTGTTCACTTGCTACATATCATTGAAACCCGATGCACAACAACTGCTTGCTGGCTTGTTCACTGCTGCTGTTACAAAACTGAAACTGAATCTAACCACCGTTTGATACACATCTGACCATATCACTGTTTTCCACATCTGTGTAGACCAGGGGCCATAGTTTTGATGACTTATAAAGTCTCTTTGTTCCATTCTGTATCCCTGTAACATGCAATCTTAATAATAAAAAAATGTGACCAGTCTGCATTGTAATTTACAGTGTTAGGTCTGCAGCATGTCAGTTATTTATGATTGGGCTGGTGTAAGCTTATGGTGGATCTGTGATTATTACTACTTTGTGTTCTATTGAAAGAGTGTGTGTGTTGGCAGAAAACTTAATGTACAAACTATTGTATTCCCTCTATTAAACCTGTTATTTTGTACATTTAAAGCTAACTGCGATGACCAGGAATCGAACCCAGACAGACATCAAACTCAGTTTTGAACAGATTATAGTCTTTCCGCAGCGATGGTGGTATAGTGGTGAGCATAGCTGCCTTCCAAGCGGTTGACCTGGGTTTGATTTCCGGCCACTGCAGTTAGTTTTAAATGCATATAACAACAGACTGGGGGAGAAAGTAGTTTGTATACGAAGTCTTCTGCCAACACATACACTCAACAGTAGACTTAGACCAGCTCAATCAAATGTGACTGCAATGTTCCAAACTCTGCACAATACACTGCTTACAGCACAGACTTGTCATAATTTGCTCAACATTTATTGATGTTTTTTATATTAAAGCAACATGAGTCAGTGACACAAAATGCAACACTTAAAAAGCCTACTAGTTAGAAGATAATATGACAATGCTGTAGTCACAGAGTACATTGTAAGACCAGCAAGGCACTGTGTAACTGCGATGGCCGGGAATCGAACCCAGGTCAACTGCTTGGAAGGCAGCTATGCTCACCACTACCACCATCGCTGTGGATGTGTCTGCTTCTTGCTCAGAACTGGAAAGCATTATCTGAACTCAGGGAGAGGAGGGAGGGAGAAGAGGAGGAGGAGCAGAGGACAGGGAGGAGGAGGAGGTACATCACAAAGAGCAGAGAAGAGAAGAGAAGACAGGGCCCTGGGCTCTGTACCTACATAAACTCACATTTAAGGACCTATTTGCTCACTTTCCCACAGATGCACGCTTTGTTCCAGGCGATGGTGAGCATGATGGTGAGCATAGCTGCCCTTCAAGCAGTTGACGGTTCGATTCGACCATATGATTAACTTTAGATGCATAAAAGCAGCTGGTGAGGTCATGCAGTGATACAGACTTAAAAGTTAACGAACACCTGCCTCTAGATTCTGTTTGATGCTGCACAAGCAGTGTATTTGCTCTGATTCTCATCGTAGCATCAACAAGAGATGCACAAACACAGGTATTCCATCCTTACAACATATTGACATCATTGTAATCCAGTCTCCCTGTTTGTAAAGTGAGAGCTCGTTGTAGAGCGGGATTCGAACCTCTTGTGAGGAGACCCCAATGGATTTCTAGTCCATCGCCTTATACACTCGGCCCGACAGCTTAGCGTGCTGTTGTTTTTGATGAGAGTTGTTGCTTGTACTTAGATCACATCAATGTCAATAACAACTTTAAAAACGTTAATATTTTATTGTTGGTTGTTAAATTACTATAAAGTGGTTTTAAGGTGTATAAACTGATCGTCATGAGTTGATCAAATTACTTAAAAACTCTGACATGCAGTGAATAACAGAAAACATACAAGCAGTTTAAAATTGTCAAAATGATTTAAATCAATGTCTTTATGATCAAAGAATTTAAGTATCAAAGTACAAAATAATTTGATGTTTAGACTGTGCTCATAGAATGTATGTGTGGGATCACACAGCTGTTTACATGCTGCTGTTCCTCAGGTTGATAAAGAACAACTGATAATAATTTGGAATATTGTGAAGCCTTAGGTAGGTGGTTGTTGGCCGAGAGTGGTTAGGCGATGGACTGAAATCCATTGGGGTCTCCCCGCGCAGGTTCGAATCCTGCCGACAACGAGGTGAAGTTTTCACTGTTGAAATCTTCTCTGATAACTCATAGAAGCTGAATTTGCCAGTCTTGGTTTTGCAGCATGTCAGTTAAATTTGATTGGGCTGGTGTAAGCACATTGTACCTCTATAATTATTACTACTTTGTGTTCTATTGACAGAGCATATGAGTTGGCAGAAGACTTCATGTATGAACTATCTTTCCCTCAATTAAACCTGTTGTTTTATGAATTTAAAGAGAACTGCGATGGCCGGGAATTGAACTCTGGGTCAACTACTTGGAAGGCAGCTATGCTCACCTATACCATCGCGCGGATGTCTGCTTCTTGCTCAAACTTCAGGCTTGATGTCTGGAACTCCAACGGGGAGAGGGAGGGGGAGAAGGAGGAGGAGCAGAGAGGACAGGGAGGAGGTACATCACAAGAGCAGAGAAGAAAGAAGACAGGGCCCTGGGCTCTGTACCTACATAAACTCACATTTAAGGACCTATTTGCTCACTTTCCCACAGATGCACGCTTTGTTCCACAGCGATGGTGGTATAGTGGTGAGCATAGCTGCCTTCCAAGCAGTTGACCCGGGTTCGATTCCTGGCCATCGCAGTTAGCTTTAGATGCATAAAGCAGCAGCTTGAATTGAGGTCATGCAAGTGATACAGACTTAAAAGTTAACGAACACCTGCCTCTGCGTTCTGTTTGATGCTGCACAGAAAGCAGTGTATTTGCTCCTGAAGTTCTCATGTGCTGTCTTTTAAAGGAATGCACAAACACAGGTATTTCCATCCTTACAACATATTGACATGTTGTAATCTCCAGTCTCCTGTTTGTGAAGCGAGAGCTCGTTGTCGGCAGGATTCGAACCTGCGCGGGGAGACCCCAATGGATTTCTGGTCCATGTGCTTAACCCCGTGCCGGTGGTTGGACTAATCCGTTGAGATGCTCCCGGCGCGGTCGATCCTGCCGCAGCGATGTAAACACAACGGGAGGACTGGAGAGACCTGACGTCGTGGCCAGCAGGTGGAGGCTGCCGTGCGTTCGCTGGCATGGAACAATGCTGGCTCGTGCTGACGTCAGGCAGCGGAGACGGTGGGCCGACCAGCTTTGAAGTCTGTCACTGCGTGACCTCGATGGCACAACGCTGTCTGAAAGCTGACTGCGTGACCGAGGAATCGAACCGATCACTGGCGAACTGACTGTCTCTGCTATACCGTAAACTGATGAACAAGCGAATATCTGTGGAAGAGTGACAAACTCGTCAGCAAATGTTTCGGTTTATATTGGTGCAGGCAGAACCCTGTCTTCTTCTCTTCTTTGCTCTTTGTGATGTACCTCCTCACTCCTCCTGATACTCTGTTGATTCGAATATCAGCTTTCGGTTCTGAACGAAAGCGAACGTCTACGGCGATGGTGTTATGGTGACGCGCTGCCTTCAACGAGATAGCCGGAACCATTCGACGTCTGTTCTGGTGAAACAACGGGTACAGACCAGGGAAAGGTAGTTCGTAAGTCTTCTGTAACTCTGCTCTTCTGTCGGCAGGGCACAAAACATGAGGCCTGATACCAGCAATCGGTAACGACGCGCGGGCCGGGGCTGAAATTCAACTCTATCGGATTATCGAAGATTTCAACAGTGTTTGCCTCGTTGTCGGCGGGGTTCGAACCTCTTGTGAGGAGACCTGATGGTTTCGGTCCGTAAACGCCAACCGCTAAATGCAACAACCACCCTGCTCTGCGCTACAATATTCCAAATTGTTATCGATTAATGCTTTATCAACCTGGCTGGCAACATGTGACAACTGTGATCCCCACGCATACATTCTATGAGCACGATAAGCGATGTGGTTTGTACTTTTGATGCCCAAATTCTTTGATCATAAGATACTGATTTAATCATTGTTTCAATTTTAAACTATGTCGAACTCTGTTCGCTGCGTGTCGAGACACACCAGCAATTTCGACTCATGAGCGATCGACCGCCTTGAAACCCTTGCGTGAACGACCTGGCTGACCGGCTGTTTTTAGGGATGATTGTTTGATGAACCGGCAACTCGTCAGGCTGTTTGCGCTGGCGGTGAAGCGTGAGGGTCTCCCGGCGGATAAATCTGCGACAACGTCTGGGCGGGACTGGAGATTGACATCGTATCGACCAGGCGTCTGACTCGTTTGTGCGTTCGCTGAAGACGGCGTAACCGAACAGCTGGCTCGACGCGGCGTCAGGCGCGAGCGCGGGGCGGTCAACTGAGATAACGTCGCTGCGTGACCGCGGTGCTGCGCTGCATAGCTGGCTGCGATCGGGCCGGGTCGGCTGCTGATTTCACCGCTGTGCCACCGTAAGCGTGGGGCAAGCCGTGAGGAGGTAACAAAAATAGTCGCCGTCAGCGGTTTATGAGCCGCAGGCCCGGGGCCTTCTTCGCTTTCTTTGATCTGCTCTCTGCCCTCCCTCTCTCCCCTGTTGATTCCGGATATCCATCCGGTTCAAAAAACTGAACATCCAGGATGTGACGTAACTGCTGCTCAAGCGGTGACCTGGTTCGACCATCCGCAACCCACGAATAACGCTACTGACATGCCAGCCCGAACTGCGATGACATTATCTTCTGGCGCTATTGGGCACAGGTAATTTGCATTTTATTAACAGCCTGTAAAAACATCAAATAAATTGATGAGTACTCTGAGTCTGTCGCTGGCTGGTCTTCGTGTGCGAGTTCGGGCCCGTGCGATCGTGATTGAGCTTCGGTCTGGTCTGTTGATGACGTGTGTTGACGGAAGACCCGTGCTGGCTATATTATGTGCGTTGAACTGGCTGCGGTGGCCGGAATCAAACCCGGGTCAACCGCGCGGAAAAATATGTCACCGCCGCCATAAACTTCTTGAAAAACCATAATCTGTTCGAGCAGGTTTGATATCGTGCGAGTTGGAACCTGATCATCGCCGAACCAGCTGAAATGTACGAGCGGGTTGTCGGGGGAATACAATGGTTTGTACGTAAGTTTTCTGCCAGCTTGCTTCTTCAATGAACACGAAAGTAGTAATCACAGATCCTGCGGCAATCATAAATATTCGACCACAATTCTTTGCTGTAAAATACGGCACCGAACTTCAATTTTATTATGCATGTTGAGGATACAGTGAAAGTTTGTAGTAATGAAAACGTATTTATTCGCAGGTGGAAAATGACAGGCTGTGGTCGGGAATGACGTCAGCGGTGGTTGCCGGTTCGAGCGCATGACAACGGCGGTGAACGGGCGGCGAGCAGACCGTGCGTTTCAATGATGGCGGCGTGTTTGCGCTCTGCTTTATGATGGTTGGCGTTTGACAATGACGAAGACCGGCAATGTAACCGAAGTGCGCTGTGAACGATGACACCGACGGCCGAATCGCTGAACCCAAATGTCCGGGTTGTTACCATCATGCCGGGCCTTCGGTTGACTTTCCGGAGATAACTTTGAGGGCATATTGACATTGGGTACAATTGACGGAGAGGATGGTGATGGCATTGAACAGAAGGTTGCGTTACAAATAGCGTAACGAATAAAGCGGCCACAAATGAACGGATCTGTCGATAATGAATGGCGTAATGAATGATTTGATGAAGTATCTGCCGTTTTACTGACATTGAATGTCGAGATTCGTAGATGGTATCGTCCTCTGGTCGTGTTTTGAAAAAAAACTGTTGTTTGCAGGCCGGGAGGAGGGGCGAACGACGTGATTCGACGGTTCTGATGCTGGTGTGGATGGACGTTTAGATCGGGATGACGGATACAGGCTGGGCTGCAGTGTGAGTTCTGCCGGACTGTGCTGTGACCTGCTGAGGCGCTGGTCAGTGTTGATCAGCGTGACTGAAGAACTGCAACTAGCCAACAGGTGTGGACGGACTGCTCGGCTGGAGGCAGGAGTCGACGGCCGAGACAGGTCCCGGGCAATTTCTGGTGACGGCGGACACCGCCGGACTGTGATTCTGCCGGGTGCTGCACCGCCTGCCCGTGGACTCGTCATGACGGACACACGGGCTGCCGTGGACTGACAGTACCAGACGCCACAGCTCCTGGGCAGACACCACGGCCTGCACAGCAGGTTTGATTGTGAGAACACAGGTGGTCCTGGCTGGTGTGGTGCGGTCTTTCTTCGTTGAGTAGTGGTACGCTCGCGTGGTGACGAAGCAACCAGCGCTGAAGGTGATGCGTGAGCTGGTTGGCGAGCGGTGCGGCCACGGTCGGAGATGACCTCACTGCTAATAGTAATTCGACCTCAACTTATTGATAAAGCCGCAACGCCATGGTTTCTGAAGTACGCTGAACAACAAGCAGGTGGAATTGCCGCGGTTCGGAGATCGGGCCCAATGTCTGACCGTCGCCTGACGTAACGAACCGGTGTGTTGGCGGGTACCACGGTTGCCTGTATGGGTAAATCGAAGGCGCCGCGGTCGACGTTTCAACGGTGAAACTCGCCTGGATTGTCGACCCCTTGTTTCTCTTGTGAAGGCGTTTAATCGGTCCGTAAGCGCTCGCTAGGCCTGGCAACTCTTCGGTCTGTAACCGTTGGCAATGTTCTGAAGTTATTGTCGATTGATGCCCCATCGACGGGGAAGGCAACAACGTAGTAACGGCTGTGTGATCACGCACATGTTCATCGGTCATTCATGCATCTTTCATATGAGAGACAGAATTTTTGCAATTGAAAACTTCAATAGAAATCTAACGTTGTTAAATGTTTCAGGCTATTTTTCGTCTCGTATTTCTTCTCTTTCGCTGAAGCTGATTGACGGCAGAGAGCATAATCTCGACGAAACAGCGCAAAATGAAACTGAGTTTCTTTGACCTTTAAAATAGCTTTCTAATCTTATATGTTGTGATGAGAGGTTGTCTTGTGCCAGATAAGAGGTTCTTGTTGCTGCTTGTTGTGAATGTAAGTTTATAGAAGTAGGGAATTCAGGATATTCTCTTCTCTCCACTACACCCCTTTTTGGCAAATTCAGTCACCTCAGCTTCTATGAGTTATCAGAGAAGCTTGCAAAGATTGTGATGGTGAGCATATCTGCCTTCCAAGCAGTTGACCCGGGTTCGATTCCCGGCCATCGCAGTTAGTTTCTGAGAGGCTGTGGTGGCTCCTGGCAGACGTCCTCTTGGGATGACATGTTCCCATCACAGAGCAGGGGTGACCCGATGGTCTTGGTTTTAAAACAGCAACAACACAGGAGGAGTGAAATCTGATGAGGAACTACAAATTTTGGGAGCAGCTGCAGGTATAATTCTACATTCACACAGTAAAGCTAGATGTTCAACTCTTCCTCAGTCTGGTGTCGTGAGATCCAGGCTGTGAGCTGTGTTCATATACTCGGCCTGATAACACGCACCTACCGCCAACGACAATTGCTGAACTCAAGTAACATCGAATATTATTAATGGTGCTCGTACCTGGCGGCTGACGAAGTTGGCTCGGGCCTACGCTTTCCTCTGATAACGCTATGAGCTTACGTTCTGACGAGCAACGCTGGAACCCTCTTGGCGCAAAGTGCAACCTCATCACAACGGGTGAAAACTGACACAAGAATCCGAAAACTCGGTTTTCATTACAACAACTCGAGACCCTGTATGTTTCTGCTGATGTTCGGCTGTGAAAGGAAGAAATAACGGATAATGACTGAAAACGTTAACAATGTTGGCTGTTCGACGGCTTTCTGTGAAGCCCCGTGCTCTTATGTGAAGATGTGTGAATGAACTGACGCGGTGTGAGGATCTTACAACTGTGCTGTTCCGCAGGTGTTTGCAACTGATAATAACAGAATGACAACCTTTGCTCGTTTCAAGGAAGTTAATCGACCGGTGGTTGGGCGTTGGACTAAATCCGTTGAGATGTCGCGCGGGTTCGATCCTGCTGGAGCAGCGGTGCCAAGAACTGCTTTGAATGAACATTTAGTGCACCTTGTTCATAATACATTTATTTATGCTTTTAAAGTCATGTTACAGTACATACTGCGAGGAAAGGTTAATTCGGTAATTTCAGAGAAGCAAATTCAGTCACAGCTTCTATGGTTATCAGAAGGTTGCAAAGATTTCGGTAGAAAACTTCACCCTCGTTGTCAGCAGGATTCGAACCTGCTGAGGAAAGCCCCAATGGTTCTAGTCCATCGCCTTAACCACCGTACGACAACTACTTATTTGGTTTTTTACACAAGCCCCCCACACATGCTGAGGACTCAAGTGTAGCTAATAGGACCCACCTTAGTTGATATTATGCTTTTTATAATGCAAATTCCCAAACAATTTTACAGTTAATCAAATTACAAAAATACTATTGTGAACCTGCATCAGTGGATCCCTTGAGTGTGTGTGGGTTCTTGATAACACAACATTGGATATAATATATTATATATATTATAACATATAGTGCCTGCTTCTCAAAATTTATATTATACCATGTATCTGCAGCATATTTTTACAATGATGTGAAATCAGTTAGAGTGCCAGTGCCTCTTATGCTTTCTCCAGATAGTGCCCATTGCCTGTGCTATAACTGAAATACTGGCAGTCCAAACCCGTGGCATTCTTATTTACACATTTGTGGTGTAATGAGCACATTCACTCCTTTTAAGCAGCTGTGCTTTAAAAATGTGTTGATAGCATTTAACTTTGATACATAAATACTTGATAGTTAATTGTTCACAATGCCAAGTTTCAAACAGCATCAAGCCTGCATTAGACTGTGTGTTTTGGTGAGTGGCCTCAGAGCTTAAATAGGACGGCACAGTCACGGCTCGTAGCTGGCAGGTGAAGAGCAATCTAAACAGCCCGATGTGTGCATGATCTCCATTCCTTGCAGCTGAAATGTTTGTCTGTGGCATGGCGAAAACCCCACGGAGGGCTCTGCCTGTGCCTCGGCAGTGTTCTAGTCTTCAATCGCCCATGGTGCTGGTGGAATCCAGTCACAACTGGAGCTGTGTTGGGCGGCTCGGCTGGGTGGCTCTGCCTCCAGGCCTCAGGCTCTGTGATGATTAGTACGAGCACAGTGTGCTGGCACTGTCTATCTCATGTATGTGATGTTTATGGTGCGTATTGGGCGTGCAGTGAGGTGACTGTGCCTGTTGCACACTTGTGCATGCTTTCAGCTCAGGTAACCGTGTTTAAACCTTGGGATAGTGGAGCCACCCAAACTGGGCAACAGTCGGTTCTGCTGAGAATGAACCGTGTTACAGTGTCCGTCCGTGACCATTCACTGTGACGGACCCGTCTGGGCCGATTTCAGGTACCTTCGAAAGATTGAGCATTCGGGTTAATCAACGAAACTGAGCGACAGGGCCATGAAGCATTTCTGCTCGAGCTGGAGTTGCTCCGTCATCACGGCCTGAAATAGTTCTGGTGAGACGGTCTCTGCCAGGCGTTTGAAGCTGTTGCCTGTGCTGCTGCTGATGACTGATCGGGCTGGCGGCGCGGCGTGAGCGGCACGTTCGGCCGCGGGCGTTTCGGCGGTTACGACGCTCCGGCCGACAGTCTCGCTCGTGAATGTTGCGGCTACCGTTTGCTGGTGTTTCGTAGATGATTGATCGATACCGTTGTGGTCGCTCCGGCTTGTAATTCATTCAAAGACCTTCGCTCGCATGCCTCGCTTTCGATCTGTTGTTGCTCTTGTATTGATTTGCTCTGTTGAACTGTGAACTGTGGTGTTTGAGGACTCATTGCTGACGGGCTAAATGTTGTGTTTGAAGGAATTGATGCGGAATCATGCATGTATTATGACTGCGATAACCTGTTCATGTCGCAACTCTGCATGCACCATTTCCTTTGTTCGACATGCTGTTCATGTTCTTACCCTCCGCTGGCCAGCGTGATGGGCTGGGACGCCAATTTTGATGGTGTTCACGCTCTGGCACTGTGCGCTCTGGCGAGGGGCCTGTGGGCGGATGCCCGATGAAGTCGAGCTGGGCGCTGTCGCCGGTGGACGGTCGGACTGGTGGTGGCGGGGCGGGATTGTGCGGCGTGTTCAGCCTCCATCACGCAAAGACAGCCCCAGTGCCATCTGCGGTGTAAAGCAGGTCAGGTCGGGCCACTCTGCAGCCTGGAGAATGGCGTGCTCTGCCCGGATTCCCCGCTCTGTGATGGTGGGCGTGGGGAGGTGAAAGTGAGCACGGGAAGCTGAAACAACGTGAGCGCCTGGCTCTTGTTTTCGGAAGCAGCTTCGTGGAATAAACTCTTTGTTCGCCCCTTTTACCGAAACAACGCACAGGCTGATGAGAGGAAGAAACGAACGTCTCAACTGTGCGTGCATTCGAACACATGTTAACGCTTGTTTAAAACGGAAGCCGGTTTAATGATTTCTGCAAATAACCGCCGTGTGAAGATTGTGTGTTGTCGTTAACGGCGGCTGTCTGGACCGCGAACTTTACGGAACACCGGCTGAACGCCGAACGTCGCTGATGACATGTCGGCAATGGATCTCTTCCGGAATGGTAAACGTCGAGAAAATAGTGTACTGGACCCGCGGGCTGAACTTCTGTGGTTAGCGAATTATGCAATCTTTCGAAATGTCACGCGACGGAGTGGTGTTCACCGCTACGTATTGTTTTCGCTTTTCGCTCGTAATAGCCGCTTTCAGGCATCATTCGACTCTCTTGTGAACATTGTCGGGACTACCTGAAATCTTCATAGTAGCGTCGGTATTTAGCGTGAACAATTTACGCACTGTCGGGCGCTGCTGCTACGTTACCACAGACCTCGTCGTGACATTGTTTACTGTGAATATGAACCGGCAATCGCGATTCTTGAAATCTCGAACCCCTGAAACCGCACCGATATGAATTCCATCTGTGTCGTCCCTCGTGATGGTGTTCTTGGCACGATGTGTTCGTTCGAACTCATTAAACTCTCTGAGCTGGAGGCGATCAAGTACTTGTTGCGAACCCCTGCGGTAATGCAACCGGCGTGAAGTGAACTCAAAGGCGGGATCGTATCATGTTTGTTGACGAGGCCCAGTGGCTCGGTCGACGTGAGCTGATAACTGCTGGTGGGGCTCGTTCAACGTCTGTTCTGCAATCGTGAATAAAGTGATCCGGTGTGAACCTGCGATTATGGGGAACCTGGCAACTGACCGCGGCTACTGCTGTTTACAGCTGGCTGGTGTCCGTTGAATGATCGGTGCTGAAAACGTGGTCATCTTCGATGATCATGTGGTTGGGCTGGCCTCGCGTCGCTATGACGTTTTCTGGACGATGGCTCGGCCGCCGTTATTCTGTTTTCCAGGCACTACATTGTCGACGCAGGTACAGACGCGAACAGGTGACGAATAATGATACGTTTTCTCTCCTGTGAGGCTTACTGGTGAAATAACAGGCTGATGTGCGGTACTGCAATAAACCGCAGGTTATGAACACAACGCCGTATTGACTGAGCCAGGAGATGGTGTGTCAGCGACGCGATCCCGTCGCAGGCGGATGTCACATTTATTGTGGAATCGCGCCAAATGTTTTGGTGTTTGCTTGAAGCATGAAGCAATGTTGATATTATCGAGATGTGGAATGTTGCGTTGTGGTCGTGTTTTTGCGTGCTGACAAACTGAACAGACGAAAATCTGGTTGACATAGTGGAACGTTCGTTCGAAATGCTGGCTGCGATGAACCGGAGAAGGTGGCGCAGGAAAACCAGTGGTTCGGTGTAACGGCAGGCTCGATCGCTCACTAAATAGCAACTCACAAACTGGATGACAATGTTTGTTGGCGATCCGCTGTGCTCATGACCGGATGGTTGACTTTGTGGGCTTCGCGCGTCCTCGCAATTCGACCTCACGCTTCCCCGGCCACTCCCCTCTCGTACAAATGACTCATATTGTTCTCGGTATATCGAACCAGAGATACTGATGTTGATCTTGATGGCTAATACGGGTGAAATGAGGAGGATCTCTGAAAGGAAGGAGATATAGAACAGTTTAACGGGACATCGCCAAAAGATTGTTTGCTGATATGAAGCAATCATGGTCGGGGACTTGACGCGTCTGACTCCAGGCGCAACTCTGCGGTGTTGATGACGCCAGTCTGGGTGCGGGAGGCTCCAGTGGTTGTCTCGACGGTCGAGCTTTCGGGAATGAGGTGATGAGGAAGGTTGATGTGGTTCTGAAACACTGCGCATGTTACGGGTCGATATGGTGACGCACGCGACAACGCCTGTGTTTTCTCGCTGATTTATCGGTGTGTGCGGTGTTGATAACGACTTCTTAACGACGTGGTCCTCTGGTTCTTTGATAACGACTCGGCGATGATGATTGCTCTTTCAGCATCTGACCAGGTAATCCTCTTATCGTTTAACGGGATTGAAATGATGAAGGCTGGCGACCTGAACACAATGCGTGGGATGATTGCCGTTGTAATCGACTTACGTTTTTGGAAAAGCCACGCCGTCACTGGTTGGGCATGGCTGATTTCGATTGAACTCTTACAGCCAATGTACTGATTCTGATAATCTGTATCTTTCGAACGAGGGTTCCCTCCGGCTGCTCATCAAACCCATTTCATGGACTGTGATGTGCTCTGAGACCCGCGACCAGGATGCCGGTGAGGTGAGGCAAGCAAGAGTGGTTATATTGACATTTTACAAATCAGCTGGCGCGACGTGAAGGGGTCGATCATGGAATCCGCAGAGGCTCGGCTGCGGCTGCGTTCGGCGCAGGCTGGCGCATTTAGCTGTTGGCTGTCGATCAGCAAATAGCCGCTGTTTTAACTCGCTCGTCTGTGCCATGTCGGTTTGCGACGGAAAGCGTTTCGATGAAAACAAAATCATGCCTGCCTTCCAGCCCAAACAGTTAAGATGGTGGCCTCTTGAAACCTGATATTCCTCCGGGAAGTTGGTGGAGACCAGGCACAACTTCGCTGAATTCGTCGCTGGGCCACGGATATGGTGTTGGCAACGGTGTCTTGTACGCAAACGGACCCCGTGATAACTGTTTCTTTTCTCGAGAAATTCGTCGGCAACTGATACTGGGGCATACACGTAACCTGTTGCACTGTTGACGCAAAATCCAGTAAACGAACCACGATATGAGCTGGTTAACCTTGCAACGGCATAATCTGACATCGGAGCGCGACAAAACAGTTTACCGTCGCCGTGCGGATAAATGAGCATTCGAACCGCGACCGCGGTTTCACAACAGTGATGCTGCCGTGTTCCCGGGCTGCTTCACATCGAAGCGGGGAATAGCTGCTGTGGAGGTCACATTGTTCGCTGCTAATCATCGATCTCCTCTCCTTCAACTGCCTCTGTTCTCTCTGCCCTCATATCTGCCAGCGGAAAACGTTTCTTGCCAGTTTCTGGCCCGAGAGCCACCACCCTGACGGCGCACAGCCAGCTGGTGTTAACGGGCTGGTGTTCTAGCTTCCTGTTTATATTGTCTTTGAGCAATTACCTCTCGCTCTTTGCTAATGCAGTGCTCGCTCAGCTGAGCAACCCCGGCAACACAGTGTTGACGACCACGGCTAAGCGCGCAATGGCAATGAATAACTATGTCCGGCGTAGCGAATGTGGACAAACTCATGGGCTTATCAGCCAACACTTCCCCAGCCAACAGGTGCAGGCGTCTTTCGCTCGGACGGACAGGTGGGCAACATGGTGGATCGTTGGCGGCTGAGATGAATAGATCGAAGTTCCGGATGACGCCTGGCAGCAGGTTATAGTGAGAAGATATTGGACTGCGTGTCGGGTGATAAAAACGGTGTGCTGTTTGACGATCTTGCTTTTACAGGACGTGGGCCTGTGATGATGAGGCGGCAGATCGCAATTACGGTTACTGACACTGCAAACTGTTTTACAAAGATATTTTTCGGACTGTTTATAACGTTTCGTTGGTCGGTGAACAGGTTGGAATAGTTGACCTGTTGAGGATTACGCAATGTGAAATTGTGCGCTTTAGCCAGCTCGGTGACGATGTTCTCAGTTAGAAGGGATATCGAAAACCGTCTTTCGGTTGATAAAATACTACACAGACAGATTACTGATCGGTGATCGGAAGGGGTGCATTAATGGCTGAGAATACCAGTTTCTGTGGACTTTGATCATTTCATATCATATTGACGCAACAGTCGATGGTCAGGCGCGGTGTGTTGATGCTCGAAATGCAGTTGTCATTAAATGTTCCGTTAACGGTACGCATCGGTGTTGTCACCGGATGTTGGTGGTTGTCTTACAGGGGCGGCCACGTCGCCTGACCGCGCGGTGACGAAAGGGGCTCTTCGATGACGGTGGATGGCGTGTTTGCGCGTGCGTGAAAGGAGACGATGAGGGTGATTCGGCAAATGACGGTGATGATGGTTGTCGCTCGTGCTCGACACGGGTGTCATGCGCAGGTGTCTGTTTGCATTGCGTAATCTGACGTTGCTCTGTCTCTGTCAGCGTGTTGCTGACCAGCGACGTGCGCCGTATCTGCGCGCTGCTGGGTTTGCAGGCTGTTGCGTATTCGGACGCTGAAATGGCGAACTCTTCTCCGTCATCGCCTCTGTTACTGCTGTTCACAGCTTCTGTGAATGACTCGTTGTGTGTGACAACAATCGATTGCGGTGTGTCTGTCTGTGTGACTCGGGCTGAGCCAGGCGGTGTGCAGGCAAATGCCGTTGCGCAGACTTTGCGTGTTGCGCTCAGGGTGAGGCAGGGCATTTGAACAGGCCACTAACAAGGCTGGCATGGCGGGCCCAGCTGTTCAGGTGCACTGAGACTTCGTGATGATCAGGTTGCCTCTCCTCTGTTGCTCCCCGTGTCTTTCGTGTTTTCTTCTTTCTTCAGCAATGAGATGGTGTGCCAATCACGTCAGGAGATGCGGGGGTTCAGGGTGTCTCCTTTCCTGGTGCCTGGCTCGCCGCGCAGATCTGACGCAACTGGCGGTCGATCAGGCTGCTGCTCACAGGCTGTGGTGCCCTGCTGCATGTTCGGGAAGACCACCGCTCCTTCCTCTTGAACCATGCAGGACGCAGGCACTGAGAATGAAGGAGTTTTGGAAGAGGTGAATGAGTGCAAGTGGAAGATGAGAACTGTCTGAGACACACAGGCCATGCAGATCCTCGCTGTGCTGGGGGCCGTACTGGCGACAGACTGTCGCCGACAGACAGGTTTATGGACATGTTGTTCACTGGTGGCAATGTAAACACTGTTGTTTGCTTTCACGCCGCCGCTGTTATGGTGTTTGGGAACCATGGCACTGAGGCGTGTAATGTGTTTCAGGAATGTGCGAAAACTGTGCTGATTCTTCTGAGAAGATGGGAGCTGATGAGGTGTGTTTGATTGATGGTGCTCGACACTGCCGCCTGCTGCTTCGGGACTCAGGCCTCAGAGGTCGGGAGGGTCACTGCCACTGGTGGTCACTGCTCGGAGGAGTTGACCGTGATTCATGCCTGCGGGCGTTACAGGCATGCCATGTGCTGCTCGCAGCCTGCTGGCTGACGGCACTGTTTGCTGCGGTGGTTTTATGCGCTATGCGATGGCCAGGCGCGTTATCGAGACGTTTGTCTTCTGGCTGCTATGCGTGATATTGTGCTTTGAACTGTGGTGTACGGATGAGAATAACGAATATGTAATGACCGCCGCGAACGGTGAGCCTGAATATGCGCCGTCGTTACGGTGAATAAAAAAATAGTATGTGTATGTCATGATGAATCGGTGCTCGTGGGGAACATTTTTAATATATAGAGATTTGTTGCGATAAGTATGCAGATGAATGATATTCATATGAAAATATGGACGTGTTTGTCATTGAACGTGTTTATTGTCGTTAATGGTTGCACCGCCTGGTCTTCAGGCTGAGGTTAAGAGTACGTAAATGAGCGCAAAATGTTTGCTAACGCGGCTGTATAGTGTTAAGCCGTTTAATGCGTATGCTCGTGCAACCCGTCGATGCGCCATTCGGTTTTGTCGTCATGTAATCTGAAGTCTCTGATCTGGATGATGCTGAGACGAGATATGCACTGTTAACGTTAACCGGCTGGCGTGTCGACGCGATGGCCTGTTCAACGGTGAAAGTTTCTCGGCTGCTGCTTGGCAATGGTATGATGCGGGTGTAAGTTCTGTAACTGGCGCAGGTCTCTAAACCAGATGATTTTTACCGGTGTTTTGGGTCTAAACTGATTGTGTGTGGTATGATTAAATGGACTGGATAATGTTCTTGCCTCTATAATGGTGTGTCGAAGGCCTATGTGACCGACGGTGATCTCCAGTGCAGAGATGGATCTGATATGTTGCTGCCAAACTCGTCTCGAGACTGTCTGGACTGGCTGTGGTGCGTATTCCTGTTACAAAAAGATTACTGGGTGTTCTTTGCCGAGAATGACAAGCAACGGGCGTCCTGGCTCACTCCTGTGAACGAGGGCAAACAGGCGGAGGCGGGCACTACGGACCGCTGAGGCACATGGGATCGGCTGCTGCTACGCTCAGGCAGGGGGCCAGTGAGTGTTGCCCAGCTGAACGGAAATGTGGCCTGCTGGCCTCAGGCGATGTTGGGCGGTCTGCCCTCGATTCATCGTGAGGAAGGATGACCCGGAAGGCGCACCAAGGGACGTGATAATGTGTTGTTTCGTGGTGACGGCAAATGCTAACGTCGTGTTTTGGTGTCCAACTCGGAACGACTAAGAAAAGAAAATCGAAAACCGCTCTGAAATGTTAATACTGCGTATTTGATGATCTTTCGGTTACGATAGCGATGCTATGACTAAAATCTCCAGAATGAGCACATCAAAACTCTGCGTGTCTCTGTCTTTGAATTCATCGCAATGGGTTCAATCGTGACACGAGCAAACCTGACTACTCCGATCTTTGAGGCCCGTGTTTGAACCTCGATCTGGAGGCTGGCATGGGTCGGCTTTTGAACAATAAAACGAAGAAAATGGCGTAATCCTCCTCTGCCTGGCTGGCGTAACAGAGAAAAGAAAAAGGCAGTAACAGTAATAACTTTCGAAGGAAAATGATAAGCATAATGAACAGTACTATGGGGGTAAATTCAGTGCTGCTTTCGAGTTGTTTGTTGTCATTTCATTGCGGTCGAACGAAGCGCATTGAAAACCAAATAAATGACTGACTCGGCTGATGAGGCTGCTCGCTGTGTTCAGATTTATTCTGTTGTTCCTCACTGCTGATCTCATCTTGTATTTCAATAGCTGGTTTCACCTGGCATCGGAAGCAGGCTGGCCTCATCCATGTTTTTCAGAGGCTAAGGGCGACCTCTGCCACTACGCCTGTGGACGTTACAGTATGCATTCGGTTTTTCCAGCAAATCTGTTTATTCTGAAAAAAGAGAAGGCAAACACAGCATCTGAGCGAGTTAATATCGACAGAGACTGACGTGCGGCTTCAGTGGCTGAACTCGCTGACCATCTTTCATCGTCGGCGTGTCGCGGGGCTGCACTGCGCAGTGTGCACATTCACCACTATGTTTCTGCAACAGTCGCGACGTGCTCGCGCTGGGCGTGAGCCGTAACACAACGAGGCGACTAAATTTGGAGACTGTCTGTTTACCTGGAAGCTGACTGTGCTCATTTATCGGTCGGCAGTGTTTCGCCCGCTGTAATCTGACTGAATGGAGCATGGTTGTGCTTTCCCGGGCGAAAACTGAATCTCTTCACTGTCGTCTCACCGGGCTCCAGCTGTTCGCTCGTGGTTCGACTGATTTCGTGCCAAGTAATCTTGCACGCTCTCGGCACTGCATTCAGGAATGCGCGGTTTCAATCACCGGATAAAGCCAACAGCAACATCAATCGGCATAATGATTAAAAGGTAAAATCACCACGCCGACCAACCCATCAATGGCAAACAAAAATGAAATAAAGTATCCCATAAACCGTGAAGGTGGAAATAATACAGAATGGGCAATACAAAAGTAATGATGTTGAAGATCGGGCGGAAGAGGAAAATGTCGGGAATCAAACCTGTTACCTACTGAGATGACTAATGATAAAACTAATCTTCATTGAATAAAGGAGATGTAACAGGCTGCGGGGTATGTCAGAATACGCGCTGGCATCGTGATTCTGTGTTATGGTGAGGGCATGAACGTCACCAGAGCCACGGTTTGTGTCGGACTTCACGGTGTGGCTGCGGCTAACTACAGCGTTTGTGTTTGACAATGTGTGAGCAAATGAGGCAGTGATGAAATTGACCGCTATGACGGGTTTATAATCTGTATTTTTGAAGCATATGACACAATATGCGGTTAAGTATGCCAGACTGCCGAACTTAACAAACCTGATAATATTATGCAAAACAGACGCAAGGACAATAACGCGGTATCCAGGTGCGGGAAATGCAGGCGATACGGGCTAACTCTGACTCTGGGCTCTGGAAAGGAGACCCCGTCAGTGTTTTAAACTCTCGAAACGTCTCTTCAGCATTCGCTGATGATTAATTCCGGATCATGTCTTACGAAGTACCGGAGAACTCGCTGTGCGGTGGTGGCGGCGGGATGAGAAGGGGTAAGAGACACGGATCATTCTGTTTGACGGCACTGGACCGATAGATGGCTGGACTGGACAGGGTGCAGTGCTGGTGGTCATGGTGCTGCTCAGAGCGTTGTTGCGTCTGGTGACGTGCGTTGTCAGCGTGAGCGGAGCGACGCTGAAATGAGGCGGGTTGCCAGGCTTTCGGGCTGACGGAATTGACTGCCGTGAGTGTGCGGTTGACTGCGGTGTTTGGGCTGGTCAGATGATCTGGGCCTGACTGATGCGATGGTCTGGTCAGCGGCGTTTCGGGCTGGTCTCCGGTCCGCAACTCTCGGCGGTGGCTGCAATCGGTTGATGCGCGGCAACGGGAAAGATGACCAGGCTCGAGCAGGCAACAAGAGCTGTAAAGATGCTCGCTGAATGCCAGTCGGTGGACTCTGTGACAGCGTGTATGATCGCCTGGTGATGGCGCGATGGAAGCAGATGGCGTTGGATGCGGCACAGGCATCGCCCGGCCAGTTCAAACCGTCTCGGTGGGTTGTTTTGATAGACCTGTTGAACATCTCGAGCTGTGCGCAACCGCCCGAGACCAGGTGGTCTGGGGTCTGGTCTCGTGGTGCAACCAATAAAAATCGACTGAAGAGCTGGGATGAACACTGAGATGTGTGGCGGTTTGATCTACGTGACTGCAGGCGAGAACCACGCTGACGTGTTCGGCTGCTGTTCAGGCGGACAAAGGCTGGACTGTCTGCGGAGAAACGAGCGGCGGGGTCGGGAAAAAGGCCGAGATCGGGGCGAGAGTGCTGAGATACGCAGGGGAACAGTGGCGCTGCGCGTGGGGGAGGAAGGTAAGGCGGCGATCGAGGGCTCAACGACTCACTCACGACCGAGCCGGTATCGTTATTGAACTCTGTGCAATACGGATGCTCCGTTCCGGTGATTAAAGTAATGCAACTGCGACCCCAGGTCGGAAAAGCGAGGACAGTCAACCAAACAGGCGCCGAATGATTTCATCATCCCATCTGAAATCCCCAGCTTCCTGTTGCGCCGAGGCGCAAACTCTGGCTGTGACCAGCGGAGGGATGTTTGGTCGAAGATGATTTTGCGGAAGAAGCTGATTTCGTGGCTCTTGGAAAACGTGTTTAAACGAGGGTGGTGAGATAATCTCTTTGTTCAACCAGACATGTGCTGCTGATTCGGCTGGTGCTGTCAGGACTGAAAGTATTGAGGGCCACTCTGGGCAGACCTGAGATGGGACAAGCAGGATGAGCAATGGTGGGCCAACGCCAGTGAGCAGACTGTTATAGGCACATGCACAGAGTGCAATGTTTGCTCCTTCAGACTCGAAGAGCTGTTATGGTTGAGCCATGGAGGTGGTCTGGCAGTGCAGCAGGCAATGACATGTGCTGCGAGCAGCCCGCCTGGGCCGTGCCGGGCGGGCAACTGCCGGTTTTGTGGTGGCCTGTTCGAACTGGTGGCCTGTTATGACAATGCCCATAGTACCGGCCCTGCGAGGGAAAGGGTGAATCTATGGGGCGTCCTCTTTCTCGCCGCAAGCTGAACTTTGATGTGTTGTCCGTCACGACCAGATTGACGAGTGTTGTCGAACCCGATGTGCTGAAGTGTCGTGAGCTGGGGTAATGGATAGCTCAGAAAAGAACAGGTGAGCTACGCTCAATGGTTGCAGATGTTCTGGCAATCACCGCCGGTCTGGCACGGTCTGGGGTGCGTTTGCGTTTACCCAAACCGCGGCGGCACGATTGTTTCTTGATGCGTTGACGGGTGATAAACCGATGATGGTTTGTGGGTGAACTCCTGACCCATTTCCGGTTAACTGAACGTGTTTCGGCGATGAAGCGGTTGGTGGGTTATGCAGACCTGGCTGCACGGACGCCGTTTGATTGCGGTTAATGCGGCATCTGCACAGTGGTATTGACCAGCCGGTATTGATGTGTGGACGTGGCGTTGTCGCTGGCGAGGTCGTGACTGCTCGGCGATTCGCTGAACCGCTCTCGGCTGCGACGGGCCTGTTCTGACGCTCGAAGCCGATGAGTTGTGACACGCTGCGCAATGGTGCAACTGTGCCAGCCAATGATGGACATCCTGTATCGAGGATCACTGCTGATGGCGTGACTCAACATCGTGAGGCCCCGGTCTTTTACACTAACTTTTCCTTGTTTCTTTATTTGGAACGCAAACACAACAGCAACGATAGTTAATTATTGCTGCCGTTTTATTGTTTTCATGTTTTATTTCGAGCAGACGAGACAACGAAAGACTGCGTCTACAGAACGATGACGGTGTTGAAATGTGGAAGAATGGAAAAAGCTACACGGTACTCCCAGTTCACCGGTGACAGTTTCGGAACCGTTTTTTCCAATCGCGATCGTTTGAGCTTCGGTTCAGACCGCGCGGCATTTCAGCGAACCGGCATCTTGTCGCCCTGGACGATAACCCGTAACGACGAAATAATACTGGCTGATGAAGGACAGGCTGGGTTGATGCAGGATGGTACTGCGAGCGTTCTGCGGCTGGTGACTCTGTGGACCTGTGGCACGTGAAGTTGCCTCTGGCGTTAGTAAGAACGGTCTGAATGAACTGACGGGAGAGAAAGGTTGCGGCTCTTCGTCGCAGTATTACTGACGGTCACCTCACTCGACACCGAAGATGATTTTGTTGATGTATTCAGGCAATGTCGGTCATTCTGGTCACTTTCTTTGCACAACGTCTTGTTAAAGAGGTCTGGTGTTTATCATTGTGCATCAATTTTTCTATATTTAACATTGCTCTGCGATTGACGTGTCTTCTTATCAAATCTGGGCCTCGCAACGTTTGATTTCGGCGCAGGCACTGCTGTTCAGATACTCGTCTCGCCTGTACTGATGTAACGATCGCTGCCGTTAGACGGAGGTCTGGTCTTGCTTCGCTCACCAGCTCCAGTCTCGCCGATTTTATTGATTTGAGAACTCTGTCTGATGTCTGCCTCGGAGGGAGATACGTTTCAACCTGACGCACGTGTTGCTCTTTATCCGATTCTCTCTCTCTCACACGCACGCCTGCTCCTGATTCCCCTGTGAAAAGCCGACCAACTCTGACCGATGGTCGGCTGACCTCCAGAAAATTGACTACAGCAGCGATCTCCCATTCTCTCGGCCACTCCCGGTCAATAGACCGCTTTCAGATCCGGGAGGGGAAGATGAGGAAAGGGGCACAGAGGAGGTCGAGGTCTGGGCTGGCGCTGGTGGTGGTGTTTTGAATCTGGTGTGGTGAGCCGGACAGCTGGAAAAATCACTACTAAGGGTGTAAACATCGTGAAAGTGAAAATCTTTTACATGATATCTCGAGCCTCAACTCTGCGGGGTTGATGAACTGCACTGTTGCAATGGTTATGAGCATCCATCTGTTTGAAGAACGATGGCTTCGAAATACCTGATTAAGTGCGAGGCTGAGATCCCAGCCTGTGGGCGACTTCGGCGCACGAAGACTCGAGATGATGGCATGGAGAAAGTGAATGGTGATCTCGGAGTTTGTCTTTTGGTGGAGTTTCAGAGACTGGTTGAGGTCGGGTGTGGCGGCAAATGACGCGCCCCGAGCTCGAGACAGTTATTGAAACTGTTCGGGAAGTCACGCTGAGGTGAAAATGGATATCATGAGGCGAAGCGGTGTGGGCAAAATGTCGGATTGAAACACGGTGGTGCCGAGACATAACTTTCCACGCAGCGTGCACACACTCAAAACTGCTCACGCTTTCTCGGTCACGTAAATGAGAGTTAATATTAAACGTTTGGCGATTTCGGCTCCCAGTTGTGTTTCTTCGGTAATAGCTGCTGCACTAATCGATCGAACCCTGGTTAGCCCCTGGTCGGTCGCTCTGAAGCGTATGCGCCGTCGAGCAACGAAGCGCCTCAGTCTCCTCACTAACTGCACTGGGCGTAACGCACGGGCGACCCGGCGTTTCATATGCCCGATTAAATCGCTTTTAAGCACGGACCTGGAATGCTAAATGATCTCTCTGCATGGAATGTCTCGGCGGCCTCACAAACTCTGCGTCATGCACAAAACCTGGACTCTGAACGTTATTTAACCCGGAGTGAGAGGGAGAGCAATATTGATTATTACAACCCAGGCCCTCCCTTGCCGTGACTTATCTCTTCCTCATCGACGAGAGTCTGCTCCGGGTTCGGCCTCTGAGTTACCAGCCGGCAGGCGCAACCGCTACCATATTTCGGTGTGGCGCATCGCTGCTGACTGTGTGCCTGCGGACCCCATCGCGGGTTTAAATGCGATCGTACTGAGGCCGGCGCCGGATAACCTTATCAAGCACCGAGGGCTTTAGTGCGCCGACAAATAAAGCCCACCTCTCGGCACAATATGAAAACTGGCGGCTGTCGATGCGACCCAGCATTCATCACAATAACGACCGCTCCTCTGGTCTGAGCTTGCGTGCAGTGGCTGTTGCCAGCTGCATTCAGGGCGGGGCACAGGCACTGGCTGATCGCGACAACCCTGCCGGGCTCAAAATGACACGCTCCAGGCGGCACTGTCATCGCGTGTTCTCGCGGCAACCGGCCCCACTCATGCCGCCGCCCGGCCGCTGTCCTCGAAGAGGGTGCCGTTGATGGTGGTTGTTGACAGAGGACCAGCTGGCGGTTGGTGAACTGCTGGGGCATCACTGCGCTGTTCATTCAGCGCGTTCGTGCTCGAAATAACTTTCCCGGGTGTCTCCTGAAGAACTGACAATTTCGGGAGAAATCGGGACCGTCATTTCTGGATGTGCAACGAAAAGTGGGCTGTCGTCTGCTCTGCTGACGTTTCGAGTTCGGCGGGCGGAACTCGCTCGCTGACGTGCTGCTTCCGGAAAAGTGGACGGGCGATGTTTATATCGCCAAACCCAACCGCAAACTAATGAAGACAAGGCTGGATGCGTCTGCTGAAATATCGTAGTTCGCTCAAACTGAATTAACGTTTAAAACGACGGTGCTGTGGTCGGGGAAGTGATGCGGCATGACCCAAGTGAGCCATTTCGGTCTTAGCTGAAGCTGACAGGGCTGACTTCATATGTGTTGCAGACATGAGGAGATGGTGTTTAATCTCATCTCGTTCTTGGCTCCATAAACTGTAATGTTTGGTGTTGCGATTGAAACGACGACGACTGCATTATGCTGCTGATTGTTCGAACTGAAGTCCATGCATGGTCTGGATCTGACTCAACTCGACTTCTGTTCGCGGATACTTATTCCTGGTGGCGTTACTTCTGCGCTGTGCCAGGTAATGATGGAATGTTTACGTTGATGCTGGTGGCACATGGTTGTTCTGCCGCTGACAGGCTGTGGAGATTCGCTGATGTTTGTTCCGGTGTTGTGTTGACCAAGGCATTGTTCAAGATGACCGTGCAATTCATATCATTCGGCTACGATAACGTCGCTGCAATATGCAGCAACGCAGCAGATTTTGATTTGTTACCGAAAATTGACGTTCGCGCGAACGCTGGGATGCCTCTTAACGAAGGCAACTCGAGACAATAACATAGAACCACTGTGCTTCCACTCATGCGGCCATCGCAAATGTACTGCGCTCGTGACACCAATTTGCTGTCTGTTACCAGCGCCCGTCTCAAACTCGCGTTGCTGATGCTCGGATGAACTTCGGTGTTCACTGTTCCGCCTGAGGATTAAAACGTGAAACCCTTTTACAGATAACAGGCACTGCGCGCGGTTGATTCTTCGCGAATGTGACCTCGCTATTTTCGCGCGCTTTCTCTGAAGAGTGCGCAAGCTGTCTTCCGGTGAAGAAGGAAACTGCGGGAACTGAATGGCACGCTCGGTCCGGAAGTCTGTAATGACGCTGAGGGGCCACTGACGCTGTACGATGTTACTGTGGAAGCACTGCCTGCGGCGCGGCCCAGGTAAGGATGGATCGGGTCGACAACCGCGGCGTCGGCGTGTTGTCGTGGTGCTGCCGGGACTCCATGACTTCTTGCCGCTGTTACCTCTCGCGGCACTGGTGATGATGTGGTGATCTGGTAGCTCTGTGTTACTGCATTCATGACTTACAGTATGGTTACCCGCAATCCCCATCGATCTGTCTGGGACCGTCACCCCCTGTCCTCAAAGCTGTTCGTCACAGTCGGTCGTTGAACTGCCCGGAGGAGATGAGTTCCTGGCACAGTTGAGCGCCACTGTGAGGGCCCAGCTCTGCGGTGACGGAAGCCGCTAATCAAATGAACAGTTCACGTTTTGGCCGGTTCAACCCCAGACTCGTACTCGACCGCGTCATCAAACGAACTTTGAAACGGTGGGGTGAGCGAACTGTGTTCGAAATGATTATTTGAGCCACAGGCTGTTTCTTTGATCCAGGCTGCATGTTGGTTTGTGGAGGACTGTTGCTATAAAAGACGCGAACTTCGTATGGGGCGGAGGAATGGTGTGGAGATGTGAAACCATCCCATGTTGTGCACAGGAGTGAAGAAGTGTCGCCATCGTCGAGGAGGCTGAGATGAGAATCTGAATCTGAGGACTTTCACCTGAATCTCACACCTGTGCGGAGGCAGGAGATGTTATTGAACCACCGACAAAGCTTTGTGTGCCTTTGTGATCACAATATGCCAAGCCTCCCAGTGTTGAGCTCATCGCCTAGTGATGCTGCGAGGGCGGATCGGCAGGCAGCGCTGATCGCTGACTGCGGATGAAACGTTGGGAAAAACAAACACTCGTCTGGCTTTCAGAGACTGTGAGTTTCTGGCGGACTCGGTGTTAATGACAAGCTACTGGTGATATGACAAACTCTGTGAGATCTTTGTTCGTTCAACTCGTTAGCACCATGACGGATGGCTTGTGTTCACTGGGTGCTCGCGCAGTCTGTTGAGATTGCCTGTATCGCGAGGTGTTATCTGGCTATGTTGACTGGGGCAGACGAAAGGAAAGACGTTGAGGCTGAATGGCCTGGCGTAACAATCGCTCGGCGCGATCTGTCGTGACGAAGCCGTCGATCGCGAAATGTCAGGCTAACCTTTGGCTGTGAACGGGCGTCGGTTCAATCTCTGAAACGTGGCTGGAACCCGTTCGCTGGTCTCGGTGGTTGCACTAATGAATATTGACTCTGTCGATCTATAGTTATCTCGGGCCGGAAGCTGAAAAGGCGAGACGGAGGGCAAGACCTCCTCGAGGCTTCTGCTTCCGTCTGGCACTGAGATTATTGTAGCCTTTCATCTCTGTTACTGAGACTGAGGCATTATGAGCACTCTGCCCTCTGACCTGGAGAAGAGCCAACGTGGAAACGATGCTCTGGCAGTCTCATGGTGGCGTTCGGCTGGCTCACCGCGGAGTTGCTGCAGCCAGGCAGACAATCGTGCCAGGTAAACCCACGGGTACGCAATGTTTTCGGGGAGGTTGGAAGGAGCTTTCTGCTGAGCTGGAGGGGCTCTTTCCTCTGTGGTTGAACGGCGGAAGTTCAGTCGGCCTAACTCGCTGCTGCTCACAGGGTACGGACTGGGACTTTCACGCCTGATCGTGCGGGGCCCCGGCCAGACAGATGGTCAGATGTTGCTGGCGACCCGCAGTGGGGATTAACGGCTGAACGCGACTGCGTCTGATGACTTTCTGAGCCGGTTGCAGTTCGGTACAATGGTGATGAAAGTGCCTTTCGGCGCGGCTGTATAAAGGGATTTCCCCATACTGGAAGCGGCATCGTGACCTCGGGTAATGTTGAGGATGGGCATCGCCTGTCGAAGGAGTGTGAGGCAACTGACCCACCACTTCGCGTATCGAATGTTAATTGATTGAGGCCGATCTGGAGAATCTGAAGGACGAGCAGAGATTGGTGACTCGGTATGTGGTTTAATGGAAATGATGGTATTTCGGCACAGTACGGGACGCGGTTAGCTGATCGATCTTGCCGACGGTATCGTCGCCTGTATCGCGGTTTCGATATGCGGTGGCGAGCCAGCTGCTGCTGAGGAAAGGCTGCGACGGTGAAAACTGTTTTGTGTCGAAGACGACGCAGATGAGATTAAACTCTGCGAAACAATTCGTGAGCCATGAAACTGCCGACTATTTGGACTGCTGTACGTGGCGCGATTGGCGTTGAACGACCTGGCTCACCGGCGTTCACCGTTTGCTGGGTGGTCACGGTGCTGCTGCAGTCGAAGGAAACGTGGCGGCTTGCCAGGCAGGCTTTGAGCTTAATATTCGCTGGGCGATGATGGCGGAACATGCACCCACGGAAGGCTGGTTTTCCGCTGAGCACAGGGCGTTGTCAACAGCAATGATGCTGAATGGTGTGGCTGTCGTAACC